>CM055121.1:223494120-224094120 GCA_029206835.1 Rana muscosa
TGAGGAGGAGAGGGGGAGAGAGAGGAGAGGGGGGAGAGAGAGAGAGAGGAAACTGGACTATCCCTGACCAGTTCAAGGGGTGGTTTCTGGAATGCATAGAGAACCAAATTCAGATCTTGTGGAGTCATGGGGAGCACACATGGGCAGTCACATGACAGACATCCAATGAAGAACTCATTGGGAACCTGGAACCCTGCAGGCAAATCTCTCCAGTTTGTTAATGAACCTTGAGGTGCAGATCTAGCAATCTTCTCCTGTGACACAGGTCCTGGAATGCCTACAGGTATAGGGACCAGGTCAAGGCGCTGTCAGCTGAGGTAGCCTGCCAACTGTCTATGCCCACAATGTAGAAAAGGACAAGGCTGGAAAGTTTAGTTCTGCCCAGGACAGGATCTTTTCTACCTCTCTCCTGTCATGGCAAGATTGTTGGGTCCTCCTTGATGATAGATGTATACCACTACTGTGGTGCTGCCTAATTGAATCTTGATCACATGGCCCTCCAGTTTACATGTTCAGAATTGCAAGGACAGTCATATTGCCCACAGATCTAAAGATTTTAAATCGAAAAATGTATTTCAAGTACCCTCCACCCACAAGGTATCCAGGGCTCCTCCTCAGCCCAACAGGGTGGTATCCATCATAAGGATTTTCCATGAGATTGGAAGGAAGGACTTCAACTTTAGAGCCGACTTCCAGAGCCACCAGGTCAGAGACAACCTGGATGTTGGTACCAGGCAAACCAGTCTGTTCAAGGCTTGGACTGATCTGTTCCATGATAATATTATGTGGTTCTGTAGAGGCCTTGAGCAGAACTGGGCAAAAAAAACTGCCTCAAAATAGAGGCTACCATCAGCCCCAGAATTCTCATACAAAAATCGAGAGTTGGGGGAAGAGCGAGTCTGGGAGCGGAGAGTCTGACGTTTCTTATGAGGAAGGAAGTCCCTGGCTTGAGCGGTGTCTAGAATAAGACCTAAATATTCCAAGTGATGATTTGGTTCCAACATTGCCTTCTGAAGGTTCGGGACCTAGCCAACCCTGTATAAGGTCTGGAGCGTTTAAGTTACATTGTTGGCCAAAGCTTGAACTAACTGATCTCTTAACATGGGTTCATCCATGTCCCCCTAATTGGAATGCTCTGGGTGTGCAGCAAGGCTAGCACAGGCGCGAACACCTTGGTGAATGATCGAAGTGCAGAAGATTGGCTGAGTGACAGGGCCACATACTGGAGGTGCAAAGGACCCACAGTAAGGTGAAGGAAGCTGAAGACATGAAAGTATACATCCTTAATGTCCGCAGAACGTTTCCCTGACGGAGAGTGGTTATGGCAGACCTGGTGAAGTCCATATCGAATTTCTGGGCATGAATGAAGACATTTAGGGCCTTGAAATATGAGATGGGGCAAATGCCCCATTTTGGTTTGAGAACGGAGGACAGGCTGAAGTATAACCCCTGGAACTGCACTGCCAGGGAGAAAGTGAACCCTCCGTGTCACAGAAGTTCCTAACTGCAAGAAAAGATCTAAAAGAAGCAGTACTAAAAGCACAGTATTCTTTAAATATTGTTCAAAGAATACACACGTGTATTAAATTGTATTTTTACATTTACCCAATTTCAGATTTAGGGCAAAACATATTTACAAAGCAAGTTTGTAAAGTGCACAGTGAATGAGAATTAGTTCTAGTTACTTTCAAAATGCACATCAATAAAACACCAAAACAAAATCATACCTTTTCTAGAAGTGTTCTTTTCTCAGCATTCACAGATTCCAGCTGTGTTCCCAAATTATCACAGGAGGTTTTGAGTTCTGAGATGATAGCTTGAAGGAAGTCATTCTCTGCTGACATGGTCTGTAGCTTGTTTTCCAATTCTGATAGCAAATCCATCTTTTCACTTTTCAGATTTTCCATCCCCTGTTCAAATTGAGCGCATTCCGAGGAGTATTTTGATTCCTGATCTACGGAGTCTTTAAGTTGGGTCTCAAGAGCGATGAGACACTGCGTCTTTTCAGCTATTTGGAGTTTACAGTCCTCCACTTCCAGTGAAAGTATGTCTACAGATTCCTTGAGGTCATTGCTGGTCACTTGAGCTTCTTCCAACTGTTGTACAAACTGTGCTTTCTCTTGTTCCATCTTATATTTGATTTCAGCATGTTCAGCTAGGGCTTCTTCACATTTCTGGTCAGAAAGGGCTTTTTGCTTACACAAGTCATTCATTTGAGTTTGAAGCATCTCAAGTTCCTTCTCAGAACGTTCTTTAAATTGGGCATGCTCAGCTTCTCTCTTTTCTAGAAGAGCTCTTTTCTCAAAATTTGCAGATTCCAACTGTGTAACCAAATTATCACAGGACGTTTTGAGTTCTGAGATGATAGTTTGAAGGGAGTCATTCTCTGCCGACATGGTCTGTAAATTGTTTTCCATCTCTTCCAACCTTGACAGCAAATCAATCTTTTCATTTCTCAGATTTTCTGTCACCTGTTCAAATCGAGAGCATTCTAAAGAATATTTGGATTTCCATTCTTCAGAATCTTTAAGTTGGCTCTCAAGAGCTGTGAGATGTTGCGTCTTTTCGGCTAGTTGGAGTTTACACTCTTCTACTTCCACTGAGAGTTTATCTACAGATCCCCTAAGATCACTGCTGGCCAACTGGGCTTCTTCCAACTGTTGTACCAACTGTGCGCTCTCTTGTTCCATCTTAACTCTGATTTCAGAATGCTCAACTATTAACGTTTCAAACTTCTGGTCAGAAAGAGCTTTCTGCTTACATGTGTCATTCATTTGAGTTTGAAGCATCTCAAGTTCCTTCTCAGAACTTTCTTTGAATTGAGCATGCTCAGCTTCTCTCTTTTCTAGAAGAGCTCTTTTCTCAGAATTTGCAGATTCCAACTGTGTAACCAAATTATCACTGGACGTTTTGAGTTCTGAGATGATAGTTTGAAGGGAGTCATTCTCTGCTGACATGGTCTGTAACTTGTTTTCCATCTCTTCTAACCTTGACAGCAAATCCATCTTTTCACTTTTCAGATTTTCCATTGTCTGTTCAAATTGAGAGCATTCTGAGGAGTATTTTGATTCCTGATGTTCTGAGTCTTTAAGTTGGGCCTCAAGAGCGACGAGATGCTTTGTCTTTTCAGCTATTTGGAGCTTACAGTCCTCAACTTCCAGTGAAAGTCTGTCTACAGATTCCTTGAGGTCATTGCTGGTCACCTGAGCTTCTTCCAACTGTTGTACAAACTGTGCTTTCTCTTGTTCCATCTTACATTTCATTTCAGCATGTTCAGCTAGGGCTTCTTCACATTTCTGGTCAGAAAGGACTTTTTGCTTACACAGGTCATTCATTTGAGTTTGAAGCATCTCAAGTTCCTTCTCAGAACTTTCTTTGAATTGAATCTGCTCAGCTTCTCTCTTTTCTAGAGAAGCTCTTTTCTCAGAATTTGCAGATTCTAACTGTGTAACCAAATTCTCACAGGATAGTTTGAGTTCTGAGATGATAGCTTGAAGGGAGTCATTCTCTGCTGACATGGACTGTAAATTGTTTTCCAATTCTTCCAATTTTGACAGCAAATTCATCTTTTCATTTCTCAGATTTTCTGTCACCTGTTCAAATCGAGAGCATTCTAAAGAATATTTGGATTCCCATTCTTCAGAATCTTTAAGTTGGCTCTCAAGAGCTGTGAGATGTTGCGTCTTTTCGGCTAGTTGGAGTTTACACTCTTCTACTTCCACTGAGAGTTTATCTACAGATCCCCTAAGATCACTGCTGGCCAACTGGGCTTCTTCCAACTGTTTTACCAACTGTGCGCTCTCTTGTTCCATCTTAACTCTGATTTCAGAATGCTCAACTATGATCGCTTCAAATTTCTGGTCAGAAAGAACCTTCTGCTTACATGTGTCATTCATTTGAGTTTGAAGCATCTCAAGTTCCATCTCAGAACTTTCTTTAAATTGAGTCTGCTCGGCTTCTCTTTTTTCCAGAGTCTCTGTAAGAGTAAGAATAGCAGTTTCTAATTCAATGACTTTTGCCCGGCTATTCTGAAGCTCATTTTCCAGATCCACAAGTGTTTTTCTTAATGTATTCAACTCCTTCTCCAGGGCTTCTTTTTGGGACTTTAAGCTCTCCGTCTCCTCCTTTGCAGTTTCAGTCTCAAGGATAGCGCTTTCCAAATTTTCCTCGGTCATTACCAACTCTCGCTCCAAAGACTCGATCTTATCATTGAGATTGTCAAATTTCCTCTCACTTTGTTTTAGCTTCTCGGCGGCCTGAAGTTTTTTCTTTTCATCCGACTCAATTTTAACTTTAAGCTTCTCAATTCCTGTCCGCATAAGAGCCACTTCTTCCTGAGCAGAGTTCAACCTGGTGGTCATTTCATGTTTCTCTGCCTGGCAACGTTCCAGTAAGCGAGAGAGTTCACTCTTTTCTCCATTAGAGAAACTCAGCTGAGTCTCCAATTCTTGCCATTCATGGAACAGAAGTTGCTTTTCCTCTTGTACTCGCTGCACCTGACTTTGCAGCTCTTGAATTTGCAAAGTCTCATTTTCCCATAATAGAGTCGTGTTCTCCTCCCTTTCTGCTGCTAACTCTACTGTGGTCAAATTTGCCACCTCAATCTTCTCTTTCAAAGATCGTATATCAGCTTCCAATATCTTTATAAGCTCCTTGGATTTTTCCTTATTGGATTCCAACTCAGTTTCTCTTTCCTTTAGTTTTTTGTTCATTTGTTCCAGTTCTTCCTTTTCTTCCACTAAGTTTTCCAGCTCTTGAGTTAACTGATTTTTCTCTGCCTGGACCCCTTTGAGAACTTCTTCCAATCCATTTAGAGATCTTAAATGGCTTTCACTTTCTTCTTGTAAACGCTGACATTTAGACTGAAGGGAATCCAGATCTGCTTCTAGAGACAATGCATGATTCTCGATATTTGCTTTTTCTGACTTTGTTCTTCTTATTACATTATCTGCCTGAAGATAGCTTTCTTTCCATTCCTCATTTGACAACTCTAAACGGTCTCTTATTTCTGATAACTCTGAAATCTTTGTTTTGAGCAGTTCCATCCCTGTCAATGTTTCACGAAAAGCTTTTTCAAGGTCAGCAATTTTTTTCAATGACTGCAGTTTTTCGGTGGAAATCAAGTCAATTTTTTCCAACAACTGAGATCTTTCATTTTCCAGTTCCTTTGACTTTTGTTCTAGTTCTTGGTTTTGACCCTCCTTAATGCTATGTTCTGTCTTGTGTATCCCAATTTGCAAAGAGAGCTCTTTTATTTGCATTATCAAATGTTGATTACTCTTGTCTTTATCCTTAAGAAGTTGAAGAAGATTCTCGCTTTCATTTGAAGACTCCGGAGTCGTTACCTGGGAACACTCAGAAACTCCTCGGACTTTTGGCTTATCTGCTGTGTTAGTTTTTCTTTTCTTCCTCTGCCTAGAAGAACTTCTGTTTCCTTTGTTTTCATTCTCTTCCTCTTTGCTAGTATCCTCTGTGCTTCCTTCAGAATTATTTGGGGTTTTTTCCTGGCCTTGCTTTGGAGTGTCACTATTTCTGGATTCATGGTTGCCAAGCGAAAGTCTTCCAATGGGCAAATAAGTGCAGAGGCTTAGATTGGTGGCATCAAGTCTTGTAGTTATCTAATAAGGCAAGAAAAAAAACAATAAGGCCTTTTGCACACTGCAGCTTGAAAATGCTCAGTACAGCTTTTTTTTTTTACTGAGCTAAAATACAGCCAATTAATTGTGTAAAACAAGAGCCATGTATTCGTCAGTGGAAAAAAAAAAAAAAAAAAATCTGCATTTTGGTCAGTAATTTATGCCTCATGCGCGCAAATGCACACAGGATTTGTCCATTGACATTGTCAATCCGGGAACAAGCTTCCAGGCAAGAGCAAAAATGTGTGCGAATTCACTCGAGGGAAAATATATAAATAAAATAAAAAAAGTCTGAAAAAGTAGAGGCTCAAACAGGAGTATCGTTTGCAAGAGGCCTAAATCAAGACAACCAACTAAAGCACCAGTGATTTCTTTAACCTAACTCTGAAGCCCCATACACACTATCAGTTTTCTTGCAGGTTTTTCTCTTCAGGTTTACCAAAACCATGTAGTGCAAGGGCCTGCCGGATTGCATACGAATTGAAACTCTTAAAGGGGTTGCTCCGCCGGAAAAAAAAAATTAAAAGCCAGCAGCTACAGCTACAGCAGCTGCTGGCTTTTAATATTTGGACACTTACCTGTCCTGGAGTCCAGCGACGTCCGCAGCAGAGGACGAGCGACCGCTCGTCGCTCTGCTGCTCCCTCCACCATCCTCGCTGAGGGAACCAGGAAGTGAAGCCCTGCGGCTTCATGCCCGGTTCCCTACGGCGCATGCGCGAGTCGCACTGCACCGTTCTGATTGGTGCTCCTGTGTTCTGGGAGCTGAGTGTCTCCCAGAACACCAAGGGAAGTCTGCGGGAAGTGACGCAACTCCCGCAGATTCCCGGAGACAGGACTCCCGGATGTGGGTGAAAATACCTGTCTTAGACAGGTATCTTCACCCCCCTCCCCCCTGAAAGGTGTCAATTGTGACACCGGAGGGGGGGAGGGTTCCAAATAGCAAAAGTTGCTATTTAGGGTGGAGCTCCACTTTAAGGTTTGACCTCATATTAGATGGTTTTGGTAAACCTGAAAAGAAAAAACCTGCAAGAAAACTGATAGTGTGTATGGGGCTTCAGACTCATTTATTTTATCATTTCTAGGCAAGATTACACTCTTTAACCACTTCAGCCCCGGAAGGATTTACCCCCTTAATGACCAGGCCATTTTTTGCGATACGGCATTGCGTTACTTTAACCGACAATTGCGCTGGTGCGTGACGCTGTAGCCAAATAAAATTTAGGTCCTTTTTTCCCCCACAAATCAAGCTTTCTTTTGGTAACATTTGATCACCTCTACGGTTTTTATTTTGTGGGCTATAAACAAAAAAAGACCAACAATTTTGAAAAAAAAAAATAATTTTTTACTTTTTGCTATAACACATATCCAAAAAAAAAAAAAAAAGGTATCAATTTAGGCCAATATGTATTCTGCTACATATTTTTGATAAAAAAAAAAAAGTCTCAATAAGCGTATATTGATTGGTTTGCGCAAAAAAATAGTGTCTACAAAGTAGGGGATAGAATTATGGCATTTTTATTATTATTATTTTTACAAGTAATGGCGGTGATTAGCGATTTTTTAGCAACATTGCAGCGGACAGATCGGACACTTTTTTGAGGCCAGTGACATTAATACAGCGATCAGAGCTAAAAAATAGCCACTGATCACTGTATAAATGTCACTGGCAGGGAAGGGGTTAACACTAGGGGGCAATCAAGGGGTTAAATGTGTCCCCTAAGGAGGCGTTTCTAACTGTGGGGGGAGTGTACTGACTGGGACAGGGGAGGGAGAGAGATCCCCGTTCTGCCTTTCTGTGGAGCCAACGCAGGACCTTGCGGCCGCCAGCCACGCGCATTGGCTCCGGCGACTAGGGTGCACGCACCTGCTATAAACACAAAGCATCGTACCGGCACGGCGATTCGTAAAATAGAGCCGACCTGCCGTTTTAAGGTAAGTTTTGCATAATGTGCAAGTATGTGATGTATATTAGCACATTATGATATTAATTTGGAGGGAGAAGATGTTTTGGGTTTTTTTTTGCGGTTTACCACCGTTTTAAAAGGGCTAGTTAAAGGCCAATCCCACCAGAAAACTCCTATTTCATTTGTGGGTGAATGCTGGTGAGCTGAATCCCAAATCAGTTTCTTAGATCTCTCAATGACTTTAGAACTCTCTGCACAAGTTAGAGTCTGTCCCACCAGACTGTGAAAAGGGATGTTAGTCTCCTGCAGGTGGACTTCAGAGCTAACTGTATATGCTGTATTATAAAATAATTCTCTGAGAAAGCTTAATTGGTTCTAAAGGCTAGACTTTTTTTTATATTAATGCATTCCCTGCATGAAAGTGAAAAATGTTGCACTAGTTGTATTTCCCTCTCACCTCCCTATATACTTACCCGAGTGCTATCTCGATCCAGTACTGTGTCCGTCTGCAAAATTCTGTAAGGAGGGAGCAGGGGGGTGGGGCAAATCTGTGCTGTGTGTCAAGGGATGCACACAGCCCGACTTGGGAGCAAGCCCACAGGCGTGCCACTATAGGAAGCCGTTTACAATGTTGGAAAAACAGCCAAGAGCGCTGGCGGGGAATCCAGGTGAGATTTCGGAACGTTCTGTGCAATACAATTGCACAGAGCAGGTAAGTATACCATGTTTAATATTCTAATAATAAAACAAAAAAACCCTTTACAACAGCTTAACTTTGTTTTCTTTATCGTACACCACGGGACACAGAGCTAGTCATTACATAATGGGTTAAGGGTCACCAGCGGTGATTGGACACTGGCACAACCAATGGAAGACAGTTCCCCTCCATATAACCCCTCCCATCAGGGGAGTACCTCAGTTTTTTCGCCAGTGTCGAAAGGTGTTGGACGCGTTAGGAGGTGCTAAAGGAAAGCTCTACCAAGGAGACCCTCTGGGGGTAAAAGAGCTATGCTTTCGGACCCATCCAAGACGCCTACAAGTTAAGCCAAAACTGGATGGGATCCGGGCCTCATCCATGAGGCAGCGCCTGTAATGTCTCTCTTCGGAGGACTGGGCTCTAAGATCCAGCACTTTCGCTATTTCGCTAAAAGTCCTGGTAAGAGTCTTGTACAAGGCCCAGGGGAGAGGTATCCTTTAAATAGGAACCCATATCCCTGAAGGTTGGCACACATAGCCCGCCGTGAGGGGTGAAGTTTGGTATCTGTCTGAAAATTTTCAGCAGAAAAAACCTGCGGCGTGGATAAGGTAAGATTAGAGGGTCCAAAACTAGGTTTAGGACCTTTTCAAGAAAAAAGTGGATGTCTTCTCTTTTTCCGCCACTGGGGGGAGTAAAGAGCTGAATGTATCTCACCTCACTCTGTTCAGTGTCGGCTTCGGCGAAGTACACTGCTCGTCCCTCCGCTGCTGAGCTTGCTTGGGCACCCCGCTCCTCCTTTCGGTGGCCGACCAGACACCTGCAGATGCAGGTAAGTGGGACAGGGGCTGGTGAGAGTCCTCCCTCACTATGGCCACCGCCATAGCGCTAAGAGCCGCGTGGGAGCGCGCTTTATCGGAGGGGGGGGGGCCGAAGGCGTGCGCGGGCACGTGGGCGCGCGCAGGCACAGAAACGGCGCCAAATTTAAAGATCTGTCAGTGTGAGAGCACTGCAGCAGCAAGCAAGCTCGTTTGTTCTCTTGTTCCTGGAAGAGAAACACAGCAGCTATACAGGGACGTAAGACTCCATGTGGTTGGATTGGGTACTTCCTAGAAGACATCCATGTTATGCATAGTTATGTGTTAAAAGCTGCATACTTAATGTAAATTGCTAAACTAAGCACGGTAGTATATGCATTTAGGTACCTTGTATTTTGTCTAAACAGTAAGCCTTCCAGGGGAAGTAATGCGGACAAAAAGAGATAAGAAAGCACCGCCGCCTGAGACAGAAGGCTCTAGCTGTGCTGACTCGGTACCTTCCTCTCCTGTGTTGCCAAATGCACCTGTACAGGATGAGCCATTACCTCTGTCAGGTATGGCGGCTTCCCCAGTGAAGCCTGGGCCTGCATATGTCACTGAGGACACTTTATCAGCTGCCCTAAATAATCTGGAGGAGAAAATTGCTACCTTAATCGCTAAGTCCTCTAAAAAGGACAATAAGCGAAGCAGATCTCCTCCAGTATTGGACCTCCCTTCAGAAGTACCTGAGGAGGAGGAGGATGAGGAGGAGGCTACATTAGCAGAGGATGAGGAGTCAGACGGATCAGGGATATCGGATGAGCCTTTTTCGGTATCCCAGATTTTAAAGTCACAGGTGCAATGCTATGCAGGAACAGTGCGATCTGCATTTAAGTTACCCTCTTCGGAGGTAACGGAATCACCTGTCTCCTCCCTAGGATCATTAAGATCCCTGCAAGGTGCATGCTCCTTCCCGGTTCATCCATTACTAGAGGATCTAATGTACGCAGACTGGCAACATCCAGATAAGCGTTTCTCACCTCCAAAAAAGTTTAACATTCTTTATCCTATGGAGGAACATTTTTTAAAGAAATGGAGCCTGCCTGTGGTAGATGCGGCTATTTCTTGTGTAAATAAAAACCTGACATGTCCGGTGGACAATGTACAAGTGTTTAAAGATCCTTCTGAGAAGAAGTTGGAGTCCCTACTGAAGTCCTCCTTCCTTTTGGCCGGCTCAATTACCCAACCTGCAGTAGCAGCAGTTGGTATGTGTCAGGTCATCAACCAACAGGTAAAGCAGGGGCTGAAGGAGCTGCCTTCAGAGCAGGCTAGAAATTGGGAGAATTTGCCTAAAGCCTTATGCTTCACAGTGGATGCCATGAGAGATTCTATCATACAGGCATCACGCCTTACACTCCAGCTGGTACAGATGCGCAGAGTACTTTGGCTTAAGCATTGGTCAGCGGAAGCCCCATGCAAAAAGCTGTTGGCAAGTTTCCCGTTCCATGGCGAACGCCTATTTGGGGAAGATTTAGAAAAATATACACAGAAGATATCTAGTGGTAAAACGACACTTTTACCTGAGAGAAAGAAAAGCAAGAGGCCTTGTTTTAAACGCTCTCTCTCCCCAGCTGCCGGGAAATCTGACTCCAGCCAGTGGCGACGGCCTTTTCAGCCGCCCACAAAAGCCAAGGGGCCGGCTCAGAAGAACAAGAAGCCGTGGGGTGCAAGAGCTAATAAGCAAGCCCCCAAAACCTCTCAGTGAAGGGGCGCCCCCGCTCGGCCGAGTGGGGGGAAGGCTGCGTCAGTTCTCAGCGACTTGGCGGTCAGAAACCCAGGACAAATGGGTGGTATCCACAATATCCTCAGGGTACAAACTGGAATTTCGAGAAATCCCATCTTCTCAATTCCGAGGTTCAAGACTCTCCAAGGATCCACAAAAAAGAGAATCCTTCTTCAAAGGTTTGAATCACTTAATGGCTCAAGGGGTAGTTACAGAGGTACCCCAAAAAGAGCAAGGTTCAGGTTTTTACTCAAACCTCTTTGTGATTCCAAAGCCAAATGGAGATGTCAGACCCATCCTGGATCTAAAATCCCTAAATCGGTTTCTGAACGTTCGCCATTTTCGAATGGAAACGATCCGATCCGTGGTCGCCACTTTAAAGGGCGGAGAATTCATGGCGTCCATAGATATCAAGGACGCATATTTACACATACCCATCCTCCCCGCTCACCAAAGATTCCTAAGGTTTGCGGTAGAAGATCGCCACTTTCAATTTGTGGCCCTGCCGTTTGGTGTAGCCACCGCGCCCAGAGTATTCACAAAGGTGCTAGCTCCTCTGTTAGCAAACCTGAGAACACGGGGCATTGCGGTAACAGCCTATCTAGACAATCTACTAGTAATAGATCAGTCAAAGGAGGGATTGGAACACGCTGTACACACTACAGTAGGATACCTGGAGCATTTAGGATGGATTATAAATTTACAAAAATCCTCTCTCCAGGCCCAAAGAAGGATAGTGTACCTGGGCATGATCATAGATACAGCCCAAAACAGGGTATACCTGCCAGAGCCAAAGATACAGTCTCTGAAGGACCTGATCCACAAGGTCAAAGCAAACAAAAGGCCGTCTATTCGCCTTTGCATGAGACTTTTGGGAAAGATGGTAGCCTCCTTCGAGGCGGTCCCTTACGCCCAGTTTCATTCGAGACTACTTTAAGGCAATATTTTAGCCTCCTGGA
This sequence comes from Rana muscosa, assembly GCA_029206835.1. NCBI lineage: Eukaryota > Metazoa > Chordata > Amphibia > Anura > Ranidae > Rana > Rana muscosa. The sequence goes on from CM055121.1 coordinate 223,505,894, forward strand.
ACAGGAAGAGCCAAGCTCTGGATATACCCATGCGCCTGTCCTCACAAGTACGCCACAGCTTCAATTGGTGGCTAGAAGCCAAGAATTTACGGAAGGGAAAGTGCTTCCTCCCAGTGGCCTGGAAGGTGGTGTCTACGGATGCCAGCCTATCGGGCTGGGGTGCAGTATTCGAGGAGGCTTCTACCCAGGGAACCTGGGCCAAGACTCAGGGGATCCTGCCCATCAATGTGCTAGAGATCCGGGCAGTATATCTAGCCCTCAAAACCTGGACATACAGGTTACAGGGCCACCCAGTTCGGGTTCAATCCGACAATGCTACTGCAGTAGCTTACATCAATCACCAAGGAGGCACCCGCAGTTGGGCAGCCCAAAGAGAGGTGAACCGGATCTTGGCATGGGCAGAAGAGCATGTACCTTGCATTTCTGCAATCTTCATTCCAGGGATAGAAAACTGGCAAGCAGACTACCTGAGTCGTCAGCAGCTGCTACCAGGAGAGTGGTCTCTTCACCCCGAGATCTTTCAGGCCATATGTCTGAGATGGGGAAACCCAGATGTAGACCTGCTAGCTTCCAGGTTCAACAAGAAATTGGACAACTTTGTGTCCAGAACGAGAGATCCTCTAGCCTACGGGACAGATGCTCTAATAACTCCATGGAATCAGTTCTCTCTGATCTATGCATTCCCTCCGATCCCTCTTCTACAAAGACTGCTTCGCAGGATCAAGGAGGAGGGAATACCAGTAATCCTAGTGGCCCCAAACTGGCCCAGGAGGCCTTGGTACGCCGAGATTGTAAAAATGGCGATAGGAAGGCCCTGGAAGCTTCCACTTCGACACGACCTGCTGTCACAGGGTCCAGTATTCCACCCTTCCTTACAAAGGCTAAATTTGACGGCCTGGCTGCTGAGACCCACATTTTGAAAAAGAGAGGGGTCTCTGGTCCGGCTCTTTCTACGCTCATTAATGCTAGAAAGCCAGCCTCATCTATCATAGAGTCTGGAAAGCATACGTTTCCTGGTGTGAATCCAGAAGTTGGAATCCTCAGAAATATGAAATAAGCAGGATTCTTGCTTTTTGCCAGTTAGGAGTGGATATGAAATTAGCCCTTAGCACCATCAAGGGGCAAATATCGGCTCTATCAGTCTTCTTTCAGAGACCATTGGCATCTCATTCCCTAGTTCGGACATTCATTCAGGGGGTACTGAGGATAAATCCTCCAGTTAGGTCTCCCTTGTGTCCATGGGATTTGAATTTGGTATTGTCAGTGTTGCAAAAGCAACCTTTTGAACCTATTCGCCATATTCCGTTAATTATATTAAGTAGGAAATTGGCCTTTTTGATTGCTATAGCTTCTGCTAGGAGAGTATCAGAGCTAGCAGCTCTTTCTTGTAAAGAGCCTTATCTAATTTGTCACAAGGACAAAATCGTACTACGACCCCATCCGGCCTTTCTACCTAAGGTGGTGTCGGCTTTTCACTTGAATCAAGGCATTGTTCTGCCTTCCTTTTTTCCAAACCCGCGGACGGCGGGGGAAAAATTATTACACTCTCTAGATCTAGTGAGAGCGGTAAAGGTGTATCTGCAAGCAACCGCTCAGATACGTAAAACAGATGTTTTGTTTATTTTACCAGATGGTCCCAAGAAGGGCCAAGCGGTATCAAAATCCACCATTTCCAGGTGGATTAGACAAGTAATTGTTCAAGCTTATGGTTTAAAGAACAGGACTCCTCCTTTTCCTGTTAAGGCGCACTCTACCAGGGCGATAAGTGCTTCATGGGCAGTGCACCACCAGGCTTCGATGGCTCAGATCTGTAAAGCTGCAACTTGGTCTTCAGTCCATACATTTTCCAAATTGTATCAAATAGATGTGAAAGGACATGAGGATTCCGCCTTCGGGCGAAGTGTGCTGCAGGCAGCAGTATAGGGCTTCTGGTCAGCAAGCGGCCTGTTTGATCTGTGTCTCCCCCCCTTCATATGAGCATTGCTCTGGGACGTCCCATTATGTAATGACTAGCTCTGTGTCCCGTGGTGTACGATAAAGAAAGTAGGATTTTTATAACAGCTTACCTGTAAAATCATTTTCTTGGAGTACACCACGGGACACAGAGGTCCCCCCCTTCTTATGGGAACCTTGCTGCTTTGCTACAAAACTGAGGAACTTCCCTGATGGGAGGGGTTATATGGAGGGGAACTGTCTTCCATTGGTTGTGCCAGTGTTCAATCACCGCTGGTGACCCTTAACCCATTATGTAATGACTAGCTCTGTGTCCCGTGGTGTACTCCAAGAAAAGGATTTTACAGGTAAGCTGTTATAAAAATCCTACTTTTTCTATTATGAATAAAACAGATATTATTTTAACAAGGCAGGCAAAGTCAAACTGATGAGGCAGTGATGCAATGTAAACATAGTTGACCTTTCTGCGTGCAATCATCATTTTTTTCCCCTTCTGTCTTAAAGCGGAGTTTTACCCTAAAGTGAAACTTCCGCTCATCTTATTCCCCCCCCCCCCCCTTCTGGTGCCACAATTGGCACCTTTCGGGGGGATGGGGGGGATACCCGTCTTTGACAGGTATCCTTTCCCACTTCTGGGAGTCTGGGCCGTGGCGTCACTGCGGGGCTTCCTCACCCTCCCCCGGGCCAATAGGAGAGAGGAGCGGGGCCTTGCACATGCGCAGTAGGGTTCCTCGGCATGAAGCTAAAAGGCTACACTGCCAGGTTCCCTTACCTGCAAGGGGGCGGCAGCCCCCGACAGCTGATGGAAACATTAGCTGCGGTGCCGACATCGAGGGACTCCAGGACAGGTAAGTGTCCATTTATTAAAAGCCAGCAGCTGCAGTATGTGTAGCTGCTGGCTTTTAATTTTTTTTATTTTTTTGGCCCGGAACACCGCTTTAAGTTGAAAGGAGGAACATATTTTCCTTTAAAATAACTTACACCTATCAATTGGGCCTGGACCGCTCCTTGCTATCTGCCTGCTCAGGTGGTCTTATGGGTTGTCTGGCAAACTGGACCGTGCAAGGAACCTCCCCCCAGGCAAACCCCTTCCTGTTTTCTTTTCTCTAACTACAGGCCTTTGTGGATTACAGGTGGATACTTTTCTTTTTCTCCCTCCCCATTTTGGTGTTCTGTTTTCTTTCCGGTTGTTCCTGCTTTCTACCTTTCCATTTCCGCTGTAACTCAGGTGGAAGTTTTTGAACAATCCGCTTTTCTACCGTATTTCCCCGAAAATAAGTACGGATCTTATATTAATTTTGGCAACAAAAGACACAGTGTGGCTTATTTTCAGGGTAGGTCTTACCATGTAATGTGCGGTCTTGTCTCCCCCGCTCTCTTCCTGCCTAACAAGAATCCCCAGTGTGAACTGAGTTAAAATGCTTGTAAAATCCTATAATCCACTCTAGTACAGTAGTATATAATGTACAATGTGTGTGTTTCTGTAATACAATTGTGCCAAATACCTTCATTATCGCGCTGCTCTGTGTTTCTTTGACCCGCCGGAACTCTCTTCCCTTCAATTATATTACAGAAACACACACATTGTACATTATATACTAGTACTGTACTAGAGTGGATGATAGGATTTTACAAGCATTTTAAACTAGGGCTTATTTTCGGGGTAGGGCTTATATTGCAACCCTCCTGGAAAATAGTGCTAGGTCTTATTTTTGGGAAAACACGGTACTAGGAAGCCTTTTACGCTATGCCAAGGCTAGCTTTGTACACTTCTATACATTCTATTCATTTGTGATGACCCTTTGTGTATTTTTCTGATGTTTAGATGGACCCGCAGATTTGTACTTTGCATGAAAACTTTAAAACTCAATAAAACTTTTTGTGAAATAAAATAGCTTACACGCATACTTACATCTTCACCATCAAACAATAGGGAACGTGCACTTAAGTCGAGAACCTGGAGTTCAAGCTTTGCAGCCTCTAATTCTTGTAACAACTGGTCACTGCGAACCTTCTCTTCCAACAACTTGGCTTCCATTGCTGAGGCTTGATCATTTAATTTCTGTTGCCATGCTGAAATGTCAGCTAAATGCTCTTTGCGTAGGTTATCCAGCTCCACCTGATAAACTGTAAGCAAGTCTTCTATGCTGCAGGGGTCTTCGTTGGTCAAGCGAGAAAATAAAACACGTTGCTTCTCAGGAGATTGCTGGAGAATCAAGTCAACAAGCTGACCGGAAATAGATTTTCTGTCTCTCTTTGTTTCTCCACCAGTCTCATCACTGTTGACTTTACCAGATGGAGAAATAAAAGGAGACAAGGAGGTTGTCTGCTGGGCCTGAAGTTGGTTTAGCTCCAGGAGTTGAGACAACGACTTGGTAACATCATCCGTGCTCGTCAAAGTCAGCTGGTCTAGATGTATCAACAAGGTCTTGTTCCCTTCGTGGTGCTGTGGTACCAGCGATAAAGGAAGGGTCTCTTCATTTACATCATCAAGTATTTTACTATCATCAAAAAGTGATCCACACACTTCAGACATTATAGTTTGATTTCCATTTATACCAATGCTCTCTCTCCTTTTCAAACCATTGATGCTCGGTACGGTTTCTTGCTCAGTGCTTGCCTGGATATGGCCCCCAACATTTTTGATTGGTGAGTTAAGGATACTGACAGACTTGCTGATATCTTTTACAAGTATTGATTCAGTCTCACACTCCGTTTTCAGAGAGTCCAAATGAGTCTGAAGTTTTTTCAAAGACATTTCTTTGTCCTTCAAAGACACTCTTAACTCTTCCATGATTTTATCAAGTGAAAGTTCATAGTTTCGGAGGCTTCCAACCAGTGCTGTCAGCTCTTCATTAGCTCCAAGTAGACGAATGTTCTCCTTTTGAATCCTGTCCAACTTTTCTTTGAATTCCTCCAGCTCCATTTTCAAACTTTCCTTTACACCTTTGTCACAATCTGTGGCACATTCTTCCTCCATGCTGTCAGCACAATCCAGTTTCACATTGTGGTCAATCACAGGGCCCAAGTCAACATTCACTTTCGGTAACTGTGGCTTCTCATTCAGCTTAATGCTGAGTTCTTTCATTTGTTTGTTGTGTGCAGTTAGCATCTCAATTTCTTTTTTATTTGAACCAATTAACGCAGTTAACGACTCCCTCTCTATGGACCAAGACTCCGACAGCTGCTTCAGCTCCTGCAGTTGATCATGAAGTTCTTTGTTACCTTGATTAGCAGACTCCAAGTCTGAATTAGCAAGTCTCAGTTTTTCAGACAACATGCCAATTTCTTCCTCCTTTTCCCTGATGGCAGAAACAACAGAATCGACATAACTTTGTTTGGAGGATATGTTGTCTTGTAAGCTTTCAACCTGGCATCGGGATTCCGAGACAAAACTCTCGCGCATTTGTTTTAGTTGTAACATTTCATTCTGAACATCCAATTTGCTTTTCAGAAGTTCATTATGTTGACTTTGTAATTCGGCACATAGTTTCTTATGGTTCTGTAATTCGCTCTCCAAGTGAGACACTTGGCTCGAACTTTCTGGCGATTCTCGAAGTTTAACTTCAGCCTCCAATTCGTAGATCCGCTTTACCAGGCAGTCTATATCATTTTGGTATTTCTGCCCTTCGGATTCGAGTTGCTGTTGGATTTTTGTACAGGTAACTTGTTGGGCCTCTAGATCAGCGGTTTTCAAGTCAACAAGCTCTTGCATATTTTTTACCTGTGTGTTCAGATTCTGCTTGTCATTTTCCAGAGCATTTACTTGGTCTGTATGACTCTGGATCAAAGATTCCAACTCTTTTACTCTTGTCAACATTTCTTCTCTTTCTATGGAGGACAGAGAAGCAGAATTTTCATGCACATTCTTCCATTTGGAAAGGGAAGAATTTGTATTGATTAAATCTTGGCATTCTTTTTCTTTACAATTAAGCTGCTTCTTCAAAGCCATCGACTCCTCGGCCATCTTAGTTAAGGCGTTCTTGGTCTCTTCCACATCGTTCTCCATTTTCTTTAGCTTGTCTTGTGCAAGATCTCTTTCTTTTTCCAGATTAGCCAGGGTCACCTTAAGATTTTGCAAGCTTTCAGATTTTGAATCTTGACCATGTAGTTTCTGTAGGGCGCATTTCAGCTCTGCTTCCAAATTGTTATTTTTGTCTGCAGAACAAGAAACCTTTCTTTTAAATATTTCATAAACAAAGAATATTCAAGTTGTGCCGCATGTTATAACCCAACTCAGACTAAAACAGTCGTTCCCCCCCCAAGTCACCTTTTACCCCATTTCAAACTTTATAACACATTGCGGAACCGATACACAAACTCAGTATGGGAAGCCTTCAGCTGTGGTCAATCACATTATTTAGGAGGTTTGTAGCTCATACATTGGGGTGTTGTACACACAAAGTCTGTAGTTACAACAATTTTTCATCTCGTCTCCCTTTCTTGGTTGGGTTTCTTTAATCACATTAGCTCTGGAAGATTTACCCCCCCCCCCACTTCTTGACCAGGCCATTTTTTTAAATACGGCACTGCGTTACTTTAACTGACAATTGTGTGGTCGTGTGACGCTGCACCCTGATAAAATGTATGTCTTTTTTCCACACAAATAGAGTTTTCTTTCGGTGGTGTTTGATCACCTCTGTGGTGATAAGTCCGACAATTTAAAAAAAAAAAATTGTATACTTTTTGCTATAAAATATATCCTATAAATTTAAAAAAACAAAAACAAATTGCTTCATTCATTTAGGCCAAAATGTATTCTGCTACATATTTTTGGTAAAGAAATATCCCAATGAGCGTACATTGATTGGTTTGCGCAAAAGTTATAGCGTCTACAAAACTATGGGATATTTTTGTGGAATTTTTAATTTCTTTATTTTTACTAGTAATGGCGGCGATCAGTGACTTATAGTGGGACTGCGATATTGCGGCGGACAAATCGGACACTGACACTTTTTGGAACCAATGACACCAATATAGTGCTTAAAATATGCACTGTCACTGTATTGGTGTCACTGGTTCCCAAAAAGGGGCAGTGTCCGGTTTGTTCACTGCAATATCGCAGTCCAACTGTACTAATGACACTGGCTGAAAACAGGTTAACACACACACACACACACACACACACAAAGATTTTCAGCCCTTTTTTTAGGCTGAAAGTCCCCCCCCCCCCCCCCTCGGCTTATACTCGACTCAGCGAAATTTAACATTGTAAATTGTACCTGGAAAAAAGTTGAGAGGCTGCGGCGTCCATCGTTTAAGTCTCGCGGTCTCTTCCTGGTCCCTTCCGTGATAGGCGATTCTCAGCAGACACTTTCCGCCTATCACGAATGTTCTCTCATCCTCACCCATCCCAGCAGACACTGTGTTCAGTGTTCCGCCAATCACAGACGTCTGCTGGGAAACTGAGGATGAGAGAACGTTCGTGATAGGCGGAACTGTGTCTGCTTAGAAAACGCCTATCACGGAAGGGAAGAGGAAGAGACCGCAAGTTTTAAACGATGGACGCCGCAGCCTCTCAATTTTTTTTCAGGTACAATTTACAATGTTCAATTTAAACAGTGAGCTAGGGAACAGTGAGCTAGGGAACAGTGAGGATGGGCAGAGTAAGGTGGCAATGGGCAGTGACAATGGGCTTAGTGAAGTTGCAATGGGCACAGTGAGGCGTGCAAATGGGCATTGTTGACCCTCGGCTTATACTCGAGTCAGTACGTTTTCCCAGTTTTTTGTGGTAAAATTAGGTACCTCGGCTTATACTCGAGTATACACACACACACACACACACACACACACACACACACGATCTTGCGCACGTTACACACATTAACATTTGTTAGGAACTTTCATCCCCCTAGATGTTAACCCCTTCCCAGCCAGTGTCATTAGTACAGTGAGAGTGTATAGAATTATCACCGATTACTGTATTAGTGTCACTGCTGATGCAGGTGTAATTTAGTCAGTTCTCCCCACAGCATCAGTGTCAAATTGGCTGCCGTACCATCACAGTCCCATTATAAGTCACTGATCCCCACCATTAGTATAAAACAAAAAAATTATACTATGTATACACCATAACTTTCACACAATCAAATCAATATACACTTAGCGATTTTTTTTTTACCAAATACATGTATACATTTTGGCAAAAAAAAGCATATTTTTTTCAATTTTTATTGGATTTTTTTTTTTTATAGCAGAAAGTAAAAAGATCTTTTTTTTTTCCAGCCCTTTTTCATTTATACAAAACAATAAAAAAAAAAAAAAAACCAGCGGTGATCAAACACCACCAAAAAAAAGCTCTCAGTGAAAATTATTATATACATTTCATTTGGGTACAGCATTGCATGACCATGCAATAAGTCATGATGACCGCCGGGCGTCGTGATGACCGCACATCCCGAGATTGCTTATTACAGAGCGAGAACGGGGATGTGCGTGTGTAAAACACACACATCCCGGTTCTCTCAGGGGCGAGGAGACTGATCGTGTTTTCATACTATGTAGTCCCATCCCCCCTACAATTAGAACACACAATAGGAACACATTTAACCCCTTGATCGCCCCCTAGTGTTAACCCCTTCCCTGCCAGTGACATTTTTACAGTAATCAGTGTATAGCACTGATCGCTGTATAAATGACAATGATCCCAAAAATGTGTCAAGTGTCCGATGTGTCCGCCATAATGTCGCAGTCCCGCTAAAAAGAAAGAAAAAAGAAAAAAAAAAAAAAAAAAAAAAAATCGCAGATTGCCACCATTACTAGTAAAAAAAATTAAAATAAAAAAATATATATATTATAAAAATGCCATAAAACTATCCCCTATTTTGTAGACGCTATAACTTTTGTGCAAACCAATCAATATACACTTAGTGCGATTTTTTTTTTTACCAAAAATATGTAGAATACTTATCGGCCTAAACTGAGGAAAAAAAATTGTTTTTTAAATAAAAATTGGGATATTTATTATAGCAAAAAGTACAAAATAGTGTTTTGTTTTTTTTCAAAATTGTCACTCTTCTTTTGTTTAAAGCGCAAAAAATAAAAACCGCAGAGGTGATCAAATACCACCAAAAGAAAGCTCTATTTGTGGGAAAAAAAGGACGTCAATTTATGTTTGGGTACACCGTGGCACGATCGCGCAATTGTCAGTTAAAGCGACGCAGTGCCGCATCGCAAAAAATGGCCTGGGCAGTCCCTGGCTACACAGCTAGCCTCCAAAAACTGATATTCCCTTGTGCAATGAGTGTGCCTTTAATGATCACGAGACAGACATTAGACAAGGGGGTGGCAGCTGGTGGTGCTGAACCATGAGATCAGAGAAAATCAGGTCTCAGAAACAAAAAGTAAACTAAATTAGACACGGGCACAATAATTCTGTGGATTTAGAGATTTACTTTCCCTAAAAAAATGTCTCTATTGCCCATAATTAGCTCAATAAAAAAAATTGATAGCAAGTTCATGGGTAAGTCCCATTTCTTTGTTACCCAATGTTAAAATATATATAAAAAAAAAATCTAAATATGTTAGCTACTTTTAGCAGGTTGTGGTTGCAGGACAATGCTGCTGCTGCACCGAAGGGGAGGCATTTACCTGTCAGTTTATCCACAAGCTGCTGGTTTTGCCTTATAGTTTGGTTTGCTACATTCATTTCCTCCTCCATTTTCAAAGCTTCTTTAGTCTTCTGATCCAGTTGGCTTCGAATTGCATTTTGCTGAGACTTGGCTTCCTAAAACACACAAATAAAATTATCAGAATGATTTACAGATCACAATGGTTTCATTTTAAAGTGGATGTAAACCCCATTTATTAAAATTTGAGCTGGGCACATATCTGTAGTGTTTTCTTATCTCTCTCCAACGCACTACGTCCTGTGTCTTTCTGCTGTTTCCTTGCTCTGTTATCAGCATGATAACTTATGACAAGTTCTCTGTCAAGATAAAACCAGCCTGAAATTTGTGTTGTGGGAGGTTGCTATAAATAAGTTAGCAGAGAGCTTGTCTTGTCACAGCACAGCTCTGCAAGTCTCTGCCCATGTGGAGTGTGTGGGGGGGGGTGCCTTTCCTCCAATCAGCTGTCTTGGCTGTATGTCAAGAATCCACTCCCAGTGCTGAACAGGAAGAGAAAAGCTCTAACACATTGTGCACTTTCTAAAGAATATATAAAGCTGAAGACAGCAGATATACATGTAAAACCTATGTAGGGAGATTTGTTTCATCTCTGTGTATCATCTGAGGCTGTTCACTTCACTGGGTATATGTGAGGGTTTACATCCACTTTAAGAGTCTTAATGGCTCAATCAAAGAAACTGCCCAAATCACCTTCAAAGAAACAGTTCTTAAAGTGGCTGCAAACCTTTACATACACACCGAAGTGACTGGCCCCAGGTGATTCACAGAAAGTAAACAAAGCCTCCTACATAAGTTGTACTCATTTATCTGCAGCATTCTCTTCTTCAGATCCTTTCAAAGTACACATATCAAAGGCTATTTCTCAGCAATAGAAGACAGGGTGCGGGTAGCTTACAACACACACTGCACAGCAAAGAGCCGAGTGTAATCTGAGACCTGAGTAGACTCTAGATAGTCTCATTAGGGAAACATGCACAGCTGAGGCTGTTTATCACCTTATGTGTGCTGGAGGCTGGGCAGGGTCATCTCGCTGTCAATCAAATACAATGACGTGGGCGCCGGGGCCGACATTCGTGTCTATGTACGCAAATGCTGGACACGGGAGCGCGCCCGCAAGATAACCCCCTAGGAGAAGCGCTCTCTCGGGGGGGGGGGGGGGTTATCTGATGCGGGGAGGAGCCACGAGAGCCGCCGAGGGACCCCAGAAGAGGATGTTCAGGGCTATTCTGAAAAACGAGCTGCACAGTGGAGGTAAGTATGATATGTTTGTTATTTAATTTTTTTTTTATAAACAAGCCTTTACAATCACTTTAAGTGCATTAAAAAGATGTTCACATAAGATGCCCATCCCTGCTCTCCCAAACTGTTGTATGCAGCATTTTGGATGCACTACCGCCAAATGATTGGTGGTAACTCTGCTGTAGCATGAACAATATTAATGGCAATAGATTGCAGTTAATGCTTTGGCTGAAAAAATAAATAGCAATATTCCTTAAAAAAATGGGTGCCATCTAAGATAGGCATGAAGTAAGGAACTGGGGTAAGCCAAAAACGGTAAATACAGAGGAATCCAGGGGGACATTTTTCTGCTGGTTGTGTGTACATTGAAAAATTACAGTGGGCAAGGGAACTTTTCCCTGCACCCGCTGTCACAATTTGAAAACAGTGCGTCCATGCAGGGCTCCGCCCACACAGCCACGTCATTCATTCCATTTAACGAACGAGCTACAACTACTGTCTTCCATTGCGGCAAACAGCTTGTAGTTCTCTATGAACTGCAAGGGCGCAGATGAGAACTCGGAGTTCATCGATTTTTCCTGCAATTCAGTAATGGTCTGCCCGTATGGGAGGTCTAGGCAGACAGCTATACGGAGAGTCTACAGGAGCCTGGCATCGCACCTACCATTTACAATGCTCCTTAGGAAAATAAATAAATAAATGCACATTTTCATAAAAAAAAAAAATGCACAAATTTTTGCAGGTAAGTGAAATTATCCTTTAGACGACATTATTTTCCTGGAATGTGCGCAGAGCAAGTCAAAGAGAAAAGCATTTTTATGCTTTCAAGATCCTTTAATATTTATATATTGTGTCTTTTCAGACATTCTAAGTGAGTTCACACCACCCACTGTTTACCAGAAGAAAAATCACAGCTCCGCCATCCCTTAATCCCCCTCAACAACTGTGGCAGTTTGTACATTATTGGCGGAAAGGCACAACATGTTCAGTGTCATTTAACAGGACACAAGTAGACTGTACAAGGAAATCTGCAAGAGATTTAAAAGGCCTGATTCTACATTTTGCAACATGATACACTCATATAGAGGGTGTAATATTTAACAAGTTGCCAAGAACCTCAAGAGTTTTTTTTTTAATCAAAAAGGTCAACACGGGCCGAATGCTGGGTGACATCAGCCGGTTCAATAAAAACCGGCCGACATTCGGCGTGTGTATGGCAGCCAGTCCGGCAGAAGTTTGTCTGGCTTCTGTTGGGCCGGGGCCGTCCCCATCAGAACACAACAGCTCAGCAAGGGAGATCGCTGCAGTAATGTTGAATCGTTAGTACGGCATCTCCGACCGTCAGATTTTTTTTCGTTCAACCCAGAAAAAAAAAAAAAAAAAAAACTCAGTGTGTACCAGGCTTTAGTGTTTAATAACTACAGAAGAGATCACTGTGAAAATCGGTCAACTGAATTATTAGTTAAAAGGTATTTATTTAGCACCAACAATTTACGCAGCATTTTGCACATTTACATCAGTCTCTGCCCTCAAGGAGCTTACAATCGAAGGTTCCTATCGTACATTGCATTAACCTGTCAGCATATCTTTGAAGCTTGGTAGGAAACCAGGAGCACCCAGAGGAAACCCACACAGGCACATGAACATTCAAAAAGTCCAAATATCATGTAACAGAATTAAAGCTGAAGTTTAGGAATGCATATTTTTTCATAGTTACATAGGTCCGGCTTCAACCAATGTGCTATATCTGTGCGATCCCCGTAGAAGATGGAAATTACTGTAGCGGGAACTGCCACTACAGTGATTGCTGCTAGCTTACCAGGCCCTGTGCCAACTTCTCAATGAATGCAAAGCATTCTCTAATTGGACGAGGTGGAGAGGCACACTCACCAACTCGTCCAATCAGAGAATGCTTTGCATTTGTTAAGAAAATGCAGAGTGTTCTCTGAACAGTGCCCAGACTAAGTGTTCATTAAGCAGCAGGGCAGGCACTCGGCACGGGGCCCGATAGCAAGCAGCGATCACTGTAGTACATAACTTAAAGTGGATGTAAACCCGATTCATGAAATTTGAGCTGGGCACATATATCTGTCGTGTTTTGCTATCTCTCTTCAAAGAGCCAAGTCCCATAGCTCTCTCCTGAACTGTTCCCTTGTTATCAGACTGACAAATTCTTGGACACTTTAGATAAAAGCAGCCTGAATCTTTAGTCTGGGGAGGTTGCTAAAATAGATTAGCAGGGAGCAGGTCCTATTACAAAACACCTCAGAGAGTCTCTGCCTATGATGAGAGGGGGTGTGTGCCTTTCCTCCAATCAGCAATTTTAGCTATCTTGGCTGTATGCCCAGATATCACACTCTGTGTTAAACCAGGGAGAGAAAATTTCCTAACATGATCTGAACATTCTAAACAGTATAAAAATGTGATGACAGCAGATATGGATGTAAAACCTATGTTGAGAGATTTGGTTCATCTCAGTGCATCATCTGAGGCTGTTCACTTCACTGGGTGTATGGAGGGTTTACATCCACTTTAAAAAGGGACGGGAAGAACACTGGGGGGGTAGAGAGGACGGCTTTTAACTTTTCTATGCGTTTCCTGTCCCTTTCAGGTGAGAAGAGCAGTCTCTGCATTGATAGAGGAAGGAAGGAGAACCTGGCTAGGGTTTTAATACTTTCATATTCTATCCAAAATAAAAAGCCTCAAAACAATCTGGAATCCGAGATGGCTGCTACATGTAACCTGCTGTGAATACCTGTATAGCTATTGGATACATGTAGCAGCAATCTCAGAACCCAGATTGTTTTGAGGCTTTATTGGCCCTCATAATAAAAACGAGGAGTATGTTTTTTTTTTGCAGAATCATACTAACCTAGGTGGATGCAGCATCTGTGCCCTGCCGGCTCCAACACGAGCGATCAAACACTGCAGATCGCTCCGTTCTTAGTCACCAGCTCTATGCTTGGGGAGCCCTATCAGTCACCGCTGTCTGCTCTGCCCCCTCCTCGCTCACCAGAGCCCTGGACTGTGGAGGGGGCGGGAGCGGCCGGTTCAGGCTCTCAAAAGTCAGAGGCCGGTCCAGGCATATGGGCGTATCCCAACTTCATTGTTAAGATCTTGCTCAAGCCTGGACTGGCTCTGTGACGGCAGCAGACAGCGGGCTTCAGCTGTCTTCTAAAAACAGGTCACAGGAATGCAAAACTAACTGCACTCCTGTGATCCACAGGAGAAGTACAGCCAAACAAGCTTTGGCTGCACTTCTCCTTTAAGGTGAGCATACACCCATTTGAGATTCCAGGTGGCAGTCCGGTGTTTGCCTTTCTGGATTAAAGCGGAGATTCACCCAAAAAGGGAGAATCCGCTGTAAGGCCTCCTTCCCCGCTCGTTTTTCATAAATGTCACTTTTTTTGGGAGGGGGGGGGGGTTGGGAGGTTGGAGCGGGTACATGGTTTTGTCTAGTGACCACCCAGCTTTAGACGGTTGCCACAAGAACCTAGTGCCCATTGGAAGATTTCCCCTTGATTCCTGTTCTGGAAACAATTCATCAATTCGTCTTTTCCCTCAGTTTTAAGCTCGGGGATCAGGACAACTGGAGAGAGTGAATCTCCCTAACAAGGACACAGACAGCAATACAATGTGAAAGTGGTTCTAACCCCATACCTTCTACCCAAAGCTGAAAAAAAAAAAGTTTTATCTTTACTTACTTCCAGATTCTTTTTAAACTGATTGGCTTGATTCTCGCTTGCTTGCAGAGTCTGTCCCGATTTGGATAACTTCTGTTTCAGTTCCTCTACTTCACCTTCCAACACCTTCTTCCCGTGTACCACCTGCAACACAACAATCATATCTGTGACTGATATCAAAGCTTCGTTCCAGTAAATATAGTGGCCTTATGCGCGATTTTCTGTACGGTGTATTGGAGCATTCGATTTCAGGGTTCATGGATCTGGTAAAACACTATAGTCTTTGTTAGCACTATGATCAAATACAAAGCAACAAAACTATGTGGACTGGAAGAGATCTCAGACTAACCAAGACAAAAAAAAAAAAAAGTGTGATGCTCTCACCTTTGTCCCCTGTCAATCCAGACATGTAGAGATGAGAATAAAAAAAAAAGGTGTTGCCCTCTAAAGAGTGATCCATAGTGGATCCTTTTTTAGAGGGTGTTTGACAGGCAACTAGGAGGAGTTATGTCGCTTCCTCACCACCTGTTTTAAAGTGGGAGTAAACTCCCAAATCATGATTTTCCTATAGGCAAGCCTATAATGAGGCTAATCTATAGGTACTGTAAATATCTCCTAAACGTGTGCCGTTTAGGAGATATTTACTTTAAATGCAGCTGGTAAAGTCACTGGCGAATGCGCTCTGAAGGAACGGCACACCAGTGCCATTCCTTCAGAGCCGTGCCGTAAACAGTGACTCCGGCGCGGGAGTGACGTCATTGCAAGCTCAGCAAATCAGATAGCTAAAGCCCCGCGAACCTGGAAAGAAGACGACCAGGTGAAGATGGAAGTGCCTTCAGCGGTGACGGGGCGCCACTGGAGGGCTCCGTTTTCAGGCTAGCATGCGATGCACATTAACAAAAACCTGCACAGATGTCTCTGTAATCGTGGCCGCAATCGTGACTGCCAGCGGGAGTGAAATCGCGCAAGTTCAGCTGAACTCACACGGCTTCACTCCCGCAGCCCGGTGTGAACCTGGGCTTAGTCGACTAAAATGTACTGGAGATTTAGTCGCCTAAATACGACTAAAACAATTGCAGAAGACTAAGATGGGACTAAAACTAAAACTGCCATTTTAGTCCTAAGGCTAAAAGGAAATTTGCTGCCAATAGGTTATAAACTTTGGATAGTGACAATTAATCTTTGTCACTTTCACTAGGTCACCGCTGAAAATCTTTGTCACGACTGTACTGTCATGTCATACTACCGTGTTATGTTGCATACCTTTTTTTTATGTTTTTTTTATTTAAAGGTAACAAGAACATACAGCTTGGGGAAGTGGTACAGACATAAAATATGAGCTTTGCATTCTATATTAGGACAGGAAGATTTGAAAAAAAATCCATACACGGTCAAGTTCTGATTGGATGGCATTAAATTCATTCTTGGCTTGCTGAGACTCCTGGCTCTGTTTGGCTTTCATCTGGTTCAACTGCTGCTCCATGTTCTTCAATGAGTTTTGTTGTCGGAGGAGTTCCTACAAGCACAAAAGAGAAAAGAAACTGAATACATGAGGCCATCCAATGAGGGAACTATAATAGTGGTGCACACTACACGGAATTACAGCTTTAAAGGGGATCCCACATATATGCACATGCATACTTACATTGGTCCAAGCTGGGCAAAATATGCCACATCTGGAATTCAGCTTTAAAAAAAGGGGCAGTAAAGGCTAAAGAGTATTCCTAAAAATGCTGCCTCTCCCCTCCTACCAACCTACGTTGCAGTCTGTATAAAAAAAAAAAAAAAAAAAAAGGGGGGGGGGGCAAGGATATAAGGTCAGTGTAAATTCCTTTTTCCAATCTGCTTCGGTGCGATCCTGCAGCCGCATTCCCCCTGTGTAAGGAGCAGTCAACATCAGCTTTGAATTTCAGGAGCCCACCCACCAGCTCCCATTCTACCCTTCACCATTGCCGGCGCTTCTTCCTCTCCACTGCAGCTGCCGCTCTGAGACCGCATTCACACCTCGCCAATTTAAGTCGCTGGCAGATTTGCCACATTTTTTCCCACGATATCAAAGCGTCGAGGTGTGAATGACAAATCTCAAAATGTACATTTGAGATGCCATTCATTTGAATGGCACCTAAAATCACGGTGTGGTTCTGCTGCGTTTGCTGGGCGATAAATCGCACTGCAATCGCGGCAACCCACATCGCATGAAACATGCCGCCCAAAGGTAGCTCCTGAACTTTTTTTTGGGGCGACAAGCTTCACGCAATGCGGGTTGCCGCGATTGCAGCGCGTTTTTTTTTTTCCATTTCATTTATCACGGCAGAACTGCACTGTGATTTAAGGTGCCATTCAAATGAATGGCATCTCAAATGTGTGTTCTGCGATTTGTTATTCACACCTCAGCGCTTTAAAAACGCAGGCAGAATCGTGGCAAATCTGCATGCGATTCACAACGCTGAGGTGTGGATGCAGCCCAACTTAGGAAAGCCAGAGCTGCTGGATCACATGACTGCAGCGGAGAGGATAAAAAAAAATTAAAAAAAAAGGAGGGAGGAAAGGAAAAAGGTATTTGCTTTTAAACAGGCTATGCAGCATAGGTGGGTGGGAGCGGAGGCAGAATTTTTAAGAATACCTTTCATTAGCCTAATCTTCTTCTAAGCAAATCAGTTTTGTGAATCTGTTGCATACATCCTTAGCTGGAGATCCGGTCAATAAAAGCACTTCCCATTGCAGGCTGACAACATTGCTCCACAATTAGCAGTAGCGTTGTCAGCTTGCCTTGTGCACGGCTTCACTTGGCCGTTGATGATAGGCAGCCAAACAGAAGGAGAGCACATGGCAGGCTGACAACGCTGCTGCTAAGTGCAATTGCATGTGCGGTTACTAATTCTCCAGGTAAGAAAAAAAAGATTTTCTTAAAGTGCACCTGCACCCAGATCATGCACATTAACCCCTTCCCGCTGCGTGTACACAATATGCGGCCTCACAGGAGTGGATCTTCTTGCGTAAAGAAGCATACATGTCTCTACACAGTGCACCCCCCAGCACAAGGACCGGGCTCTCACAGAGCGCCTCAGGTTCTGTACTAATGATCAAAAGCTTGGTTCCCGATCGCCTCTGATTGGCTGTCACAAGGATCAGTCACTGCGCACCTGTCCCTGTAGTTTTTTTTTCTCTCCACTTCAAATGGAGAAAAAGATACATTGTAGCCTTTTCTCCTGCTTGGGGAGAAAAATAAAAACAAACAAAATGCGTGTAAAAAATAAAATGATAAAAAAATAAATAAAAAATAGGTGGATCAGAGTTTGATCTAGGTCAGTGCCAGGGTTAGGCTCAAGGTATTTTAGGCAGGATTATAAAAAAGGGAAAAAACAAAAAAACACGGACCGGTGTTAACTTCATCAGCGTAAGCATTTAAAATCAGAGTTTTTGTCAGCTGCATGTTTTCAGTGACGAAAACTAAACGAAAACAAAAATTTGAATTAAGTCAATTGACAAAAACCTATGATGAAAATCAAATTCCAATTTTCGTTTAGTGGCCTGATCTCTCCAGTACATTTGGGAGCGAGGGAGTGCACATTATACTTTGGGGATGGGGAAGTAAATGGGAACGAGGGAGTGCACAGGGCAGAGAACTGGACGGTCTGGGGAGGCTGCTATTTTACATAGTGCTAAGCACTGCTACTTTGCTGGGAGGGAGAAAACGTACTGGAGATTTCAGTTGACTAAATTAAATTTGGAATTGATTTTCATCATAGATAATTGACTTAATTCAAATTTTATTTTCGTCTGAAAACATACAGCTGACGAAAACGATGACAAAAATATTTATGGCGACAAACTGAAAACCGACACGCACACGCACAAACACCATTTTTTAATGCTGTGTAACAGGACAATATTTAATGTGTTGGTCTTTGGGTGGTAGGTTATGGTAAAAGCAAGAAATATAAAGCTAAAAGTAATTCTTTACTATGTTGTGCTAATTTTCCTTTGATTAAAAAATAAAATAAATTAAAACACAATTTGTTTTACCAACACAAGTCAAAGTTGCAAAATTGTGTAAAGGATTTGTTTTACCCTCCGTCATGAAGGGCTTAGGTATTTACATTAGAGGTCGACCGATATGGGTTTTTCTCTGGCCGATGCCGATATTTAGAAATCGGGGCGGCCGATGGCCGATACATGTTGCCGATTTTTGCGGCCGATTTTTTTTCTTTTTCCTTCATCTCATAAAAATCTAGGGTGGAGAGGTGGGGAGGAGGTTATTGTTTAGAGTGGAGAGGTGGGGTGCAGCCTATCAATGTCCATCAGTGCCACCTCATCGGTGCCCAGCAGTGCCCAGTGCCAAGCTCAGCAGTGCCCAGTGCCAAGCTCAGCAGTGCCCAAAGCCAAGCTCAGCAGTGCCCAGCTCATCAGTGCCCACCAGATCAGTGCCCACCATTGCCAAGCTCACCAGTGCCCACCAGTGCCCAGCTCACAAGTGCCCACCAGTGCCCAGCTCACAAGTGCCCACCAGTGCCCAGCTCACAAGTGCCCAGTGCCAAGCTCAGCAGTGCCCAGTGCCAAGCTCAGCAGTGCCAAGCTCAGCAGTGCCCACCAGTGCCTAGTTCATCAGTGCCCAGCTCACCAGTGCCAAGCTGTCATTCACTGCCACCTCATCAGTGCCCACCAGCGGAGCGCTCCCTTCTGTACCCTTGCATGGCCAAAGACTGTTCCATTCGTCCCCTGACGTGCTGCGCGCCCAGCCTCCAGACTACAAACCCCAGAATGCAGCGCGGCCGGGAACAGCCAATCGACGGTGGCCGCCGCCGCTGCGACTTCCTCCATTGGGGAAAAAAAAAAAAAAAAGTCAGCGGGCAGCGGCCGTGATAGCAGCCGTTTAGAATAGACGGTTGGCATCGCCTGGCTTGAGCGCCCGGATCGCTCCAGACGCGCGGATGAATAAGTGATCCCTCACCATGTATCCTGATTCCTGCAATCCGTCTGCACGGCAACCCTTGTGATGACTCCTCTGCCTGGATTGCTCGGTATGTGCCGTCTCCCCTGTCCCCCCCCCTCTATACGGCCCCCTACACGGATATCTTGCCTAAGACCCCTTTAGACTGCCGGCCCCATCCCCCCCCCCCGTCTTTTTGTTTCCCCCTCTAGAAGCACTTTTCCCATTATCTGGCGAACTGGCCCCATGCATTATCCTGCCTGCTGGTTTACAGTCCTTTTTCCTACTAATGACAGGGACACATACTTGGAGCATCTATGGTCCTACGTTTTGTTTTTGACTATTCTTTGCAGCGATTAGTCGCCCCCACAGCAACGAGGATGAAAACTGTGTCGGTAAGATCCAGGGGGGACTACATTTTTGGACAGCCCTCCCCCGAGTGTGGGGACGGTTGTGGTTAGCCATCTGTTTTTGGCTAGTGACTCCCCTGGAGTCATGGCCCCAGGCTTCTTATACGCCTTCAACATCCGTGGGCCTCTTTGATTACTCCGACACTTATCTAGTTGTTCTTCTGAGTTTTGTTATGGGTCATACCCGCACCAGTTGGGGTGGGTGCAGGGTGGGGTGGGGGGTGGGTTTCGGTTGGTTCAATTTTCTATACGGCAATACATGTATATTTTTGAAGTCCTTAATTTTTTACCGGATGAGACTCCTTCAAATTTTGTATTTACAATGTACCGCAATATATATACAGATTGACGGGTTGGATATGTTATATACTGGGTGCTTGGGGTGGAGGGGCTGGACTCCCCCTGGTGCAAAGCTAATCCCACATCTCCTCGAATGGCCACACTAAAATTTCTTACCTGGAATGTCCGGGGTCTGGGAGATAAGATAAAGAGATCTGCAGTATTCGCACTTCTCAAGAAACAGAGAGCTGATATAGTAGTGTTGGTGGAGACGCATGTGGATGGGCGGCTTCAGATGGCGCTCCGTCGGCCCTGGGTGGGATGGGCATACCATTCGACCCACTCTACCCGGGCTCGCGGGGTTTCGGTGTTGGTCGCCAAGACGGTCCACTTTGAGTTAGGTGCTGTACTCACGGACCCACAGGGCCGCTACGTATTCCTCTCAGTCAAAATATATGGTGAGCCGCTCCTGATTCTCGCAATATATATACCTCCACCATTTAGTTCTGTCGTTATTTCTGAGGGTCTGTTGTTTATGTCTCGCCATCCTTCGACACAGGCGATCTGGCTGGGGGACTTCAACGCTACCATGAATCCTGGCCTTGACAGGCCTCAGCCAGCACCGCCGTGTGCCAATGCCCAGACGAGCTCCAGGCTGTCCAGACTCATCTCTGCTTTTGGTCTCATTGACACCTGGCGGTATAAGTTCCCCCAGGCCAGAGCTTATTCATGCTTTTCAGCCTCCCATAAAACCATGTCCCGTATTGACTTGATTTTTGTATCCGCTACACTAGCACCCCGCTTATTAGAAGCGGGGTTCTCCCCTAGGCTACTATCGGATCATAGTCCGTACTGGGTCACTTTATCATTGCCACTGGATAAACCTCCGCTTTCTTGGAGGTTGAACCCATTTTGGCTGTCTCTGTTGTCAGAGGATGATGAACTTACCTGTGCTTGGACCGACTTCTTTGAGGATAACGACACGTCTGCCCCTCCGGATATGGTCTGGGAATCCTTTAAATTACATGCCCGTATGGTCCTATCCACCCGCATTAATAGATTTAAGGCTGCTTCGGCGGATGCATTGGACAGAGCCCTGTCTGTTTTGTCGGCCACGGAGAGGTCCTTTGTAGATGACCCTTCTCCAGTACATGCCGACCTTCTTAAACTTCAATCCAGGGTGGTAGACCAGATTCAATATGAGGCTGCCAGACGTAAACTATTTTTTGCTAGGCAGAAGTTCTTTGAGCAGGGGGAAAAAGCGGGCAAACTACTGGCTTACATGGTTCATCGGGAGGATAGGCCCCCAACTGTTATTACACTCACTGATGCAGACGGCAGCATGATTTCTGACCCGCGAATGGTGTCGGACCGATTTCGAGATTTTTTTAGTCAGCTATACACATCCCAGACGGTCGGCACAGACGACCAGCTGACGGAATTACTTGCAGGAATTGAATTCCCAAAACTGACAGATGAGCAGATGACCAATCTAGAGGCCCCCCTTACCTCAGATGAAGTGCTGGCGGCAATTGCTGGCTTCCACAGCTCTAGGGCCCCAGGTTCCAACGGTCTGCCTATTGAATTCTATACACAATATAGTGAAATACTTGTCCCTAGACTCCTCGCCCTATATAACTACCTCTTTGAGACCACCGTTCTCCCCCCCTCTATGAGAGAGGCTATTATAGTCCTCATACCTAAACCAGGCAAAGACCTGGGTTTGCCAGAGTCGTATAGGCCTATATCTCTCCTGCAGGTTGATGTAAAGATCCTCGCAAAAATCCTGGCTTTACGCTTGAACAAGGTAATTCTGAGTCTTGTTCATACAGACCAGGCTGGCTTTATGCCGGGTCGCAATACTTTGTTTAACCTGAGGACCTATATCAATCTGCAGGCAATACACTCGGAGGTTGGCTCTCGGGTGGTGGTGGCCTTGGACACGGCCAAGGCCTTCGACTCAGTGGAGTGGAGGTACTTGTGGAGCTGCTTGCGGGGATTCGGTTTTGGTCCGGGTTTCATTAAATGGGTCCAGATCCTATACCAAGCCCCTAGGGGCAAGGTCGTTGCCAATGGTTGGACGTCTACCCCATTTGACCTGACCAGGGGCACTAGACAGGGGTGCCCTCTGTCCCCCTTGCTCTATGCTCTAGCAGCCGAACCTTTGGCAATCTCCATTAGGAATGACCCCAGGATACGTGGACTTAGCTCAGGATCCCTAATAGAAAAAATTAGTCTATACGCGGATGACACGTTACTCTACCTAGCAGACTCAGACATCTCCCTACTTACTGCGCTACAGATCATAGAGCGATTCGGGTCTTTTTCTGGCCTCAAAATAAATTGGGATAAGTCACAAATTTTGCCCATTGACAGTTTCCCCCCATTTGTCCAACAAGACCATCTCCGAATGCAGCGGGTCAGCCAGATTAAGTACTTGGGAATCTCTGTCTCCAGATCTCCAGCCGACTATATCGCCCTAAATATAGAACCCCTGTTTAGTTTACTGAAGTCCAAAATTCAGATATGGGCCAGATTGCCTTTGGGCATCTGGGGCCGGGTGAATATTGTAAAAATGATTCTCTTACCTAAAATGCTTTATATGTTCTGGCACTCACCTATTTTTATACCCCTGAAATACTTTAAACAACTAGAATCCCTCCTCAAGTCATTTGTGTGGGGTGGAAATAGACATAAACTGGCTTGGAGGACACTTAAAAACCCTACGGACCTGGGGGGGTTGGCCCTCCCGGACCTGGACTCATACTACCTGGCGGCCCAGCTGTCGCAGCTATACCATATAGATAAAACTGACAGACTCCGATTTCTTACCCTACTATGTCCGTCGTGGGTTCGGTGCACCTCTGACCCCCTGATGGCAATTGCCGTGGGGCGGAGTGGCAGTGAATCAGACGGCGACCGTAAGTCGCTATTATATCAATACAGACGAATCTGGGACATCGCTTCTAGACAGGTCAAGATCCCACCTATTAACGATTTCACCCCTATCTGGCACAATAAGAGTCTCCCTGAACTGCGCCTGATTCCTGACACGGAGGTGTGGAGTAGGAGGGGGATTCTATATTTGCACCACATACTAGTTGACGGGACCCTTAGGAATTTTGACAATCTTCAGGAGCGATATGCACTTCCTAGATCCATGCACTACAGATTCCTACAACTCCGTCATGCTGTGCGAGCTCAGTTCCCCTCCTCCATCCCACAGCCCACCCCCAACGCCCTGATGGCAGTGATCAAGGGCTCAGACCCTCGCAGGTTGATCTCTGACTTCTACAATATGCTCCTCACTCCGTCTGCTACTACCTTAGCATACAGTCTCAAACCAAGGTGGGAGAGGGATGTGGGATCGATGGAGGATGAGGAGTGGGGTGAGGCACTTGATGCTTCCAAGGCCGTTTCGCCCAGACTGTCGGATAGATTGTCCCAACTGTACATTTTACATCGTGCCTACCTTACTCCTCTCCGAATGGCTCGTTTCAAGCCCGGGGCGAGTACGGAGTGTACGATGTGTAAGCAAGACACCGGCACGTTCTTTCACTTGATTTGGGCGTGTCCTCGACTTCAGAACTTGTGGAAACAAATAGTAGATTTCCTTCATGATGATATGGGGTCCCCCCTGACCCTTGACCCAAAATTATGCCTGCTGGGTATTTTCCCCGGTGCTGAACCGGATAAATTCACTAAAATGTTCATACACGAAACACTTTTTTCAGCTAAGAAGATTATAGCTAGACACTGGATGAGGCCCACACCCCCTAGTTTCTCTGAGTGGAAAGCGGATGTGAATGCCGCTTTGCCTTATAAGAAAATTATATATCTTAATAGAGGATGCCCAGGCAAATATAACAAAATCTGGGACAGGTGGCTTTCGGTATCTGAAACTTGTATGGGCTGACCCTGACATATGTAGCCCTCAAGATATTCTACCATAGACAGTATTCCAGCCCTGTCTCTGTCTGATCTGTGAATGTAGATGTATTGGTACTTGTAGTTAAGCCTTATTACTGTTATTGCCATATACCCTGTTATGACATGCTTCATGTGTACAGTTTAATAAAAAACGTTTAATATAAAAAAAGAATAGACGGTTGGCGGCCGGGGGTTGGGGGGAGATTTCCACCCAGCACGCCCCTGCCTCAGATCCCAAACAATCGGCCTCTTTACATAATAATCGGCCGATGCCGATTTCTTTAAAAAGGCTAAATATCGGCCGATATATCGGTCGACCTCTAATTTACATAATCTGAACAAGCATTCTCATTCATCTCTGTATTAATGGGCATTGCGGAGACATTCATTTTAGAAGTTCTCAACACTTTTTTTTCTATTAAAGTGGTTTAAGGCATTAAAAAAAAAAAAAAAAAAAAAAACACCACCACACTCACATAACAGGAAAAAAACAAATAAAAAAACAAAACAAAACAAAAAACGGGGAGCAGCTGTTTCTAAGCTGTTCAAAACCTACTGAAACCCACCAGCCCACATGCATTATTCATGGTATTTACAGCTTTGTGTCCCAAAATTAAGTTTAATTTAACCTTCAATTCTAAGCACCACTTTGCAATGCACCTCAACACGGCACAGGGTTGCCAACCGCCAGTAAATTTACTGGTAGTTTGTAAAAATCAGCGATTTTTTTTTACAACTGCCAGTAAATATCAGGGGCTGATCATTTCATGCTGTGTTGACTTTTTAAGTGTAAATCAAGCAAATAAATGTGTTATAGGTAATGGTCAGTGTTTCCATATCATGTCTATACTGTTCAAATATTCACTGTGTTCGTTTTCAATAGGAGTTCTGTAATTTCTCAGGTTGCCAGTAAAAAATATGCTTCGTCAGGAAAATGTCCATGTTTTGTCAGTAAAAAATGCTGCGGGAGGTTGGCAACCCTGACACGGCATTGTGGAATGAACTGGGCACATAGAAAACAATTGTTTTCTACAATGCAGGATGGCAGCTTAAAAGAGGGGATGGCAAAAATAATTTAAACTGTATTTTTTTACTAACTAGAAGCAGCAGGGGGGGGGGAGGGTGGAGACAGAGGCACAGAATCCTGAGCTGACAGGCAGGGAGGGGAGAGAGGACGGGGAAGAGCAGAGAGGAGAGACAGCGGATGACGGAGGCATGTGAACTGACCACAGT
Organism: Rana muscosa; assembly: GCA_029206835.1. Lineage (NCBI taxonomy): Eukaryota > Metazoa > Chordata > Amphibia > Anura > Ranidae > Rana > Rana muscosa. Next base: position 223,531,179 of record CM055121.1, read on the forward strand.
TTCAGGGCTCAGCAGCCATGATAAACCGTGGTCAGTTTACAGGGGGGAGGGCAGGATCAGCCAGGTTTTCCAGAGGGGCAGGTTAGATAGTACAAGCACTGTCCTGTTTAACCTGCTATAAGGAAACAGGATCTCTCTTTTTTTTATTTTTTTTATTTTAGGGTAACAACCACTTTAAATTGCAAAGAAGAGGAAAGTTCTATAACCTGTTGATTTTCTTTTTCTCTCTCCTTTAGTTTGTTCTCTACAGTCAGTCGGGCACTTTCAGCATTTTGTCTCTGACAGCTTAGCTCATCAGTCACCTTCTTCAGTTTCTGTTCAGTCTGCGCACACTGGGGAAAAATAAAAAAATTATTTATATACAGTGCATGGGAATAAAGCTGTGTGCTGATGGCAGTAAAATATATAAAAAAGTCACACTGATGAGACTGCAGCCCAACCATTCATTTCAACAACAATCTTTCCATAAGATGTTATGTGCAGTTACCATATTTTATTTACCTATCTATAAAAAGACTCCCATGTAGGCAGCAGAGGGGAGGAGCAAAGGTGCTGGACCAGCACAGACAGCAAATAGACACTCTCTAGGAGAGAGCTATTCCACTACATCACTAACAACTTCTGATGATATTTCAGCTTTGCTTAGTTACTAATAAGGCAAATCACTCAATGCATTCTTGTATCTCTTGTGGACTCCAATACCAAGTTAACGTTACCAGAATTTCCCAATGACCAATTGCTCTGGCAGTTACGAAACCAAATGATGGCGTCACAGTTCCTTAAAGCAGAATTCCAGGCTAAACCTAATTAGTCTTAAAGCGGATATCCAACCAAAAAAGGTGTAGTTCTGCTTGTTTGCACCCTCCACTAACACATTTGGCACTTTGGGGGGGGGGGGGCAGTTACCTGGTTTTGACAGGTGCCCGCTCCCACTTTCAGGCTCAGATCGCTGCAGCGATCGGAGTCAGAGGTTCCGCCCCCCTCTCCTTACCCCACAGTCTTCTGGGACACATCAAAGGTCCCAGGAGACTATGGGACCATTCATGCATGCGCAGTAGGAAACCGGCTGTGAAGCCACAAGGCTTTCTGTTTCCCTTACTTGAGATGCCAGCACCTGCACCCGAAGCCGATCAGCTCAGGTGAAGACATCGCTGGATCCTTGGACAAGCAAGTGTCCTTATATTAAAAAAGTCAGCAGCTACAGTATTTGTAGCTGCTGACTAATTTTTTTGGGGGGAGCCCTAGAGGCCCTCTATTAAAATGCTCCCTACAATTTCTATGGTCTAATGAATGCTTACAATTCTGAATATCTTTTTGATACATTAAATTACCACCCCCCAGAAGCCCTCTTTGGCCCTACGTTTCTTTTTTTTTTCCTCTCTCGCCCTTGCTCTCCCTCCCACTCATCCATTAAACCACTAAAAAAACTTGGTGAGCAGCATAGGCAGATTATTGGTTTTGCTTTGAAATCGTCCATCTGTACATGGAATCAAGAAACCAATTCTAAAATCCTTACTAGAGGGTAACACACACCAAAAGGTGCTTCATAAATATCTTCCCACAATCTCTGACCATTGCTGGAGATGACAGGAGGAAAGGTGGACATTACTGCACTTTTTTTGGTTCTTCCCCAAATTGGAACAACTCTGCAAAGAGGTGAACCATTTCTCTCACAAATGTATTAAATTACAACCTTCCAGGAGACCCCGCTCTCTTTCTCCTGCATATCTCAGATATACCTGAGAAAACATACAACAAAATTGATCCTACGCCACCTCTTTAATGCTACCAAATCATGCATTGGGCCGAGGTGGAGAGACCCACGCCCTCCCTCGATCTCACTCTGGCTTTTGAAAATTGGGGAAGTGAACAAGATGGAAGACCAAGTACTTTCTGCACACATGAACACAAAGGCTTACGCCAAAACTTGGATCTATTGGAATATGGTCACATAAAACCCTCTTTGCATCCTGCGCTCACAGAGATACTGCATAATAAAATATCCCTCCTTCGGGGTTCTCCATCCATGCGCCAGCAGCTCCCCAAAACTCTTTTCTCGACTCCCCCCCCCTAATTTTTTTCCTTCCCCTTCTTCATATTTGACCACCCCCCCACCCCTGCCCCATCCCTACCTCCTACCTACCCTACCTCCCTATTCCCTGAGAAAACCTGCTGCATCCTTTGCATTTATGACTTACAGTTTGTCCCAGTGTAAAGATAGTCCCTCTACTTCATTTCAAAGTAACGCCGATTATGTTATTGTTGGGTGTCCCGACCAGGCCATCCCTGCACTTTATGTTACATCTAGTTGATGCTGAATTTCCTGTTGAAATGTGACCTTTGATTGGGTCACTTCATATATGTATGTTTCTGCTGCTTTGTGAATGCTGGATACTTTAAATAATTAGCAAAAAAAAAAAAACTTGCCGAGCATCAAAATCGGTTGCATGACTGGCGAGTCACCCCTGCTAGGGGGTAAGAAAATGCTCTTCGTACCAGTATGTAATCATTGTCATTCCCTACTTATACACTTCATTTTGACTATGTGTTTTGATACTGACTATCCAATGCAGAGCTTCTTGTCACTGTGTTAATCTCTGATGTACACCCATAAATAAAAATAGTAATAGAATAAACTGGGGAAAGGAGCATTTTATTTACTATAACTATAAATAGCTATTTTGATAGATAGATCTATATATAGATATAGTAAATAAAATGCGCCCTTCCCCGGTTAAAGCCAACTTAAAAATGCTCCCTCCGTACCCCAACCCAAAATGTATTTTTTGGCCTTGCAGTTCCAGCAGATGGCAGGATGGGGGAGGGAGGACCCGATATGTAAACTGGTGACTATGTCGGCCCCCGCACTAGAGGCAGCCTCCCATGTGGAGATGGACCTGCCAAGTATACCAGGCTCGGCACCTGTATGTGCACTCCTCAAAAGGGTATGGGGGGGGAGATCCGGAAAGCTTTGAGGATATCTGGCCTGTTGCCCTTTACCCCGATATGGCATAATCCGAGATACCCAGAGGTACAGGAATTACAGGGATTTATTCCCTGGAAAGAGAGGGGGGATCTGTTTTTTTGCACAGCTGTATGAGGGGAAGGTGTTGAAAACATATGAACAGCTATGTCGGGAATTCCAGTTAAACCCCAGGGGCTTTTATCAATATCTTCAGCTTCGACATGCCCTGCAAACACAACAAATAACACACTCTTTGACAGTGTCAATACCACATCTGCTGAGGGAAGTCCTTGAGGCGGACAATCGGAGAGGACTAATTTAAAAAATGTATATGGACTTGTTATCCACGGTCCAGGACCATGCTACCTTGAAATGGCGAAGCAAATGGGTGGACGATATAGGGGACATAGATGAGAGCCAGTGGGAAATGGCTCTGGAATCTATTCCGGTGGTATCAGTATCCGCATCCCATAGATTGCCCTATGCAGAATAAATAATTGTAACATATAGGACACCAGAGCAGCTATACAGGTGGGGAGGAAGAGACTCCCCCTTGTGTCCAAAATGTAGAGTACACAAGGGGGACTTTATACATCTAATATGGAAATGCCCAGAACTCCATAGGTACTGGGAGGAAGTCTCCCAGTGAATTACTAGATTGGCTCAGGTACCTGTCCCCCTAAACGCCTTAGTGTACTTTGCTTGGAGCCATCGATGCTGAAACGTTCCCAAGAGGAAGGTACTACATGTTAACTAGACTGATGTAATCTAGCCAGGAAACTCATTGCAAAATATTGGATGGCACCAGTGGTACCCACAGGAAGCAGTGGATTTCTTATGTAAACACCCTGCCTCTTAGAGAGCGATTGACGTACAGCCGTAGGAGGGAAATGGGTAAATTTGACCTCATATGGCAACCATGGCTGGGGGATGTGGATGTTGCGCCACCTCAACTGGTAACTGGTAATGGAAAGACTGCGAATGTAGAGACACCCAGAGGCTGCGGGGGGGGGGGGTGGCGAGAAGAGGGAAAGAACAGCTTGAATGAGTAAAAGTTGTATACATAGACAGGAGAGTACTTTGGCGGAGGAAAAAACTGGCGGTGATTAGATATAAGGAGGTATAGGTGGGATGGATGATGTAGTCTCGGGTTTAGGGGGAGGTGGAAAGGGAGAAAAAGGGAAAAGAGGACATAGTTGTATGTACAAGATGAAGGACACAAAATATTATATGGATTTATGACTAAAACATGTTTTTTTTTATATATATGTAATGTTTCACTGGACAAAATGCATTGATTGTATGTGTTATGAAAGCAATTCTCTAAATAAAATAAGTTTTTGAGACAAAAAAATAATAAAAATGCTCCCTCCGCCCTCCTAACACCCATGCCGAATAACCTGAGTAGGAAAACTAGAGTTAGACTTACCGGTAACTCTATTTCTAGGAGTCGTCCAGGACAGCACTAGAGAGAGATAGGCTCCACCTCCAGAGGCAGGAAACACATCATACCAATCTTTAAAGGGCGGCTTCCGTCCCTCGTCCTCAGTCTTTTAATCGAGAACTTCCCCGGAACGGCTTCTGAAACAACAAAAAAAACACTCGTCCACCATTATAACAGCATATAGGGAGGGAATCCCTGCTGTCCTGGACGACTCCTAGAAATAGAGTTACCGGTAAGTCTAACTCTAGTTTTCTCTAGTCGTCTGTCCAGGACAGCACTAGAGAGGATCAGCGAGAACTTACCAGATTAGGGGGGGGACTACCGCTTGGAGGACTTTCCTCCCAAACGCTTGGTCTTGCGCTGAGAGAAGGTCCAATCTATAATGCTTCATGAACGTCGAGTAATTTGACCATGTTGCTGCTCGACAGATTTGTTCTGGTGTTGCTCCAGCTCGCTCTGCCCAAGAGGCCGATAGTGCCCGTGTGGAGTGAGCCATGGGGGAAAAAGGGCATTCCTTTCCTAAGATTTTGTAAGCTTCCACAATAGCCTGCCTAATCCATCTTGCGATTGTGCCTTTTGAAGCTTGAAACCCCAATTTTTTTCCCGAATGCAAAATAAATAGAGCATTGGATTTCCTAATGTTTTTGGACAACTCCAGATATTGTAAGACACAGGCTCTCACGTCCAGATTGTGGAATTCTGTCTCCCTTAGACTGGTTGGGGACCCAACAAAGGAAGGTAAAACCATTTCTTGAGCCCTATGAAACTTTGACACCACTTTGGGCAAAAAACCTGGGTCTGTCCGTAATACCAGCCTGTCTTCAAAAACTTGTAGAAAAGGCTCCTTAATGGAAAGTGCCTGCAGCTCACTAATGCGTCTCGCAGTGGTTATGGCCACTAGAAAGACAGCTTTGAGCGTGACCCATTTTAGGGACAGCTCTTTCTCTTGTGACCATTTAGCCCAACCCTGCAACACTGTCGTCAGGTCCCATTTTGGCAGGATTTTAAATGGAATAGGTCTAATTCTGGCTAACCCCTTGAAGAACCTGCTCACTAGCGGGTCTATAGCCAGGGGTCGCTCTAAAAAAACTGACAAGGCCGATACCTGTACTTTTAGTGTACTAATGGCCAGTCCTTTATCCGCACCATCTTGTAAAAACTCCAAGATGGCTGGGATACTTGCAGACACCTTTTTGGTATCCAACCAAGAACAAAATTTTTTCCAAACTTTAACATAAATCGCTTGGGTAACCTTCTTTCTACTAGAAAGAATGGTGTTTACTACCCTATCCGAGAGCCCCTTAGACTTCAGGAGACTCTCTTCAGACACCAGGCTGACAGCTTCAGGGTCTGAACCTTGGATAATAGGACTGGGCCCTGGGATAGCAGATCCTTCCTTACGGGCAACATGAGGGGGGGTTCCGCTGTCAGGCGTAACAGTATGGAAAACCAAGGCCTCTTTGGCCAATACGGGACCACTAGGATCATTGTGGTGCGTTCCTGCACAAATTTCCTCAGAACCAGAGGAATAAGTTTGAACGGGGGAAAGGCGTAACATAGATGAAACGGCCACTTCTGGGCTAGGGCATCTATCCCTTTGGCCCCTATTTCTCTTTCTATCGAAAAGTAAGCTGGAACTTTGGCATTCGACCTGTTGGCAAACAAGTCCACTTCGGGAATGCCCCACTTCTCTATTATTAGTTGGAAGACCTCCCTGTTTAGCGACCACTCTGATTCGCACACTTGGTGTCGGCTCAAAAAGTCCGCCAGGCAATTGTCCACTCCCTTCAGATGGACCGCGGATATGGACTTCAGATTTTTTTCTGCCCAGGCCAAGATAGCGCTCGCTATCTTGATTAAGGATGGACACCTTGTTCCTCCTTGCTTGTTTAAATATGAGACTGCTACCACACTGTCTGAGAGGACCTGTACATGGTGATTTTTCAGCTCCGCGACAAATGCCCTTAGGGCTTCCCAGATTGCTTGCAACTCCCTCCAATTGGCTGACCTTTGGGACTGCACTTTTTCCCAGCGCCCTTGGGCTACCTTTGATCCTCAATGGGCCCCCCAGCCCCAGGCACTGGCGTCCGTGGTTATTCGGACTGACACCGGAAGAGACCAAAACAGACCCTGCACTAGGTTCTCTTCGTCCCTCCACCACCAAAGAGACCTTTTGGTCTTTGGGGATAGGTGGAAGGTCGCGTCCAACGATTCCTGCGTTCCGTCCCAGTTGTTCAGAATATTTGCCTGAAGACACCTGAAATGGGCTCTTGCCCATGGTACCGCAGGGATTGTTGCCGTCAGGACACCCAAACCCGACATGGCTGAGCGGATAGAAATTGCCAGATTGTTTTGAAGGAAGGCTGCCGTAGCCTTTACCTTTTTTACTTTCTCCGCTGCGAGATAAATTTTCTGCGTCACTGAGTTTACTAGGAAGCCCAAGTACTGCAGGACCTGTGTCGGGGTTAGGTTTGACTTCTCCCAATTTATTAACCACCCCAGTTTTTCCAAAAAGGATATGGCCACCCGTAGATCCTCTTGCAGTTGGAGCACGGAGGGTGCAAAAAATAAAAGGTCGTCCAGGTAAGGGATGACTGATATCCCTTCCAGTCTCAGGGGGGCCAGTGCCTCCGCCAAAATTTTTGTAAAGATTCTGGGGGATGAAGACAGGCCGAATGGCAGGGCCCTGAATTGAAAATGTCGGACCTGCTTTCCCCATCTGATTGCTACCCTTAAAAACTTTTGAGATTCCGGATGGATAGGGACGTGTAAGTAGGCATCCCTCAAATCGAGGGAGGCCAAGAAACAATCCGGGGGAAGAATTGACTTCACCGAAAGGATTGTCTCCATCCGAAATTTTCTGTAAGCCACCCACTTGTTTAGTGATTTCAGATTTAATATTAGGCGGAAATTGCCCGACGGTTTTCTCACTATGAAAACATGCGAGTAAAAACCTAGGTTTATCTCCTGCTGTGGCACTGGGATAAGAACCCCCTGGTCTACCAAGTCGCCTATTTGTGACAGCAAGGCTGTCTTTTTCTGAAAATCCCTGGGCGGAGCGGTTACGAACGTTCTTGTGGGCGGAGTGCCCCTGAACTGAATTCGATAGCCTTCCCTGATTATCCTCCGAATAAATGTATTTGGGGTAGTCTTTTCCCACTGTGGGAGGAACTGCCCCAATCTCCCTCCCACTGGAACTAAGTCACTGGGATTTGGTGGTCTTTTTAGGAGAGGAAAACAGGACACCTTTCTGTTTACCCTTTCCCCACTGCTTCCCAGAGGACGACCCCTTAGGAGCCTGCCCCTGAATCTGCCTTTGTCCTTGGGGACGAAAAAAACGTTTCCCCTGAACCCTTTTTCTTGTCGGCAGTACGGTCTAGCACTTTCTCTAGATCTTGCCCGAACAAAAGGTCTCCTTCAAATGGGATGCCACAGTCTGATTTTTGATGCCGGGTCTCCCGACCAGGACTTTAGCCATAAAGCCCTGCGTGAGGAATTGATTAAGGCAGCGGTCTTTGCCGATAGCTTGACCGACTCCGCGGATGCGTCCGCCATATAGCCCGCCGCCTTGTGTAGCATAGGCAGGGAATCAATAATCTCCTTCCTGGAGGTCCCACTTTCCAGATGGTTTTGCAGCTGGTCCAGCCAGACCTCCAAGTTACGAGCCACTATAGTTGTAGCCATTGCTGGCTTTAAACTTGTCATGGCTACTTCCCATGACCTTTTCAGCAGTACCTCCATCCTTTTGTCCATAGGTTCCTTAAAGGGGTTGCTCCACCGGAAAAAAAAAATTAAAAGCCAGCAGCTACAGCAGCTGCTGGCTTTTAATATTTGGACACTTACCTGTCCTGGAGTCCAGCGACGTCCGCAGCAGAGGACGAGCGACCGCTCGTCGCTCTGCTGCTCCCTCCGCCATCCTCGCTGAGGGAACCAGGAAGTGAAGCCCTGCGGCTTCATGCCCGGTTCCCTACGGCGCATGCGCGAGTCGCGCTGCGCCGTTCTGATTGGTGCTCCTGTGTTCTGGGAGCCGAGTGTCTCCCAGAACACCAAGGGAAGTCTGCGGGAAGTGACGTAACTCCCGCAGATTCCCGGAGACAGGACTCCCGGATGTGGGTGAAAATACCTGTCTTAGACAGGTATCTTCACCCCCCTCCCCCCTGAAAGGTGTCAATTGTGACACCGGAGGGGGGGAGGGTTCCAAATAGCAAAAGTTGCTATTTAGGGTGGAGCTCCACTTTAAGGACACCCATGTCCTCAAAGGCGAGGTCTGTTGACTTGGAACACTGGGAAAAGGCCGCATCCACTTTGGGCACTTTGTTCCAGATACAGGAGGAATCCTCACTGAAGGGAAATCTCCTCTTCAGACTTTTGGGAAAAAACTATTTTTTCTCTGGTTCCCGCCATTCCTTTTTAATAGAATCTGCCAGTGTACTATGTACCGGAAATACCCTGTTCTGATCCTCTTTCAGGGTTTGGTACATCTGGTCATGCAAGGACAAGGAAGCCTGCTCTTCTTTGATATCGAGAGTCTCATATATCACCCCTAATAAGGCATCCACCTCCTCGAGTGAGAGCCTGTATCTGGGCGAACTTGTCCCCTGGCTCGGAATATCTCTGGATGAAGCCGCCTCACTTAGCTCGTCCAAGGAATCTGGTTCCCCTCCGTCTGATGCGTCACCCACCTCTGGGGCCGAATCAGGGGGGGGCTGCAGCTGGTGGTTTTGGGGTTTCAAGGCTTGCCAGCATTGATTTAATGGTCTTCATTTCTTCCTGCACCCCAGCAATTAGTTCTTTACATGCCCCTGTTGCCTCCCTGTAAACCAATTTGTCAATACAAGGTTTACAAAGGGGCTTGGTCCATCCCTCCTTTAGTTTGTTCGTACATGACGGACACCTCTTCTTCCCCCTTGACCTCTCCGGGTCTTTAGGCTGAGCCTGGGAAAGAGAAGGAGAGAAGAAACCAGGGCAAGTAGTCAGAAACCTTTTAGACAATCAGGGATTGTACCTTCACCACACCGATGTGCACCCCCACCAGCCGCTGACAGGATTCACATGGCTCTTTAGCCCGGATCCTGTCGCTGAAGGAGGGGGGGGGGGTATTTCCCCTTTTTCCCCCTCCTTCCCCAGCCCTGTAGGTCCAGGGCACCCCAGTGTCTGCCTACCTGAGCTGGGCCGGCACCACTGCCACCTGGTTCCATTGTCTCCATGCTGTCTCCTACCTCTATAGTCAGCTGCTGGATCATCTTCAAGGAACCGTCTATCTTGTGGCCGGCGTTTTTTTTTAAATTTCCCGCCATGGCCCCAGCGTCCACGCTCGCCGCGCGACCCGGAAGTGTTGCGCCGGAAGTCCCCGCCCTCCTCCTGCGTTCTACAGGCCGGAACTCGAGGCCTACGCCCGCCCCCCGCTGAACACCCACGCCAGAGACCACAGTAACTGGCCGGCAGATGCCAGGATGTCCTGCGGGGAACGTCAGCCCTCCTCGGGCTATACCGGAGGATTGCGCCGGTACCAGCTTCACTGCAGCCTGACCGGGGGACCCAACAAAGCCTGCCACCTTCCAGGTATCGCAGACCTCCTTCCCCCTTCCTCGAGCAGTCTGCCTCGGCTTAGGGGAAGGAGAGCTCCATCCAGCCTCCTCCTCCGGTAGAGGAAACACAAAGACTGAGGACGAGGGACGGAAGCCGCCCTTTAAAGATTGGTATGATGCGTTTCCTGCCTCTGGAGGTGGAGCCTATCTCTCTCTAGTGCTGTCCTGGACAGACGACTAGAGAAAGATACTATTTTCAGCTCGCTCCGGTCTAGTCACATGATCCAAGATTTAGGCGTCTTTTTTTGACAGCTCTACCCCTTTCTCCTAACAATCTTTTGTGTACATTGCCTGCAACTGAAAGATATAACTGGCAGCAGCGATTGCAGAGCGGTCATCGCTTTAGGAGGGCAAACCCAGAGGTAGGTCTGCCGTAATATGTAAATGTGCATTATTTGAAGAGTTGTGCCTGCCAAGCCATGCTTCAGTTCCTCTTTGCAATGTCAATGATTTAACCCCGCACCGAAGTGCCCTCCTAAAACTGAAATATCAGCTATATGTAGGGTCGTTTTTATCATTAGTGTGTATTCATGGGGCAGATATTCTATAGGAAAGAGAAATAAAACATCAAGTGTGACCTGTACTATTAAATCAGAGATTTATCTGACAGGTTATCATTAAGGCTATAGAAAGCCATGTAAGACTGTGACCTACCCTGTCTGCCGTCTGATCGTACTGTAGAGTCACTCGGGCCAGGTCATCACGACTCTTTGTCATCGCTTTGTCTTTCTCTTGGAGTTCTGCCTGAGTCTTTTCCAGCAGTGTCTGGGTCTCCTGAAGTCTATTCAGTTGATTTTTCAGCTCTTTTTCTTGAACTTGCAATCGCAGCTCCATCTCGTTCACTTTGGATCGCAGTTCTTAAGTTTAGGACAAAATATGAAACAGAACATTTTTAAAAAGCTTTGCAATAAAATGTTAGTTATTCTCTTAAAAAAGGAAAGCACATTTGCTTAAGGCCCGTTTTACTCGAGCACCTCCGTGTAGCAAATTCCCCTTGCTCAGCGGGGGATCGCTCTACTGATCCTCTCTGAGCAGGTGGATGACAGGTCTGCACAGGGGACCATTTTTTGAAATAAAGGAAGAGACTTTACTACCGCTTTAAGCTTTGACAATCAAACCCAGAAGCTGATTGGTTACTATGCACAGCTGCACCAGAATTTGTGTCCCCATTGGAAGACGTGCCCTCTGATCTGTTCTGATGACAAAATATACGGGAGCTCTTCGAAGTGGAATATCATTGTTATGGCAGCAGCTAGCTGCCATAACCCCATTATCCACTTCTTCAGTGGGGGGGCCGCTTTCAGATAAAAGTGGTCTCAGCGGGGCGGAATCGCCGCAAGATCACTCCCGCCGCGCTCCGGTGCCCTCCACCGCTTACCGGAGCCACCAGTGGCGGAGGCGATCTGGTCCTTTCCCCTGCTTGGCATGGATCTGAGTGAGGGGAAGATGGCCCCCACCTGTCTCCATACCGATACAGGGTGGAAGAAGCAATGTCAAAACGTCACTTCCACCCATAGCTCTTAAAAAGGGAATTTTTTTACTGCATTTTAGTGTAATAAATGAGATCCAAGGTCTTTTTGACCCCAGATCTCATATTTAAGAGGTCCTGTCATGCTTTTTTTTCTATTACAAGAAATGTTTACATTTCTTGTAATAAAAATTACACAATTTTTTTTTTTTAAAAGAACAGTGCAAAAATAAATACCGTATATACTCATGTATAAGCCGACCCGAATATAAGCCGAGGCACCTAATTTTACCACAAAAAACTGCAAAAACACATTGACTCGAGTTTAAGCCTAGGGTGGGAAAATGCAGCAGCTACTGGGTAAACAATGCCCATCTGCAGCCTCACTGTGCCCATCTGCAGTCTCTCACTGTGCCCAGTTGCAGCCGTACCTTTCATTAGTAAAACAGCGCGCGCCTGCCGCTGTGTAATCCAGTCTGTTCGGGCCGTCCATTGTAAGAAAGCCCCGCATTCTCCTCGTCCATCCGTGATAGAAGAACACTGATACGATGCTGGGAAACTTTATCAGTGTTCCGCCTATCACAGACGAGGAGGAGGCGGGGCTGTCTTACAATGGAGGGCTGAACAGAATGGATTACACAGCAGCAGACACACGTTGTTTTACTAATGAAAGGTACGGCTGCATATGGATTACACAGCGGGAGACACATGCTGTTTTACTGCTGACTCGAGTATAAGCCAAGGGGGTCGTTTTTCAGCCTAAAAAATGGGCTGAAAAACTCGGCTTATACTCGAATATATACGGTAAGAGCAAAAAAAATAAAAAATTAAACGCACCCCGTCCCGACGAGCTTGCGTGCAGAAACGAACGCATACGTATGTAGCGCCTGCATGTAAAAGCGGTGTTCAAACCACACGTGAGGTATCACTGCGATCGTTAGACAGCAATAATTCTAGCCCTGGACCTCCTCTGAAACTTAAAACATGCAAACTGTAGAATTTTTTAAACATCGCCTATGGAGATTTTTAAGGGTAAAAGTTTGTTGCCATTCCAAATGCGGGCGCAATTTTGAAGCGTGACATGTTGGGTATCAATTTACTCGGCATAACATTAGCTTTCACAATATGAAAAAAATAAATAATAAAAAAAAAGGGCTAACTTTACTATTGTCTTAATTTTTCATTAAAAAAAGTTTTTTTTATTATTTATTTTTAAATGCACTTGTAAGACCGCTGTGCAAATACAGTGTGACGGAAAGTATTGCAATGACTGCCATTTTATTCTCTAGGGTGTTATATAAATAAATAAAAAAATCTAAAAAAATATATATATAAATGTTTGGGGGTTCTAAGTAATTTTCAAGCAAAAAAGAAAAAAAAAAGATTCTAACTTGTAAATAACAAGTTTGAAAAATAGGCCCAGTGGTTAAGTGTCACTGAAGAGGATAAACAGGACATATAGAGAGCATATCTCCCTAATGGGGGCACAAACGAAATTTAAAAACCTAACAGGTGTTCTAATCTTTCGCCACTCTATCCAAACCGGAGGGGAAAAAAAAAAAAAAAGTTCTGTCTTTAGTAATCGATGAAGAAAGGATCAGGATGACACCACTGGAACATGCACCTTCAAGAACAATTCAAAGTCTTAATGGAAAATAAAGTTTCAAGTCACCTTGGTTTTGGCTCTTCAGCTGGTCACTTGCTGCAGTGTTATGGGGATCACAGAAGCTTCTGTTGGAGGTATCAGGTTTGTAGCCTCTTTTGCTTGGCGTCTCCTCCTGCTCCCAGGGACACTGAGTGGAAGTGAAGCTCCTTTTGAGCGACGTGTCGTGGCTGCTGGAGGAAACACGGCTCGGCGTACGCTCTTGTTGCCAGGAGAAGACAGAGGAAGAAGTCTGATGGCGAGCAATGTCTCGATGGTTGATGGGGTTCTGGGAAGTAGACTGGGAATTCTGGTTCAAAAGCTAGAAAACAAAAAAAAGTGATTGCTACAAAACCCTGAATGCCTTGTGATGCTTTGGACACAAACTTCTTCAATAAGGCATAAAAGAGCAAAGAGCAGTAACTTCTAGCAACCAATGAGAACATATCCTTCATTGATCAAGCTTTAGAAAATGTAATCCTGATTGGTTGTGATTGCTTTAGTAATTCAGGCAGATAGTTGAGTTTCCCGTTTCTAGCTGTCGTGGAACTACAATTCCCTTGAAGCATTGCAAGACTGACAGCCACAGGCATGACTCCCAGATGCAAAGGTATGAAACAACCAGTTTTTTTTGTTTTTTTAACGGTTATCCATGTTGACATTTGGAAATTTCACCTAATTTCCTGTACCAGAGACAACGGTCACTGATTTAAGAGATGAGGACTTCCTGGAAAAATACAAGTTTTGGATGTAATTAGTCTTTACATGAACTTTGAAGGTGGAGAAGTGCTCTTTCAAGTGGCTGTAAACCCGTATCTACACTCAGTGAAGTGACTGGCCTCAGGTGATACACAGATAAAACAAATCTTTATACATGAGTAATACCTGTGTATCTGCAGTCTCCTCTACAGCCATTCAAAGAACAGAATATTTCAAAGCTGGTCTGAGAGTTCAGGAAAAAAGGGGGCAGAGAGCTGAGGTTACATTCTGCAGAGCTTAGTGAGGAGAGTTCTGATGCCACGTACAAGCGACCGTTTTTCATGACGAGAAAAATGCAATTTTTTTATTTGGTCATTAAAAACGATCGTGTGTGGGCTCCAGAGCATTTTTCACAACGTGAAAAATGACCATTAAAAATTTGGAACATGCTCTAATTTTTCTCGTTGTTTTTCACGTCATCGTTTTTCTCGTCATGAAAAACGGCCGTGTGTGGGCTTTAACGACGTGAAAAAAACGCGCATGCACAGAAGCAAGTGATGAGACGGCAGCGCTCGTTCTGGTAAAACTAGCGTTCGTAATGGAGATAGCACATTCGTCACGTTGTAACGGACTGAGGAGCACGAAGCTGAAAAGCGCAAATCGTCTCTCACCAAACTTTACTAGCACGAGGATCAGCAAAAGAAGCCCAAAGGGTGGCGCCATCCGAATGGAACTTCCCCTTTATAGTGCCGTCGTACATTTCGTACGTCACTGCGCTTTGCTCAAGCATTTTTTTTCACGATAGTGTGTAGGCAAGGCAGGCTTGAGAAGAATCACGTCGAGAAAAACGTTGTTTTTTTCAATGACATTAAAAACGGTCGTGTGTACGCGGCATGAGAACTGATTGTAAGGGAAGGGACGGGACAGGACACCCCCCATAGCACACAGGAACAGAGCTGAGGCTGTCTATCTGCTGCAGGTCTCTCCCCTGTCACTTTTTTTTCTCTTAATTGAGACAAATACACAGAAGGATATGCTTTGTTCATATTTATTATTTGAGGTTTTAAATCACTTTAAAAAGTAAAAAATGTACTTACTTTAATCTGAAGAATTTTTAACTCAGTTTCCAGCTTCTTCCTCTCCTCCACTTCTTTATTGTACTTGTCCTGCAGCTCCTCATACTTTGACTCTAAATAAAAAAAAAAAGTCATGGTCAAAAAAAATATACAAAAAAAATAAATCTAGGAGGCAGGTATACAGCAGAAGACCAGTTAGTAAGATAACCGGCAATTATTAGAGATAAAAAAGACTTCTGATCAATAATAGTCTGGACATAGAAAGGACAATGGCCACCTACAGTACACAGCTTCATAACTCTGAAAATGTATAAATTCAGCTCAGGAACAGAACATACCACACATACACAATATCGCCAAAGTCATGTTTATACCTGACCATCACAAGTACTATATAGCCCAAATTATGAAGAGATCTTTCCAAATGATTGGGTTCAGGGGTTTCCAGTGAAGGGTACTGGTAATGCTACAACACACAAAAACATTTTAGACAATTATGCACTTCCAACCTTGTATCACCAGTTTAAGGAAAGTTATTTTTCTGTTCCAGCATGACTGTACCCCAGTGCACAAAGCCAGCTCCATAAAGACACAGTTTGATGAGTTTGGTGTGGAGGAACTCGAGTGGCCTGAGCAAAGCTCTAACCTCATCCCTACTGAACACCTTTGAATGGGGATTGGAACACTAACTGTGAGCCAGATCTTCTTGTTCACCATCAATACCTGAATGGTTTTTGGCAGCATGGGCCTATAGACAATCCAACATTCTGTGGAAAGGCTTCCCAGAGTAGTTTAAGCTGTAATGGCCACAAAAGGCTCATATTTTCTAAATGCAATGTCCATCAAGCTTATATTAGGTGTAATGGTCAAGTGTCCGCAAATGTTTTGCATATAGTGTACCTTTCAACTGATTCAGTCATGCAAATGTATGGCTAGACCTGGTAAAATTCCAACTGTCCTACACTACCAGGTATTTCTACTGCCAGCCGAACAATGAAGTGGAAAAACAAAAAAAAAAAAAATTTTATAAAATGTGTGCAGCTGGGGCATTTTAATGAGCTTGTTGCTTTCTCCTACATGGACAAAAACACTTTAAATAACTGCAATTTCAAACACAGCCCATCACAGTACTGAGAACCAATTTTGGTAAATAGTACAAGTCCCCAGATGATTGGATGGTACTGTAGATACACCTACAATAACCTGACCACTATGGCCTGTCCCAAACTTTGCAGAAAAAGCAAAAAAAAAAAAAAAAAAGTCCTCTGTATAAAAAGCATCTGCAACTTTAAATATAAATACAAAACATTTGAACTTAAAAGCAGTAAAACATTTTACATGAGAACATACATACATATGTACCCAATGATACCGCAAATAAACCAGAGTAAGGAACTAATTTAGTGTCCTGCATTGGACATGACTCAAGTTATTATACATAAAGATCTTAAGCGAATGGAATACCTGACTGCATCCCTAAACAATACCCTCGATACACACAACCAAATATGGGAATTGTGGGACAAACTAGAAGCTCCTAATATCGGCTAACACGTGGTTGATGTCCCCGGGCGGTGAGGGGGCCTGAGGTCGGGTTGTTGTCTTCTTCCCTACCCTTTGCCCTCTTCCACCCTTTCCTTCTCTCCCTATCCTTGTCCTCTCTAGTCTCCTTGACTCTATCTACCTTTTCTTTATCCTTTCTCTTACTCTTTTTTTTTTTTTGTTCCCGATTTTTATCTGAACGACTCAGACCTTAACGCTAACTTTATTGTTTGGATATGGACACACATGGCTTAGAGTTTATTTGTTTTATATGCCCCAACTTTGTCTCTTTATGGGTGACAATGTGTGTGGACAGTTCGCCTGAGGTTTGCCATGTATCACATAGCGTGCCTTTTATTTGTATTTTTAATTTTTTTTGTATTGTCTGTCTTTTTCGGTTATACGAAATACGTAAAATAAAACGGTCAGTTTTGAAAATATACATAAAGATCTTAAAGCGGACCTCCACCCAAACAGGGAAGTTACACTTGTCTGCCTCCCCCCCTTCCTCTGCTGCCACATTTGGCGCTGTAGCAAACTGAGCCGTAAGTTCGGCCCCCCTCCTTCCCCTGCAGCCTTCTGGGACACTTCACGGGTCCCAGGAGACTGCGGCCCATTTAGAAAAGTGCAGCATGCTGGAGAAGAGATACTTGAGAGGGGATACGATTTCAATTTACAAATACCGTACCGGTGACCCCACAATAGGGATAAAACCTTTTCACGGAAGGGAGTTTAACAAGACACATGGCCACTCAATAAAATTAGAAGAAAAGATAGTTAACCTTAAACTATGTAGAGGGTTCTTTACTGTAAAAGCGGCAAGAATGTGGAATTCCCTTCCACAAGAGGTGGTCTCAGCGGGGAGCATCGATGCTTTCAAGAAACTATTAGATAAGCACCTGAACGACCACATTATACAGGGATATACAATGTAATACTGACATATAATCACACGCATAGGTTGGACTTGTGTCTTTTTTCAACCTCACCTACTATGTAACTATGTAGCACGCTTCGTGCATGTGCAATAGGAATCCTTGAGGCTTCACTGCAAGTTTCCCTTAGTCAAGATGGCAGCTTCAGCACCGATAGCCAACTGAAGAATTGGCCTGGGTGAGGACACCGCTGGATGCTTGTAGCTGCTGACTTTTAAATTTTATTTTTTTGCGGAGGGGGGGGGGGGGCTCCTCTTTAAACCACTCAACAGAGAGAGACAAAGCGCAGTGCTATGTGCAAGTCATACATCAAGTAATGCAAAAATAGCAGTCCCCAAGTCTACATAATACCCTTTAATATAAAATGGGGTATATATGGGTAGATGCAACAATATTAACCTGGAAGTGAACTTCACATGCATGGCAATGCTTCTGTCTCTCTGCCCACTGTCTCCTAAAAGCTGGATACACACTATACAATTTTCTGTAGATTTTTTCCCCTTCAGATTTACCAAAACCATACAAATATGAGGTCAAACCTTAAGAGTTTCAATTTGTATGCAATCAGGCAGGCCCTTGCACTACATGGTTTTGGTAAATCTGAAGGAAATCAGACAACAAAAGTTGTATAGTGTGTATGGGGTCACAGCATCTCCTATCTTGGTAGATAGCAGCTCTATTCTCTACAAAACATTACCACGTACAGTACATGCAGCCAGAAAAAAGACCAACATGCAGAGAAAGACACAGACATGATTGCTGATGTCAGATTACAGACGTGAGCATTTGGGGCTTAAAGTATACCCAACAACCGTGATCGCATCTTTTAGGGCCCAAAGACGTCTATATGATCACAAACAAGTATAATTTACCATCGAACTTGACAGGTGAAAGTGAAGCAGCGAAGCTCTTCTGAGGAGTGACGCATAGAGACATGTCCATCCCATTAAACGATTGCTGACCCCTCTCCAAGTCACTCTTGTACCTAAGTCATAAAAACAAAAATATGGAGAAAGCAAACACGCTGTAAGTCTTTTCACATCTAAAATTTGATCATTCAAGAATGGATACCATACTGGCACACAGTCAGCTAAACGCCATAAATGGAAGTAGTCGAGTACAGAAACGTCAGTCCACCCTGACCATCTATGAGCCTCTGAGCCACACACACAAGCAAGCAGTCGCTCACCTTTTCAGATCCTGCTCCAGCTTCTCAATCTGCTTTTTACTTGCGCTCAGTTGGCCCTCCAGGAGGTTGATCTGGGTGTCCTTCATTTGCTGGTCATGGGCCAACTTTTGCCTCGTCTTCTCCTGGGTGTCACATAATTCTATCAAGCTCTGATTCTCTCTTTTTAGGGACGTCGCCTCACTCTTCTCACTCTCTACCTGTTACAACCATCCAAAATATTAAAATGCGTTAGAAAGGCCTACATTTTCATTATAGTTTCAATACAGACAGATTTAGTTGACACAAGCAGTTTGACATCCAGAGCAACATGCTATTCTACAGAAATCAGAAAATTGTGGTCACCTCCTCTATGGGCGGTCTGGGAATAAACGGATTTCGCTGTCCATTTACACCTGGCTGCCTCAGATCCAATCTTCCCAAATGGAAGAGGCACATTTTTTTTAGCGGGCCTGATTGGACCCGGAGGTAGGTGGGTGTAAAAGGACATCATTTTGTTTACACCTGCTGATCCATGCATTGACCACCCGATCAGGTCTGCCAGAAAACCTGACACGTGGACCTGATCGGATTACCCGTGTGAAAGGGGCATAAGATTTTAGGAATCCACAAATATGCAAAAAAAAAAAATATATATATATATATATATATAAAAAATGCATTTATTTATTTTTGCATTGCATCTTGTAAAGCATTGCACATGTGATCAGCAGATCGTGGGTACGATGTCTGGATCCTGCAGACTGTCAGTACACTGTCTGCCTGTACCTCCAATACAGGCAGGCAGTTACTGGAAGAATCAATGAGCACTCAGCAGCTTCCTCACAGTTCATTGAGAACTACAAGCAGTCAGCCGCAATGGCTGAGGGTACTTGTAGTCTATTCACAGAAAACGGTGGGTGAATGAATGACGCGGCTGTGTGGGCACGCTGTTTTCAGAAGATCTCCCACTCACTATCACAGGGAGAGGGGTGCTGGTGGCGGGATGTGAGTAAATAGGAGCATGTCACACCCTTAGGCCCCTTTCACATTGAGGCGTATTTCAGGCGTTTTAGCGCTAAAAATAGCGCATTAAATAACGCCTGAAATACTCCTGCCCCAGTATTCTCAATGTGAAAGCCCGAGGGCTTTCACACTGAGGCGATGCGCTGGCGGGACACTGCGGTAATACCACCTGCAAACCGCGACTGTAGCTGCGGTTTGCGGGTGGTATTAACCCTTTTTTCGGCCGCTAGCAGGGGTTAAAACCGCACCGCTAGCGGCCGAATATAGCGGTAAATACGATGGTATAGCGGAGCTGAACATCGTGCCGCTATACCGCCACTGCACCTGCCCACCCCGGTGTAAAAGGGGCCTAAATATGGGAGTAACAAGCTCCTAAATCCCCTTTCATACTGGGGCGTTTTTCAGGCATTAAAAAAAAGCGCATGTAAAGCGCCTGAAAGAAGCTGCATGTGCAATCCCAATGTGAAAGCCAGAGTGCTTTCACACTAAAGCGCCTGAAAAACGCCCCAGTGTAAAAGGGGTCTTATCGTTAAAAAAAGTGCTTGTAAATCGCCTAAAAGAAGCCTAATCTGCAATCCCAATGTGAAAGCCTGAGTGCTTTCACACTGAGGCGCTGCGCTGGCAGGGTGTCAAAAAAAGTCCTGCAAGCAGCTTCTTTGCAGCGCTTTAGGAGCAGTGAATACACGGCTCCTAAAGCGCACCTTCCCGACAGCTTCCGCACTCCATTCAATGCTGAGCCTCCAATAGTCAAACCAGAAATACTCTCTCTCCTGCTTTCTGCTCTGCTGTTATAACAGTGGAAGAAGCTTGGGGAAAGAAATGGCTCCTAAATGGCGTGACCGTGGGTTTCCGGATGGAACAGTGGCTGGGATTTGGATCGTGGTCCGCCATTTAGTGATGCCTGACCAAGGGGGTTATTTATGAAAGCCAAAACCACTTTGCACTACAAGTGCAAACTACAAGTGCAAAGTGCACTTGAAATTGCACTGAAAGTGAACTTGGAAGTGCAGTCGCTATAGATCTGAGGGGTTGATCTGAAATGAGGGGAAGCTTTGCTGATTTTATCATCCAATCACGTGCAAGCTAAATTTATGTTTTTTTTTATTTTCCTTGCATGTCCCCCTCAGATCTACAGCGACTGCACTTCCAAGTGCACTTTGCACTTGTAGTGCAAAGTGGATTTGCCTTTCGTAAATAACCACGAGTACAAACAAAATAAAAAATAAAGTGAAAGAGCTCTATATTTATTATTTTACATGGAGCCTGGCTGCATAACAGTAATAATGAGGGTTTAATTGGACTTTAATGCAATAAAGCACAAAAAAAATTTTTTTTTTTTGCTACTTTCAACTGGCAGAGAAAAAACGAATGTGTGTGAAGGAAGTCTAATGCTTCCAGGTGGACATATCTTTATTTCCTATAATGGATTTAGTTAGGTGTACCTTTTGTTTCTGTTTCTGTAAGGCATCCTCCAGAGACTCCAGCTGGAACTGTCTCTGCTGTCGCTCCTTCTTCAGCTTATCCAGCTGACTCTCCAGCTCCTGGATCTTCTGCAGGGTCTTGGTGGGGAGACCCTCCTTCCACGCTTCCACCACCCAGCTCATTGTACTGCTTAACGGCTCCACTCGTAGAATTCAATCCTGGGACAAAAATAAAAGCAGTTCAGAATAAAGAATATATTTCCACGGACTTCTTTTACAGACGTGACTTGGTGTCAGATATTTGCTATCACCACAGGGTTGCTTCAAAGCTCAACTCCAAGGCCCAAAAAATAAAAAAAAGTTGCGGCGGGGATCCCCCCACCCTGGCACTCTCCTCTTCTCCCCCAAAGCTCCTTTCTGTGGATGATTCCTCTTCTTCATCATGTACAATGCAGTGTTCTTAACCCTGTATCGTACATCATGTGGGTGCGACCACGGCCGAGAGCAGCTTATAGGGGAGGCTATGGGGACTGGTCATACTGGGAAACGGCTGTGAAGGGAGTCTGCAGGAGTGGGGAAAGGGCAAGTAATACAACTTATTTTAGGACTTAAAGGGGACTTCCATACTTTTTTATGTTTATTAAAAGTCAGCAGCTACAAAAAGTGTAGCTGCTGGCTTTTAATAAACAGACACTTATCTGTTCCAGTGTCCAGCGACACGGCCGCCCGGCGCTTCGCTCCTCTCCTCTCCCCCCCCTCTCCGCCTCCATTCTAACTGTGGGCACCCGGCCGTGACAGCTTCCGGCTTCACGGCTGGGCACTCACTGCGCATGCGCGAGTGGCGCTCCCTGAGTGGACAGGCGATCGCCTGGGACCTGTCACGTGTCCCAGGTGATCGCCTACAGGGAGGGGCCGCCAAAAAGCGATATGACGGGTCGCCTAAGCGGGCCCTGGGCAGAAGGAGGAAGTGGGACAGGAAGTCCCACTCCTACTGAAAAAATGTCTTTCCATTTATCTAGGATCCTCTTGTAGGATCTTAATAGGGAGGCTGCAGAGACACACACACACACACACATATATATATAAACTCTCCTAAGCGCAGGACTACTACTGTTTCCACTCCTACTGAAGCCCGCACTCCCCCCCCCAAAAAAATTACATGCCAAACGTGGCATGTAAGGGGGCGAGGAGTGGTTTAAGCGGAAGTTCCACTTTTGGGTGGAACTCCGTTTTAAAAGTGGAGGTCCACCCTAAAAAAAAAAAAAAAAAAATTACACCAAAATGCTACAAAAAAAATAGAAAAATAAAATAGAAAACATTTTTTTTTACTTAACAGTTGCTAGGCGGATCTTCCTAATCTGCTTCTTCCTAGTCCGCGGCTGGTCTTCAACCCCTCGTTGTCTTCTGGGGAATGGGGCACGCTGCCTTCTGGGAACTGTGTGTATCCCAGAGAGCAGCCGTCCATTCATACAGCGCCGCAAGACTCGCGCATGCGCAGTAGGAAACGGGCAGTGAAGCCACAAGGCTCCACTGCCTGTTTCCCTTAGTGAGGATGGCGGCGCCGGGACCTGCCACGATCGAGGGATCGGCCTCGGGGGTGCTGACATTGCGGGCGCCTAGGACAGGTAAGTGTCCTTATTAAAAGTCAGCAGCTACAGTGTTTGTAGCTGCTGACTCTTAAAAAAAAAATTAAAATCGCAGGTGGAACCCCCCCTTTAATGAGCATTTTACACTTGCAATTTTCCCCAGAGATGGGCTTTCAAAGAGGGAGATCACTCCTTCCAGTGATGTTGGGAGTGTGCCCAATGCCCAATATACAGGGCGTCCACATCACAGGCCGGATCGCCTCTATTAGTAGATTTTCAGCCAGGCTGTGGGTAAGCAGCGGCAGGTATGGCACTGAAAAGAATAAGTTAAAGCAAAACCTTTTTTTACATTTTGAAGAGTGGAGAGGGATTAGAACACCTGTCATGTTTTTATCTGTCCCCACTAGGGAGATTTCCTCACTTCCCATTTTGGCTATGGGACGGGAAGGGAATATAAACGCTTGTAGCTACGCAACATTAGAGCCATTTTCTGCCCAAATCAGGCACAATACAATCCAGCATATTTGGAGCATTAATTCATACACCTGTGTGCATGGGGCCGTATATGTTCAGAGACACGTGTCCAGAATGCCTGGGCTCCAGGCATGCAGTCCTAAATGTGAGCACCACTCAGTACAGTGTTCAGCTGCAGAGTACTTCAGCCATAGACTAACAATTGTGTGCAGCCTCTACTTAAAGTCTAAGTTCTCCTTCACAGAAAAATCTGGAAGGTGAACTTACAAAGGACCCCCTTTCCTCAGCCCCCCCCCCATCCCGCTGACCTGCAACGTGGCGATCTCCCGTTCTGAGCCCCGGTAGAGCCGCTTCAACAGACCAGTGACCGGGGCTTAGAAATCCCCTCGGCTTAATCTCCAAAACATCCCCCGTCAGGAGGGAAGTTTCGGAGCATTCTAATTGGTCGGCGCCGACCAATCAGATCCCGCGTAGCCCGTCCTGTCAGTGGAGAAGTAGCAAAGAATGCCGAGGGGATTTCTAAGCCCCGGACTGGTGAGGCGGCTATACCGGGGCTCAGAACGGGAGATCGCCGCCCTGCAGGTTAGCGGGAGACGAGGGGGTCCTGTGTAAGTTCACCTTACAGATTTTTCTGTAGGGGGGAACTTACGCTTTAAAGTGGAAATTTTGTCAGAAAATGAAGTCCTGCTAGATGAATTCAGGCTGCCCCTTTTCTAGGTATAGCCATGCAACATTAAACATAAGTGTCTATACTGTGTAAAGTCCAGTATTACACGGTCTCCCCCTGCTGTGCACATGCTCAGTTGCTCTCCATTTATAGGCACTGACGAGTTTGGAGAGGCCGATCAGTTGACAGTCTTAAAGCGGAATTAAACCCTCCTATCCTTTACAGCCAAGAAAGCTGCTTCTGTTTGATCTGCAACTGCCATACCGTGCTGCACTAGTGATCGGTCACCAGCTATTTGATTGTTCGACAGTTTGGTTGAGGTAACAAGCAAATGTGACAGTTGGCAATTCCAGCATTCCATTAACTTTTTTTAAACTGTTAAATCGGTGGGTTTACTTCTCTTCAGGGCTTCAGCAAAATGGCAGCCTCCAGCAAGAAGAAACAGGAGCAATGCTGGAGGCAATTTACAGCACACACTAAAATTTCGTAGCATAATTATTAATGTGGAATGTTATGTTCCTTGCTAAAGAACATTCTTTTTTTATCAAGTTGTTCTGGGTAAAGTTCCATTTTAAAGTAGAACTAAAGACAAAACTTTTTTTTTGACTTTGGATAGAGTGGAGATGGATTAGAACCCCTGTCAGTTTTTATTGTGGTCTGTGTCCCCCTCTGGGGAGATTCACCCTCTCTACTCGTTTATCATTGAAAGCAAAAGAAGATCCCAAATTTTGGGTTGTCCCCAGAAAGGAGGACGAGTTCCCCTCTATTCCTGTTCTGGTGACATCCCCAAATTTGGGATTTTCTTTTACTCTCATTCTCAATAATGATAAACCGGACAAATAGAGGAGGGCGAGTCCCCCTAACAGGGGCACAGATAACAATACAAATCTGACAGGTGTTCTATTCCCTCTCCACTCCATCCAAACCTAGAAAAAGTGCCTTTAGTTACACTTTACACCCCTCCCAACATTCAACGTTATGTACTCCAGATCTGAACCCCATCCCACCTTCCAATCCAGATCTGACCCCCTTCCACTCCAGATCTGACCCCCCTCCCACTCCAGATCTGAACCCCCATCCAATCCAGATCTGAACCCCCATCCAATCCAGATCTGACCCCCTTCCACTCCAGATCTGACCCCCCTCCCAATCCAGATCTGAACCCCATCCCACTCCAGATCTGAACCCCCATCCCACCTTCCAATCCAGATCTGACCCCCTTCCACTGCAGATCTGACCCCCCTCCCAATCCAGATCTGAACCCCCATCCACCTTCCAATCCAGATCTGACCCCCCTCCCACCATCCACTCCAGATCTGACCCCCCCATCCACTCCAGATCTGAACCCCCATCCCACCTTCCAATCCAGATCTGACCCCCCCATCCACTCCAGATCTGAACCCCACTCCAGATCTGCCCCCCCCATCACTCCAGATCTGACCCCCCCCATTCCAGATCTGACCCCCCCTATCCACTCCAGAGCTAACCCCCCCTATCCACTCCAGAGCTAACCCCCCCCCCTATCCACTCCAGATCTAACCCCCCCCCCCTATCCACTCCAGATCTAACCCCCCCCTATCCACTCCAGATCTAACCCCCCCCTATCCACTCCAGATCTAACCCCCCCTATCCACTCCAGATCTAACCCCCCCCTATCCACTCCAGATCTAACCCCCCCCCTATCCACTCCAGATCTAACCCCCCCCCTATCCACTCCAGATCTAACCCCCCCCCATCCACTCCAGATCTAACCCCCCCCCCCATCCACTCCAGATCTAACCCCCCCCCCCATCCACTCCAGATCTAACCCCCCCCCCCATCCACTCCAGATCTAACCCCCCCCCTATCCACTCCAGATCTAACCCCCCCCCTATCCACTCCAGATCTAACCCCCCCCCTATCCACTCCAGATCTAACCCCCCCCCTATCCACTCCAGATCTAACCCCCCCCCTATCCACTCCAGATCTAACCCCCCCCTATCCACTCCAGATCTACCCCCCCCTATCCACTCCAGATCTAACCCCCCCCCCTATCCACTCCAGATCTAACCCCCCCCCCCCATCCACTCCAGATCTAACCCCCCCCCCCCATCCACTCCAGATCTAACCCCCCCCCATCCACTCCAGATCTGACCCCCCCCCTATCCACTCCAGATCTGACCCCGCCCTGCCAGATCTGAACCCGCCCTGCCAGATCTGAACCCCCCAAGTACATTGTATCCAGTATATCATATATACACCTTGTGTATTCCCGGTGGACTGTTCCTTTAATATCATTAGATCACAGCTGGTAATATACACGGAACACCGATCAGATGGGACGATACAGAGGCCGATGAGCTCCTCCGGTACAATACCGATCAGATGTGTGCACAGATCACCGATCCATCAGCCACAACACTGAGCACAGCGGAGATCAGACCGGAGGAGCCCATTACACATCCCTCCTCCCCCCACCTCGGGACACACTGACCTGTCACCCGGAGATCAGTGCCCGGCACATACCGCCTCCTCCCGTCACTTCACCGATAACGATTCAACCACCGCGCCGTCCCCAACACAACAATCCTTCCGCCCGCCCACTCTGGCCACAGTCAAGGCTATTGGATCAAAGACGAATTCCTCGCACCTCATTCGCCAGAGCGCAGCCAGGGTACCACGCCCACGTGCCAGAGCCACACCGAAGGAGTAGGCGGGGCTTGCGTTCAAATTTAGAGCAGAAGGATGTAAAGCGGCACAGGAGTGGCTGAGGACAGCCCTGGTTGAGATTCGGTGATTGGCTGGGGCTTACTAAGAGAAGAACCAATGAGCGCACGGGGAAGAATATTCAAATGAATACAGTAGCGCGTTGTATGATACAACGTATCGTCTTCACACACACACACACGTGTTTCCGGTACAGACTCCGGGCTGCCGCTGTATACACGGAGATGAGGGCTGTATGGGCAGAATATTTATATAAAACACCCGGAAATAGTAGCAGGAAACGTCCTCCTGGGGGCCCATTCACACACGTTCATGTAGGTTACAATAAAGGGGAATATATAGGCCCCAGTCACACACTTTGCGTTTTGCGAATACACAATTTTGTGCGCTTTTTTGTCTGACACCCATAGGACAGGCGCAGCCCATTCATTTTAATGGGATGAACTACACAGCAAAGTCGTTTCAGTAGATTTTTTTGCTGCATTCAGGCCTGCGCATTTTTCCACATGGAAATGACGCAGTCTGCTCTCCGCTTTTGGGTTGTCATTAGCAATGAATGGCACTGCGAACGTGAAAAGCATTTTTTCTGCATGTTTCAAAATGCGCATTACGGAACGCTCAGGTTTGAATGGAGTCTTAAACCGGAGTTCTGCTGAATTTTTATTTTTTTTATAAGTCAGAAGCTACAAACACTGCAGCTGCTGACTTTTAATATATGGACACTTACCTGCCCAGGGCGCCTGCAATGTCGGCACTCGAAGCCTATCTATCCCTCGGCTCTTGGGTGGAGACACCGCCATATTCCGTAAGGGAATCAGGAAGTAAAGACTTGCAGATTCACTTCCTGGTTCCCTACTGCGCATGCGCAAGTCGTGCTGAGCGCACTCACTGGTCCCTGCTGTTTTCTGGAACCGGTGTGTCTCCCAAAAGACAGCGGGGGGACGGAGGAGGGGCTGGACATGGCGTAGATATCCCCGGCTACTGCGGCGTTCTATCGCCGGAAGTTGGAGTAAATACCTGGCTTAGACAGGTATCTGCTCCCCCTCCCCCTTAAAGGTGCCAAATGTGACACTGGAGTGGGGAGGATTCCGAAAAGTGGAAGTTCCATTTTTGGGTGGAACTCTGCTTTAACCACTAGGGGTCCGCGCTATAGCCGAATGACGGCTACAGCGCGGACCTCAAATGCCGGGAGGACGTCAATAGACGTGCTCCCCCTGCAGGGCACGCGGCGCGCTCTGTGATCACTGAGTCACTGAGACTCGGGTGATCACAGATTCGAGTAAGGGACCGGTCCTGGACGCTGATCACATGATGTAAACAAAGCTCAGTAATCGTTTTTTTTCCCCTCACGCTGACAGCGTGAGGAGAAAAAAAAGCCGATCACCGGCTCAAGTGTAAGGGACATCGGTCCCGATTGGAAGAGGCACATTAGTGCCCACCACTACCGCCTGCCAGTGCCCCCTACCAGTGACCACCAGTGCAATAAATGCCCACGAGTGCCACCTATCAATGCCCACCAGTGGTGCCAGTCAGTGCCACCTAGCAGTGCTGCCTATTAGTCTCACCTACCAGTGCTGATCAGTGCCCATCATTGCCACCCATCAGTGCCCATCACTGCCACCTATCAGTGCCCATCACTGCCAGCTATCAGTGCCACCTATCAGTGACGCCTATTAGTGACAATTCTCAGTGCCCACCAGTGCCACCTATCAATGCCCATAAGTGCCACCTCTCAGTGTCACCTCTCAGTGCCGCCTTATCGGTGCCCATCAGTGCAGCCCATCGGTGCCCATCAGTGCAGCCCATCGGTGCCCATCAGAGCAGCCTCATTAGCGTACATCAATGAAGGAGAAAAATTACCCGTTTGCAAAATTTTATAACAAAATATAAAACAGTTTTGTATTTTTTTTTTTTATTCGGTGGTTTTAAATTTTTTTAACAAAAAAAAAAACTGCAGAGGTGATCAAATACCACCAAAAGAAAGCTCTATATGTGGGGGAAAATGATAAAAATTTCATTTGGGTACAGTGTTGTATGACCGCGCAGTTGTCATTCAATGAGTGACGGCGCTGAAAGCTGAAAATTGGTCTGGGAAGGAGGGGGGTTTAAGTGAACAGTGGTTAAAGTGATTGGGTTACTTACCTGCTCTGTGCACAGGTTTTAAACAGAGTGGCCCCGATCCTCCTCTTCTGGGGTCCCCTGTATTATACCTGCTCTGCGCCCCAAGCCCACCCTTTTTTGAAGCCTATTAGAGCCAATGGTTCTAATCAAGGGATTAAAAAAAAACACCCTCCCCCAATTGGAATCCGTGCATCTGGCACACTGAATGTAGATCAGGGGGCCAGATGCATGGATGGGTGGGGCGGTGCCCGTGTGCCCCCAATGGATGGGCCGCCACTGGTTCTGGGCTTTAAATGGACGAAGCTGATCAGCAGGTCTCAGCCATGAATCATTGGCTGAACCTGTTGAGAAAATTCCGCTGTATCCAATCACAGCAGGAGTCAGTCACAGCGAGGGGGGGGCGCACGTGTGTGCCCTGAACACGGAAACAGTGCCGACGTACAGGTACGTGATTGTGCCTGTAAAAGCCGCCCGCATTTTATGCCCAGTAAAATGTGGGTAGGTGGTCGGCAAGTGGTTAATACATTAAGGGCCAGTGCACACCACATGCAGTCCAGTGCATTTTTTTCTGCATCAAAAACGCATGGTTAGTAGGTAGAGCTGCACAATTCTGGCTAAAACGAGTGTAGCGGGTACCTCAATATGGGGGTCGCTATGTACTAAATTTAGGGGTAGTATGAGCCATAGTTGGTTCAGGTTCTCTGATTTGTTATACTGGACTCTGCTCTGCTGTGGTGTTATCTGGTGTGCGTTTCCCCTTTGGCCTGCGGGTGGCGCTGTTACCCGTGCCGAGGGTCGAACCATAGGTGACACAGAGGCGGTATTGGGTGTACTCTCTCGTCGGCCGTGCGGTGGGCGTGTTCTGCCCACTGTGCATGCCGGGAGAGGGTACAAAAGGGGCAGACGTCATGTTGTAGGCAGGACAGGAGAAGGAGAGGACCCCTTGGTCCAAGAGGGACACACGTACCCCACCTTCGGTGGCCCTCATGGCCAGGGGTGCGTGTGGGTGTGATCAGGCCCAGGCACCTTTAGCCTGGGGCTGCAACTCTACTAGTAGGCCCAGCACCTTTAGCTAGGGCCTACCACCGAAAGAAGAGTCCCAGGGTGCCCAGGTGAAGGTACCTGCTCTGACCGAAGGGAAGCCAGGGGAGGATCGGTCCCATAGAGGAGATGAGTGATGGAAGATCGCTGTCTCGGGAAAGGCCTGGTGACCTGTCAGAGGGAAGGATTCTTCACTTCGCATAGCTAACCCTGTAGAGTGCCCATTGGCATCTTCTGTTCTCTAAAGTCTACAGAGGTTAAAGGATATCCTGAACCCGTCCCTGGAGGGGATAGGGTGACAGAACTGTTCAAGCTCCACACTGGCTGCTAGGGCCGCTCTCATAGGGACTATCCGGGTGAGCTAAACCCACTTGGGATCAAGTGGCGACGAGTGACTAAGGTGTGTGTGCCTGAATCTGCCTTCTGACTATGCTAACTTCTATCTCTCTTCAATTTCCTGTTTACTGGAGAAAAGGAAAAATAAACTCTCTGTTGGAATTAAATTGTTTCTGGACATTGGCCTTCTTGGGGGGAGAAATATAGACTTGTCCCTATATACTGGGGATGAGAACCAGTGGGAGGAGGTAACTCGCTGCAGGACCCAAAATTTGTGAACACCGCTTAACCTCTTCAAACAGGAGGGTACGGGCATATAGCACGGTGTGCCTTAACTTGCAAGTGAGCCAGGCAGGAAAAAGGTTTGTGTGCTACACGTGGGGGCTCGAGTCTGGGATTTTTTGCAGCTACCCCTGAAGCTGGACTTTATTTTTTTTCCCTGTGTGGTTCTGTGGAAATCGGCCATTTTGGGAAAATTGAACTGCGTCACTTGTGAGAGAAATGGAGGTACAGGCCAAGACCTATACTGGATTTTCTAACTGCGTAGTTCGTGGGCGTGTCTGAAGCATAGAAAAGCCTGCGAGCTACGTGCAGAGAGAAGAAAGGGGAGGAGCCCCCGCCAACTTGTGTGTTGCACGTGGCGTCTTGGCGCCAAGAGACAGTACGAGCTGGACTAGTGAAGAAGCAACATGTCTGCCGCCCCATGGATTTCTGTTTCACCGGGACCACGGATGTTCCCACCTACCACAGCCATGGACGTTGTTTCCCTCACTGCCCCCCTGACGGATACAGGGATCCGGCTCAAGCCTAGGGGCCGCTTTGCGCCAAGGACTGGCGGTACAACTTCTGCCTTTTGGAAGATGTGCTACGTGCGGAGAGTTTCTTTTCGAGGTGGACCAGCCCACTGAGAAACCCAAGGGTTACCGGGTCAACTGCCTTGCAGGTATCGCTACTCTTGAAGAGGAAACCAGTACTCCCACAGCCAGGTCCACGCGCACCGCTCCGACTGGCACGGATGTGGAGGATGGAGTTCTGGCCTTTACGGAGCTTGCGACGGAGGTCATCACGGAGGCTGCCTCTGTTACAACGGAGACCTCTCTCCCACCCGCCAATCGGAAGGTGGGATACGTAAAGGCCTCCCGCGGCCGCGATCGAAACCTGCCCCAGCACCTGCCTGAACCGAAACTTCAACCCGGAGGGACCTCCAGGATATCCGCAACAGGGGAAGGTAAGGAGTCTGGGAGAAAAGGGACATTGACTTTGTTGGGAAAGGAAGGGAAGCCCACACCCCACGCTACAGGGGATGTGCGGACAACCAGCCCCCAAAGACCTTCCATTTTCGGGGACAGTGTGTCTGTCTCCACCGGCAATTACCTGCCGGCGGAGGAGTATAATACCTCCGAGTTGGACTCATCTTCAGATGTGGGAGATGATCATGATGTGGATGAAGTGTTCATTAAAAAGGGTTGGGATAGAATTCCAGCAACTTCACCCCGCAGTTTAGGTGGAGTTTCGCAAATGGACTCTGGGGAAACTACACCCCGAGTGGAAGTCCCTACTGCAAGGGAAGAGACTGATCCCATGCCCGCTTTGCCAGCTCCGGCATCCTCTGTGCCTGTTATTATGGATCTCCGTGCACCGTTGTGGCCACCTTTGCCCCTGCTGGAGCTTGCGCCATTGAGAAGGTCTCCGGATGCTATTGTCTTCCCAGGAGCAGGAGATCGGGCCACCATGCCACCTCTAGCCCAGTTGCAACGGCTCCTACATAAAAAGGTCGCCACTGACTATGGTTGGGAATATCCATATGTCCCCAAAGAACTTCTCTACGAGATTGAGGCCTCTCGTGAAAGATGGTACGCTGACTTTGTGTGGGACCACGTGAAAGTACCAAGAGGCTACTGATACTTAAAGTTCTCTGCTGTAATGGCTGATCGTTATAAGGGCTGCCGCAAGGACTGGACTTATGGTTGGCACATTCATGCGGACCATGTAGTCATCTGCAGCAAGGACCGAAACGATGCTGTTTACTACATTGAAATATTGGACAAACAGTGGAAAACCCTTGTTCTCCCTGATCCCAAGTATTATCTCTGAAGTGGGAACTTGTTTTTTTTAGGGATGAGCCGAACACCCCCGGGTTCGGTTCGCACCAGAACCTTCGAACGGACCGAAAGTTCGCGCGAATTTTCGAACCCTATTCGTTATAATGGACGCGAACGTTCGAAATCAAAATTGCTAATTACAACGGCCAATATGCATGTTAATGTCATAAAACAGGTTTGGGGACCCGGGTCCTGCCCCAGGGGACATATATCAATGCAAAAAGAAATTTTAAAAACTAAAGTTTTTTCGGGAGCAGTCATTTTAATGATGCATAAAGTGAAAAAAAAAAAAGTGAAATTTTCCTTTAAATATGGTACCTGGGGGGTGTCTAAAGTATGCCTGTGAAGTGGCATGTGTTTCCCGTGTTTAGAACTGTCCTTGCACAAAATGACA
This sequence comes from Rana muscosa, assembly GCA_029206835.1. Classification (NCBI taxonomy): domain Eukaryota; kingdom Metazoa; phylum Chordata; class Amphibia; order Anura; family Ranidae; genus Rana; species Rana muscosa. The sequence goes on from CM055121.1 coordinate 223,563,577, forward strand.
TTTGTAAAGGAAAAAAAGAAGCCATTTAAAACCACTTGCGGCTTTAATGTCATGTCTTGTCCTGGCCGCCATATGGCTGAAAATCCTTGAGAAAAATGGCATGGCTACCCCATCACCCCCCCCCCCCCCCCACCCCAGCCCCTTTGGGTCTTGTATGGATACTAAGGGGGACCCCGCACCCAAAATAAAACCCTATACCTACAACCCTATATACTCTGAACAGCAGTATATAGGTGGTGCAAACAAGACATGGACTGTAGGTTTGTTCTTAAGTAGAATCTGAACAGGTACATTATGAAGTGTAGCTACATCCCAAAAAAATCAATTTTTAAGCTTTTTGGAGAACATAGGGAGGGGTTATCACCCCTGTAACATTTGCTGTCTTTGCATATCTGTTCAGAACATGTCACCTCACTTTCCGTCCCAATGACAAATGTTTTTGGAAAAGTGGGGGTTTAATTCTCAGTAGAGAGGAGATACCTTTTTCCCAAATTAAATCTAACAGGATAGAATTTTCCTTCCTAGGGGTAGATTTCCTCTCACTTCCTGTTTTCTCTTGCCGTTTGCAAGTAGGAGTCGTTTGTAAGTTGGATGTTTGAAAGTAGGGGCCTGCCGTATATACTCTGCAGAAATTTGCCCTATTAGATGTTGGTGTAGCCACAAGACTGGTGGGCACAGGAATGGGCCCTGCTGTGAGTTAATAGATCAAGATTTGTACTTGCATGCACCTGTTGAACCGGGCAGAAAAATTGGGCCTTTGGTGGTGGTGGTGGTGGTGGTGGACGGTGTTGCCACAAGACTGTAAGCCCTCACAGTTACTCTTGGTGGGTGCAGGAATGGGCCCTGCTGTGAGTTATTAGATCAAGATTTGTAATTGCATGCACCTGTTGAACAGGGCAGAAAAATTGGGCCTTTGGTGGTGGTGGTGGTGGTGGACGGTGTTGCCACAAGACTGTAGGCCCTCATAGTTACTCTTGGTGGGCGCAGGAATGGGCCCTGCTGTGAACTATTAGATCAAGATTTGTAATTACACGCCCCTGTTAAACAGGGGCTGAAAAATTGTGCCTTAGGCATTGGTGCTGGTGCCACAACACTGCAACCCCTCACAGATACTGTACTTGGAGCACAGCAGTCACACCTGTTGCGAAGCATCTTTTTAAAAAATTGTAATTACACGCCCCTGTTATACAGGGGCTGAAAAATTGTGCCTTAGGCACTGGTGCTGGTGCCACAACACTGCAACCCCTCACAGATACTGTACTCTGAGCACAGCAATGAGACCTGTTGCAAAGCATTGCCTAAAAATTGTAATTACACGCCCCAACAGGGGCTGAAAAATTGTGCCTTAGGCACTGGTGCTGGTGCCACAACACTGCAACCCCTCACAGATACTGTACTCTGAGCACAGCAGTCACACCTGTTGCGAAGCATCTTTTTAAAAAATTGTAATTACACGCCCCTGTTATACAGTGGCTGAAAAATTGTGCCTTAGGCACTGGTGTGGTGGCATGGATCATTGAGGAGGAGGAAGAGGATAGTCAGTGAACATAACAGGACAGTCACTCAGCATCAGCATAGGCAGTCTTGAAGGGATGTGACATTATAAATTATTCCGTTATATCCGCTTCAGGTGTCTGGTAGCTGGTGGTGATCCAAGACTGATTCATTTTTATGAAGGTCAGTCGATCAACCGAGTCGGTGGACAGGCGCACCCTATGATCGGTGACAAATCCTCCAGCAGCACTGAATGTGCGTTCGGAAAGAACGCTGGATGCAGGACAGGCCAGTAGCTCAATTGCATACTGTGCAAGCTCTGGCCAGTGATCCATCCTCAGGACCCAGTAAGCCAGAGGATTTTCGGTGGGAAAGGTGTCCAAGTCTGACCTTGCCCCTAGGTATTCCTGCACCATGTATATCAGACGCTGGCGATGGTTGCTGGAACCGATCATACCTTGGGGCTGCGGACTAAAAAATTGTCTGAACGCATCGGTCAGACGTCCACCTTCCCCACCGCTCCTTCTGCTACTGACCGAAGCCTCAGCAACTCGTCGTCCAGGACCAGGAGTTTGTAACCTCCCAGTTTCTGGGAACGCGTTGCACAGACCTTTCTGCAAGGCCTCCCTGAGATGTCTCATCCTCTGCTCCCTCTGCGACGGCAAGATAAGGTCCGCAACCTTACCCTTGTACCGTGGATCAAGGAGAGTGGCCAGCCAGTAATGGTCACTCTCCTTGATCCGAAGAACACGAGGATCCTTCCGCAGGCTTTGCAGGATCAGGGAGGCCATGCAGCGTAGGTTAGCTGAGGCATTCGGTCCGGAGTCTTCTGGGTCACTGAGGATGACATGATCGCCAGCCACCTCCTCCCAGCCACGTACAAGTCCACTGGTTTGTTGGGACTGTACATCATCCCTAAAAGACTGCTGCTGCTGATGCTGAGTGCCAGGCTCCACCTCCATGCTCACACAATCCTCCTCCTCCTCCTCCTCCTCCTCCTCTTCCTGTGTGATGGGTGGGACAGAAGGAACATTGTCTGGATAAAGGGGGCCTTGAGAGACAAGGAAGTCCTCCTCTTCCTGCCTCTGTTCTGCCTCAAGTGCCCTGTCCATTATCCCACGCAGCGTATGCTCCAACAGGTGGACAAGAGGTACAGTGTCACTGATGCATGCACTGTCACTGCTCACCATCCTCGTGGCCTCCTCAAATGGTGAGAGGACAGTGCATGCATCCCTGATCATGCTCCACTGGCGTGGGGAAAAAAAGCCAAGCTCCCCTGACCCTGTCCTGGTGCCGTAGTCGCAAAGGTACTCATTGATGGCCCTCTGCTGCGTGTGCAGTCGCTGCAGCATGGCCAACGTTGAGTTCCACCTGGTGGGCATGTCACATATTAGGCGGTTCTTGGGCAGGTTCAGCTCCTTTTGCAGCTCAGTCAGCCGAGCACTGGCATTATAAGATCGGCGGAAATGCACACAGACTTTCCTGGCCTGCCTCAGGACATCCTGTAAGCCTGGGAACCTGCCCAAGAACCGCTGCACCACCAGGTTGAGGACGTGAGCCATACAGGGCACATGGGTGAGCTGCCCCTGTCGCAGGGCGGAGAGGAGGTTGGTGCCATTATCAGAAACGACCATTCCTGGCTTAAGCTGGCGTGGCGTCAACCACCTCTCGGCCTGCCCCTGCAGAGCTGCCAGAACCTCTGGCCCAGTGTGGCTCCTGTCCCCCAAACACACCAGCGCAAGCACGGCATGGCATCTTTTTGCCTGCGTACTCGCGTAGCCCCTTGTACGCCTACGGAGCACCGCTGGTTCCGAGGACAGAGCACTCGAAGAGGACATGGAGGAAGAAGAAGAGGAGGGGGTGGAGGAGAGAGGTGTGTCACAACCAGTAGTAGCATTTTGGAGGCGTGGTGGCGGAACAACCTCCAACACTACTGCACCTTGTCCTGCATCCCTCCCAGCTGCCAATAGAGTGACCCAATGGGCCGTGAAAGAAAGATAACGTCCCTGTCCATGCCTGCTGGACCATGAGTCAGCGGTAATATGCACCTTACCGCTGACCGCCCTGTCCAGCGAGGCATGGACATTGCCTTCCACATGCCAGTAGAGAGACGGAATCGCCTTCCGTGAGAAAAAGTGGCGTTTGGGAACCTGCCACTGAGGAACCGCACATTGAACAAACTCACGGAAGGGGGCCGAGTCTATCAACTGGAAAGGCAGCAGTTGAAGTGCTAGCAATTTAGCCAAGCTAGCATTCAACCGCTGGGCATGTGGATGGCTGGGAGTATACTTCTTTCGACGGTCCAGCAGCTGGGGCAGGGAAATTTGCCTGCTACAATCGGACGTCGGTGTACTGCAAGTACTTGGTTGTGACACACCTAATTCTACACCTTCAGTCCTCTCAGAGCAGCTTTCAGAGAGGACTGAAGATATAGTGGGGATGGAGATCCCAGCTGATGAGGAGCAAGGAGAGGTCCGCTTTGTTCTTTGGTGTGGGTCTTTTATGTGTGCTTGCCAACGAGCTGCATGGCAGGTCGACATATGTCTGCTCATGCTTGTGGTGCCCAAGCGGCTGATGTTTTGGCCACGCGAGATACGCTTGAGACAAATATTGCAAATAGCAGTGGTGCGATCTGATGCACTCGTCTCAAAAAAGGCCCACACCAAAGAACTTTTGTGATAACATGCAGAGGCAGCGCCCTGCACAGGCGGAGCTCTGCGGTGTGGTACAGTTGCTGTGCTGGCCTCTAGCTGGCCTCCAGGGGGCATCCTGCCTCGTTGGACATGTGACGCTGCATCCTCCTCCTCCTCTCTCCCTTCAGGCACCCACGTGGAGTCAGTGACCTCATCATCCCCTCCCTCTTCACCACTAGAGCAAACCTGGCAGTAAGCTGCAGCTGGTGGAACACTACTGCCAGATTGCTGTCCTTCAGCATCCCCTCTCTCTGCGCGCACACTACTGACTTCCTCAAGCTGGGTATCATCATCCGAGCCTTCGAATCGTTGGGCATCCTCCTGGAGCATGTACCCAACACTGTGCTCAAACAGTTCGGGGGACTCCTCAGGAGGACATGGTGGGTCTAGGGAAGGGGTGGCTGATGATGCCATTGAGTACGCGTTGGCAGCTGCTCTGCCAGTACCCTGAGCCTGGGTGAGAGAGGATGAGGAGGATGAGGAGGGCTTGGTCATCCATTCTACCAAGCCTTCGGCATGATGCGGCTCCACATGTCCAGCTGCCGAAAACAAAGACAAGCGTGTCCCATGGCCACGTGCTGATGACGATGCACGACCACGTCCACGGCCAGCACTGTTGTCTCTAGAAACAGAGCCTGCCTGCCCTGTGTTCTTGCCTCGGCACGCTCTGCCTCTCCTTGGCGGTCTTCCAGCCATTGTAGTCGGTAGTGTATATAGTATAAAAAATAGAACTCCTATGTGTGCTCACAACACACTGTAGGTCCTATGGGTGCTGACACTAACACACTATAGGTACTATGTGTGCTGCTGACAAGAAAATATAGGAGCTCTGTTTGCTGCCACTAACACACTAGAAGTCCTATTGGTGCTTCTGAGATGAAAATATAGGAGCTCTGTGTGATGCCACTAACACACTAGAAGTCCTATGGGTGCTGCTGAGAAGAAAATATAGGAGCTCTGTGTGATGCCACTAACACACTAGAAGTCCTATGGGTGCTTCTGAGATGAAAATATAGGAACTCTGTGTGATACCACTAACACACTAGAAGTCCTATGGGTGCTTCTGAGAAGAAAATATAGGAGCTCTGTTTGCTGCCACTAACACACTAGAAGTCCTATGGGTGCTGCTGAGAAGAAAATATAGGAGCTCTGTGTGATGCCACTAACACACTAGAAGTCCTATGGGTGCTTCTGAGATGAAAATATAGGAGCTCTGTGTGATGCCACTAACACACTAGAAGTCCTATGGGTGCTGCTGAGAAGAAAATATAGGAGCTATGTGTGATGCCACTAACACACTAGAAGTCCTATGGGTGCTTCTGAGATGAAAATATAGGAGCTCTGTGTGATGCCACTAACACACTAGAAGTCCTATGGGTGCTTCTGAGATGAAAATATAGGAGCTCTGTTTGCTGCCACTAACACACTAGAAGTCCTATGGGTGCTGCTGAGAAGAAAATATAGGAGCTCTGTGTGATGCCACTAACACACTAGAAGTCCTATGGGTGCTTCTGAGATGAAAATATAGGAGCTCTGTGTGATGCCACTAACACACTAGAAGTCCTATGGGTGCTGCTGAGAAGAAAATATAGGAGCTCTGTTTGCTGCCACTAACACACTAGAAGTCCTATGGGTGCTGCTGAGAAGAAAATATAGGAGCTCTGTGTGATGCCACTAACACACTAGAAGTCCTATGGGTGCTGCTGAGAAGAAAATATAGGAGCTCTGTGTGATGCCACTAACACACTAGAAGTCCTATGGGTGCTGCTGAGAAGAAAATATAGGAGCTCTGTGTGATGCCACTAACACACTAGAAGTCCTATGGGTGCTTCTGAGATGAAAATATAGGAACTCTGTGTGATGCCACTAACACACTAGAAGTCCTATGGGTGCTGCTGAGAAGAAAATATAGGAGCTCTGTGTGATGCCACTAACACACTAGAAGTCCTATGGGTGCTTCTGAGATGAAAATATAGGAACTCTGTGTGATACCACTAACACACTAGAAGTCCTATGGGTGCTTCTGAGAAGAAAATATAGGAGCTCTGTTTGCTGCCACTAACACACTAGAAGTCCTATGGGTGCTGCTGAGAAGAAAATATAGGAGCTCTGTGTGATGCCACTAACACACTAGAAGTCCTATGGGTGCTGCTGAGAAGAAAATATAGGAGCTATGTGTGATGCCACTAACACACTAGAAGTCCTATGGGTGCTTCTGAGATGAAAATATAGGAGCTCTGTGTGATGCCACTAACACACTAGAAGTCCTATGGGTGCTGCTGAGAAGAAAATATAGGAGCTCTGTTTGCTGCCACTAACACACTAGAAGTCCTATGGGTGCTGCTGAGAAGAAAATATAGGAGCTCTGTGTGATGCCACTAACACACTAGAAGTCCTATGGGTGCTGCTGAGAAGAAAATATAGGAGCTCTGTTTGCTGCCACTAACACACTAGAAGTCCTATGGGTGCTGCTGAGAAGAAAATATAGGAGCTCTGTGTGATGCCACTAACACACTAGAAGTCCTATGGGTGCTTCTGAGATGAAAATATAGGAGCTCTGTGTGATGCCACTAACACACTAGAAGTCCTATGGGTGCTGCTGAGAAGAAAATATAGGAGCTCTGTGTGATGCCACTAACACACTAGAAGTCCTATGGGTGCTTCTGAGATGAAAATATAGGAACTCTGTGTGATGCCACTAACACACTAGAAGTCCTATGGGTGCTGCTGAGAAGAAAATATAGGAGCTCTGTTTGCTGCCACTAACACACTAGAAGTCCTATGGGTGCTTCTGAGAAGAAAATATAGGAGCTCTGTGTGATGCCACTAACACACTAGAAGTCCTATGGGTGCTTCTGAGATGAAAATATAGGAACTCTGTGTGATGCCACTAACACATTAGAAGTCCTATGGGTGCTGCTAAGAAGAAAATATAGGAGCTCTGTTTGCTGCCACTAACACACTAGAAGTCCTATGGGTGCTGCTGAGAAGAAAATATAGGAGCTCTGTGTGATGCCGCTAACACACTAGAAGTCCTATGGGTGCTTCTGAGATGAAAATATAGGAGCTCTGTGTGATGCCACTAACACATTAGAAGTCCTATGGGTGCTGCTGAGAAGAAAATATAGGAGCTCTGTTTGCTGCCACTAACACACTAGAAGTCCTATGGGTGCTTCTGAGAAGAAAATATAGGAGCTCTGTGTGATGCCACTAACACATTAGAAGTCCTATGGGTGCTTCTGAGATGAAAATATAGGAACTCTGTGTGATGCCACTAACACATTAGAAGTCCTATGGGTGCTGCTGAGAAGAAAATATAGGAGCTCTGTTTGCTGCCACTAACACACTAGAAGTCCTATGGGTGCTTCTGAGAAGAAAATATAGGAGCTCTGTGTGATGCCACTAACACACTAGAAGTCCTATGGGTGCTTCTGAGATGAAAATATAGGAACTCTGTGTGATACCACTAACACACTAGAAGTCCTATGGGTGCTTCTGAGAAGAAAATATAGGAGCTGTTTGCTGCCACTAACACACTAGAAGTCCTATGGGTGCTGCTGAGAAGAAAATATAGGAGCTCTGTGTGATGCCACTAACACACTAGAAGTCCTATGGGTGCTTCTGAGATGAAAATATAGGAGCTCTGTGTGATGCCACTAACACACTAGAAGTCCTATGGGTGCTGTTGAGAAGAAAATATAGGAGCTATGTGTGATGCCACTAACACACTAGAAGTCCTATGGGTGCTTCTGAGATGAAAATATAGGAGCTCTGTGTGATGCCACTAACACACTAGAAGTCCTATGGGTGCTTCTGAGATGAAAATATAGGAGCTCTGTTTGCTGCCACTAACACACTAGAAGTCCTATGGGTGCTGCTGAGAAGAAAATATAGGAGCTCTGTGTGATGCCACTAACACACTAGAAGTCCTATGGGTGCTTCTGAGAAGAAAATATAGGAGCTCTGTGTGATGCCACTAACACACTAGAAGTCCTATGGGTGCTTCTGAGATTAAAATATAGGAACTCTGTGTGATGCCACTAACACACTAGAAGTCCTATGGGTGCTGCTGAGAAGAAAATATAGGAGCTCTGTTTGCTGCCACTAACACACTAGAAGTCCTATGGGTGCTGCTGAGAAGAAAATATAGGAGCTCTGTGTGATGCCACTAACACACTAGAAGTCCTATGGGTGCTTCTGAGATGAAAATATAGGAGCTCTGTGTGATGCCACTAACACACTAGAAGTCCTATGGGTGCTGCTGAGAAGAAAATATAGGAGCTCTGTGTGATGCCACTAACACACTAGAAGTCCTATGGGTGCTTCTGAGATTAAAATATAGGAACTCTGTGTGATGCCACTAACACACTAGAAGTCCTATGGGTGCTGCTGAGAAGAAAATATAGGAGCTCTGTTTGCTGCCACTAACACACTAGAAGTCCTATGGGTGCTGCTGAGAAGAAAATATAGGAGCTCTGTGTGATGCCACTAACACACTAGAAGTCCTATGGGTGCTTCTGAGATGAAAATATAGGAACTCTGTGTGATGCCACTAACACATTAGAAGTCCTATGGGTGCTGCTAAGAAGAAAATATAGGAGCTCTGTTTGCTGCCACTAACACACTAGAAGTCCTATGGGTGCTTCTGAGAAGAAAATATAGGAGCTCTGTGTGATGCCACTAACACACTAGAAGTCCTATGGGTGCTTCTGAGATGAAAATATAGGAACTCTGTGTGATGCCACTAACACACTAGAAGTCCTATGGGTGCTGCTGAGAAGAAAATATAGGAGCTCTGTTTGCTGCCACTAACACACTAGAAGTCCTATGGGTGCTTCTGAGAAGAAAATATAGGAGCTCTGTGTGATGCCACTAACACACTAGAAGTCCTATGGGTGCTTCTGAGATGAAAATATGGGAACTCTGTGTGATGCCACTAACACATTAGAAGTCCTATGGGTGCTGCTAAGAAGAAAATATAGGAGCTCTGTTTGCTGCCACTAACACACTAGAAGTCCTATGGGTGCTTCTGAGAAGAAAATATAGGAGCTCTGTGTGATGCCACTAACACACTAGAAGTCCTATGGGTGCTTCTGAGATGAAAATATAGGAACTCTGTGTGATGCCACTAACACATTAGAAGTCCTATGGGTGCTGCTGAGAAGAAAATATAGGAGCTCTGTTTGCTGCCACTAACACACTAGAAGTCCTATGGGTGCTGCTGAGAAGAAAATATAGGAGCTCTGTTTGCTGCCACTAACACACTAGAAGTCCTATGGGTGCTGCTGAGAAGAAAATATAGGAGCTCTGTGTGATGCCACTAACACACTAGAAGTCCTATGGGTGCTGCTGAGATGAAAATATAGGAGCTCTGTTTGCTGCCACTAACACACTAGAAGTCCTATGGGTGCTGCTGAGAAGAAAATATAGGAGCTCTGTTTGCTGCCACTAACACACTAGAAGTCCTATGGGTGCTGCTGAGAAGAAAATATAGGAGCTCTGTTTGCTGCCACTAACACACTAGAAGTCCTATGGGTGCTGCTGAGAAGAAAATATAGGAGCTCTGTTTGCTGCCACTAACACACTAGAAGTCCTATGGGTGCTGCTGAGAAGAAAATATAGGAGCTCTGTTTGCTGCCACTAACACACTAGAAGTCCTATGGGTGCTGCTGAGAAGAAAATATAGGAGCTCTGTTTGCTGCCACTAACACACTAGAAGTCCTATGGGTGCTGCTGAGAAGAAAATATAGGAGCTCTGTTTGCTGCCACTAACACACTAGAAGTCCTATGGGTGCTGCTGAGAAGAAAATATAGGAGCTCTGTTTGCTGCCACTAACACACTAGAAGTCCTATGGGTGCTGCTGAGAAGAAAATATAGGAGCTCTGTTTGCTGCCACTAACACACTAGAAGTCCTATGGGTGCTGCTGAGAAGAAAATATAGGAGCTCTGTGTGATGCCACTATCACACTAGAAGTCCTATGGGTGCTGCTGAGAAGAAAATATAGGAGCTCTGTTTGCTGCCACTAACACACTAGAAGTCCTATGGGTGCTGTTGGGGTGCAATGCTGTGCTAACAGCACTGCGGTTGGTACTACTGCAATACTGTACTAACAGTAAGCACGCACCAGACTAATCCCCAGCAGCAGCTAATAACACGCTAACTGTGCAATCAGCAGCAATGAACGATCAATGACTTAGGTAGCAATGGTTTAGCAAAGAAATAGCCAATGGTTTAGCAAAGAAGAGCAAATCTTTCAGTATCAAGCAAAGACAGAATCAGCAGACTGATCTCTCCTAAAGCCGGAACTCATGTGACCGGGGCCGATGGCGTGGCGGCCTTTTAAATGGTGGGGCATGTACTAAAGCCCCTGAGCTGTAATTGGCTACAGGCGTCCTGCCTGTAGCCAATTATTGCTCTCCGAGTTTCGGGCGCTGTGATTGGCCAAGCATGCGGGGTCACAGTGCATGCTTGGCCAATCATCAGCCAGCAATGCACTGCGCCGGCCGCGCCGGCCGCAATGCATTGCGGGGCCGCTCGCATCACACGAATGTGATGCGAACGGCCCAAATAGTTCTGGGCTCGACGAGCGAGCGAACGCCCGGTGCTCGATTCGAACATGGGTTCGAATCGAGCACCGGGCCCATCCCTAGTTTTTTTTATTCCACTTCAGGGAACTTGCCTTGAACTGCTGACCTGACTCTCTGCTCAAGGGGGAGCTTACTCTGTTGAGGAATCGGAGGACTGTTTGTTATTTTTCTCCCCTCTTCAGTCCCGCAAAGGAGAACGTTTTTTTTTCTCCAAAAAAGAACTGAACACTGGGTAGATTTAGTCAGGGTCAAAGCAGGAAGCCGTCATAATCAAGAAGGAGTGTTCTTGTGTATTGATTAGGGATGAGCTCCGCGTTCGAGTCGAACGTACGTTCGACTCGAACATCGTGTGTTCGATCGTTCGACGAAGATTGAACGTTTTGGGTCGTTCGCGCCAAATTCGAGTGACGCGAACGGCCCAAAATCCCAGCGCTGTGATTGGCCAAGCATGCACTGTGACCCCGCATGCTTGGCCAATCACAGCGCCGGCAGCGAGGAGAGCCATAATTGGCCACAGGCAGGATGCCTGTGGCCAATTATAGCTCAGGGTGTTTAGTACACGCCCCACACTATAAAAGGCCGCCAGCGCGGCGGCCTTGTGTAGTGTGTTCCGGCGCAGGGAAAGAGTTACATAGGCAGGGACAGTGTCAGTGCTATTTGTACCTCAAACTTGTGTGTAGGGAGAGAGAAGGATAGGTAGGGACAGTGTCAGTGATATTGTGTGTAGGGAGAGAGAAGGATAGGTAGGGACAGTGTCAGTGATATTGTGTGTAGGGAGAGAGAAAGATAGGTAGGGACAGTGTCAGTGATATTCTGCTAAACCTTGTGTGCAGGGAGAGAGAAGGATAGGTAGAAACAGTGTCAGTGATATTTTTGCTAAGCCTCCTGCACAGTATACAACCGAAGCTAGCCCTTATTGCTGTGTTTTCCTGTTGCGTAACACAGGCAGGCATCTGCAGCACTTAAAGCAGGCGTAGTGTGATTCCTGCAAAATAAACACCTGAAGCTAGCCCGTATTGCTGTGTTTTCCTGGTGTGTTACACTAACAGGCATTTGCAGCATTTACAGCGGGCGTAGTGTGCTTCCTGCTAAATATACTCCTGAAGCTAGCCCGTATTGCTGTGTTTTCCTGGTGTGTTACACTAACAGGCATTTGCAGCACTTACAGCGGGCGTAGTGTGCTTCCTGCTAAATATACTCCTGAAGCTAGGCCTTATTGCTGTGTTTTCCTAGTGTGTTACACTAACAGGCATTTGCAGCACTTACAGCGGGTGTAGTGTGCTTCCTGCTAAATATACTCCTGAAGCTAGCCCGTATTGCTGTGTTTTCCTGGTGTGTTACACTAACAGGCATTTGCAGCACTTACAGCGGGCGTAGTGTGCTTCCTGCTAAATATACTCCTGAAGCTAGCCCGTATTGCTGTGTTTACCTGGTGTGTTACACTAACAGGCATTTGCAGCACTTACAGCGGGCGTAGTGTGCTTCCTGCTAAATATACTCCTGAAGCTAGGCCTTATTGCTGTGTTTTCCTAGTGTGTTACACTAACAGGCATTTGCAGCACTTACAGCGGGCGTAGTGTGCTTCCTGCTAAATATACGCCTGAAGCTAGCCAGTATTACTGTGTTTTCCTGGTGTGTTACACTAAAAGGCATTTGCAGCACTTACAGCGGGCGTAGTGTGCTTCCTGCTAAATATACTCCTGAAGCTAGGCCTTATTGCTGTGTTTTCCCATCTCCCTGCAGGCCATTAGAATGTCTGGAAGGCAAACAAGGAGAGGCAGACAGTCAGGAGTCAATAAAAGAGGGCAAGCAGGCTCTGTGTCTAGAGACAACAGTGCTGGTCGTGGACGCGGTGCATCGTCATCAGCACGTGGCCATGGGACACGCTTGTCCTTCTTTTCGGCAGCTGGACGTGTTGAGCCGCATCATGCCGAAGACTTGGTAGAGTGGATGACCAAGCCCTCCTCATCCTCTCTCACCCAGGCTCAGGGTACTGGCAAAGCAACTGCCAAAGCGTCCTCTTCCCTGGTATCAATGTCATCATCAGTCACTCCTTCCCTAGACCCACCATGTCCTCCTGAGGAGTCCCCCGAACTGTTTGAGCACAGTGTTGGGTAAATGCTCCAGGAGGATGCCCAGCGTTTCAAAGGGTCTGATGCTGATACCCAGCTAGAGGAAGGCAGTAGCGTGAGAGCAGAGAGAGGGGATGCTCAAGAAGGACACCAATCTGGCAGTCATGTTCCAGCAGCTGCAGCATACTGCCAGATTGGCTCCAGTGATGAGGAGGGAGGGGATGATGAGGTCACTGACTCCACGTGGGTGCCTAATAGGGGAGAGGAGGATGAGGAGGGGGCACATCTCCAACGAGGCAGGATGCCCTCGGGGGGCCAGCGTAAGGGCAGCACACCGACTGAATCACACCGCGGAGCTCCGCCTGTGCAGGGCGCTGCCTCTGCCGTTATTCAAAAAGTTCTTTGGTGTGGGTCTTTTTTGAGTCAAGTGCATCAGATCGCACAGCTGCTGTTTGCAACATATGTCTCAAGCGTATATCGTGTGGCCAAAACATCAGCCGCTTGGGCACCACATGCTTGACCAGACATATGTTGACCTGCCATGCAGCTCGTTGGCAAGCCTACCTTAAAGACCCACACCAAAGAACAAAGCGGACCTCTCCTTGCACCGCATCAGCTGGGATCTCCAACCCCACTATACCTTCAGTCCTCTCTGAAACCTGCACTGAGAGGAATGAAGGTGTAGAATTAGGTGTGTCACAGCCAAGTACTTGCGGGCACTCTGCTAGCAGTACACCGACGTCCGATTCTAGCAGGCAAATTTCCCTGCCCCAGCTGCTGGACCGTCAAAAGAAGTTCACTCCCAGCCATCCACATGCCCAGCGGTTGAATGTTAGCTTGGCTAAATTGCTAGCGCGTCAACTGCTGCCTTTTCAGTTGGTAGACTCGGCCCCCTTCCGTGAGTTTGTGCAATGTGCGGTTCCTGAGTGGCAGGTTCCCAAACGCCACTTTTTCTCACGGAAGGCGATTCCGGCTCTCTACCGGCATGTGGAAGGCAATGTCTTGGCCTCGCTGGACAAGGCGGTCAGCGGTAAGGTGCATATTACCGCTGACTCATGGTCCAGCAGGCATGGACAGGGACGTTACCTTTCTTTCACGGCCCATTGGGTCACTCTTTTGGCAGCTGGGAAGAATGCAGGACAAGGTGCAGTAGTGTTGGAGGTTGTTCCGCCGCCACGCCTCCAAAATGCTACTACTGGTTGTGACACACCTCTCTCCTCCACCCCCCCTCTTCTTCTTCCTCCATGGCCTCTTCCTGTGCTTTGTCCTCGGAACCAGCGGTGCTCCGTAGGCGTTCAAGGGGCTACGCAAGTACGCAGGCAAAAAGATGCCATGCCGTGATTGCGCTGGTGTGTTTGGGGGACAGGAGCCACACTGGGGCAGAGGTTCTGTCTGCTCTGCAGGGGCAGGCCGAGAGGTGGTTGACGCCACGCCAGCTTAAGGCAGGAATGGTGGTTTGCGACAATGGCACCAACCTCCTCTCCGCCCTCCGACAGGGACAACTGACCCATGTGCCCTGTGTGGCTCACGTCCTTAACCTGGTGGTGCAGCGGTTCTTGGGCAGGTACCCGGGCTTACAGGATGTCCTGAGGCAGGCCAGGAAAGTCTGTGTGCATTTCCGCAGATCTTATAATGCCAGTGCTCGCCTGGCTGAGCTGCAAAAGGAGTTGAACCGCCTTATATGTGACATGCCCAACAGGTGGAACTCAACGTTGGCCATGCTGCAGCGGCTGCACACGCAGCAGAGGGCCATCAATGAGTACCTGTGCGACTACGGCACCAGGACAGGGTCAGGGGAGCTCGGGTTTTTTTCACCACGCCAGTGGGGCATGATCAGGGATGCATGCACTGTCCTGGCACCATTTGAGGAGGCCACGAGGATGGTGAGCAGTGACAGTGCATGCATCAGTGACACTGTACCTCTTGTCCACCTGTTGGAGCACACGCTGCGTAGAATAATGGACAGGGCACTTGAGGCAGAACAGAGGCAGGAAGAGGAGGACTTCCTTGCCTCTCAAGGCCCCCTTTACCCAGACAGTGTTCCTTCTGTCCCACCCATCGCACAGGAAGAGGACGAGGAGGAGGAGGAGAAGGAGGATTGTGTCAGCATGGAGGTGGAGCCTGGCACTCAGTAGCATCAACAGCAGCAGTCTTTTAGGGATGATTTACAGTCCCAAGAAACCCGTGGACTTCTACGTGGCTGGGAGGAGGTGGCTGCGGATCATGTCGTCCTTAGTGACCCAGAGGACTCCGGACCTAATGCCTCAGCTAACCTACGCTGCATGGCCTCCCTGATCCTGCAAAGTCTGCGGAAGGATCCTCGTATTCTTCGGATCAAGGAGAGGGACCATTACTGGCTGGCCACTCTCCTTGATCCACGGTACAAGGCTAAGGTTGCGGACCTTATCTTACTGTCGCAGAGGGAGCAGAGGATGAGACAACTCCGGGAGGCCTTGCAGAAAGGTCTGTGCAACGCGTTCCCAGAGACTGGGAGGTTACAAACTCCCGGTCTGGGACAACGAGTTGCTGAGGCTTCGGTCAGTCAAAGAAGGAGCGGTGGGGAAGGTGGCCGTCTAACCGATGCGTTCAGACAATTCTTTCGTCCGCAGCCCCAAGGTATGATCGGTTCCAGCAACCATCGCCAGCGTCTGATATACATGGTGCAGGACCACCTAGGGGCAAGGTCAGATTTGGACACCTTTCCCACCGAAAATCCTCTGGCTTACTGGGTCTTAAGGATGGATCACTGGCCAGAGCTTGCACAGTATGCAATTGAGCTACTGGCCTGTCCTGCATCCAGCGTTCTTTCGGAACGCACATTCAGTGCTGCTGGAGGATTTGTCACGGATCACAGGGTGCGCCTGTCCACCGTTTCGGTTGATCGACTGACCTTCATAAAGATGAACCTGGCTTGGATCACCACCAGCTACCAAGCACCTGAAGCTGATATAACAGAATAATTTATTTTCAAATGTCACATTCCTTCACGACTGATGCTGATGCTGACTGAGTGACTGTCCTGTTATGTTGACTGACTATCCTCCTCCTCCTCAATGATCCGATTCATGATGATATCTTGGAAAAACATTTTTGTTTCTGGGTGCCGCCACCAGTGGCTAAGGCCCAATTTTTCAGCCCCTGTTTAACAGGGGCATGTAATTACAATTTTTGATGCAATGCTTTGCAGCAGGGCTCATTCCTGCACTCCAACTAGAGTATCTGGGAGAGGTTGCAGTGTCATGGCACCAGCACCAGTGCCTAAGGCCCAATTTTTCAGCCCCTGTTTTAACAGGGGCGTGTAATTAAAATTTTTGATGCAATACTTTGCAACAGGGCTCATTGCTGTGCTCCAAGTACAGTATCTGTGAGGGGTTGCAGTGTTGTGGTACCAGTGGCTAAGGCCCAATTTTTCAGCCCCTGTTTAACAGGGGCGTGTAATTACAAATTTTGATGCAATACTTTGCAACAGGGCTCATTGCAGTGCTCCAAGTACAGTATCTGTGAGGGGTTGCAGTGTTGTGGCACCAGTGGCTAAGGCCCAATTTTTCAGCCCCTGTTTAACAGGGGCGTGTAATTACAATTTTTGATGCAATACTTTGCAACAGGGCCCATTCCTGCGCTCACCAAGAGTAACTGTGAGGGCTTACAGTGTTGTGGCACCAGCATCACCACCAAAGGCCCAATTTTTCCTACCACTGTTCAACAATAGCATGTAAATATAATTCCTGATATAATAGTTCACAGCAGGGCGTTCCAGCGCCCACCAAGAGTAACTGTGAGGGCTTACAGTGTTGTGGCAACACCAACACCTAAGGGGCAAATTTCTGCAGAGTATATACGGAAGGCCCCTACTTTCAAACATCCAACTTACAAACGACTCCTACTTGCAAACGGAAGGAGACAACAGGAAGTGAGAGGAAATCTACCCCTAGGAAGGGAAATTCTCTCCTGTAAGAGTTAATATGGGAAAAAGGTGTCTCCTCTCTACTGATGATTTATCACCAATCCTTGTTTCAATAAAAACCCCACTTTTCAAAAACAGTTGTCATTGGGACGGAAAGTGAGGTGAAATGTTCTGAACAGGGGCACAGACAGCAAAACAAATGTTACAGGGGTGATAACCCTTCCCTATGTTCTCCAAAAAGCTTAAAAATATATTTTTTGGCTGGAGCTACACTTAAACAATGTACCTGTTCAAAATTAAAAAACAGATTCTACTTAAGAACAAACCTACAGGCCTGGTTCACACTGGGGCGACAAACGCTCCGACATTGGGAGCTCATGTCGCATGAAGTGTGAAAATCAATGTTTCCCTATGGGAGCCGTCTTAACTGGTCCGACACATGTCAGTCCGACTTTGAGAATGCTCCCTGTACTACTTTGGTCCGACTTTGATCCGACTTCAGCCCATTGACTATCATTGAAGTCGGATCAAAGTCGGACCGCAGTCTTGCATGATCCGACTTTGGCATGCGACTTGTGCTGTACTGCTCTTGAGGGGGAACTCCAGGCCAAATTTTAAATAAAAAACCGGCATGGGTTCCCCCTCCAGGAGCATACCAGGCCCTTGGGTCTGGTCTGGATTTGAACGGGCGCCCCTACGCCGAAAAAAACGGCATGGGGGTCCCCCCAAAATCCAAACCAGACCCTTATCCGAGCACACAACCTGGCAGGCCGCAGGGGAAGAGGGGGGGACGAGAGAGCGGCCCCCCCTCCCTCCTGAACCATACCAGGCCGCATGCCCTCAACATGGGGGGTTTGGTGCTCTGGGGCAGGGGGCGACCTGCGGCCCCCCACCCCAGAGCACCCTGCCCCCATGTTGATGAGGACAGGGCCTCTTCCCGACAACCCTGGCCGTTGGTTGTCGGGGTCTGCGGGCGGGGGGCTTATCGGAATCCGGGAGCCCCCTTCAATAAGGGGGCCCCCGGATCCCGGCCCCCCCACCCTATGTGAATGAGTATGGGGTACATCGTACCCCTACCCATTCACCTGGTGGAAAAAAATTGCAATAAAAAAACCACACAGCTTTTTAAAGTATTTTATTGCACAGCTCCGGGGGTCTTCTTCCGACTTCGGGGGTCTCCGGTGTCGTCGCCGCGCTCTCCGGTTCTTTCTTCCGCCGGGCCTCCGCTAACTTCTTTTTAGCTCTTTTGCTAACGGAGGCCCGGACTTCTCCGTCTTCTCGTCCAGCTCTCCGTTGTCCTTCTGCCGGCCCCTCCACTAACTTCTTGGTAGCTCTTTCGCTAGTGGAGGGGCCGGTCTTCCCGTCGTCGCCGTCGGCGTCTTCTTCCCTCTTCTCCTCCTCGATGTTGACGCGTCGCTTCCTCCCGCTGTAATACTGGCTCTCCGCTCCGCTCCGCATTGATATAGGCTTCTCATGACGTCACAGTCACATGTTCCGGGGCACATGGCCCCGGAGCATGTGACTGTGACGTCATGGGAACATGTGACTGTGACGTCATGGGAAGCCTATATTAATGCGGAGCGGAGCGGAGAGCCAGTATTACAGCGGGAGGAAGCGACGCGTCAACATCGAGGAGGAGAAGAGGGAAGAAGACGCCGACGGCGACGACGGGAAGACCGGCCCCTCCACTAGCGAAAGAGCTACCAAGAAGTTAGTGGAGGGGCCGGCAGAAGGACAACGGAGAGCTGGACGAGAAGACGGAGAAGTCCGGGCCTCCGTTAGCAAAAGAGCTAAAAAGAAGTTAGCGGAGGCCCGGCGGAAGAAAGAACCGGAGAGCGCGGCGACGACACCGGAGACCCCCGAAGTCGGAAGAAGACCCCCGGAGCTGTGCAATAAAATACTTTAAAAAGCTGTGTGGTTTTTTTATTGCAATTTTTTTCCACCAGGTGAATGGGTAGGGGTACGATGTACCCCATACTCATTCACATAGGGTGGGGGGGCCGGGATCCGGGGGCCCCCTTATTGAAGGGGGCTCCCGGATTCCGATAAGCCCCCCGCCCGCAGACCCCGACAACCAACGGCCAGGGTTGTCGGGAAGAGGCCCTGTCCTCATCAACATGGGGGCAGGGTGCTCTGGGGTGGGGGGGCCGCAGGTCGCCCCCCTGCCCCAGAGCACCAAACCCCCCATGTTGAGGGCATGCGGCCTGGTATGGTTCAGGAGGGAGGGGGGGCCGCTCTCTCGTCCCCCCTTTTCCCCTGCGGCCTGCCAGGTTGTGTGCTCGGATAAGGGTCTGGTTTGGATATTGGGGGGACCCCCACGCCGTTTTTTCGGCGTAGGGGCGCCCGTTCAAATCCAGACCAGACCCAAGGGCCTGGTATGCCTCTGGAGGGGAACCCACGCCATTTTTTTTATTTAAAATTTGGCCTGGAGTTCCCCCTCAAGATTCATACCAAACACAGTGCCTGATATTGGCGGGGATCCAAGTCGGATCCCCGTTCATTGAAAGTCGGACATATGTCGGCTTCATGTCGCAGGACAAAGTCGGATCCAAAGTAGGACGGCTGTCGTGTCGCACTAGTGTGAACCCAGCCACAGTCCCTGTCTTGTTTGCTTCGCCTGTATACTGCTGTTCAGAGTATATAGGGCCTTTTTTATTTTGTGTGCGGGGCTCCCCTTAATATCCATACAAGACCCAAAGGGGCTGGTAATGGGCTGGGGTGGGGGGGTGATGGGGTAGCTATGCCATTTTTCTCAAAGATTTTCATCCATATTACCGGGACCAGACATTACATTAAAGCCGCAAGCAGTTTTAAATACCTTTTTTTCCTTTAGAAATGTCATTTTATGCAGGGACAGTTCTAAACACGGGAAACACGCGCCACTTCACAGGCATACTTTAGACACCCCCCAGGTACGATATTTAAAGGAATATTTCACTTTTTTTTTTCACTTTATGCATCATTAACCACTTAACGACCGCCCACCGCCGATTTACGTCGGCAGAATGGCACGGACAGGCAGAATCACGTAGATCTACGTGATCGCCTTTGTGCAGTTGGGGGGTCCATCCGGACCCCCCTTCACTGCAGTGAGCGGCCGTTAAGTGTTCGGGAGCGATCAGGCATGAGGGGGCGGCCGCTCGATTCCGCGCCCCCCCCCTCGCGATCGCTCCCGGCCAATGAAAATGCTTCCTCCGCCATGTGATGTAAACAAGGCTGGAGGAAGTGATGTCATCTCCCTCGCCGCGGTCTTTTCGTTCCCGGCGCCGAGCAGAGAAGAAGCAGGTTAGTGCACCAACAGTCCACTGACACGTAGGTACACATAGGCACACAAATCACCCCCCAGTCACCCCCAGATCACCCCCCAGGTCACCCCAAAGCCCCCAATCACAGTGTCACTGATTGCAGTGATCATTTATTTTACTGATCACTGCATTTAGTGTCATCTGTGATTGTAAAAAGTTGCAGGGCAGTTAGGATTAGGCCCCTTTAGGTCCAGGGTAGCCCCCTAACCCCCCCAATAAAGGTTTAACCCCTTGATCACCCCCAAGGTAACCCTTTCACCCCCTAACTTCAGCGTCACTAAGCGATTGTTTTTCCGATCGCTGTATTCGTGTCGCTGGTGTTTTAGATAGGCAGTTATTTTTTTTTAGGTTCGCCGCAGGTTTTTATTAGTGTCAGGTACCCCCATATATTATTTAACCCCCTGATTGCCCCTAGAGTTAACCCTTTCACCAGTGATCGCCGTATAAGCGTCACTGGTGTCACTGGTTAGCCAGTAAGTTATTTAGTTATTTAGGTTACCCGTCAGGTTTTTATATAGTGTCAGGTACCCCCATATTTAACCTAATAAAGGTTTTAACCCCCTGATTGCCCCTAGTTAACCCTTTCACCAGTGATCACCATATAAAGGTTACGGGTGACGCTGGTTGATTAGTTTGCTTTTTATAGCATCAGGGCACCCGCCGTATATAACCCAATAAAGGTTTAACCCCCCTGATCGCCCGGCGGGTGAGATCAATTAGGTTTTAGCGCCAGAGAGGGTCTGCGTCGCCCCAGGCAGTGTTAGGTTAGTGACAGTAACGCTAACACCCACGCGCAAAGCATACACCCCCCTTAGTGGTATAGTATCTGATCAGATCTGATCAGATCTATACTAGCATCCCCAGCGGTTTAGGGTTCCCAAAAACGCAGTGTTAGCGGGATCAGCCCAGATACCTGCTAGCGCCTGCGTTTAGCCCCTCCGCCCAGCCCAGCCCAGCCCAGCCCACCCAAGTGCAGTATCGATCGATCACTGTCACTTACCAAACACAACACACATAACTGCAGCGTTCGCAGTGCTTGGTTTTTGGGGCCCTGTACGCGGCTAGGCTCCCAAAAAGTCCCACACATGTGGTATCCCCGTACTCAGGAAAAGCAGCAGAATGTATTTTGGGGTGCAATTCCACATATAACCATGGCATGTGTGAGCAATATATCATTTAGTGACAACTTTTTGTATATATTTTTTTTCTTTTTGTCATTATTCAATCATTTGGGACAAAAAAAAAAAATATTCAATGGGGTCAACATGCCTCTCAGCAAATAGCTTGGGGTGTCTACTTTCCAAAATGGGGTCATTTGGGGGGGTTTTGTGCCATCTTGGCATTTTATGGCCTTCAAAACTGTGATAGGTAGTGAGGAGTGAAATCAAAAATGTATGCCCTTAGAAACCTTGAAGGCGGTGCTTGGTTTTTGGGGTCCCGTACGCGGCTAGGCTCCCAAAAAGTCCCACACATGTCGTATCCCCGTACTCAGGAGAAGCAGCAGAATGTATTTTGGGGTGTAATTTCACATATGCCCATGGCATGTGTGAGCAATATATCATTTAGTGACAACTTTGTGCAAAAAAAAAAAAGTTTGTCATATTCCCGTAACTTGTGGCAAAATATAAAATATTCCATGGACTGAACATGCCTCTCAGTAAATAGCTTGGGGTGTCTACTTTCCAAAATGGGGTCATTTGGGGGGGTTTTGTGCTATTTTGGCATTTTATGGCCTTCGAAACTGTGATAGGTAGTGAGGAGTGAAATCAAAAATTTGCGCCCTTAGAAATCCTGAAGGCGGTGCTTGGTTTCCGGGGTCCCGTACGTGGCTAGGCTCCTAAAAAGTCCCACACATGTGGTATCCCCGTACTCAGGAGAAGCAGCAGAATGTATTTTGGGGTGCAATTCCACATATAACCATGGCATGTGTGAGCAATATATCATTTAGTGACAACTTTTTGTAATTTTTTTTTTTTTTTGTCATTATTCAATCACTTGGGACAAAAAAAAAAATATTCAATGGGCTCAACATGCCTCTCAGCAATTTCCTTGGGGTGTCTACTTTCCAAAATGGGGTCATTTGGGGGGGTTTTGTACTGCCCTGTCATTTTAGCACCTCAAGAAATGAGATAGGCAGTCATAAATTTAAAGCTGTGTAAATTTCAGAAAATGTACCCTAGTTTGTAAACGCTATAACTTTTGCGCAAACCAATAAATATACGCTTATTGACATTTTTTTTACTAAAGACTTGTGGCTGAATACATTTTGGCCTAAATGTATGACTAAAATTGAGTTTATTCGATTTTTCTTATAACAAAAAGTAGAAAATATCATTTTTTTTCAAAATTTTCGGTCTTTTTCTGTTTATATCGCAAAAAATAAAAATCGCAGAGGCAATCAAATACCATTAAAAGAAAGCTCTATTTGTGGGAAGAAAAGGACGCAAATTTCATTTGGGTACAACATTGCATGTCCGCACAATTTACAGTTAAAGCAGCGCAGTGCCGAATCCCAAAAACAGGCCTGGTCCTAATGGCCCGAAATGGTCCGGGGCTTAAGTGGTTAAAATTACTGCTTCCGAAAAACTGCCATTTTTAAAACTTATTTTTGCATTGATACATGTCCCCTGGTGCAGAACCCGGGTTCCCAAACCCTTTTTAGGACAATAACATGCATATTAGTCGTTATAATTAGCACTTTAGATTTCGAACGTTCGCATCCATTGTATTTAATAGGGTTCTAACGTTCGTGTGAACTTTCGGTCCGTTCGCGGGTTCTGGTGCGAACCGAACCCGGGGGTGTTCGGCTCATCCCTAGTATTGATACGTACCTATGCGCACCAAGGCCAGTGATGTGTGCTGCTACTAGGTGGTGGTGTTCGGCAGAAATGTATGCTGCAGAAGCCAGTCATTCTTTTTAGGAGGATTGGTTTGCGTCTGTTTCTAGATGTTAGGATGTGTTTTATTGTGTGTTTGGTTTTTTTTTCCTCTGCAGGCGATCGTCTATCAACTACACCGGAGAATGGGTGGGGAAGATATGATAGGACTGAGGGAAGGATTGTTTGTGTAAAAATAATAATGTGTATTGTTACATGCTGCTGTCTTCTTTCTCCTCTTTACCCTATTTCCTAAATTTGATTCAGGCACCGAACCAATTTCATTGTATACAGTCTGGAAAAGACTGGAACCTACTCAGGATTTAGGGGGGTCTTCTGACCTTTTCCAGCCACTGGGGACAGTGGCTCTTTAAGGGGGGGTGTGTGTAGTGGGTACCTCAATATGGGGGTCGCTATGTACTAAATTTAGGGGTAGTATGAGCCATAGTTGGTTCAGGTTCTCTGATTTGTTATACTGGACTCTGCTCTGCTGTGGTGTTATCTGGTGTGCGGTTCCCCTTTGCCCTGCGGGTAGCGCTGTTGCCCGGGCCCAGGGTCGAACCATAGGTGACACAGTGGCCTGTATTGGGTGTCCTCTCTCGGCGGCCGTGCGGTGGGCTTGTTCTGCCCGCTGTGCATGCCGGGAGAGGGTACAAAAGGGGCAGACGCCATGTTGTGGCCACGACAGGAGAGGAGGAGAAGGAGAGGATGCCTTGGTCCAAGAGGGACACACGTACCCCACCTTCGGTGGCCCTCATGGCCAGGGGTGCGTGTGGGTGGGATCAGGCCCAGGCACCTTTAGCATGAGGCTGCAACTCTACTAGTAGGCCCAGCACCTTTAGCTAGGGCCTACCCCCGAAAGAAGAGTCCCAGGGTGCTCAGGTGAGGGTACCCGATCTGACCGAAGGGAAGCCAGGGGAGGATCGGTCCCATAGAGGAGATGAGTGATGGAAGATCGCTGTCTCGGGAAAGGCCTGGTGACCTGTCAGAGGGAAGGATTCTTCACTTCGCATAGCTAACCCTGTAGAGTGCCCATTGGCATTGTTCTCTTCTCTAAAGTCTACAGAGGTTAAAGGATTTCCTGAACCTGTCCCTGGAGGGGATACGGTGACAGAACTGTTCGAGCTCCACACCGGCTGCTAGGGCCGCTCTCATAGGGACTATCCGGGTGAGCTAAACCCACTTGGGATCAAGTGGCAACGAGTGACTAAGGTGTGTGTGCCTGAATCTGCCTTCTGACTATGCTAACTTCTATCTCTCTTCAATTTCCCATTTACTGGAGAAAAGGAAAAATAAACTCTCTGTTGGAGTTAAAGTGTTTCTGGACATTGGCCTTCTTGGGGGGAGAAATATAGACTTGTCCCTATATACTGGGGATGAGAACCAGTGGAAGGAGGTAATTCGCTGCAGGACCCAAAATTTGTGAACACCCCTTAACCTCTTCAAACAGGGGGGTACGGGCATATAGCACGGTGTGCCTTAACTTGCAAGTGAGCCAGGCCGGAAAAAGGTTTGTGTGCTACACGAGAATCACAATTTTTTTGCTTAGAATAAAGATCACGATTCTCCCGGCGTAACATCATCTTTCGCATTATACAAAAAATTGGGCTAACTTTACTGTTTATTGTTTTTTCATTAGTGTATTTTCTCCCAAAAAGTTGCATTTGAAAGACTGCTGCAACAACCGCCATTTTATTCTCTAGGGTCTCTGCTAAAAAATATACAGTATATATAATGTTTGGATGTTCTAAGTAATTTTCTAGCAAAGAAAAGGATTTTAATTTGTAAACAACAAATGTCAGAAAAAGGTTTAGTCTGGTTAAAATTCCCTCATTTACAGACCAAATTTCATCCCTTTGATCTAAGAACCAAATGTTACATTATTTATAGTTATCTCAGCGCTAAGCAATGTTGATAAACATTTGCCGGCTTTTTTTTTTTTTTTTTGACGGCTCTGCACTTGTTACATAGAATCATGGAAATACCAAATAAGATCGTGATGGGGATTGAATCGAGATCGCGTTTTTTGACAGATTAATCGTACAGCTCTACTTTTAACCGTTTTGTATTGCATTATATTGTTGCTATATTGTCTCCCTTTATATTGTTAAGCGCTGTGAAAACTGTTGGCGCTATAGAAATCCTGTATAATAATAATAATATTTCTTTATTTTTTTAACCACTTCCTTACTGGGCACTTAAACCCCCCTCCAGCCCAGACCATTTTTCAGCTTTTAGCGCTGACGCCCTTTGAATGACAATTGCGCAGTCATACAATGGTGACGGGCACTGGTAGTTGACACTGATGGGCGGCACTGGTAGGTGACACTGATTGGTAACACTTACAGGTGGCACTGTGGGCACTGATGGGTGGCACTGTGGGCACTGATGGGTGGCACTGTGGGCACTGGTAGGTGGCGCTGGTGGGCACTGGTAGGCAGCACTGTTGTGAACTGGTAAATGGCACTGGCAGGTGGCACAGATGAGCAGGCAGCTGCTCTCCTTGATCGGGACCGATGTCCCTCTGGCAGCCGCTGGTGATCGGCTTTTTTTCTCCTCACACTATCTGCTTGAGGAGAAAAAATAGCTGATTACCGGCTCTGTTTACATCACATGATCAGCTGTCATTGGCTTACAGTTGATCACGTGGTAAGGGCAGGGCGGGGCAACAGGGCAATTGCCCCCCCCCCCCCCGAGACCATCTGTCACACCCACTTGCTTGCTCTGTTTTCTTTTTTTGCGCCTGATCTCCCGGACTTTGGGGACCCGCTACCGGCCGGCTGTAGGTCCCCTGGACCCCAACCGTGGCACACATGTAGCCCCATGTCTAAAATGGACACTTACCTGTCCAGCGCGCCCGCGATGTCGGCAGACGAGGTCGAGCAATCGCTCGGTACTCGGATGCTGCCGCCGACATTCTCGGTGAGGGAATCAGGAAGTGAAGCCTTGCGACTTCACTGCCCGGTTCCCTACTGCGCATGCGTGAGTAGCACGGCGTGCCGTCACTGGTCCCCACTCTCTCCTGGGACCAGTGTGTTTCCCAGGAGACAGCGGGGGGGGGGGGAAGTGGCGTGACTCCCACGGGAGTCTATGCCCGGAAGTGGGTGCAAATACCTGTCAGGTATCTGCACCCCCCACCCCCAGAAAGGTTCCAAATGTAGAAATTCCATTTTTGGGTGGAACTCCGCTTTAAAGTATATGTGAACCCCCACCTTGAAAGACAACCTATTAAGTTTAAAATAGAAATGAAAGGCAAAACATTTGTGTATACATTAAAAAAAATATATAAATACCTTTTTTTTATTTTTAGAAGTGATCACATAACCTCTGTTCTCAGCTGCATAAGAAGCTCAGAGAGCTGGGGGAGAAGAAACAGCATGACACTGGTGTAGCACCCTCTACCTTGGGTAGGTAGGTTGTGCTAGACGTAGTTTTTTTTTTTTACAGCCAGTGCAGGTAATATTAGGCAGGCCTAGCTGAAAGTGGGAGTGGTTTAGAGTAGCAATAGGTGACTGACATGTAATTCATCTCTCTGGCACCTCCGTTCTTTTTCTAGAAGGTTCTGGAAAACAGGCAGGGAAGAGGATTGGAGTGGCATGGAGTGTATCTGGGAGCCCTGACCAATCACCAACTAGGATTGGCAAGGAGCAGGCCTCCTATATATACACGGGGTTAGCCTGCTGTGGGAGGAGTTGTCGGGTGGAAGAACTGAGTGATGGAGTTTTAGGCTGTCAAGGCTCTTGAGGGAGCCCCCTATCTGGGGGGGTGACCTTGGGCCAGGAGCTTGGGATCTGGGAAGGAACCCCTCATACAACCCACATCAGTGGTGGCCTGAACAGGAGCAGGAGAAGGACAGCGGGGAACATTACCAGGCAAATCATCAGGAGAGATCCATCTGTGGTTTGGTGAGTGACAGGCACAGTGAGAAGATCTAGGAGAGACATGCCAGGAGTAGTTGCTGGAGTTAGAGACGGGCTGCTGCAGCCAGGATGGTTGGCAGAGCTTGCACAGGACTGACTGGGACCAGTAGTCCACCAAACACAGCTAGCACAAGAATTACTCTTTTTTCTCATTGCTATTGGTTGCTACACCAAAACGGACTGCAGACCCCTGCCAGCAAATGGTGAATCTTGAACGGTTAGGTCTTATTCAGAGTGGGACCAAACCATGTGCTAGCTGTGTCAGGAATCAATCATTGAAGTAGAGAAAGGAACGTTGACTCGTAAGTGATGTGAAGTTGCTTTACAGACTGCAAGTACAGATTCCAACTATCTTTTACATGTAGCGCCCTACTCCTGTTGGGTAGACGCTATATGTTAAATTTAGTTATCTGGGCTGCAGTTCAGCTCAGAAAGAATTATGTAAATTAATGGCTCTGTTTCAGTCTAGCTGGGCTGCGCGTTTTCCACCTGACAGTAGGTGTCACTGTCATCAAGGGTCAGGGTTGGAAATGCAGCAGGCTAGGTGTATTGGGTATTCCTTTCCCAGAAGAGGCTCAGGGGGCGTGGTCAACCCGCTGTGCATTCTGGGAGGGGGTACTTAAGAAGCAGAGACCGCTCTATCGGGGTTCGTTGCCGGGGGTCGTTTCCAGATCCTGGCCTCAGGGCCCTCCTGGCCTCAGGGATGTACGAGCCATTTTCGGCCTCAGGGCCTGCTGGCCTAAGGCTCTGCAACTGAGAAGTAGGCCCAGGAGTTGCTAGGGCCTACTAGTCCAGGGATGGTCCTACGCGGTCTTGCCTGCGGGAAGAAGCAGAACAATTGAGGACTCAAATGAAGGACGCATCCTGGCCAGTTTGCCTCGCGGTGCTGCCGGACGGCTGAAAGATTCTGGCACCGTGAGCTATGTATTCTTGAAGGAACTTTTTGCAAAGTGTCAGTGTGGTTACACGATCTTGTGGCAGAAGGTTGTGGAACGACTGTACGGCACTCATCAAGTCTGTGGCAGAGACTTTTGAGCGAGCTTCGCACTGGTTGCTAGGCCAGTGAGATTAGGCCTATCCGGTGGTTGCTGAATCCAGCGTGGAACTGTTTGTCCTCTGGATCTGAGATTGTGCCCGTGATCCGCAAAGTAAAGTGCCTGAAACTCCCCTCTCCCTCTATCCCTCTGTTGGAACTGGTAAAATAAAGCCTCTTGAAGAAAACGTATCCAGGTGTTGGTGTGAACTTTTATACAGGCTCTTCAAGAAGGATCCCTGACACGAGTGTGGTGAACAGAAAAGTTAACGGTAGGCCCAAAACTTTAAACCAGCAGCTACTACGGGGGTAGTGCTCCAAGTGAGGGCTCGTCGGGGATATCTGCCGTTACCTATACCAACCAAAGTGAACTGTTCATCTGGGACTTATGCTACAGAGGGCTTTGGACTTTGTTATTTTTTTCCGTCAAAAAGAAGGGTGAGAACTTTGCGATCACTTCTAGGCCGCGTGGGCTGTGGGCGGAGCCAAGAAAGTAAGAAAGCACGCGAGCTACGTGCCAAAAAGAACAAGTGGGAGGAGTTCCCGCCTGCTTGCTGCTTGAGACGCTGCGCGTGTGTGTCCAGTCTTCAGAGAGAGACGGAGCACCGCCATGTCTTCAACCCTGTCGATGCAGTCTGCTATAGGGCCCAGGATGTTTCCTGTGGGTACCTCCACCAGTGTCATACTGCCGGGGACTGTACTAACGGACACTGGTATTCGTCTGGAGCCGCATGGGCGGTTCGTGCTCTATACTATGGGTGATGTAGAGGCTTTGGGGATGCTGTGTAACAGGTGTGATGGACTGGCCATTCACCCCCGACCTTTTGTTCGATGCCTACGATGCGGGGAGTACCTGTTTACTGTGGAGCAACCCACCATGTCGCCTCGTGCCTACAGAGTGGACTGGACCATGGGCAACGTAACAGAAGTAGTTGCTGCCCTCAATCCAGTGGTTAGGCCTACATCTGCTACATCTGCTGCCATGAGTAATACCGAGGGGGAATGGCGCTGTTACCGCTTTGGGAAAGTCATCAGCGGATGTCGCCGCTATTGTCACCTCAACAGTATCTACCTCCGCTGCACCTGTTCTTGCGGCACCTGTGTTTGCTGCACCTGCACAAAGGAAGGTGGGATACGTGAAGGCCTCCCACGGCCGCGGATGAGGCCTACCCCAGAGACTGCCCGAAATAACATACAGAATACAATAGAAGGACATTCTACTACTACTGAGGACAATGTCTCAAGGTCACCGCTGTGACTTTATACAAATGAAAAAAAAAAGTAAAGTTTAGAAATAACATTTGGAACGTGTCTTTAGCATTAGACAAGAGGAAAGTATCTCCAATTTACTAAACATCATTGTTTCTGCAGGCCAAGATTCTCCCATACCTCATATCAGAGAATCCAGAACTTTAATATGGGCCCGTGAGCTTGAAGAACCACTGCTCCAGAGTTCCAGAAGAGATGAGAACCCTGACAGAAACGAGTCTACGATCGACCAGAACCAGGCAGAACCGGAGAGTGCCCAGACTCCACCTTGTAACCAGCACAGCGATGAGCTGCCTGAATGCAGCGTCTGTTTGCTGGAAATAGAAGAGGAAGACAAAAGCTCTAGACTACCCTGTTCCCACCAATTCCACGATGAATGCATCACCAGGTGGATGGTGCAGAGCAGAACCTGTCCACTCTGCCGCGCCAGGGTCAACCATCATGTATGGGTAAGTGTCCTACATCTGTTAAGCCCTGTACACACAATCGTTTTTACAGATGAAAACAGTCCGATGGACTGTTTTCATCGGACAAACCGATCGTGTGTGGGCCCCATCGGACTTATTTCCATCGGTGAAAAAAAATAGAACATGTTTTAAATTTTTCCGATGGAAAAAAAACCGACAGGAGTTTCCGATCGTCTGTGTGGAACTCCATAGGAGAAAAAACCCACGCATGCTCAGACTGAATTAGAAGACGGGAGCGCTCGTTCTGGTAAAACTAGCATTCGTAATGGAGATAGCACATTCGTCATGCTGTAACGGACTGAAAAGCACAGAGACTGAAAAGCGCGAATCGGCTCTCACCAAACTTTTACTAACACGCGGTAACACGAAATCAGCAAAAGCAGCCCAAAGGGTGGCACCATTGGATTTGAACTTCCCATTTATAGTGCCGTCGTACGTGTTGTACGTCACAGCGTTTGGGACGGTCGGAATTTTTTCTGATGGTGTGTAGACAAGACTGATGGAAGTCAGCTTCATCGGAATGCCGATGGAAAAATCCATTGGATTTGATTCCATCGGAAATCCGATCGTGTGTACAGGGCTTTAGTCTTTTCTATCACTTTTACTATTTGTGAGTACAAGTGATTGTTTTTAAATATTTGGCAAAAACATTTAGAAATTATTTTGTTCATTAAGAACATTTTCTTTAAGAAACCCTTTGAAAGATCTAAATTTTCTTCTCTCACCTACAGTCTGCGTTTGATGTACCAAATTATGGACGGATGGCCGTTATCATTCCTGGACTATTATCATCTCTACAGCCACCAGTTAGGATGGACTTTGATCGTGAAGCACTAACTTTACGAATTCATACACCCACCAGAGATGAATAAGGGAACAATTTCAGCAGCAACAGGTAAGCCATGCCTGATAGAAGGATAAATCTCCCCCATTACAATATTATTCTTTCCAACTAGCAAAATGATCACTTATTGGAAAATAGGGATCCTTATCCTTGTGTGATAGCTTTGTGAATAGAGCCCATTGATCCCGTTATAGTCAATGTAATCTACGAGGTTTGCTGTAATGTAGCTCCTTGTTACAGAGCGATTAGATGGATAAAATATTATAATAAATTAATGAATTAAATAAAGCCTTCTGCTCTATGAAGGAAGTTTGGGTAGTTACAAAATGAACATTAGCTTTGTATTTGCTCAGAATTATGTCCACCAACTGATTTGGATTGTCTGCTCAGATGCCAAAGGCTATATAGCTCTTATAGGGCTAATTCACGAATATTTGATACCTCAATTGCTGGTATATGGTGGACGTACGAGTGAAGCTCCTGTCGTCACAGAGAAGGACATGAGTAGAACTCATTTGTTTCCCAGGAACCAATAAAACAGAGGTTCTAAGCTTTCCTTGCTCTATGGAAAACAAAACAGGAAAATATTTTATTGGGCGATTCATGAGCTGCTGTGGCTGAATCGGGAGATAGAATCGAGAGACAAGAACCTGTCCACTGTTCCGGTGTTCTATCCAATAGTGCCCTCCATCGAAAAATGCCTCCGCCGGGCTGCGCATGCGCAGCACGGAACGGCACTCCAGCTGATTTCCTGATCAGCTGTTGTGATGGCGTGTAGACGCATGCGCAGATCGTAGGAGGCATTATCCGACGCTATGCAAACAGCGGAGGGAGAACGTAATTGTCAGATTATGCCCTGCTACTGCAGGGTTTGTTTTGTGTGTGTTGCAGGGCAGCTTCAGTGTGTTGAACGGTGGGATTTGCCTGTGTCTAAGGTCTAAGGTAACACACACAAAACCTGCTGTTCAACACACTGAAGACGCCCTGCAAAACACACAAAACACATAATCTGACAATTACGTTCCCCCTCTGCTGTTTGCATAGTGTTGGATAATGCTGCGGACTATATGCGCATGCACTATGTTCAGGTCCTGCCAGCTGAACAACATAACAGCTGGAGTGACGTTCCCTACCGCGCATGCATAGATCCACCGGAAGCATTTTTCGACGGAGGGCACTATTTGATAGAACACTGGCTGAGGGTGACTTGGCTAAGTCCGATCTGTGTCTTTTCTCCCAAAACAGCCCGCCTTGACCATTGTTGGGTGACAGTGATTGCTTTGTTAGCAGGTAGAATTATTTAGAACATTTTTTTTGCTGGTTAACTTCTTTTATGAAACCCTTAATACATGTTTCTTCTCTTCCCACAGATACAGCTGCTGAATTGTGGACAGATGATCATCATTAAGTCCTCATTAAATACAGGAAGCACAGTGGCATAGTGGTTAGCACTCATGCCTTGCAGCACTGGGTCCTTGGTTTCCTATTTCAACCAGGAAATTATCTGCATGGAGTTTGCATGTTCTCCCTGTGCCTCAGGGGGTTTTCCGCCGGGAACTCCGGTTTACCTCCTACACCCAAAGACATGTTTTATAGGGTATTGTGTGTTTGTTGTGTTAGTTTAGTGTATTAGTTTAGTGTGTTAGTTTGGTGTGTAAGTTTGGTGTGTAAGTTTGCTGTGTATGTTGCTCATTAAATACGGGAAGCACAGTGGCATAGTGGTTAGCACTCATGCCTTGCAGCACTGGGTCCTTGGTTTCTTATTCCAAAAAGGATATTATCTGCATGGAGTTTGCATGTTCTCCCTGTGCCTGAGGGGGTTTTCCGCTGGGCACTCCGGTTTCCTTCTACACCCAAAGACATGTTTTATATGGTGTGAATGATTAGATTAGATTAGGGACTGGCCAGAGAGGGATTACTTTGACGCAGTTGGCCAGCTTAAACATGCACGGCAATGTGTGCGTGAACGAAAAATCCCTGTTTTTATGCAAAGTGTATTAGAAAGAATGTTAAGCAGTGTGCAGAGTGTTCATTTAGAATGTTCAGTGATAACATGTGGTCACACCCCTTTTAGCACCTGTTGGGATATATATGTGTAGCGGGGTGTCGCCTATTGGTATGCTATAAGAACTACTTTATACGCAAATGCACCCAGATCCCTCCGGAATTCTATTGACTATTGTTTGTTTTGGAAGGGAAGGTGCATAGTGGGACTTGTAGTACAGAGAGACATGGACTCCAAGCAGTGGATACTATATAGACTACTGTACCCACAGTGCAGCTGTACACCCACAGTGCATTGCCCAACGCAAGGTCTGCTGGGGAAGGGTTATTTAAGTGGAGGAGGAGCGACGCGCGGTCTCTTTGGACATCGCCCACCCAGCATGTCAGAGCCTGTGTTGGGGCCTGTTGTGCTTGTCTAGGCCGGATAGCCTGGGCCTACCGAATACGGAAAACCTGCTCGTTGCAGAGAGAGGGATCTCTTCCGAAGAGCCTGCTGATATCTCGTAGCGTCCAAGAGTCGACCCATCTACCGACTTCCATACGGTTGTCTGAGGGACCGGAGACTACGGGTGGTGGAGAGTAGGGAGGAGCTTCGAGTTCGAGTCGAACTCATGTTCGACTCGAACATTGCCTGTTCGCATGTTCGCCGAACAACGAACAATTTGGGGTGTCCGTGGCAAAATCGAAAAGCCGCGGAACACCCTGCAAAAGTCTATGGGAGAAATCTAAAGTGCTAATTTTAAAGGCTTATATACAAGTTATTGCCATAAAAAGTGTTTGGGGACCCGGGTCCTGCCCCAGGGGACATGTATCAATGCAAAAAAAACGGACGTTTTTTTGGGAGCAGTGATTTTAACAATAAAAGTGAAATATTCCTTTAAATTTCGTACCGGGGGGGGGGGGGGGGGTTATAGTATTCCTGTAAAGTAGCGCTTGTTTCCCTTGCTTAGAACTGTCCTTGCACAAAATGTCATTTCTGAAGGAAAAAAAGTAATTTAAAAGCACTCGTGGCTTTAATGAATTGTCGGCTCCCGGCAATACAGAGAAAAGTCATTGATAAAAAATAAAAATAAATGCGTGGGGGTCCCCCCAAATTCAATTACCAGGCCCTTCAGGTCTGGTATGGATATTAAGGGGAACCCTGCATCAAATAAAAAAAAAATGACGTGGGGTTCCGCCCAAATATCCATACTAGACCCTTCAGGTCTGGTATAGATTTTAAGGGGAACTCCACCCCAAATTTAAAAATAAAATGGTGTGGAGTTCCCCCAAAAATCCATACCAGACCCTTTATCCGAGCACGCAACCTGGCAGGCCGCAGGAAAAGAGGGTGGGCTGAGAGAGCGCCCCCCCCCCTGAACCGTACCAGGCCACATGCCCTCAACATGGGGAGGATGTCCCCATGTTGATGGGGACAAGGGCCTCATCCCCACAACCCTTGCCCGGTGGTTGTGGGGGTCTGCGGGCAGGGGGCTTATCGGAATCTGGAAGACCCCTTTAACAAAGGGGACCCTCAGATCCCGCCCCCCCCCATGTGAATTGGTAAGGGGTACATTGTACCCCTACCATTTCACAAAGAAAGTGTAAAAAAACAAAAAAAAAAAAAAACACACAGACACCTTGGAAAAGTCCTTTATTAAAAAATAAATAAAAATAAAAATAAAAACACATTCCAGCGATGTAATCCAATGTCCCGCGGCGATCTGATGTCCAGCGATGCAATCTCCACTCGAAACGTCATTGGCTGAGCGGACCTACACTGCCGAGGAAGTTCCCCATCAGGTCCGCTCAGCCAATGACGTAGGCGGGGTCTGAGGTACGAGGGGGCGGGGTCCGCTCTTGATAGGGACCGTGAGAAGGGGCAGGTCTATTCATTTTTTACACTGAAGAGGAAGTTCCCCATCAGGTCCGCTCAGCCAAGACGTAGGCAGGGTCTGAGATACGAGGGCGCCCCGCCCCCTCGTACCTCAGACCCCGCCTACGTCATTGGCTGAGCATTGCAGGCTCAGTTGCGGGGCGGGAAAATACTCGCTCCAGCTGCACGAGCGTGCCTGGGGGTTAGGAGGACTCGGTGTCCTCCCGTGGCCAGCGATTGACTTATTGACTTGTACACAGGCAGAACGAGATAATGCCTATGTAAACAAGGCATTTCCTCATTCTGACAGGTGACATGACAGGGATCTACTGTTCCCAGTGGTCGGGAACAGTGATCTCTGTCATGTCCCAGTAAGTCCATCCTCCCTACAGAAACACTCATAGGGAACACAGTTAACCCCTTGACCGCCCCCTAGTGTTAACCCCTTCCCTGCCAGTGACATTTACACAGTAATCAGTGCTTATTTTCAGCTCTGATCGCTGTATAAATGTCAATGGTTCCAAAAAAGTGTCAAAGGTGTCCGATCTGTCTGCCGCAATGTCACAGTCCCGATAAAATCACCGCCATTACTAGTAAAAAAAATTATAATAATAAAAATCTCATAAATATATTCCTCATCTTGTAGACACTATAATTACTCTTTCGTCCATGGACCGACACAGCTTCTCTATTGACAAAGTGGGTATTATCCGTTAATTAGGAGTGACTAGGCAGAAAACCTTGTAAAAAGTGTTGCATCACACCTTCTACAGTACCGCCCAGGGGGCGGACCCTCTGGGTATATCCCTCTCAGTCTGCATCTCGCAGATCAGTTTTTTTCTGTCTAGCAAGGAGTAGGACATGGCTCCCTTCGGGCCCATTGGTCCGGGGGAAAAATATATTTTTTTGCTACATTTTTATTTTTTTGTTTCCTGCGATCTTCGATCAATTGCCGACTGGGTGACAGGCTGGATCCTCGATCCTTGTAGTCTCCCCAGTTTAAGCCTTCGAGCATGTGCCGACCCTAGCTACGCGCTGAGTTTTCCACGACATGCCCGTCGCTCTACGGGTGGCCGGTGAGCCTACGCTCCAGGGCCTGCATCGGACCGCTCAGCTTCGGCTGACCTTACGGCCGAGTCGCAGCAGCCTGGCCGGTGAGCGTCGCGCTCCAGGGCATACATATGATCGTCCCCTTGGGTCCAATCACAGCATGCCTGGCCAACAGTCACCTTCCGTGCGCGGACGATGATCTGTTTGGAATGTCTTCCCGCATAATACATGCAGGATAGGTAAGTAAACTCCCCTGCCTCGGCTGGGTGATTTGGCTGGACATTCCTGGAGAGACCAAGTAAGTGGTTGTGGCCCCTTTCTTCCCTCTCTCCCTGCCTTTTCATCCTCCCTGGGCTTCTAGCTAAATGTTGCTGGGTGCTGGGGGTCACCTAAGGGGTTCCACTGGAGCGGGGCTGGCTGTAACTAACATTTAAAAGAAATGTCATTTCTGCTTACCTGTGTGTGCTTCCTCCTCCATGCTGTCGGGGGCCATTTTGGGGTGGTCCATGCCGGGTTCGGCCTCTAGTGACTGCCCGGCGGCCATCTTCCTGTGGTTTCTGCGCCATTTTCTTGTAGTTCCACACCCACTGGCATCTATTGACTGATCGGCCATGTTTTGTAATGGATCCACGCTGTATGTATATATTGCCGTTCGGCGGCCATCTTTTTGTGGTCTACGGCTGCTTTGGCCTCTATCTTCGGCTCGGCGGCCATTTTATTAGAGCCCACATTATCTTCCATACAGACGTTTTGGCGGCCATTTTGCGAGAGTCTCCGGCCTCTAGGGTGCATTACACGGGTGCGAAAATTCACACAGGAAGTGCTGATAAAAGAAGCAGACTGACACAGCAGCAGCGGGACAGCATCACAGGTGCAGCACACGGCAGCATAGCAGTACCGGTCCAGGGTGGTGAGTCCTCTGGGTAACCCAGCATCTCTGCAGCGCAGGAGGGTGGCCTATTGATATCTTGCCTGGAGCCCTGTGGGTGTCAGCGTGTGGTCAGCATGGCATCTGAGCCAGATGTCTTCTCCCCTGAAACACCAGATTTAGCAGCTGGTGCCCCTGAGGTGTCTATGAATGCTATGTTGGCAATCCTAGAGGCGTTTGCTGCCAGGGTGGAAGCAGCACACAGGAATACAGGGGGTAGTAAACGCCACCGCCCCCTGCAATCTTCTGGGGATAATTCTGATGCAGAACCAGGTCCAGCTACGGCTCATGGCCCAGATTCTGTCGCATCAGAGACTGCAGACCGTGACCAATCGGACAGTGAGGATGACCCAAGTCCAGGTCAGTACGCGAGACGGCTTTGGTATCTGACCTTATTACTGCAGTGCGGGATACGCTAAAGTTGGAGAACACTGCAGAAGCAGCAGAGACTCCAGTCCCCTTTGGGTTTCGTAAACCTGCCCGCACTGCTAAGGTGTTCCCTTGTGTGTCTTATTTTGACAAACTCTTATACAAGGAATGGGAGAACCCACTGAGGGTCTTTACAGCCCCAAAGAGGTTTGCGGTACGGTAACCCTTTGAGGAGAGTTTTCTGAAGAAATGGACCTCTCCCCCTATAGTGGACCCTCCGGTGTCCAGACTTAATAGAGCCACTGTCAGGGTCACCTGTGGCCAGGTGACAGATGCACACCGTAGGGGGACAGGAGTGCACCGCGAGGTAGTGAACCCTATGGCTGGCTTCTGTGGGTAGGAAACTGGGTGGTTGTGGAAAGCGGGACCAGAGGAGCACAACCGGGATCCCAACGGAAGCGAGAGCCAAGATTCCCCAGGGCGCGGAGTCTAAGACCCAGCTGGTCTTCTCCAGGGCCTCTAGTGGTGAGGATGTTACGCTGCAGGCTGGGACCAGGTCGCGGCCCCTGGAGTTTCCTAGCTCACGCCCCGTAGGATAAGGGGAAGCAGCGGCACACGATAGAGAGAACCGAATAACAAGCCGAAGGTCAGGGGCCACAAGCAGACAAGGATAACGAAGAACGAGCCGAAGGTCAAGGGTCACGAGCAGACAGGGATGGTCGGGGACAAGCCAATAACGTAACAGAGAGACAGACGTAGCACACGGCAGGCAGGAACCCAAACACACAATGCCTAACAAACACGTTGATCAGCAAAGCAGGCTTGCAGTGCACAGGTTAATATAGTGTTCAGTGATAGGGCCTGGGGTGGAGTCAGGCTGGGAGGAGATTATAAAGGAAGCCAGGTGAAGGAGGTCTGGTCTCTAGATGAACACATGAGGAGGAAGGTAAGATGGCAGACAGACATTAATGCATATCCATGACAGTACCCTCCCTCTTACGAGGCCTCCCCCTTCCCCGCCTGGGCCCAGGTTTAGAGGGAAACTTCAGATGAAACTCCTTTAACAGACGAGGTGCAAAGACCTCAGATGCAGTGATCCAAGACCTCTCCTCAGGACCAAACCCTTTCCAATGAACGAGGTACTGAAGAACGCCTTTACAGAGTCGGGAGTCCAGAATTTGACTGATCTCGTACTCCTGATTATCCTCCGAGACAGGCGCCACGGTAGGAAGAGGACGAGAGAATTTATTGAGGACTAAAGGCTTTAGAAGAGCAACATGAAAGGAGTTAGTGATTTTAAGGCTCTTAGGAATCTGGAGTTTGAAACAAACCGGATTCAGTTTAGCAGTTACCGTGTATGGACCGATGAATCGTGGAGCAAACTTCAGAGAAGGAACTCGGAGCTTGATGTTCCTGGTAGAGAGCCAGACTTTGTCCCCTGGCTGAAGAGAAGGCGGTTTACGCCTGCGGCGGTCTGCAAAGCCTTTGAATTTTTCAGCAGCTGCCCGGAGGGAATCATGAACGTGACCCCAAACGGAATTGAGAGACTCCTGAACCGAAGCCAAAGCTGGAATGTCTGGAGAACAGATCATAGGAAGAGGAAGTTGAGGGTGTTTTCCATAAACTGTGAAAAAGGGTGTCTTCTGCGAACTGGTATTCACATGATTGTTATGGGAGAATTCTGCCCACGGGAGTAGAGAGGACCAATCGTCATGGTGAGAAGACACAAAGGTGCGAAGAAAGACCTCTAACTCCTGATTAACCCTCTCAGTCTGTCCATTGGATTGGGGATGGTAAGAAGAAGAAAAATCCAAGACAATATTGAGGGATTTGCAAAAGGCTCTCCAAAAACGAGACGTGAATTGGACTCCCCTGTCGGAAACAATATGAGAAGGGACCCCATGTAGGCGGAGAATTTCTCGAATGAAAATGGGAACCAAGGCAGGGGCAGAAGGAAGACCAGGAAGAGGAACAAAATGAGCCATCTTGGAGAATCGATCGATTACCACCCAAATGACTGTATTATTCTCAGACAGTGGGAGATCGGTGATAAAATCCATGGCAATATGGGCCCAGGGTTCCTTAGGAATAGGCAAGGGCATGAGGAGACCAGCAGGAGCTTGTGTGGAGGATTTGGACTGAGCACAGACATGACAAGCTTTAACGTAGTCTTTGACGTCTGAGCGGAGATTAGGCCACCAGTAGTGACGACTGATGAGTAGGAAGGATCGGAGGAATCCAGAATGCCCTGCCACCTTGGAATCATGTCCCCAACGAAGGATCTTAGCTCTTAGCTCAGTGGGGACAAAGGTCTTACCAGGCGGAATTTTAGACTTCAGGGTGGTAGAGTGGGCAACAATGCATGAGGTGGGAATGATCGGCTCAGGTTCAGGGGCGGACTCCTCGTCCAAAGTGTCAAATGACCTAGAGAGCGCATCAGCCCGACCGTTGCAGGAACCAGGTTTGTAGGTAATCGTGAAATTAAAACGGGCAAAGAAGAGACTCCACCTGGCCTGTCTAGGATTCAGACGTTTAGCATTCTGTAGATACTGTAAATTCTTGTGATCGGTAAAGATCGTTATGGAGTGAGGGGAACCCTCCAAGAGATGACGCCACTCCTCTAACGCCAATTTAATAGCGAGAAGTTCCCGATCACCGATGGCATAATTCCTCTCTGCCTGAGAAATTTTTTTGGAGAAGAACGCACATGGTTGGCGTCTCTTCTCAAAGATTTGAAGAAGCACAGCTCCCACCCCCATTGAGGAAGCGTCCACTTCAATAAAAAATGCATTCCCAGGATTTGGTCTCCTCAAGAGGGGGCCAGAAACAAAGGCCTGTTTCAGGTTGTGAAATGCAGAGACAGCTTCGGGAGGCCAGTCTCTGGCATTCACACCCTTCTTGGTCAAAGCGATAATAGGCGCGGCAATGGAAGAGTAATTCCTTATGAACTGCCTATAATAATTAGTGAAGCCAAGAAAGCGCTGTGTGGCCTTGAGGCTAGCAGGAAGAGGCCAGTTGGTGATAGCCAAGACCTTCCCAGGGTCCATACGAAGCCCCGAACATGAGACAAAGCACCCCAAAAACAGGACCTCAGAACATTCAAAGGAACATTTCTCCAGCTTGGCATAGAGATTGTTCTCTCTAAGACGTTGAAGTACAGTGCGGACATGGTTTCTGTGGACGAGCAGATTTTCAGAAAAGATCAGAATGTCATCCAGATAGATGACAACAAACTGGTACAGCAGATCTCTGAAGATTTCATTGACAAAGTTTTGAAACACGGCTGGAGCATTACACAGACCAAAAGGCATCACCAGATATTCGTAATGCCCGTCTCTAGTGTTAAATGCAGTCTTCCATTCGTCACCCTCCCGTATTCGAATGAGATTGTACGCGCCTCTGAGATCCAACTTGGTGAAAATGGAGGCACCCTTCAACCTATCGAATAGCTCAGATATTAAGGGTAAGGGGTATCGATTTTTAATAGTAACCGCATTTAAACCCCGATAATCGATGCAGGGTCTTAAGGTACCATCCTTTTTGGCAACAAAAAAGAACCCTGCCCCTGCAGGCGATGAGGATTTCCGGATGAACCCTCTCTCCAGATTCTCTGCTACATACTCCGACATGGCCTGGGTCTCTGGGATGGACAGAGGGTAGGTACGACCCCTGGGTAGAGTTGCTCCGGGGACAAGATCAATAGCACAGTCAAAAGACCTGTGGGGAGGAAGCACCTCAGCTGATTTTTTACAGAACACATCCCGGTAATCGCTGTATGCGGCGGGAAGATCAGAAGAAACGGAAGTGGCAGCAACCGGAAGACTCTCCTTGGGGGTCACCTTGAGAAGACACGACGAGAAACATGAGGAACCCCAGGCCAGGATCTGCCCAGAGACCCAGTCCACATGTGGAGAGTGGAGCTGTAGCCAAGGGAGGCCCAATACAACTGGGGTAGAGGCCTTGGGTAGAATAAGAAAGGATATCCACTCCTGGTGGAGAATCCCTACCGACATCCTAATGGGTAGCGTCTGGAAGCGAATAGGGCCCCCTGGGAGAACAGTGCCATCAATTGCCGAGACTACCAATGGGGTAGTGAGAGGTGAAAGGGTAAGCTTCATAGAAGAAGCAGTTCTCCAATCCATGAAATTGCCGGCAGCCCCGGAATCCAGGTATGCAAGGGTTGACTGAGGAGAAGTGCCTACATGAAGGGACACCGGCAAGAGCAGGCGAGAAGGTGATGTTTCTGGGTCCAATACTCCACCTTCCAAATGTATTAGACCCGAGCGTTTCCCGGACGAAGCGAGCAGGAGTCACGAAAATGACCCTTGCCCCCACAATAGAGGCACAAGCCCAGAGTTCTGCGCCTAGCACGTTCTTCGGGGGTTAGTCTGGTCCGGCCCAGCTGCATAGGTTCTTCAGCAGGTAGAGGATGCTCCACGGAATGAAGGGAGGGGAGCTCAGACTGGCTAGGACCCAGAGAGTGCTGGCGTCTTTTTTCTAAGGACCTCTCTTGAAAACGAATGTCGATCTGGTTGCATAATGAAATTACATCGTCCAGACCGACGGGAATGGCTCTTCCCGCTAATTCGTCTTTCACTCGGTCAGAGAGGCCATGTAAAAAGGTAGCGACCAGGGCCTCATTATTCCAGCTCAATTCAGCTGTGTGGATACGGAACTGAAGAGCATATTGCCCCACTGAACTAGATTCTTGGCGAAGACGTAAGACAGCACTAGCCGCTGAAGAAGCCCGAGCCGGCTCTTCGAAGATATTACGAAAGAGCTTCAAGAATTCGGACAGACTGGAAACCACCGGATCGTTCCTCTCCCACAGGGGGGCAGCCCAGGCCAAAGCTTCACCGGAGAGGAGGGAAATGATATAGGCTACCTTAGCCCGGTCAGATAGGAAGCTTTGAGGCTGAAGCTCAAAATGAATAGTGCATTGGCTGAGAAACCCCCTGCAGGCCTTGGAGTCCCCAGAGAAACGGAACGGAGCTGGCAATCTTAGTGAGTGTGAGGCTGCGACTGGTGCGATAGGTACAGCCGCTGGTTGTACTTGGGGTTGCGGATTCGGGGTTCCCAAGGAGACCTGAAGCTGCTCGAATCGAGAAGCCAGATCCTGGAGGATTCGCATCACCTGGGTCTGATTTGATTCCTGGGTCTCAAGTCTGCGAACTATGCCCTGCAATGGATCATCCGCGGGAAGCGGGATGTCAGCCGGGTTCATGGCTGATCAAACTGTCAGGGTCACCTGTGGCCAGGTGACAGATGCACACCGTAGGGGGACAGGAGTGCACCGCGAGGTAGTGAACCCTATGGCTGGCTTCTGTGGGTAGGAAACTGGGTGGTTGTGGAAAGCGGGACCAGAGGAGCACAACCGGGATCCCAACGGAAGCGAGAGCCAAGATTCCCCAGGGCGCGGAGTCTAAGACCCAGCTGGTCTTCTCCAGGGCCTCTAGTGGTGAGGATGTTACGCTGCAGGCTGGGACCAGGTCGCGGCCCCTGGAGTTTCCTAGCTCACGCCCCGTAGGATAAGGGGAAGCAGCGGCACACGATAGAGAGAACCGAATAACAAGCCGAAGGTCAGGGGCCACAAGCAGACAAG
The DNA here is from genome assembly GCA_029206835.1 of Rana muscosa. Taxonomy (NCBI): domain Eukaryota; kingdom Metazoa; phylum Chordata; class Amphibia; order Anura; family Ranidae; genus Rana; species Rana muscosa. Next base: position 223,605,851 of record CM055121.1, read on the forward strand.
GATAACGAAGAACGAGCCGAAGGTCAAGGGTCACGAGCAGACAGGGATGGTCGGGGACAAGCCAATAACGTAACAGAGAGACAGACGTAGCACACGGCAGGCAGGAACCCAAACACACAATGCCTAACAAACACGTTGATCAGCAAAGCAGGCTTGCAGTGCACAGGTTAATATAGTGTTCAGTGATAGGGCCTGGGGTGGAGTCAGGCTGGGAGGAGATTATAAAGGAAGCCAGGTGAAGGAGGTCTGGTCTCTAGATGAACACATGAGGAGGAAGGTAAGATGGCAGACAGACATTAATGCATATCCATGACAGCCACCACTATTCCAGTAGAAGGGGCTCCTGTTTTCAATGACCCTGTGGATAAGAAGGCTGAAGCACTCGCTTGCTACCTATACTCAGTGGTAGGCTCGGCAGTACGCCCGGCATTGGCGGGGGCCCTAGTGTAAGTGTCTCAGACACTTACTGAATGGGCAAAATTGCTACTCCAGGGGTTAAAGGAGCGAGATGCTCCTCCAAAAGAGATAACTTTGGCCGACCAGTTGGTCCAGGGCCTTAAGTTTGTCTGCGAGTCAGACATGGATACTATTCCAGTGCTGTCAAAAGCTTCGGTTTATGCAGTAGCAATACGCCGCCTGATCTGGCTAAAGGGCTGGTCTGCAGACCAGACTTCCAAGAAAGCCTTGTTGGATCTGCCTTTTAAGGGCGACAGACTTTTTGGGGCTTCTCTGGATGACATCATCAAGGATGCCACAGGAGGTAAAAGCACTTTGCTTCCCCAAACTAGCAAGGGTAAGGGGCCACGCCAAGGGCAAGGGCCCTCCTTTACTGCACGCAAGCGTTTTTTTCATCCCCCTAGGGCGACAGGGAAAAGACCCCAGGCCGACAAGGCGCCTGCCCAAGGACAAAAGCGTCCTTGGTCCCGCAGACCCAACAAGCCTGCGGACAAATCTGCGTCTGCATGAAGGTCCGCCCCCACCCAGCTTTCGGGTGGGGGGACGTCTTCGCAAATTTGCGACTCAGTGGACAGCTTTAGTCTCCAACAGGTGGGTTTGCAAAGTAATCTCCTCAGGCTACAAGATAGAATTTCTATCTTGTCCACCGGACAGATTCGTCACCTCCAATCTCCAGCTACTACCGACCCGTCGGGAGGCCCTGTATGGGGCGGTCCAGGGTCTACTGGAACGCGGGGTAGTTATTCCAGTTCCAGAACAGGAATGGGGTCAGGGTTTTTACTCAAATCTGTTCATTGTGCCGAAGAAGGAGGGGGTTCGTCCAATCTTGGATCTCAGAGCCCTCAATTGCTTTGTGAAGGTACAAAGATTTCGGATGGAGTCGGTTCGATCTGTAGTCACGGCTCTCCATCCGGGGGACTTTCTGGCCTCCTTGGACATCAAGGACGCATACCTGCATGTCCCCATATACTCCAGACACCAGAGGTTTCTGCGATTTGCTATCGGGTAGAGCCACTACCAGTTTGTGGCCCTCCCATTTGGCCTTGCCTCAGCACCCAGGACGTTCACCAAGGTGCTCGCTCCAATTCTGGCACTTCTAAGACAGCGGGGTATCGCTATCACAGGCTACTTGGACGACCTTCTGCTGAAGGCCCCTTCAAGCTCAGAATTAGAGGTAAGCGTGTCCATTACCTGTCAGACTCTTTGAGACTGTGGTTGGATACTAAACACGCAAAAGTCAGTATTGGTGCCCACTCAACGCCTAGTGTACCTGGGGTTGATTCTGGATTCCTCAGAGGCAAAGGTATTCCTTCCTGTGGAGAAGTTGTAGACCCTCCGGGCTGCAGTACGGCAGCTGACTTCCAGGAATTGGTCGTCACTCCGTTTTTGCATGCGAGTGTTAGGCCTCATGGTAGCCTCCTTTGAGGCGGTCCCATATGCTCAATACCACACTCGAGTGTTACAGAAGGAAGTTCTGTCCAGATGGAACAGATGTCCATCATCTCTGGATTATCAAATCCGAGTGAGCCACCTAGTCAGGAGATCCCTGGTATGGTGGCTGACAGCACCGGCTCTAATGGCCGGGAAGTAATTTATTCCGGTTTACTGGATAGTGATCACAACGGACGCCAGCCTTACAGGTTGGGGGGGAGTCTGGGGTGTTCAGTCGGCACAAGGTCGCTGGACCCCAGAGGAAGCCCTCTTGCCGATCAATGTCCTTGAAATCCGGGCGATCAGGCTGTGCCTCTTCAAATGGTCTCAGAGGCTGCAAGGGCGTCCAGTCAGGATCCAGTCAGACAACGCCACAGCAGTGGCATATGTCAATCCTCAAGGAGGAACAAGAAGCTCAGCTGCAGCATCGGAGGTTGCTCGCATCCTGAAGTGGGCAGAGAAGAGCGTACCGGCACTGTCGGCCGTGTACATTCCGGGTGTGGAAAACTGGCAGGTGGACTACCTGAGCCGCTTGATGCTGGACCAGGGAGAATGGTCCTTACACCCGGAGGTGTTCCAACTCCTCTGCCAAAGATGGGGCACACCAGACGTAGATCTTCTGGCTTCCCCAATCGGAAGGTATTGAGGTTTGTGGCCCGGTCAAGAGACCCATGGGCAGACGCAACGGACGCGTTGCTGGCATCGTGGGGTCAGTATCGGCTAATCTATGCCTTCCCTCCCTTAAGGCTTCTTCCTCTTCTGCTCCGCAGAGTGGAGGCAGAGGGAATTCCAATGATCCTAATCGCTCCAGATTGGCCTCAGCGTCCTTGGTACGCCGATCTAGTATGTCTGGTAGCAGACGTCCCCTGGCGCCTACCACTACGGAAGGACCTGCTATCACAAGGTCCCATACTCCATCCTGCTTTACGGTCACTGGCTTTAATGGCATGGCTGTTGAGAACCAGGTACTGAGAGAACGGGGCCTGTCAGATTCAGTAATCTCTACTATGAGAAGTGCTCGGAAACCGTCCTCTAGAAAGGTTTACCACCGCACTTGGAAAGACTACATCTCCATGTGTGAGGGAATTAATTGGCATCCGCGTACTTATTTGGTTTCCAGAATCCTGCTGTTTTTACAGCATGGGGTGGACCAAAGGCTTGCCTTAAGTACGATTAAGGGACAGATATCTGCCCTGGCTGTCTTTTTTCAGCGACCCCTGGTGGCTCACTCTCTCATGAGTACATTTGTGCAGGGGGTTCGACATGTGGCCCCTCCGGTCCGTCCCCCGCTACCTCCGTGGGACTTGAACCTGGTCCTCTCGGTGCTTCAGAAGGCACCGTTTGAGAATATTAGAGACATTCCCCTGTTGACACTTTCTCAGAAGGTGGTCTTTTTGGTGGCTGTTACGTCAGTTAGACGAGTCTCTGAGCTGGCAGCCTTGTCCTGCAAGGCTCCCTATTTGATTTTACACAAGGATAAGGTGGTGCTGCGGCCGCAGCCTTCCTTTCTTCCGAAAGTCGTTTCGGCTTTTCATCTCAACAAAGACATTGTACTTCCATCCTTGTGTCCTCATCCGTCGAATCCTAAGGAGTCGGCGTTGCATTCCTTGGACGTTGTCCGAGCTTTGAGAGTATACCTATCTGCTACTTCCCTGTTCCGGAAATCAGACTCACTGTTTGTTTCGGTGGCTGGTCCCAAGAAGGGCCAAGCAGTCTCGTCGGCCACCATCTCTAGGTGGATCCGACAGATAGTAATCCAGGCTTACGCCTTAAAGGGTCAAGCGCCCCCCTTTCCTGTCACGGCGCATTCGACCAGGGCAATAGGTGCCTCTTGGGCTTTCCGACATCAAGCGTCTGTTTCCCAATTATGTAAAGCGGCGACTTGGTCGTCCGCTCACACTTTCACAAAATTCTACAAAGTTGATGTAGGTGCATCTTCGGATGCCTCTTTCGGCCTCAAGGTTTTGCAAGCGGCTGTTTAGAGTTGCAACTTCTCCGTTGGAGGAGTGCTGTTTTGTGTTTGGGGTGAAGTTTATTTTTATGCTGTTACCACCCCTCGTTTTTTCTCTGACACTGCTTTGGAACGTCCCACCTTGTCAATAGAGAAGCTGTGTCGGTCCATGGACGAAAGAGTAAATAGGATTGTTTACTCACCGTAAAATCCTTTTCTCTGAGTCCATGGACCGACACAGCACCCACGCCTCCTTTTAAGTTTGTACTGCTTTTTGACAAACTGATCTGCGAGATGCAGACTGAGGGGATATACCCAGAGGGTCCGCCCCCTGGGCGGTACTGTAGAAGGTGTGATGCAACACTTTTTACAAGTTTTTCTGCCTAGTCACTCCTAATTAACGGATAATACCCACTTTGTCAATAGAGAAGCTGTGTCGGTCCATGGACTCAGAGAAAAGGATTTCACGGTGAGTAAAAAATCCTATTTTTTGCCCAAACCAATCAATATACGTTTATTGTGATTTTTTTTAACCAAAAATATGTAGAATATAAATCGGCCTAAACTGATGAAGAAATTTGTTTTAAAAAAAAAAAAAAAGTGGGATATTTACTATAGCAAAAAGTAAAAAATATATATATATTTTTTTTTAATTGTTGCTCTTTTTTTGTTTATAGCGCAAAAATTTAAAACTGCAGAGGTGATCAAATAACACCAAAAGAAAGCTCTATTTGTGGGTAAAAATTTTGTTTGGGTACAACAGCGCAATTAAAATGCTCTGGTCATTAAGGGGGTAAAACCTTCCGGGCTGAAGTGGTTATTTACACCCCAACACACCTTGCTAACATACATTTTTTCCATGTGCCACAATGCATGGTAACAAAGTTAAAGTGATGCTAAAGATAAAAAAATAAAATAAAAAAAATAACAAACAGGTCATACTTTTGCACAGAGCAGCCCCGATCCTCCTCTATCTCAGGTCCCGCGCTCTGGGCCCGTCCCCCTTGCCGAGTGCCCCATAGCAAGCTGCTTGCTGTGGGGGCACGCATGCGTGCTCTCTCCTGAGCCGGCTCTCTGCGTCCATAAGACACAGAGCACGGCTCAGCTCCACTCCCGCCTCACTGGCTGTAATTGACAGCAGCGGGAGCCAATAGCTCCTGCTGCTGCATCTCAGCCAATCAGTATAAATTTTGGCCCAAATTTATGAAAAAAGTTCCTTTTTTGCTACATTTTATAATAGAAAACGAAAAAATATATTTTATTTTTTCCCAAAATGTTTGCTCTTTTTTTACTTATATCGCAACAAATAAGAAACTCAGCAGTGATTAAATACCATTAAAATAAAGCTCTATTAGTGGGTAAAGTATGTAAGTGCAGAGTAATTGGCATTCAAAGTGTGAGAGCACTGTATTGTAGTGGTTAAAAAAATAAAAATAACATGTTATACTTTTGCACAGAGTAGCCCGATCCTCTATTCTCTCCCCTCCCCCCACCAATGCTCTGGGCCCTTCCCCCTTGCCAAGTGACCCCACAACAAAGTGCTTGTTGTGGGGGCACTCGTGCGTGCCCACTCCTGAGTCAGCTCTCTGAGTCCATAAGACACAGAGAGCACGACTCAGCCCCGCCCCCCGCTAACGCCTCGCTGGCTGTGATTAACAGCAGCGGGAGCCAATGGCTCATGCTGCTACATCTCAGCCAATCAGGAAGGAGAAACCCGGCAGAGCCTCGGGTCTCTTGCATATCACTGGACCGAGATTGGTGTTTGGTAAGTATTAGGGGGAGGGGGGGCGGAGCTGCACACTGAAGGTTTTTTTACCTTCATGCGTAGAATGCACGAAGGCAAAAAACCTTCAGTCTTTACAACCACTTAAAAAAAAGAAAGGTCATGCACTTCCTTTTTGCGCATAGGGCAGTTTGTTGAAATTAATAGGCTGTCCTGAACGGGACGCGCATAATCGGGCTCAGGTAAGTATGCAGGGAGGCTGCACACACAAGGTGTTTTTACTTTAATGTGAATGCATTAAAGTGATATTAAAGGCATTTAAAAAAAAAAAAGGAAAAATAACAAACATGTTATACTTACCTGCTCTGTGTAATGGTTTTACACAGAGAAGCCCCGATCCTCCTATTCTGGGGGGCCCCCGCCAGCCCTCCTGGTCCCTCCCTCCTGCCGAGTGTCTCCTGAGCAAGCAGCTTCGAATGGAAGCACCCAAGGAGGCACAGAGCCAGAGCTCAGCCAATGGCTCCTGCTGCTGTCTCAGCCAATAAGGGAGAGTCCCCAGACAGTCGAGGCTCCCTTACACATTGCTGGATTCGCAATGGGGCTCAGGTAAGTATTAGGGGGGCTGCTGCACAGAGATGTTTTTTTACCTTCATGCATAGAATGCATGAAGGTAAAAAACTGGAGCCTTTACAACCACTTTAACCTCTTCCTGTCCTCGCTATAGCCGAAAGACGGCTACAGCGCAGGCCTAAATTGCCGGGAGGGCATCCATGTGCGTCCTCCCGTGCATGAGCTGCCTGCGCACCCTGTGATCAGCGAGTCAATGAGACTCGGCTGATCACAGATCAGAGTTAAGGGCCGATCCTGGCCCCTTACCACGTGATAAGCTGTCAGCCAATGGCAGCTGATCACGTGATGTAAACAGAAGATCGCAAACGGCTTTTTTTTTTCCTCAGTCTGACAGCGTGTGGAGAAAAAAAAAGCAGATTACCGGCTTCTGTCAGAGGGACATTAGTCCCGCAAAACGGACACTCACTGCTGCTAATCAGTGCCCACCAGTGCCACCTGCCAGTGCCCACCAGTGCCTCCTACCATAGGGTGACCAGACATCCCCGGTTTCTGGGGACAGTCCCCGGATTGAGGACACTGTCCCCGGTTTCGTCCCCGGATTGGTTTTGAACAGGGGCTGGGGCAATTTCAAAGACAGTCAGTGCAGAATATAAAAAAAAAAAGATTCTGAATTACACACCCCCGCTCTGCCGCTCCTACAAGCTTAAGGGGAATATTTCTTCAGTTTTGGGTGAATGCCCATTCAGCTCCGCTCGCATGTTCTTCTGCTTTGGCTCAAGTCCCAACCAGCCACCTGCCTATCTCCTTGCCTTCCCTGGCGGAGTGATCTTCCTCCGCTCCACACCCATTAGTAGCCGGCCCCAGAGAGTAATGCTGGCCATACACTAGACGAAAAATCGTCTGAAAATCGGTCATTTAGACAGTTCGTTCGTTTTTCGGACAGTTAATGGGCACAAAATCGATAATCTTTGGGACGTTTTTGAGCCGAAAAAACGAAGGACAAGTTTGGAAATTTTCTGCCGAACGAACGATAAATTGAAAGGTTAATGTGTTTCCCATCCGAACTGTCTGCACTAGGTATATGTAAAAAAAACGAACCAATTTTTTTTTTTTATATGTCCTCTGAACGATTTATCGGTCATTACATGATGGCACCATCGTTTGCGCTCACGGCCGAATGTTAGTTTTTCTAAAATGGGTTCGGCCGATTTTTCGTATAGTGTATGGCCAGCATAAGACTTGACAGGCTGTGAGGCAGGGGGTGACGGGCAAAGAGTCACTGATCGCTGCCATTACTAGTAAAAAAATAAAAAATAATATGTCCCCGGATTTCATTTAAAAAATCTGGTCCCCTTAACCTACCAGTGCATATCAGTGCTGCCTATCAGTGCCCACCAGTGCCACCTATCAATGCCCACCAGTGCCATCTATCAGTGCTGCCAATCAGTGCCTCATCATCAGTGCCACCTATCAGTGCTGCCTATCAGTGTCGCCTACCAGTGCTTATCAGTGTCCATCAGTGTTACCTATCAGTGCAACCCATCAGTGCCACCTATCAGTGCCGCCTATCAGTGCCCATTAGTGCCGCCTTATCAGTGCACACCAGTGCCACCTATCAGTGCCCATCAGTGCCGCCTTATCAATGCCAATCAGTGCAGCCTCATCAGCGCACATCAATGAAGGAGAATTACCTGTTTTCAAAAAAAAAGCTATGCAACTGTTTTGTTTTTTTGTTTTTCATAATTTTTAGTCTTTTTTTGTTTAGTTTTTTTGTTTTTTTAGCAAAAAATAAAAAACCCAGCAGTGATTAAATATCATCAAAGAAAGCTCTATTTGTGTGAAAAAAATTATAAAAATTTAATTTGAGTACAGTGTTGAATGACCATGCAATTATCATTCAAAGAGTGACAGCGCTGGAAGTTGAAAATTGGCCTGGGCAGGAACGGGGTAAAAGTGCCTAGTAAGCAAGTGGTAATAAAAAAAAAAAAAACTCCTGCTGTTAGAACCACTTTAAATATAACTGTTTGTAGATTAACCACAAGAGGGGGCAAAAAGTCCACTCACAATCACTCTACATTGCTTCTTATAGCCCAACTCCACCTTTAAAATAAATAATACAAAAAAAAAAATAATAATAAAGTTTATAAAGCAGTAACACAATCTAATGACATTACAAACATCAAACTGATCTTTTCTAATTGTTTGTTTTGCCTTTCTGTTGACTAAGGGCTCAAGCACCCCACCGCCTAGGGCCACAGAATGGAACGTTTGGGTGTATTTCCCCACCCGGGAGCCACAGGTGCTGCATACAGCTGCAGGGTGAACACCGGTAATTGGGTAACAGTCCGTACAAACGGACTGCGCTCTGAGTTTTACATCTGTACGCATGTGTGGGTTTAAGCAAGTTCCAGCACATACCTGGATACAGCTGTGTACAGCCATTCATGTCTGTGGGCAGCTCTATGCAGCACCTACAGCTCCTGGGCAGGGAAAACAGCCAAACTTTACATTCTGCAGCCCCGGACAGCTGTGTGCATGAGCCCTGAAGCTGCAGGAGCTTTTAGAGGCTGAACATGTTTGATGTGTCTCTGTTTTTCAACCTAATTAACTTTAACTATGTATATCCAAAATTAATTGAAAAGACTATGGGGGTGGATTTACTAAAGGCAAACAGACTGTTCACTTTGCAAAACGCAGTTGCTCCAGAGCTTAGTAAATGAGGTAAGGCTTCACTTTGCAAAGAGTGTCCAATCACATGCAAGGGAAATAAAAAAAAACAGCATTTTTGTTTGCACGTGATTGGATGATGGAAGGCAGCAGAGTTTCTGCTTATTTACTAAGCTCTGTAATAATTTCACTTGCAGAGTGCAGTCTTTTTGCCTTTAGTAAATCAACCCCAATATGCTGCCTTAATTAAAATTCCCACCAGATGGCGGTAAAGGACAAAAGATAATGGCTTGTTTAGCACTCTCAATGGCAAATACTGTACTGGACAAGTCTAGCATGGATAAAAAATTGCCATACATTTGAATGATATCAGATTGTATGTACCAGCATAGCTTCCAATAGTCCACCATTTGGAGGGACTGTCCCTTTTCCAGAACCGTGTCCGTCTTTCCTCCTCAATTGACCGTTTTTTTGGAGGGGGGATATATACACCTCTATAAAAAATGAAATTTTTACCTACTAAAAAGTGGTATTTTATCATTATTATTATAGTAAAACCTTGGATTGCGAGCATAATTAGTTCGGGAAACATGCTTGTAATCCAAAGTATTTGTATATCAAAGCGAATTTCCCCATAAGAAATAATGGAAACTCAAATGATTTGTTCCACAACCATTTATTCATAGGTCTTTCAGTATAAAGTCCATATAAAAAGATTATAGCAATGTGTAGCCATAAAATGTCCATCCACAAATGGAAGCTTCCACAATGGTATTAGAAGCAAAATCCAGCAGGAGCTCCAGAGTATAAAAGAGAAGAGAGGCGCCTCTAAGTGTAGCAATATGATTACGTTTAATGAAGGTTCAACATTTTACAAAAAAAGAGAATATGGAAATCCCACCTATTATCTAAACTGCAGTACTCACCGATATATTGTCGGGGGGTGTAATCAAGAGTATATAGCTACAAATAGAAAAATAAAAAAGAAACAGACAAATACACTCCCTAAAGAGTTAACTGCATTTATTCAATTGATGCTAAAAAGCATGTATCAAAAAGTACCAATAAACATACATGTAAGTTTATTGGTACTTTTTGATACATGCTTTTTAGCATCAATTAAATAAATGCAGTTTAGGCCTCTTTCACACCAGCGGACCGTATGTCCGCTTTTTCATCCGTCCGTTTACGGATGAAAAAGGGACATACATTGGTCCCTATGAGATCGCGGGTGTCAGCGGATGAATATCCGCTGACACCCGATCTCCTCCGTGTCCGCAATCCTCCGATTCTGCAGACGGAGGAAAATCCTATTTTTATATCTGTCTGCGGAGCAGATCAGATGAACACGGACAGACGGTCCGTGTTCATCCGATCCTCCCATAGGGGAGAGCGGAGATCTGACAAGGCGGTCCCTGCACAGTGTGCGGGGACCGCCCTGTCATCCGCCGGCTCAGCGGGGATCAGCGGAGCGATCCCCACTGAGCAAGCGGAGGTTCCCGTGTGAAAGGGGCCTAATGCCGTGTACACACGACCGTTTTTAATGACGAGAAAAATGTCATTTTTTAAAATGGTCATTAAAAATGATCGTGTGTGGGCTTCATAGCATTTTTATCGACGTGAAAAATGGCCATGAAAAAATTGGAACATGCTCTAATTTTTCTCGTCGTTTTTTCACCTCGTCGTTTTTCTCGTCATGAAAAACGGCCATGTGTGGGCTTTATTGACGTGAAAAAAAATGCGCATGCTCAGAATCAAGTATGAGATGGGAGCGCTCGTTCCAGTAAAACTAGCGTTCGTAATGGAGATAGCACATTCGTCACGCTGTAACGGACTGAAAAGCACGAGGCTGGAAAGCGCGAATCGTCTCTCAACAAACTTTACTAACATGAAGGGTGGCGCCATCCGAATGGAACTTCCCCTTTAAAGCGCCGTCGTACGTGTTGGACATCACCGCACTTTACTCAAGCATTTTTTTCAACGATAGTGTGTAGGCAAGGCAGGCTTGAGAAGAATCACGTCGAGAAAAATGCCGTTTTATTCAATGACATTAAAAACGGTCGTGTGTACGTGGCATAACTCTTTAGGGAGTGTATTTGTCTGTTTCTTTTTTCTTTTTCTATTTGTAGCAAGGTACAACATTTAGCAACTCACATGGTTGAGGATTAAAACAGGCACATCTAAGTATTCAGGCATCCGGGTAAAGCTGTCCTCATAGACCGTCCTCCGCACCGCCATTGACGTCGTCCCTTCCAGGCTGCGCTCCACGAGTGCTTCAGATCGCTCTACTGCAGGGTAGTCTTTCCGGTCACGATTGCAGACAGCTTTACCCTGGATGCCTGCATACTTAGATGTGCCTCTTTTAATCATCAACTATGTGAGTTGCTAAATGTTGTTCCTTCATTAAATGTAACCATATTGCTACACTTAGAGGCGCCTCTCTTCTCTTTTATACTCAGTAGCTCCTGCTGGATTTTACTTCTACTCCCCTTGTGGAGGCTTCCATTTGTGGATGGACATTGCTATCATCTTTTTATAAGGACTATAAACTGAAGGACCTATGAATAAATGGTTGTGGAACAAATCATTTGAGTTTCCATTATTTCCTAGGGGAAATTTGCTTTGATATACAAGTGCTTTGGATTACAAGCATGCTTCCGGAAAGAACAATGATCACCTACAAAATAGTTCCTTTCTGAGTGGGCACACAGCTGTATATGATGCTGCCAACGTTCAAAACAATTCCGCAGATCATTTTCTGAAAGGCTGTTAAGGATGTCTGTCATTTTGCTTTCACATCTTCTACCAACAAAAAAATGGGTTCCTTTGCTGACTGTGTCTGTGTGTGGTAGTAGCTGAGCCGCCCCAGCGGAGAGAGATGATGACAGACACAGGCTGAGGCCGCAGTGGTGGGTGGAGGCGGAGCTAGCAGCAGGGAATTCAGTCACTGAACGAGTGGACGGTCTGGACCAGTCCATTGCGGCCGCGGCGCTGGGGGTGTTCTAAAAAACACCTAAAGGGAAAGGGAGCAGCCAGAGCCAGCAGGGATGCCCTTGGGATGATCGGACGGTGTCACCTGTCTCGGGTGCGGAGCACACCCCATATAGCGAAGTCACTCGGGCACTGACACCCCCCCCCCAATGTGTGGTACCTGGGGCGGAGGGCCCCCCCGCCCCCCTATTGGTACGCCCCTGCTTTAAATAGCACTTTGATGTTTGGGAAGAGGTAGATATCGCAGGGAGATAGCTCTGGGGAATAGGGTGGGTGCTCAAGCAAAGTAATGTTGCTATTATCTAAAAATCGATTCACAAAGTGTTGTGAGCTGGTGCAAAATCCATCGGTTTCTTCACAATTCTGGTTGTTCCCTTCTCACGCATTCATGCAAGTTCCTCTAGACTTCAGTGTAACACTGCTGATTTGCCGTCTGGCCACTGGTGACCTACTCTGCCATCACAATAACCTGGATATTGGAGGAAACAATCAACTTGGCCTTGAACCTTGAACGATCCATGTATTCTTTTTGGTCTTGGAGAAGATGCTGACCTCCACTGCGTTGATTGTCACTTGGTTTCCAGATTAAATATAAATATCCCAGTTTCATCCCAAGTAATTACTGAATTTAACAAGTCTGCAATCGTGATCGGGAAGACTACCCTGCAGTAGGGCGATCTGAAAGCGAGGCTTGAACCACTCGTGGAGCGCAGTGTGGAAGGGATGACAGAGGTGAGGGGAATGGTCTATGTGGACAGCTTTACCCCGGATGCCTGAATACTTAGATGTGCCTCTTTTAAACATCAACCATGTGAGTTGCTAAATGTTGTACCTTCATTAAATGTAATCATATTGCTACACTTAGAGGCGCCTCTCTTCTCTTTTATACTCAGTTGTGACATGACGCTACTTGTATATCAAGACATTGCTTGTATATCAAGTCAAAATTTATAAAAAAAATTAGCTTGTCTTGCCAAACGCTCTCAAACCAAGGTTTTACTGTATACACGATTTATATAGCGTCAACAGTTTACGCAGCACTTTACAATGTAGATGGGGGCAGCACAATTACAGTACAATAAACCTTTTATATAATCTCTGAATTATTCAATTTGTTATTTTGAAAAGCTAGTATATTTGAAATTAGAGGTAAAAAAAAAACACTTGTTGGTTTAACCCCCTGCCGACTGCCTAACGTACATATACGTCAGCAGAATGGCATGGGCAGGCAAAGCAACTGTGACAGCAGGAAGGTAAAGTCACCTGGTTGCATCCAGGGGGGTAGGTATATTTCTCCCAGATTCAGGCTTTATGCCGACTTATACAACTAGGGAGAGAGTTGATGAAGCCCAGCTGAGGCTAGTGGGCTCATGGATGATTCATACCTCTAGGGAGAGTGCTGGGCGTCGTGCAGGCAGGGAGTTGATGAGACCAGCTGAAGCTTGTCAGCTCGTTTAAGGCCTCTATAAAAACTCCCAGCTTCATTAGGTGTTTGCTCATGCCTGGAACCAGACCTGTGTGGACTGTCTAGGGAGAGTGAACCCCTGTGCGGTGAGACAAAGCCTGTGTGGCTATTTGTTTGGACATTTACTAAACCAGGGACTTAGGGACTAGGACAGCACCAGGCTGATCCCAGTTGTTAGTTAGGGAAACCTGCATGTTTAGTCAGAGGTCAAGCTGACCAGGATTTATTTTGTTTATGTTTCTTTTTGCTTTGCTGTGTTTTTGTCACTGTAAATAGAGAAATAAACCGCACCTTTTGATCTTGAAAACCACAACCTCCGTCTGCTGGGCCTGTTTTTGTGTGGGGAGCCCATCCAGGGGGTCACACACACCCGCTACCGAGCTAACCCCCTCACAGTTGGTGGAGAACCAGTGGCAGTTTTTTTTTAAGCCAGCATGGAGGAGATACTGAAACAGCTGGCTCTAGCAAATGCCAATCAACAGCAGACAAATGCAGGTTTGCAAAAGAGCTTCGCAGCCCAGCAACAAGCCCAGCAGCAATCTGAGGCCCGCTTCATAGACCTGTTGCAGAAGCAAGAGCAGAGACTACAACAACAGATGGAAGCAGTAATGCAGCAACGTCCGCAGACCAGTGAGGAAAGCCGTCCCACTAATACCGCGTCCTTTGGGGTGAGTCGTTTATTGACAAAAATGACTGGAGAGGATGATCCAGAGGTATTTTTGACCACATTTGAAAGGACTGCTGAAAGAGAAAAGTGGCCTGAGGAGCAGTGGGCTGGACTGGTGGCTCCTCTGTTAACTGGTGAATCGCAGAAAGCTTACTATGACCTAGAGCCTGACCAAGCAAAAGACTATGTGATGCTAAAAGCTGAAATATTGGCAAGGCTGGGTGTCACCCTGGCTGTCCGGGCTCAGCGTGTGCATAACTGGACTTTCCAGCTTGGAAAACCCCCCAGGTCTCAAATGTATGATCTCATTCACCTGAGCAGGAAGTGGCTACAGCCAGAGACTTTGTCCGCACCGGAGATTGTGGAACGTGTTGTGATGGATCGTTTCTTGAGAGCTCTTCCTACCGCCATTCAAAAGTGGGTAAGCCATGGAGACCCAGAAACGGCCGGTAAACTTGTGGATCGTGTAGAGAGATACTTGGCTGCAGAGAACCTGACGGCCTCTTCCAGAGACTCTCGGACTTTCCACCCTAAGACCAGACCATCCCCAGGGGCGGATAAGATGATTCCAAGGGGTGAGGGTGGAGAGAGTGAGAGGGTGGGAGCTCTGCCCAGGGTTTGGCGAGAACAGCCTGGGAAGTCGGGGGCTCAAGAGGCAGCCAAAAGGATTGTTTGCTACCGCTGCCGGCAAACGGGACATATTGCAGCAAATTGCCCGGTTGTGGAGGAACCCATGCAATGTGACTTTCTGACGGACAGACGTCAGTCGCTGTGTGCGACAGTCGCATGCACTGCCATTCGGGGAACTGAGAAACATTTATGCAAAATGTGTATTAATGGTAGAAATGTTGTGGTATTACTGGATTCAGGTAGCCTTGTGACCCTGATAAAGGCTGAATTAGTTAAAACAGAGGTCTCTGGGAATAGCAAGGTAGCTGTTATTTGTGTGCATGGGGACACCCGAGAGTATCCAGTGACTACAGTGTGTTTCAAGACCCCCAAAGGTACCCTCTCTCATCCAGTGGGGTTAGTATCTCAATTACCGCATGATGCCATTGTGGGAAGGGATTTTCCGAAGTTCTGGGAACTGTGGGATGATCCTGAGCCCCCCACTGGTGCCCCTATGTACCAGGAAGGTGATAGCCAGAACTCCTCTGAGAGTGGTGAGGACTCTCCAGAATTTCCCTTGTCAGTATTGGCAGGCGAGACTCAAGAAACTGGAGAGGAGCCCACCTCCTCAGACGAAAACCTACCGTCTGTGGAGTTTTCTGATCTTGAGGTTCACAGGGAAAATTTTGCCACAGAACAGTTAAAAGACCCCGCCCTAATAAAGGCACGGGAAAACGTAGTGGAAATAGATGGCGAGTTAGTGAACCCAGATAATACCTGCACTTACCCATACTTCAGCGTAGAGAAGGACCTACTGTATCGGGTGGCAAAAAGGGCAGAAGAAACCGTTGAGCAGCTTGTGGTGCCCAAACCTTACAGGAAGTTGGTGTTGGAGTTGGCCCATGGGCACATTCTTGGAGGTCATCTGGGGACAGAGAAAACCCGAGAGAGGGTATTACAGAGATTCTATTGGCCTGGGGTGATGAAGGACATAGAAAATTATTGTTCCTCCTGCCCTGTGTGTCAGAGGTCGGCCCCGAGGCCACATTTCCGTAGCCCGCTGGTCCCTCTACCCATCATTGAGGTCCCGTTTGAGAGGATCGCAATGGATTTGGTAGGTCCTATAATCAAGTCCGCTAGGGGGCACCAGTACATATTAGTTATAATGGACTATGCCACCCGTTATCCAGAAGCGATCCCTCTCCGAAATACCTCGGCCAAAACCATAGCCAAAGAGCTATCTCTTGTTTTTAGCCCGGTGGGTATTTGTAAAGAACTGCTTACGGACCAAGGTACACCCTTTATGTCCCGGGTTATGAAAGAGCTGTGTAAATTGTTCAAAGTGACGCAATTGCGTACGTCTGTGTATCACCCCCAAACCGATGGGCTGGTTGAAAGATTCAACAAAACCCTAAAACAAATGTTGAAGAAAGTGGTGGATAGAGATGGAAAGGATTGGGACTGTCTACTTCCTTATTTGATGTTTGCTATTAGGGAGGTGCCCCAATCCTCTACGGGATTCTCCCCCTTTGAGTTACTGTATGGGAGACACCCAAGAGGGCTGTTGGATATTGCCAAGGAAACTTGGGAAAATGAGAGTTCTCCCCACAGGAGTGTGATTGAGCATGTCGCCCTGATGCAAGATCGAATTGCACAGGTAATGCCCATCGTGAAGGAACATTTGGCCCAAGCGCAGTTGGCACAGCAGAGAGTGTACAACCGTGGAGCCAAGACCCGTACCTTTTCCCCGGGGGATAGGATATTGGTACTTGTCCCTACGGTTGAAAGTAAATTCCTTGCCAAATGGCAAGGCCCCTACGAGATAATGGAAAAAGTGAGCGAAGTGAATTACAAGGTCAGACAACCAGGAAGGCGAAAGCCCGAACAGATCTATCACGTTAATCTGTTGAAAGCCTGGAGGGATAGAGAGTCCCTAGTCGCAGAAACTTGGTCACCAGCTCAAACTGGTTGCGTGATTCCGGAGGTTGGAATAGCAGCCACCTTGTCACAACCCCAACAACAGGAGGTTAAGGAGTTTGTGCTTCGCAACAAGGAGGTGTTCTCTGAGCTGCCGGGACAAACATCTGGGGTAGAGCATGATATTATTACCCCGCCCGGTGAAAGGGTGAAGTTAAAACCCTATCGGATCCCAGAGGCCCGACGGGAGGCAATACGGGAGGAAGTACAGAAAATGCTGAACTTAGGGGTGATAGAGGAGTCCCAAAGTGATTGGTCTAGTCCCATTGTGTTGGTGCCTAAACCGGATGGGAGCTGGCGATTTTGTAACGATTTTCGTCAGTTGAACAAAGTTACAAAATTTGACACCTACCCCATGCCACGTATAGATGAGTTGATTGACCGGCTGGGAACAGCCCGATACATGACGACTCTTGACCTCACAAAAGGGTATTGGCAAATTCCCCTGGCCAAGTCGGCCAAAGAGAAAACCGCATTTGTAACCCCAGACGGGGCGTTCCAATATAAGAGAATGCCGTTCGGGTTACAGAATGCGCCGGCCACATTCCAGCGGAAAATGGACCAGATACTGAGGCCCCATCGGAAGTATGCTGCGGCTTACCTGGATGACGTAATTGTCCATAGCACAGATTGGGCCTCACATCTGCCAAAAGTGCAAGCAGTCCTAGACTCTATCCGGGCAGCGGGGTTTACGGCTAACCCCAAGAAGTGTACCATTGGGCAGGAGGAGGCCAAATATCTTGGGTACACCATTGGCAGGGGAGTAATAAAACCCCAACTCAACAAAGTCGAGGCCATCCAGAGTTGGCCACGTCCCAACAGCAAGAAGCAGGTACGAGCCTTTCTGGGAATCGCGGGTTATTATCGGCGCTTCATTCCCCACTTTGCTTCTAAGGCTGTGCCCCTAACCAACCTGACGAAAGGGAAAGGGTCGGTCATGATTAAATGGACCCCCGAGGCTGAGGCAGCGTTCCAATTCTTGAAACAAGCCTTATGTAGCCAGCCAGTGTTGTACTCACCCGACTTCTCTAAAGACTTTGTCGTACAAAGTGATGCGTCAGATGTGGGGTTAGGGGCAGTATTGTCCCAGGTCTGGAACGGGGAAGAGCACCCAGTCATTTACCTCAGCAGGAAGTTGAAGTCCCATGAGGTAAATTACGCCACGGTTGAAAAGGAGTGTTTAGCGGTGAAGTGGGCTCTAGATTCCCTTCGGTACTATCTGTTAGGTAGGCACTTTGACATGGTTACGGATCACGCTCCGTTAAAGTGGATGGCTCAAAACAAGGAGACAAATAGAAGAGTAAATAGGTGGTTCCTGGCCCTACAGGAATTCAACTTCACAGTAAAGCATCGCCCTGGCGTTCAAATGGGGAATGTGGATGCTTTGTCTCGAGTACATGAATGCCTGATTGCTGGTGTTCCAACCCCAAGGTTAAAACAAGAGGGGGGGGTATGTGACAGCAGGAAGGTAAAGTCACCTGGTTGCATCCAGGGGGGTAGGTATATTTCTCCCAGATTCAGGCTTTATGCCGACTTATACAACTAGGGAGAGAGTTGATGAAGCCCAGCTGAGGCTAGTGGGCTCATGGATGATTCATACCTCTAGGGAGAGTGCTGGGCGTCGTGCAGGCAGGGAGTTGATGAGACCAGCTGAAGCTTGTCAGCTCGTTTAAGGCCTCTATAAAAACTCCCAGCTTCATTAGGTGTTTGCTCATGCCTGGAACCAGACCTGTGTGGACTGTCTAGGGAGAGTGAACCCCTGTGCGGTGAGACAAAGCCTGTGTGGCTATTTGTTTGGACATTTACTAAACCAGGGACTTAGGGACTAGGACAGCACCAGGCTGATCCCAGTTGTTAGTTAGGGAAACCTGCATGTTTAGTCAGAGGTCAAGCTGACCAGGATTTATTTTGTTTATGTTTCTTTTTGCTTTGCTGTTTTTTTGTCACTGTAAATAGAGAAATAAACCGCACCTTTTGATCTTGAAAACCACAACCTCCGTCTGCTGGGCCTGTTTTTGTGTGGGGAGCCCATCCAGGGGGTCACACACACCCGCTACCGAGCTAACCCCCTCACACAACGTACAGGTACGTTGCTTTGAATCTGCTGCATAGCGGGCGCACGCGCCCGCCGCATGCTCCGTGAACGTGCCCGCGGGACCCGCGGACTCGGTATCCGCCTGTGTCCCGCAATCATTTCCCTGTTCTGCCTTGTGACAGGACACTGATCTACTGCTCCCTGTCATCGGGAGCAGTGATCAGTGTCTTGTCACTGGTAGCCCCGCCCCCTCACAGTTAGAATCACTTCCTAGGACACACTTGACCCCTTCCTCGCCCCCTAGTGGTTAACCCCTTCCCTTCCAGTGTCATTTGCACAGTAATCAGTGCATTTTTATAGCACTGATCGTCGCTGTATAAATGACAATGGTCCCAAAATAGTGTCAAAAGTGTCCGATGTGTCTGCCGCAATATCGCCGTCACAATAAAAATTGCTAATCGCCGCCATTACTAGTTATAATTATAATAGAAATACCATTAAAAAAATCCCCTATTTGTAGGCGCTATAACTTTTGTGCAAACCAATCTATATACGCTTATTGTTTTTTTTTTTACCAAAAATATGTAGAAGAATACATATCGGCCTAAACTGAGGAAAAATTATAATTTTTTATAAATTTTTGGGGGTATTTATTATAGCAAAAAGTAAAAAATATTGCTTTTTTTTTTAAATTGTCGATATTTTTTTGTTTATAGCACAAAAAATAAAAACCGCAGAGGTGATCAAATACCACCAAAAGAAAGCTCTATTTGTGGGGAAAAAAAGGACGTAAATTTTGTTTGGGTGCCACGTCGCAAGCCCGCGCAATTGTCAGTTAAAGCGACGCAGTGCCGAATCACAAAAAATGGCCTGGTCTTTGGGCAGCCAAATCCTCCGGGGCTGAAGTGGTTAAACGATAAGTTCACCTTTTATAAAAAAATAATAACAAATGCACATTTACAATAATAGTCCCCCCTCTAATTGATGGTTTGTAGCTGCGGTCTCCAAACTGCAGGCCGGGGGCCAGATGCGGACCTTGGGGCACTGTTGCATCCACTGATACAAACAATGGGGCATAATTTCCACCCCCCGAGACCAGTGGTAGGGCACAATTCCTCCCAATGACACCAACAATTGGGTCCAATGACACCAATGATGGGGCACAACTCTTCCCACTGACACCTACGATGGGGCACAACTCCTCCCACTGAAACCAACAAAGGGCCACACTTTCTCCTAATTACACCATTTGTGACCAATGACACCAACAATGGGGCAAAAATCCTCCCAATGACACCAACAATTGTTCCTAATAAATCCAAAGTTGGGCACAATTCTTGCCAATAACACCAATGTTGGGGCACAATTCCTCCCAATAACACCAATGTTGGGACACAATTCCTCCCACTGACAGCAATGACGGGGCACAATTCCTCCCACTGACAGCAATGATGGGGCACAATTCTTCCCACTGACAGCAATGATGGGGCACAATTCCTCCCACTGACAGCAATGATGGGGCACAATTCTTCCCACTGACAGCAATGATGGGGCACAATTCCTCCCACTGACACCAAAGATGGGGCACAATTCCTCCCACTGACACCAAAGATGGGGCATTGTTTTTCCCCATCGAAGTTAGGACTTTTTCTACTCCCAGTGGTCACAGTCTGGCCCCCCTAAAGTCTGAGGGACAGTAAACTGGCCCCTTGTTTAACCACTTAAGGACCGCCGCACGACGATGTACGTCGACAGAATGGCATCCCAGCCGTGGGTCGCGCGTGCACCGACCCGGTCCTGAGCTCCCCTTCAGTTAGAATCACACTTAACCCCTACAGCGCCACCTACAGATTAACCCCTTCACTGCCAGTGTCATTTTTACAGTAATCAGTGCATATTTATAGCACTGATCGCTGTAAAAATGACAATGGTCCCAAAATGGTGTCAAAAGTGTCTGATGTGTCCGCCATAATGTTGCAGTCACGATAAAAATCGCTGATCGCCGCCATTACTAGTAAAAAAAATAAATTATTAATAAAAATGCCATAAAACTATCCCCTATTTTATAGACGCTATAACTTTTGCGCAAACCAATCAATAAACGCTTATTGCAATTTTTTTTACCAAAAATATGTAGAAGAATACGTATCGGCCTAAACTGAAGAAAAAAAATGTTTTTTTAGATATTTTTTGGGGATATTTATTATAGCAAAAAGTAAAAAATATTGAATTTTTTTCAAATTTTCGATCTATTTTTGTTTATAGCGCAAAAAAATCAAACCGCAGAGGTGATCAAATACAACCAAAAGAAAGCTCTATTTGTGGGAAAAAAAAGGACCTCAATTTTGTTTGGGAGCCATGTCGCACGACCGCGCAATTTTCAGTTAGGGCGACGCAGTGCCGAATCACAAAAAGTTGCCTGGTCCTTTAGCTACAAAATGGTCCGGGGCTTAAAGGGGTTGTAAAGGTAAAAGTTTTTTCACCTTAATGCATTCTATGCATTAAGGTGAAAAATAGGATTTTTTGTACTCACCGTAAAATCCTTTTCTCTGACATCCATGGACTGACACGGTGTCTCTTTACACTTTACACGTGGGTTATGTCCCTGCTTGCAGGAGAAGACCTAGGCAGAATGTGAGATGTTATACATACATTCTAAAAGCCAGAGCTGAACAGCCCCACCCAGGGGGCGGTCCCTCCGGACATAACCCTCCCACTACAGTCAGCAGACTTCAGTTCGTAACAAAGCAGTACAAACTTAAAAAGGAAGGGTGGGTGCCGTGTCAGTCCATGGATGTCAGAGAAAAGGATTTTACGGTGAGTACAAAAAATCCTATTTTCTCTTATCATCCATGGACTGACACGGTGTCTCTTTACACTTTACACGTGGGATGTCCCAAAGCAGTGTCAAGAGGGATGGGAGCAGTATAAATGGAAAAACCAAAAACTTCACTCCAAGAAGGCAGAGCTCCTCAACGGAGGAGTCGCAACTTTAAACATCGGCCTGCAGCACCCTGCGGCCGAAGGAAGCATCCGGAGATGCAGCCACATTAACCTTATAAAACTTAAAAGGCATGAACAGACGACCAGGTCGCCGCCTTGCACACTTGTGCAACCGACGCTTGATGTCGGAAAACCCAGGAAGCACCAATTGCCCTGGTGGAATGCGCCGTAACCGGAAAGGGAGGCGCCCGCCCTTTGAGAGCATAGGCTTGAATGACGGTTTGTCTGATTCCCCTAGAAATGATGGCAGACGAAACCGCTTGGCCCTGTTATGGACCAGAGACAGTCACAAACAGTGAGTCGGACTTTCGAATAGAAGCAGTAGCAGACAGGTACACCCGTAAGGCTTGTACCACATCCAATATGTGCAGTGCAAACTCTCTGGGATGCGATGGGTGAGGACACAAGGAAGGGAGGACAATGTCCTCATGTAGGTGAAAGGTCGACACCACCTTTGGCAAAAAGGAAGGTCACGGATGCAACACCGCCTTATCCTTATGGATGACTAAATATGGCGACTTGCAGGACAAAGCCGCCAACTCAGACACCCGTCAAACAGAAGTGATTGCCACTAAAAGGCCACCTTCTGAGACAAGGCAAGAGGGGAATATCCCGGATATTCCCAAAAGGAGGTTCCTGGAGGACCGAGAGCACCAACTTCAGATCCCACGGTGGGAGAGGAGGCTTGACAGGAGGGAGCACATGGCGAACCCCCAACACAAGGTGCTAACCAAGAAATGACCCGCTAGAGGTCGCTGAAAGAAGACGGTCAAGGCCGAAATCTGATCCTTGATGGTACTCAAAGCAAGCTTTTGGGTCACTCCACACTGCAGAGGACGCAGGATTCTGGGGACGGAATACGTCCGAGGACGCCAGTCCAGCGCTTCGCATATGGCGATATAAGCTTTCCAGGCACGGTGATAGATCTGCTTGGAGGAAGACTTCCGTGTCCTTAACATGGTCAAAATGACCGAGTCTGAGAGACCTCGGTCCCTCAACACCTGGCTTTCAACAGCCCTGCCGTTAAAGCCAGAGACTGTAAGCCGGATGAAACATAGGACCTTGAGACTGAAGGTCCTCCCTCATCGGCAACCGCCAGGGAACGTCCGCGACGAGACGTACCAGATCAGCGTATCAGTGATGCTGAGGCCAATCCGGAACAATTAGGATCACCAGAGTTTATATCAGGCGATAAGGACCCTATGGGGCCACCAACGCATCCGAGGCATCGCCCAAGGATCCCTGGATCTGGCCACAACCTCGACCCTTGCGATTGAGTCGAGAGGCCATCAGGTCCACATCTGGCGTGCCCCACCGTCGGCAAAGGAGTTGAAATATGCAAGGACCACTCTTCTTTGTCCGGCGATTGGCGAATCAGATAGTTCGCCTGCCCATTGTCTATGCCCAGAATGTACATGGCCTACAGAGCCGACACGTTTCTTCCGGCCCACTTCAGGATACGGACTACCTCGGAAGCCGCAGCTGAGCTCCGAGTCCCCCCTTGATGGTTTACATACGCCACAGCCGTGGCGTTGTCCGACTGGCTCCTGATGGAGCGACCCCGTACTCTCTCCGACCTGAGGAGAGACACAGTCCGATGGCCCGTATTTCCAGAACAGTGATTGGTAAACGGGCTCGTCCGGAGTCCAAGGCCTTGAGCCGACAGGACTCCCCAGACTCCACCCCAGCCCGTCAGGCTGGTGTCCGTCGTGAGTACCGTCCATTGGATGGGAGGGGAACGACTTTCCGGACCGAAGAGCCGAGGATCTCAACCACCATGTCAGGGGCACCCTGACCAGGTGAATCACCTGGATCTGAAGATCCAAGGACAACGGGGATTTGTCCCAGGTGGACAAGATCTCCTTCTGCAATGCCCTGGTGTGTGATTGGGCATACGGAACGGCCGCGAAGGAGGCCACCATGAGTCCCGGGACTCTCATGCAAAAAAACGGATTGACAACCATTTTCGGGATGTCAGCACCCGCACCGCAGACTGAAGTGTCAGCAACTTCTCCAGAGGTAGGATACCTTTGCCTCCAAGGAGTACAGAATCAGAACTAGATACTCCAGACACTGAGTCGGGACCAGGACTGACTCCTGAATGTTCAGGAACCACCCGAAGTCCCTGAGGGTCTAATTGACGATAGTCACCTTTCCTCTAAGTCTGAGCCACTTTCTGCTCTTAGCAGAAGATCGTCCAGATAGCCCACGACAGCAATACCTCACTGTAACAGAAGGCTAGAACCGGAGCAAGCACCTTGGTGAACACCCTTGGTGCTGAGGTTAGGCCGAAAGGAAGAGCCACAATCGATAGTGGACTTCGCTGATCGCAAGCGCAGAAACTTCTGGTGACTTGCGCAGATCGGAACATGCAAGTAGGCGTCCTTGAAGTCCAAGGACGCCAGAAGAAAATCCCTTTGGTGGAGTGTAGCGATCACCGTGCGAATGGATTCCATGCGGAATTTCTGCACCTTCTCGAAGGCATTCAGGGCCTTGAGGTCCAGGATAGGTCGAACCACATCCTATTTTTGGGACGACAAACAGATTCGAGTAGAATCCCTGAAAACTCTCCTGTGACGGAACCGGCACAATCACTCCGGACCTGATCAAATCCTGTACAGCCCCCAAGAGGGCTGCCCGACAGGTAGGAAGGAGAGGAAGATTCGAGGGAAAGAATCTGTCTGGGGGCCAGGATCGGAATACTATCCTGTATCCTGAGGTGACCACCTCGCACACCCACCAGTCGGAGATTTGGGAGGACCACCGATTCGTGACCTGCGAAGTCATCCCCCCACCCCAGAGTCGGGCGGAGGCAAGACTTCACGCGGAGGCGGGCTTGGGAGCCGCTTGTTCGGCTTATGCACCCAGGGGCACTTGTGCCCACCAGCCGCACTGCCGTCAGTCTGAGAGGACCTACCCGTGGACTCTGACTGACGAAAAAACCCTGTTTTGCTGGAAAGGAAGGCCCCCGTTTGCGGCAGGCCTCCTCACTCTTGCTAGTCTAAGGAAGAAGAGTGCTTTTACCTCCCATGACATCCATGACGATGTCATCCAGAGCAGCACCGAAAGGTCTACCATCTTTAAATGGTAGATCCATCAGGAGCTTCCTAAGGCTAGGTCAGCAGACCAGCACTTCAACCAGATAAGACGACGCAATACCACCGCCGAGACAGAGGCCCTGGATATTAAAGGGACCGCGTCCAACGTGGCGTCGCACACATAAACCAGGCCCTGAACCAGTTGGTGGGCCAGAGCAACTGTGTCTGGAGGAAGATTATGCTCCTGTACAGCTAGGTGCAACATTTTTGCCCAACCTGTAAGTGTTTAAGACACAAGGGTCGCCGCTACCACAGGCCGTAGGGCGGATCCCAACAAGGCAAACATGGCTCTGCTCACCACTTCTGACCTCCTGTCAGTGGGGTCCTCAAATGCAGGAGTCCCCTCCATCGGGAGAGTGATGGCCTTGTTCAACCGGGCGACTGGAGGGTCGACACTGGGGGAGAAGCCCACTTTTTAAGTAGGGCATCTTCAAGGGGTATCTGATAGACAAACGCCGCGGGACCATAAAAAAATTCTTCTGCGGCTTTTCCCAGACCTTATCAATGAGCTGGTCAAAGAAAGTACATATGGAAAAACCTCTTTAGAAGGCCTGGCCTTAAAAGAACCAAAGGAGAGTGTATCCGCCTGAGGTTCTGCATCCGCAGCATTTTAGCTTGAGAGTGTCCCTCACCGCAGTCATGAGTACACTAACAAGCGCCCTGTCATTTACTGACTCAGAACTGGAGTTTTCCTCATAAGGAATGTCCTGTTCAAAACCATCCAATACATTCAGAACTAGGGTCCTGAGCGGTAGTGGCTAGGCCCATATCTGAATCAGCGCACTGCCCTCATGAAGTAAAGTGGGGAGAGGGCGCTTTTTTGCTCCCTTGCGCTTGCACACAGCTCCCATCCTGGTCAGAAATGATTCCAGGACTGCCCACAACTGGTCCCTAGGGACCGCAGGTGCTGAAGCACTGCCTGTTGTCCACTGACATTTAGGGGAAGCTGGTGACAGAGACTCCATATTGCCCCCCTCTGAGACTCCTCAGATAAAAAGTCCACCCACAGGCTGTGCTGACTGAGGAGGGGGCGCCCAGGGGACTCACCAAACCGGACCAGGGACCGCTCAGTTCCGCTGTCTGTACCGCGCTGTGTCAGCGCTGGTGAGCTGTGAGGAGATTGTGAGGAGATTCACGCTGTTACAGCAGCGCTAGAGGCCAAAACTAGTGCTGAAGAGCGCGCAGGCTACAAGAAAATGGCCGCCGCACTTCACTGAGGCGATCCGCGGCAAGATGGCCGCCATGACTCAGCAAAAGTGAAAAAACAGCACACACACAGCGCCACTCGGCGCTCAGGCCCCAAAACACACAAAAAAAGGCCCCAAGCATATCTGCAGACCAGCATTAGCCCCTCCAAGAACAGTGTGACCCCCAGGCACCCCACACAGCACAGCGCCAGCAATGGTGACAGAGAGTGACAATGAAATACAGGGGGAGACAGGGAAAATCCCCCACAGAGAAACACACAGCTTTTTGTACTCACCTGCAGGCAGGAGAGACTACTTACCCGTCCCCTGAGGGACCCACTGGTGTGTTTCTGACAGGACTATCACAGTGCAGTACTGAGTAGCTGTCGGCCCCGTCCACCGCGAAAGATACAGTCAGTCAGGAACTGTTCAGTCTTGAGAGGACCGTGGGAGCCTGAAAGCAAACCCGGCCACCCCTGGAGTCATGGGGCCTGTCGTGAACTGAGTCTCACGCACACAAGGCGAGGATCAGCACGCTCGATGGTCGGACAGGGAAGACTACGAGGATATCTTGTACCCAACCTGTTGCCCAGCCGACAGTTGATAGAAGATTCTCAAAAATAAAATAAAAAAGAATTCCAGAAAAGGAATAAAAATAGGTCAGGAGACTGGCTCCTGAGAGAGCCACGTCTTCTCCTTCTGCTAGGCAGAAAAAAACTGAAGTCTGCTGACTGTAGTGGGAGGGTTATGTCCGGAGGGACCGCCCCCTGGGTGGGGCTGTTCAGCTCTGGCTTTTAGAATGTATGTATAACATCTCACATTCTGCCTAGGTCTTCTCCTGCAAGCAGGGACATAACCCACGTGTAAAGTGTAAAGAGACACCGTGTCAGTCCATGGATGATAAGAGAAAAACATCCGACAATACCAGCTCCCCCTGGCCCCCCGTTTAGCTCACCTGACCCCTCGAATGTCCCCCGACATCCTCTTCGCCGCTCAGCCTGGCCGTTGATTGGTTACAGTGGATGGATTGAAAGCAGCGCATCCATTGGCTCGCGCTGCTGTCAATCACATCTAATGACGCAGGGCTGAGTGATACAGTGAGCGGCAATGGCCGCCGGCTATATCACGGGAGCGCGCCCGCAATCACTAACCACCATGCTCGCTCGCTCGCATATAGGTGGTGAGTGAATGCGGGGAGGAGCCGAGACAGCCCAGAAGACCAGGTTCGGGGCCACTCAGTGCAAAACAAGCTGCACAGCGGAGGTAAGTATAACATGTTTGTTATTTTTTTTTTTTTTTTTTATTTCTTTAGTGATCCTTTAAGTGGTTAAAAAGTTTAGAGACCCTGGTTTAGAGGGTATTCTGTATGCTACATGTTCCATACCTTCCAACTGTCCCTGATTTTGAGGGACTGTCCCTGATTTCGAGCAATGTCCCTCTGTCCCTCATTCCTCCTCATTTGTCCCTCATTTTGGTCTGATCCATATAGATGTATAAAAAATGCACTTTTTATCTATCAAAAAGTGTTTCCCAGAGCTAAACCTTTCATCTGATTACTAAATTGCTGCATTTGTAAATTCTAAAAGCCAATATAAAGCAATAGAAGTGGTAAAAAAAAGCACTTGTGTGTTTAACCAATCTTTTTTTTTTTGTACAATTCTCCTTTAACCACTTAAGCCCCGGACCATTTTGCCTGGTTAACTTTTTTGCGATTCGGCACTGTGTCGCTTTAACTGACAATTGCGCAGTCGTGCGACGTGGCTCCCAAACAAGATTGACGTCCTTTTTTTCCCACAAATAGAGCTTTCTTTTGGTGGTATTTGATTACCTCTGCGGTTTTTATTTTTTGCGCTATAAACAAAAATAGAGCGACAATTTTGAAAAAAAAAAATCAGTATTTTTTACTTTTTGCTATAATAAATATCCCCAAAAAATATATAAAAAAATATATTTTTTTCCTCAGTTTAGGCCGATACGTATTCTTCTACATATTTTTGGTAAAAAAAATCGCAATAAGCGTTTATTGATTGGTTTGCACAAAAGTTATAGCGTCTACAAAATAGGGGATAATTTTATAGCATTTTTATTAATATTTTTTTTTTTTTACTAGTAATGGCGGCGATCATCGATTTTTATTGTGACTGCGACATTATGGCGGACACATCGGACACTTTTGACACCATTGTCATTTTTACAGCGATCGGTGCTATAAAAATGCACTGGTTACTGTAAAAATGACACTGGCAGTGAAGGAGTTAACCACTAGGGGCGCTGAAGGGGTTAATTGTGCCTAAGGGAGTGATTCTAACTGATGGGGGGCGTGGCTACGAGTGACACGTCATGATCTCCGCTCTGATTACACAGAGCGGAGATCAGTGACAGTGTCAGTAGGCGAGCTGGGAGATGATGTGTTTACACTAACATCTCCCCGCTCCATCCCTCCGTGAGACGATCGTGGGGATCCCCGCGGCGATCGAATCCGCGGGACCCGCGGTCCGACTCACGGGGATGGCGACAGGGTCGCGAGCGCGCCCCCGGCGGGTGACTACGTGTCCCGGATTGCCCGGGACAGTCCCGCATTTTCCCAGGCACATTCATTCCAGGACAATACAGTGTCCCGGAATGAAACTGACACAGCCACCCCCCGGGCCAATCTAATGCCCCCAAAAAAGGCTGCCACATCACCGCTTTACTCACTGACAGTACTTGTCTTGGCCAGGAATGCCTGGAGGAGTACAATCCCCACCCCCTGCTTGTGATTGGAGAAATCATAAATCCCGCCTCTTGTGTCCAATCACTGTGCTGTGATTCGTTGGGAAGGGAGGGTGTCCCTGAATGGTAGTTTGGAAATGTGGTCACCCTACGCGCGCGCGACCACACGGCAGGCAGTTAAAGGGGACATACAGGTACGTGATTATGCCTGTACGTGCCATTCTGCCGACGTATATATGCCATGGCCGGTACTTAAGTGGTTAAGGGGGCGTGGCAAGGGGTGTGTCCTATGCCTGCATACTTTTGCTGATAGGTGTCCCTCATTCCCATCTCAAAAAGTTGGGAGGTATGCATGTTCTAGGGATGAGGGCTACATGTTAGTACCATACTTCAACCTTTGTTCTAGCATTGATCAGCATTGATTAATGAGGCTGAACGAGCCCAAAGTCTGCTTTGTACATATGGCTGTGTTTATAATCACATTTCTGCTTTTATTCTCTATGTATTGCAGTCACTTTGCACAATGCTGCAAATAAAATTGATCACAAGCTCTTGTTTGTTTAATGATGCTCGAAGTGACAGGTTTACTTTAATTGAAAGTGTGCTGGCAAATAAAAAAGCTGCAAACACCACCCTTTTCTTTCTCGCCCCGGGGCTTTTCCTGCATTCCTTTACAAGAAGGCACAACAGGGGCTGTAAACAACTGGCACACATGACAGGACTTGTCCTCCTCTCTTCCTTTTGTGTATCACCTCTATAGGTACAGCTGTACTGTTGTTGTTGTGTTTTGGCTTGTGTACCATATGGGGGGTGCAGAATGGATGGACACAAGTAAAGATGAGCCTTGGATTGCACTACATGAATACATTTATTATGTCTCGCTGTATGAAAATTTTCTTCAACTCTACATACACATCAATGGGTATTGTAGTCAACTGCCTCCGATCTATAGAGACAGTTTTTTGATTGGACAATTTGTACCAGGATTTGAAAAAAGATTGCTTATGTAGCGGGGTGCTAAATTTAGGGGAAGTGTTTGGGTGGTAGTTATACCCAAACACCCTAATTGTTAGAGTTCTTGAAACCATTTTGGTCCACAGGTGGAGTATTGGTGTGCAGTTCCCTGTGGCCTGCAGGTGGTGCTGCCATAGTAGACCAGGGTTGAACCACTGATACAGTGCTGTGCCTTGTGTGTCCCCTCTCGGCAGACATATAGTGGGTGTGGTCTACCTGCTGGGCATGCTGGGAGAGGATATAAAAGGGGCAGACGCTGCCTGTTGGGGGTTCGTTGTCGGGGGTCCTACCCCAGGTTCTTGTTCCTGTCTGCCCTGGGCACCCTTGGCCCAGGGGCGGGTCTGCAGTTCGTGGTTGGTGGATCAGTCCCAGGCACCTTTAGTCCTGGGGCTGCGGCGGAGGCCTGGGCCCAGCACCTTCGGCTGGAGTCCAACGGGGATCGAGGGTTCTCAGGGTGCCGCCTTGCGCGGGGACCCGTATCTTGGAAGAGGAGGCCGGGGGAGGAACCGTTCCGAGGGACTGGTGCAGAAGCCACAGTGAAGGAAGGGTCCCGGTAACTCTCCGGAGGGACGTCTTCTCCCTAAACGGAGGCCAAGTTCACCAGGTCTGTGGCAGAGACCGAGTTCACCAGGTCTGTGGCAGAGACCGAGTTCACCAGGTCTGTGGCAGAGACCGAGTTCACCAGGTCTGTGGCAGAGACCGAGTTCACCAGGTCTGTGGCAGAGGCCTTGGGTAAAGGTGGAGGAGTGACATTTGGCTGCTAGTCTTGCCTTAAGTAGACTATCCATTTGGGGCTGAGTCTGTTCGAGAAGCCGAACAGTGAAGTGAATGAGATTGTGCCTGGACCTCTCCCATATCTTATACTGTCCTGTTTTCACTTCAACCTCTTTTCTATCAGAGACTGTTGTTTTACTAAAGATAAACTCTGTGTTGGAGTTGCAGCGAGTGTGGACATTTCAGTTACTGGAGGAAACAAGAACTTATCTCTGTTATTCACAGAGGTGAGAGACATTTTCTGGTTATCTGACTGTGGAAAACCCATCAACAACATCGCTCAACCTCTTATTACAGGAGGGTACGGGCTTGTGGCATGGTGTGCCCCTTCTTCCTGCGATGAGCCGAATAAGGCAGGTAAAAGGGGGTCTGTGTGCTACACTTATGTTAAAACAAAACTTTTGTTTTGTCATGGAGTATGTTGAATTTCCATTTTACGGGGTTAAAGCTTCATTTTTTTAAAATTAAAATAACAAACATGTCATATTTAAGGGTTTTGCACAGAGCAGCCCCGTTCCTCCTATTCTGGGGTCCCCCACCAGCACTCCAGGCTGCTTCTCTTTGGCAAGTGCACCCATGGAAAGCCGTTTTCCATGGGGGCACCTGTGCGGTCTCGCTCCTGAGCCACCCTGTCTGCATCTATTCACACAGAGCGGGTGGCTCGGCCCTGCTCGGGCTCACTCGGCACAGCATCAGTGGCGGCTGGTGCTCCATTTTTTAGGGGGGAACAGCAAACAAACCCCACCGCCCGTTTAATTGGTCAAGCAATCGCCCGCCAGCCAGCCCTGTACTTACCCCATCCAGGTCACGGGCGCCTTCCCGGCTTCTCCTCCGGCCAATTCGGTCGCTTCTCCTCCCGACCAATCCGGTCTTAGGACCCGCTTCCTGTCCTGATTGGTCGGGAGGAGAAGCCGGAAGACAATAGCGAATGTTCATTCGCTAATGTCAGAAGCGGGTGGGCTAGGGGTGCGGTACTCTGTGCCCTGAGCCCAACCTTTTTAAAGACAATTAGAGCCTCAGGCTCTAATCATGTGCTTCAAAAAACAAAAACCTAGTAGAAATCTATGCATCCGGTGCCCCACATCCGGCGCATAGAGATTATGGGGTTGGCGCCCCTGCACCCCTTATGGACCAGCCGTCGCTGCTATCAATCTGCCCAATGAAGGGGGGAGAGAGCGGCGAGAGCTCTCTTGCACATCACTGGATTGGATCGGGCTCAGGTAAGGATGAGGGGGGGAGGCTGGAGGGAATTCTGCAGCACAGGTTTTTCACCTTGTGTGTGTTCAGATGTTTAGCCATGCCCGACGCTTTGTGACCACAATAGCGCGCCAGGCTTTTTTGTCCTCCACTGCTTCCCGGAGATTTCTTAACCACTTAAGCCCCGGACCAATACGGGCCATTATGACCAGGCCCCTTTTTGCGATTCGGCACTGCGTCGCTTTAACTGACAATTGCGCGGTCCGGCGACGTGGCTCCCAAACAAAATTGGTGTCCTTTTTTTCCCACAAATAGAGCTTTCTTTTGGTGGTATTTGATCCCCTCTGCGGTTTTTATTTTTTGCGCTATAAACAAAAATAGAGCGAAAATTTTGAAAAAAATGACATATTTTTTACTTTTTTCTATAATAAATATCCCCCAAAAAAATATAAAAAAAACATTTTTTTCCTCAGTTTAGGCCGATACGTATTCTTCTACATATTTTTGATAAAAAAAAACGCAATCAGCGTTTATTGATTGGTTTGCACAAAAATTATAGCGTTTACAAAATAGGGGATAGTTTTAAGGCATTTTTATGATTTTTTTTTTTTTTTTACTAGTAATGGCGGCGATCAGCGATTTTTTTCGTGACTGTGACATTATGGCGGACACATCGGACACTTTTGACACATTTTTGGGACCATTGTCATTTTCACAGCGATCAGTGCAATAAAAATGCACTGGTTACTGTGAAAATGACACTGGCAGTGAAGGGGTTAACCACTAGGGGCGCTGAAGGGGTTAAGTGTGCCTAGGGGCGTGTTACTAACTGAGGGGGGGCGTGGCTACGACTGACACGTCACCGATCTCCGCTCTGATTACACAGAGCGGAGATCGCTGACATTGTCAGTAGAGGAAGGCAGGGCACGGGGAAGGCAGGGGGATCGCGAGCGCGCCGCCGGCGGCGCGCGCGCGCGTGACCCCGACGTGGGCAGTTAAAGGGCCACGTACAGGTACGTGATTGTGCCTGTACGAGTCATTCTGCCGACGTATATATACCGTGAGCGGTCGGCAAGTGGTTAATGTAGCGGTGTGTTGCTACGAGTTACTAACATCCACGCATATTCACCCTGCTGCCAGACATTCATATGTCACACTTGTAGCCAATGAAAAAGGGATTTTTATAACAGCTTACCTGTAAAATCCTTTTCTTGGAGTACATCACGGGACACAGAGCGACTTAGTCATTACTAATGGGTTATATAGATTACCTTCAGGTGTTGGCACTGGCCAATTCCAAACCGGAAGTACCCTCCCCTATATAAGCCCCTCCCACCCGGGAGCACCTCAGTTTTGTAGCCAAGCAATAAGTGTCCCAAAAAGAGGGGTGGGAGCTCTGTGTCCCGTGATGTACTCCAAGAAAAGGATTTTACAGGTAAGCTGTTATAAAAATCCCTTTTTCTTTTTCGTACATCACGGGACACAGAACGACTTAGTCATTACTAATGGGACGTCCCAAAGCAATGCCAAATGAGGGGAGGGATACATAAGCTGGGCGCCATCAGGCATGAGGATCTTTTGCGGCCTGCAACACACTGCGCCCAAAGGCGACATCCTCCTGACTTCTAACGTCTACCTGGTAGAACCTAGTAAACGTGTGTACCGAAGACCATGTTGCGGCCTTACATACTTGAGCCAGGGAGGCCTGGTGATGCACTGCCCATGAAGTTCCAACTGCTCTTGTGGAGTGCGCCCTAACTTTGAACGGAGGCGGTCTCTTTCTCAAGCCATAGGCTTGTATTATGACCTGTCGAATCCACTTGGCTAAAGTAGATTTTGATGCTGCCTGACCCTTTCTGGGGCCTTCCGGCAGAACAAATAAAGAATCCGTTCTGCGAATCTGAGCAGTGGCTTTTAGATAAGCTTTAACTGCTCTTACTACATCCAAAGAATGTAATAACTTTTCCTCTACCGAGCTAGGTTTGGGGAAAAAAGAAGGAAGAACCACATCTTGGTTCAAATGAAACCTCGATACCACCTTAGGAAGAAAGGCTAGATGAGGACGTAATACTACTCTGTCCTTGTGGACAACCAGATATGGCTCCTTACAGGACAAGGCGGCTAATTCCGATACTCTTTTAGCCGAACAAACGGCTA
Organism: Rana muscosa; assembly: GCA_029206835.1. NCBI lineage: Eukaryota > Metazoa > Chordata > Amphibia > Anura > Ranidae > Rana > Rana muscosa. The sequence continues at coordinate 223,639,535 of CM055121.1, forward strand.
CTAAGAAAATCAATTTCCTGGTGAGAAGAACCAAGGAAATGTGTTGTAATGGTTCAAACGGTTGTTTCTGTAGAACCGACAGAACCAGGTTTAGGTCCCAAGGACATATGGGAATACTAACCGGAGGGCTAATACGCATCACTGCTTGTATAAAGGCTTTGACTAGTGAATGCGAAGCCAAGGGCCTTTGAAAAAATATTGACAAGGCCGAAATCTGACCCTTGATAGTACTCAAGGCAAGCTTCCTATCTACAGCCCACTGTAGGAAGTCCAAAATCCTCCCTATCACGTACTTACGTGGATGCCATTTCTTGGCCTCACACCACGTAATGTATGCTTTCCAGATCCTATAATAGATCTGCCTGGATACCGGTTTCCTGGCATTGATCATGGTAGATACCACAGAATTAGAGAGCCCTCTCTTTTTCAGAATGTGGGCTTCAATAGCCAGGCCGTCAAACCTAGGGCTGGTAAGGAAGGGTGGTATATCGGTCCCTGCGACAGCAGGTCCGGACGATGTGGGAGGGTCCAAGGACTCCTCACTGACATTTTTACAATCTCCGCGTACCATGCCCTTCGGGGCCACGCTGGAGCCACCAGAATCACTGGTTTCTTTTCTACCCTGATTCTGCGGAGTAATCGCGGTAACAATTGTGGCGGTGGGAATGCATATATCAGCTTGAATTGATCCCAAGGGAACACTAGGGCATCCGAGCCGCAAGCTAGGGGATCCCTTGTGCGAGACACAAATCTGTCCACCTTTGCGTTGAATCTGGATGCTAGCAGATCTACATCCGGTGTTCCCCACCGCTGGCATATTGCCTGGAAAACCTCGGGGTGAAGAGACCATTCCCCCGGGCATAATTGTTGGCGACTTAGAAAGTCCGCTCTCCAATTTTCCACTCCTGGGATGAAAACCGCGGATATGGCTGGGACATATTTTTCTGCCCACTCCAGGATGCAATTTGCTTCCCTCTGGGCTGCACGACTCTTGGTGCCACCCTGGTGATTGATATATGCCACTGCCGTGGCATTGTCTGATTGAATTCTGACAGGGGACCCTTGGAGTTTGGATGTCCATGCTACTAGGGCATACCGGGCTGCTCGTATCTCTAAGAGATTGATGGGCAGGGCCTTTTCTGCTTCTGACCACTTGCCCTGGAGAGACCATTGCTCCAGTACTGCCCCCCAGGCTATGAGGCTGGCATCTGTAGTGACCACCTTCCAAGAAACCGGACTGAAGGGTTTCCCTCTTTCCAGATTCTGGGGCACCAACCACCAATGGAGGCTCTTGCGAACGGAAGGGGACAGGGACATTGGTAAGTCTAAAGCCTGAACTTTTTTGTTCCAGGCTGACAGTATGGCCCTTTGCAAATTCCTTGAATGGAATTGACCGTAGGGTACCGCTTCGAATGAAGCCACCATCTTTCCCAGCAGCCTCATGCAGAGGCGTATGGATGGTTTTCTTTTTGTACCCACTAAGTGGGTCAAATCTTTTAAAGACGACACCTTCTCTGGAGGTAAGAAAATCTTTCTCTGATTTGAATCCAGCCTTAGCCCTAAGTATTCCAGACTTTTGACTGGTCTTAGAGCTGACTTGTCCCGGTTGATAATCCAACCGTGATATTCCAGATACTCGATTGTCTTGTGAATAGCTACTTCCAGCTTTTCCACTGAGTGGTCTATTAGTAGCAGGTCGTCTAGATATGCCATTATTGTTACACCCTGTGTTCTTAGATTGGCCAATAATGGGGCCAGAATTTTTGTGAACACTCGTGGTGCTGTGGCCAGACCGAAAGGTAAGGCTCTGAACTGAAAATGGCGCCCTTCTACTGCAAAGCGTAGAAATTTCTGGTGGGCCGGAAAGATGGGAATATGCAGATAAGCATCCTTTATGTCGATGGAGGCTAGCCATTCCTGCCCTTGTAGGGCGGTGGCCACCGATCGGATCGACTCCATCCGAAAAGTCCTGATATTTAGGAACTTGTTTAGCCCTTTTAGATTTAATATGGGCCTCACGTCCCCATTTGGTTTGGGGACTGTGAAAAGGTTCGAGTAAAACCCGAATCCGCTTTCTTCCAGGGGAACCTTCATGATTACACCTTGGAGCAATAGTTGTTCTAGTGCCAGAAGGAGGGATCCTCTCTTTTGGGGATCTCTTGGCACGTTTGACCTCATAAATTGGGCAGGAGGAGTGCCTTTTAACTCCAGCTTGTATCCCAGACTTACTGCGGAGAGCACCCATCTGTCTCTGATGGTGTCCCGCCAGGTCTCTGTGAACAACTGAAGTCTTCCCCCCACCCGATTGAGTGGGGGCAACGCTTCATGCCTTGGGGGGAGGTTTTGTACCTCTCTTGATCCAGGGCTTCTTGTTACCCTGTGATTGTCCCTGATTTCTGCCCCCTGAATTTGACCGCGGAGGCCGTCGGAACTGCTTCACAGCCGATGTGCCTGGGACTGGAGAAGTAGGCCTCTTAAAAGAAGGACTTCTACCCTTGTTCTTAACCGGTAAGAGTGAACTTTTACCGGCAGAAATTTTCTGGATATATTTGTCCAGATCTTCTCCAAATAAGCGTTCTCCATGAAATGGGAAGCTAACCAGCAGTTTTTTACAGGGAGCTTCAGCAGACCAGTTTTTGAGCCACAGAAGCCTACGCATATGTACTATAGACAGCGTAAAGCGGGAGGCCTGTTGGATTGTATCCTTTATGGCGTCCACCGCAAAACACAAGGCTCTAGGCAGGTCAGCTAGGGCAAGAGCCTGCTGATCTGGTAAGTCCCTTAAGACTTGTTTCAACTGATCTTTCACTGCTTGGCAGACTCCAATCGCTGCTACCGCAGGTTGTGTCACCAAACTTGCTGTAGAGAAAGCAGATTTTAGTAAAGACTCCAATTTTTTATCTATTGGGTCTTTGAACATTGGAACATTATCTACTGGACATGTCAGTGATTTGTTAACAGAAGAGATGGCTGCGTCCACTGTAGGGACCCTCCATTTTCTTATGAACTTATCCTCCATGGGATAGATCACCGGAAATCTCTTGGGGGGAGCAAATATTTTATCAGGATGCTCCCAATCCTGGTAAATAAGCCCTTCTAATAAAGGGTGGATTGGGAAGGAACAGACAGCCTGGGGAGCTTTTAGCGACCCCAGCGAGGAAACCGTAGTGGATGGTGGTTCCGCCAGAGGCATTTTAAATGCTGATCGGACCATATTAGTCAGAGACTGAACCCATAATCTTTCAGCCTGAGAAGCTGAGAAAGGTTCTTCCACTGTTGATCCCTCCATAACTGAATCAACCTCATCCTGATCCCCTTCAGGTAGGTCGATCTCTGTGTGGGGCTGTTCCTCCACTAACAGGCACTCTGAAGGAGGAGACGGAGATCGGACGCGCTTTTCCTGAGACAGGGAAGCAGCGATCAATGCTGTTAATCTCTCTTCCAATCCTCCCAGAGTTGAGGATAAAACCTCCTCTGTTATATATACAGGAGCAGGTGGACTGGGGACAGCCGCAGCACCAGGCATTCCTGCGGGGTTTCTACGGCTACTGACCTCTGAATTCTCAGGGGAGATTGGTGCAGTACAAGCATGCCCAATATCCTCAGAGCCCGATGGAGACCCCTTTGGCTTCCTGGAAGATCTATTTCCGGAGCGTCTGGACGACATATCCTTTAAGCACAAAGCTGAGGTATTCCCGTCGTCATACACCAATTTTGCTGGTAATAGTCTAACACAGGTGCTGCTATATACCAGCTGGTGTCCACTAAAGTGCCTTTCTATGGGGATGCCTGCATCAACCGCCTCTGTGTGCCACTGTTTGTTGCTAGCTCTGTTTGCATGCAGCTGACACTTGTACTGTGTCTTTTAACCATGCTGGGACGCCCGCACATGCGCAGAAGCGCCGCGGCGCGCATCGAGCGTCATCCACCCGCCCCGCCCCTTTTTTTTCATAGGAGGCGCGTGCACGCGCCCGCGCGCGCGCCCGTGCGCCATTGGCGCCCTTTTCGAAATCAAACAGGGGACTAGGAGCCAGGGCCCTTTTTGCCGGAGGGCCTGTGCGGTGGATGAGCGCAGCAACAGGGCAGAGGAAGTGGATTCCCACAGAGAAACTTACCAGCTGCCTGGATCTTTTGATTTGAGAAAACCAAAGATCCACATGACAAGAAAAATGGACTACAGCGGCCTCTAGTGGTTTAACACAGGTACCGCGGTCCCTGTTTTTTTTTTTTTTCTTGACTACTATTAAAATTTTACATTTTCAGTAGTTATAGGCAAACACAGATATTTAGCGGGAATACCGTTAGGTAACAGACAGAAAGACAAATTAGGCTTGGGGGTCCCCCAATAGAACCAAGTTCCTGGGGGCCCCCACTTACCTGATCCCCGCCGCAGGACTTTGTTTGGTCCACAGAAGTCCAAACTTCACCTATCACGGCAGGCATTGTAATTAAACCTTCAGGGACCGGGTTCCCAAGGATTCCACTCCCCTGGACCTGTATAGCACCCTGCACAGACAACATCTTGGTCGTGGGTATGACCAGAGCTCTGGATCCCAGGGTCCAGCCCTCCTAAGAGAAGCATTACAGGCAAAACCTTGCTCTTCTGCTGCAAGGCCCGGGTACCGACCGTTTAGCTATGAAGCTTTTTTGGTGGGATCCGGAACAGCTTACTAAGGCCCAAAAGAACCTGTACGCAAGCCCAGTGAAAACACATGTTACTCTTTGGCCAACACCTTAGACACTGGCAAAAAACTGAGGTGCTCCCGGGTGGGAGGGGCTTATATAGGGGAGGGTACTTCCGGTTTGGAATTGGCCAGTGCCAACACCTGAAGGTAATCTATATAACCCATTAGTAATGACTAAGTCGCTCTGTGTCCCGTGATGTACGAAAAAGAAAAGTCTTTTGCTTTGTTTTGTTATTTTATTTGGGGGATTGAACTTGGTTGGGGGAAGAGATATGGGATGCCCATAGAACAAATTGGTATTTGCAATGTTAGAGCGGATCCAGCTTTACATTGACAAATGGTTTAATCATTATCTTTGCATTATCTTGAATAGAACAAAAATGGTGGACTGTAATCGATCAGTGTCCAATCCTGCATCTCAGGTAACCACTGCACAGCGGGTATCATCCGACCACCCTCCGCCATCTTCAGCTGCCTCGTGGTGTGCGCAGCACGCTGGGACTTGTCAGTTTCCTCCGCCGGGGCGTGACTCCGCCCCACCGCTCTCCGTTCGTTTAGCGTGTGAGGAACTGTAAAGCAGGCTCTTAGCTGCGTGCGCTGTACTGACTCCTGGTGGCAGAAGCTGAGACTAGCATGCTCTGTCCAGGAATGTGTCTAAATAAAGACTGCGTCACAGGAGCTGAATAGCAGGCAAACTGTGCAGTGATCACCATTGATAACAATAAAGTCTCTTCCCCTCCACCATCTCACTGTGTAGGACTGACCTTGAAACATCCCGTCATAGACACCCCCTGGTTGCGTTCCGTTACTAGGGGCAACAGTAGACATTCTCACTCCCTTTACTGTGTCAAACAGGATTTTAAGAGTTAGTTCAAAGATTCTGCAATGCAGAGCGCTGGGCATATTTGTAATCTATGAGCGTGGTTGCCACAGGTAACGGCACATGTTTTACAGTCACTGAGTTGCAGACAAAAGTACAAGTGTCCGTCCTAGGACCAGTTGTGGGTAACTGGGTTTCAGGAGGCAATGGCAACAATAATACTGGACGGTTGCTACGGACAACGGTACTTGCAAAAAGTTGAACTTTCCGGTTTGCTATGGGCAACACCACTTGCAAAAAGTCAATTTTTGAAGCAGAACACATAGTCCTTTCCCATAGTTAAATACCTTGATGACAAAACAGGCAAAGCCCCCCCCCCTCTCTGACGGTTGCTAGGGGCGACGGCCAGCAGGTTAACCGTGAAGGTGGATCTCGGTGGGACCTCCAAGTGTAGCGGTGTGTTGCTATGAGCTACTAACATCCACGCATATTCAGCCTCCTGCCAGACATTCATATGTCACACTGGTAGACAATGAAAAGTCTTTTGCTTTGTTTTGTTGTTTTATTTGGGGGATTGAACTTGGTTGGGGGAAGGGATATGGGATGCCCATAGAACAAATTGGTATTTGCAACGTTAGAGCTGATCAGGCTTTACATTGACAAATGAATAATTGAATAGAACAAAAATGGTGGACTCTAATCTTGACAGACTTTTCACCTCAGAACCTCAGCAATCTCCCTGCAAACTTTTACCTCCAGGACACTTCTCCTGCGCACCACTTTCCTGTCACAGCATTAGACATCCTGTCCCACCATCTTGAGCTGACTGGGCCTCACTCTGAATAAGTCCTAGGAATAGTTTCACTTGATGATTAATAGGCCAGGGGCCTGCAGTAACCCTTCTTGATGGCCCTGAACATTTAGTTATAAAAGATATCTGATGGTGGCAGGGACGGACTGACAACTCATGGGGCCCCCGGCAACAGGAGATTATGGGGCACCCGGGCAATCGGAGATTATGGGGCCCCTGGGCAATAAGAGATTATGGGGCCCCGGGTAATAAGAGATTATGGGGCCCCCAGGCAATAGGACATTACGGGGCCCCCAGGCAATAGATTATGGGGCCACACAGTATACACACACACATACAGTATACAGACACACAATATACACACACAGTGTACATACACACAGAATACACATACAGACACACAGTATACATACCCACACTGAGAAGGTACTGGAGAGGCGGGGCAGCTATAATCTTGGGATTTTTAGATCAAAAGGATGTCGGTAAGGGACATTTCAGGGACAGATGTAAAAAAACACAGATTTTGACATACTGTCCCTGGTTTTACTGAGGCTGGCAACCCTGATGGGGCCCCCTAGTGGCATGGGGCCCTCGGGCAGTGCCCAAGTGCCCGAATGGTCAGTCCGCCCCTGGACGGTGGACTACTGACCCCAGCAAGCCTGACTTGCAAATCCTGCGCACTCAGGCTGCAACGATTTGGCACAAAACCCCACAGTCTCTACTGTGGCTCTGCACCCAGCTCCCCTGGCATGCCTCTTCCAGATCTCAACTGTGCTTCACTCACCGACTCCTGCCCTAGGTCCTTCTTGAAGGATTTACCCAGTCCGTGTGGACCAACTGCTTCTCCAGCTCCTGTTCCAGGACACCTCTCCATGACCGTGTGATGAGAGGCTCCCTCCCAGCTGCCAAGCTCCTCTGCCGGATCCAAGATGGGGTGTTTCACCCGCATGCAGTCTAGCACTCCATCCTTCAATTCACCCAGCCGACAACTCCTCCCCAGCAGGCTGACTGTGAGTAGATGTAGGAGGCCTGCTCCCTGCCAATCCTAGTTGGGGATATTTCAGGGCTCCTCACGTGTACTCCATGTCACTCCAACTTTCAGCCGTGCCCCTCTTCCAGAACATTCTCACTGAAAGCAGGTGAGGCGCCCAAAAGCTGAAGCACATGTCAGTCACACCCACTGCTACACTAACCACTCCCTGCCCCCAGATCAAAAACAAACAGGCCTAGCTCGCAGCATAAGCCTGTTTAAATTTACCTGCACTGACAGAACCTACAAACACTACACCTCTCACCTACCTATGGTAGAGGGGGCTACATTAACTTCATGTTCGTTGTTTCAATTATGCTATCTATCCATCTTGTTTTCTGTCGTCCTCTTTCTCCTTTTTCCTTCCATGTTTCCCAGCATCAGGGTCTTTTCCAATGAGTACTCTCTTTGCATTAGGTGGCCAATGTATTTGAGTTTCAGCTAAAGGATCTGTCCTTCCAGTGAATATTCTGGGTTGATTTTCTTCAAGATTGACTGATTTGATCTTCTCGCCATCCAAGGGACTTTCAAGAGTCTTCTCCAACACCATAATTCAAAAGCAGCAATTCTTTGCCGTTCAGCCTTCCTTAGGCCCCTTTCACACGGGCGGCTGTTCTGCCGCAATTAAAAGCATGTTTCTTTCTTTTGAAATTCAAGACCCCAGGCACAGCGATCAGCTGCATTTGTACACTGCGATTAGCTGCGTTTACATGCGGCTGCGTTTAGCTGCGGTTGGCCATTATTGTCATCCCCATAGCAACCATTTTTATTTTGATGTGCTTCCTGTTGTTTTTTTCTTTTGTTCACGCTGCTATCCGCAGCTGACACAGTGCACTGCGATTACCTGCAGTTATGTGCAGATAGCTGCGCTACATCGCACCTGGATGCATTCAATTCTATTTTTTCTATTCGCACTGCATGTAATGAAATCGCAGCTAAACGCTGTGTGTGAATGGGGCCATAGGAAAGCATTGTGTGCTTTTAGCTGCGGTAGAAAACTAGAAAATCTGCAGCTAAAAGCACCATTCTATCCGTCCGTGTGAAAGGGGCCTTATGGTCCAACTTTCACAGCCATAGATTACTACTGGGAATACCATAGCTTTGCCTATATGGCACTAACGATATTTTTCACCTTAAAGTGTTACTAAACCCACAACAGTAAAATCAGTGTGTATATGCAGTAAAGCATGCTTGTTATACTCACTGTGGAACCTAAGGGGCAAATTAGGCAGTCACCTAAGGCCTCACACTCACAGGGGCCTCGCGGCCCCCTAATTTTGCCTCTGCTTGAAATTTTTTACCCATTATGGCCATGGTGGGGCCCCCGTGTCTAAGTTTTGCTTAAGGCCTCACAAAGCCTAGAGCCGCCTCTGCTAAGGGGTTAATCCTCTGCATTGTGTAAAAAGGCTGTTTGATCCTGTCCTTCCCTAATCTTCCCCTTCTTCCACTGTCCACGATCTATCAGCAAATAGAACAGAGCCTTCAGGGCAAGCTGCACATGCTAAGTTTGGTGTGTATTCCTACAGAGGTTTTTTTTTCTCGTAGAAGGGTGCATGTGGTCAGCACAGGGCCAAACAGCACTGTGCAGACAGATGGTCAGGGCTCCTGCAGCCTCACAGGACAATCAGAGGAGAATGAAAACTCCTCCTACAAGCTTTAACCAGGCACTGATAGAAGTCACAGGACTGTTATATACTGCTGATTAACCTCCCTGGCGGTATTCCCGAGTCGGGCTCGGGGTGAGATTTCAGTACCATTAGCGGTAGCCCCGAGATAGACTCGGGGCTGCATCGCAGGATACAGGGAAAGTTACTTACCTTGTCCCTGGATCCTGCGATGCCTCCCCGCTGTGTGTGCGAGCTGTCTCCTCACTCGATTCACACAGTGCCTGAGTGCCGCCGAGCTCCGTTCCCTGCGACGTTGCGGCGCACGGGGGCGGAGATCGGCGCCAAATTCAAAAAAGTAAAAACACAATACACATACAGAACACTGTAATCTTACAGATTACAGTACTGTATACAAAAATTACACACACCCTTTGTCCCTAGTGGTCTGTCCAGTGCCCTGCATGCAGTTTTATATTATAAATACATTTTTTTCTGCCTGGAAACTGGGAATTGTTCATAGCAACCAAAAAGTGTCCCTTTACGTCAAAAGTGGTTTTAGACCAGCTAGAAAACAGCGATAATAAATTAGAATCACTCGCAGAATTGAGCGATAATGATTTGTGGGGAAATTCGTTATCAAACACTGAAAGTAATGTAGCGATACCTCCAACTAAGAAGGCCGCAGCTTTAGTTGGGCCCTGAAGACAGCTCCGCCAACCCCCGGCAATATGCTCAACCCCCTACTGGCACAGCTAGTAAGGGGAGATAGGACCGCGTGACCGCAACTCTAGGTGACGCAGTCCTATGGCAAACACACACAGTGATATACTTTAAAACTTCTATTAGAGTAAGTGAAACTGACACCAATGTACTTGACCCAGATATTTTACTGAGGCTAATGGGCAAGTAATAAACAACAGTATAACAAGTTGCAGATCCCTGCAATAAACAGTAATAAAGATAAACAGAGTAATCAGAAATAATTAAGTATTGCTATGCAACTCTAGCGCTGCCCTTTTACAGCTACTTCCCCTCATGGGTAGACTAACACCCAGCAATGTCTACCTATGCAGTCAGGCCTGACTGATCTAAATGGAAGTTCAGTGAAACAATATTCGCTAGCAATCTTTCGGTGGTGCACTTGAAGAACAACTTTGTAATCCCAACGAATAGTAAAGATAAAGTATCTGTCTTTAAACAGCTCTCACCACCCGGACAAGTCCAAGTCCGTTTCCTCCATCGATTCGTCTAGGAACAGGAATCCACCGACATCCAAGTCTTCAATCCTTCTGGTGTACTGCAGCAAGCATGAGAAGATGTCTCTAAGGTTCTGCTAGGCTGGCAGAGGGGCTCTTTGGAAAGGAGCACCAGGCCCAGGCTTCAGGCCTTGTGCACACAGCAGTTCAGCACAGAGATCCTCTTGCTAGGAGAGGGGGTGTCCAAAGAGACCGAACAAACTCCACCTCCCCTTTATAAAGTCTGCCCCAGCAGTCTCTGTTCCGGACCAATGTACCCTGGGTGCTGCAAGATGTACTGGGAGATGTAGTCTCTCTCTCTCCTCTGCTTTCACTTCCAGTAATGTCTCTTTACTTCCTCCCGACTCACCTCTCCCCTGGAACTTCTTGTCTCTCTGTCTTAAAGGGGAATACCCCGCTACACACTCCCCCCACTTTGAATCTTTGGTCCCCAAAGACATTTTTAGATCTACAAAACATTTTAGATTCAATGCAGTTAAATAGGATTGACAGAGGAGCCTCCCACCAATCATCATAGGATGGGGAGCTGTCCTGTCTACAGGTCGCTTCAGTGGGGGCGACCTGTCTAACTGTGCCAGAGAGTGAGCTGGGGTTGCCCTCCACTAAATGGACAGTGGAAGGATCCGGATTCTCAGCATTCCTTCTAGCAGTAACTACAGAGTCTTCCGAACTGTTCCCCATTTGTGGGTAGGTCAGCTTCTTAGGAGGCCGGATGACTCTTCGAGCCCTTTGCTCTCTTGGGATTTCTGGCTCTGGCGCCTCAGGCTCCTCTTCCTCTGAACAACCATCCTGGGCATCTTCCCAGTATTCTGCTGAAGGACTAGAAGGGATGAACTCTGTGGCTTCTGGGTTCAGTGTTCCATCTTGAGTGTCTTCAGTGGCTGGAAGATCAATATTAGAAGTTTCTGGAGTTGGGGAAGGCCACAGCCAATCAAGTTCTCCTTCTTAATTTTCACTAAGTTGAGAGGCCTCTCCCTCTTCAGCTCGGGAGGTCTGCGACCGAGTGTTCGGCCTAGGAGTATCCAGGATAGAGGCCGGTTCAGGGGAGTCTCCCGCAGGAGGTATTCTAACTGCCTCCGCAAGTGGGAGCAGGTGATTCCGATGCCACGTCTTCAGTGGGCCTACCTTTCCTTCTGGTTTCAACTTATAGACAGGTAGGCCCGGCAACTTCCTACAGATGACATAAGGTTCAGATCTCCATCTGTCTGCAAGTTTGTGCTTCCCAGGGATCCCCAGGTTGCGTAACAGCACTCGATCCCCAGGCTGTAGGTCTTGCACCCGGACCTTCAAGTCGAAGTTTCTCTTATTTCTAGCCCCCCTTTGGTCGGAAGCTGCTTGAGCTTGCTCATAAGCTACTTTCAGGCTTTGTCTGAGCCTGTCCACGTACCCTTTGTGGGATGTGACTGAGGAATGGTCCAGAGAGGTGCCAAAGGCCAGGTCCACAGGTAGTCTCGCCTCTCTCCCAAACATGAGTGGATATGGGGAGTAGCCTGTAGCATCACTGATGGTGCAGTTGTAAGCATGTACTGTGGCTGCTATGTGTTTGCTCCAATGTTGCTTTTTCTCACTTTCCAGAGTCCCCAACATGTTGAGCAAGGTTCGGTTGAACCTTTCCGGCTGAGCATCTCCCTGTGGATGGTAAGGTGTAGTTCGAGTCTTCTTGATTCCCAAAGAATCCAGGAGCTTCCGGATCAGTTTACTCTCGAAGTCCCTCCCTTGATCTGAATGGAGTCGCTGTGGCAGCCCATAATGGACAAAGTACTTCTCCATAAGTACCTTGGCTACTGTGGAGGCCTTCTGGTCTTTGGTCGGGAAAGCCTGGGCATACCGGGTGAAATGGTCGGTTATCACCAGAACATTTCCTAGTCCACTCAGGTCGGGTTTGAGGCAGAGAAAATCAATGCATACCAGATCCATTGGGCCTTGACTTTGTAGATGGCCCATTGGGGCAGCTTGATGGGGCAAAGTCTTCCTCTGGATGCATCGGGCACATGAGTGGCAGTACTCTTCTACCTCTGCCCTCATGCAGGGCCAATAGAACCGACTTCTGACAAGTTGAAAGGTCCTTTCAGCCCCTAGGTGGCCATGATTGTCATGCAGGGCAATCAGAACAGTCTCCCGATGTTTCTCTGGGAGGAATAGCTGCCACTTATCTTCTGAGTCATCAGAGGGGCCCCTTCGGTAGACCACTCCCTGATGTAACTGCAACCTATCCCACTCCTTCCTCAGCAGGCGAGCTTCTTTTGAAGGTTGACGCATGAGTCTGTTTGGATCCTGATTCTCCAAGGCCTCCAGGACCAATCTCCCCATGGGGTCTTCCAATTGGTCACACCTCAATTCCTTCTTGGACAGTCTTGGTAGGTTGTCCTCTTCCAAATGAGCTACTCCACAGTAGTGTTTGGGGACTCCCACCGTGGTAACTCCTATTTCCTCTGCTCTGGAGCCTCCTCGGGCTTGGAATTCAGCTCCTTGACAAAGGGCCCGCACCCCGTCCGGTGCCACTTGGGCCCAATCTTCTATTTCAATGGTGGGGGAATGAGATCTCCTGGACAGAGCGTCTGCGTCTCGATTCCCCACTCCTGGTCTATACTTAAGGCTGAAGTTGAATCCAGACAGTGCGGCCAGCCACCTGTGTCCAGTGGCGTCCAGCTTGGCCGTGGTGAACAGGTAGGTAAGGGGGTTGTTGTCGGTCTTCACAGTGAACTCCGCTCCATACAGGTAGTCTTTGAGCTTGTCTACTACCGCCCACTTGAGGGCCAGGAACTCCAGCTTGTGAGTGGGGTAGTTCTTCTCAGAGGGGGTCAGGCTCCTACTCACGTAGGCAACAGGCCGCAGTTGCCCTTCGTGTTCTTGGTAAAGTACTCCTCCCAGACCGTCATGACTAGCATCCACGTGCAGTTCATAGGGTTTGGTTGGGTCTGCGTAGGCCAAGACCGGGGCAGTGGTTAGGCTCTCCTTTAATGCCTGGAAGGCCTCTTCACACTTCTGGTTCCACTGATCTCTGACTGACTCTCCCGGCTTCCTGGGCCCTGAGTCGTCTTCTTCCCCCTCGGTCTTGAGTAGTTCATTCAATGGTCTAGCAATTCGGGTGAATCCTTCCACAAACCTCCTGTAATAGGAGCAGAACCCCAAGAAGGATCTGAGTTCTGTTACTGTGGTGGGTCGTGGCCAGGAGGTAACTGCCTCCAATTTCTCAGGGTCTGTGGCCACCCCCTCTTCAGACACTATGTGCCCCAGATAGTTCACAGAAGACTGGTAGAACCGACACTTCTCAGGCGAAAGCTTGAGTCCTTCCTCACTTAGTCTTCTCAACACTTTTTCCAGCCTCTCTTCGTGTTCTTCCAAGGTTCTTCCAAAGACAATGACATCGTCCAGGTATACAAGGACTTCAATAAGGTTCATGTCTCCTACAGTCTTCTCCATGAGACGTTGGAAAGTAGCTGGGGCTCCAGACAGACCTTGGGGCATCCGATTGAATTCAAAGAACCCCACTGGGGTTATGAAAGCTGTCTTCTCCTTGTCTTCTGGATGCATAGGGATCTGATAGTACCCGCTCTTGAGGTCCATAACGCTGAACCATTTGGCTCCAGACAAGCTCTGTAGGGCATCCTCTATCCTCGGAGTGGCGTATTGGTCGGGGATGGTTTTCCTGTTGAGAGTCCTGTAGTCTATACAGAGCCTCAATGACCCATTCTTCTTTCTGACCACCACTATGGGAGAGGCATAGGGGCTCCTGGACTCCCGTATCACACCAGTCCTCTTGAGTTCTGCAAGTTGTTCCCTTAGATCCTCCAGATCTGCTAGGGGGACCCGCCTGACTCTCTCTCGGAAGGGCTTGTCTTCCTGGAGGCGGATCCGATGGGTGGCACTCCTTGCACACCCCACATCGAACTCATCTCTGGAGAATATCTTCTCCCATCTAGTCAACTGGGCCTTGGCTCTCTCTTTCCAAACCCTGGATAGATTCAAGTTCTCCATGGACAGCTTCTCCCAAAGATCTCCTCTTTCACCCGTCCCCTTTACTTCTGACAGGGGAACCGGGGCAGCAGGGCTCACCTGGCCCAGCAGCATTCTGGCAGGGATTTCCATGGGGCCTCTGGTAGTGTTTCTAACACTCACTGGAACTCTACAATGGGCCTTCTTCAGAACCTTCAGCGGAATCACTTCTGGTATCACTTCCAGACCTGAGGACTCTCCTTTTGGGTCGGACTCCAGCACGACAAAGGGTCCAGGTTGCTCCCAAGTAAGCTTCACAGTGGCTCTGAGACAGGTTACTTCGCCAGGCTGCAACACTACCCCTCCTCTTCCAAGTCTCCACACCTTCCCTATCCCCTCCACCGGGGTCTTCTGCTCTAGGACCAGCCTTTGGTAAGCCGTCCTCAGCATGGGATGGATCTTGGTGGCTGCTTGCCCCTTTACTTCTACTAAAGGGGTCAGGAGTCTTCGGACCAGGTCCGTGTTCGTCCCTATTATAAGGGAGCTCTTGTTGGCTCCTGGCGGCCGAGGGCACACAACTGCCAGGGTGTCAAACACTTCGGCCTTCCCAGCCACAGATGGGTCAAAGGTCATCTGGATGGGCAGATAGCCATCATAGGGGAAGCTCTGGGTCCCAATTCCCCATATTTCCAGCTCCTCTATGTTCTGGATGGGCAGATGACTCAAGTGCTTATCGTAGAAATCCCGGTATAGTAGGGTCACTTGTGCCCCAGTATCCAAGATGGCTCTGGTGTAGACTCCCTCCACTTGAATGGGCACTACAGGAGATGGGCCTACCAGCTTCTCCGGATATGGCCTGGCAGGAGTCGCCTTCTTCTGGTCCTTTCCCTTCGGACTCTCTCTCGTCCATCTCCCTTTTGACTTTAGTCTTTCTTGGGCCTGGTATGCATCGATTTCCCTCCTTTTAATGGGCGTACAGACCTGCTGAGGGATATTATAGTTTTTCTTAGGTGTGCATTCCCTTTGGGGAATGCTGTGCCTCTTCTGAGGGGTCTGGCCCTCTCTCTTTGGGGTGTACCCCTGCTGAGGGATACTATAGTTCCTCTGAGGAGTTTTGTCTTTTCTCTTCCTTAGCTTCTCATTCAGTTTGGAACTCACTGAAAATGATGGGCACCCGGTCGGCTCCTTCACCGGGGCCCGCTGAAGTTTCCCGCCAGCTGTTTGGACTTTTCCTCAACTACCAGGCTTGGGCATACTCGCCTGAGATGTCCTTTTCCTCCACATTTGAAGCAGGCTCTCTGTATTGGTTTCATAGAGCGGTTAGTGGTAGGGGTCTTTGGTGCCATGAGTGGTGAGACCTCTTCTGTCTGGGGTTTCACCAGACGAGTCATCAACATCTCTAGTATTTCTTTCTGGGTCTGGAACAGCTCCTCCAGATCTGTCTGACTTGTGGGGAAGTGGTGAATAGGTGAAGACCATGATCCCTGTTCAGTGCTTGCTGCCAGTACACTAAGCTCCCGAGTGTCTGAAGGGACATCTATCTGTTGAACTTTGGCACTTGTGGTGCTAGGAGATTGAAGTTTCCTCTGTTTTTGGTCCTTCTCAATCTCCATCTTATCTGCTTCATTCATTTTCTCAATGAGGACCTCATCCGGAGTTGAGGGATCTTCCAAATGCTGCTTCAGCTGTAGCTTGATGTAGTCACTCCTCAATCCCGTAGTCACAGATCTCCAGAATTTCTTTTGGACTAGCTCGACTCCAAAATGCTCCCCATTTCCTTCTTCCTTTGATGTGGACAACAGGCGGTCCTTGAGCTCAATGGCCCGGAATAGGAAGTTCTGAGGAGTCTCTCCACTCTCCTGGGTCATATTTATCAGTCGATGAAATAACTCAGCAGCATCTTCCTCCTCATAGTAGCTTTTCAGTATCCTCTTTAGCTGGTTCAGGGTCAATCCACCCTTCCTCTCTAACATGCCCCTGACACTTGAACCTGGGCTGATGGCATGGATTACAGCCTCTCTAATTTCAGATTCCTGATATCCTTTCTGTAACCCCAACTCTATTTGGTGTAGGAGGTTGGTGTAGGACAGTTTGTCCTTCTGCCCTCTTTCTCCTATCTGGCCATCAATGCAGAAATCCTTCCGGATGGTTACTTCCTGCAGGCGACCCTGAGCTCGTTTCTTCGGTACCTTCCCAGGTTTGGGCTTTATCTGACCATCTTTCTGATCCTCAGGAGCGACACGTAACTCCTTAATGCGTTCAGCTATCATACTGGAAGTCTCCTGAAACCTCTCTTGTATGTCACGGTACTGTCGTTTCAGATCAATCAGCTGTTGCTCTGCCTGCGATTTAACAGCAGCCCCTGCTATGTTGTCCAAGGGTTCTAACTGCTTCTGACTGGGATGTGTCAGGTGGAACTCAGTCTTTTCGGACAATTTTATACTGGCACCGTGGAAGTTTTCAGGGACATCCTGTCCCCACTCTATCAGTGCATAGGTGCAGTTGGTCCTTGAGTCTGGTCTCATTGCGACCACGTAAGCCTTTCTATCCGGGGACAATATTTGTACCACCTCTTTAATTTGTTTCTCTCTCCAGTCACTCCCTGGAAGTTCAATGGCCACGCTCGCTTCTGAGCGTGTCCCTTCTGCTTCGCACCATTGGACTACTTTGATGGGGTCCATGCCGGCACTTCTGGCGTTCACCTGCTGTATCAGGATCCCGGACGAGAACCCCCACGTGTAGCGATACCTCCAACTAAGAAGGCCGCAGCTTTAGTTGGGCCCTGAAGACAGCTCCGCCAACCCCCGGCAATATGCTCAACCCCCTACTGGCACAGCTAGTAAGGGGAGATAGGACCGCGTGACCGCAACTCTAGGTGACGCAGTCCTATGGCAAACACACACAGTGATATACTTTAAAACTTCTATTAGAGTAAGTGAAACTGACACCAATGTACTTGACCCAGATATTTTACTGAGGCTAATGGGCAAGTAATAAACAACAGTATAACAAGTTGCAGATCCCTGCAATAAACAGTAATAAAGATAAACAGAGTAATCAGAAATAATTAAGTATTGCTATGCAACTCTAGCGCTGCCCTTTTACAGCTACTTCCCCTCATGGGTAGACTAACACCCAGCAATGTCTACCTATGCAGTCAGGCCTGACTGATCTAAATGGAAGTTCAGTGAAACAATATTCGCTAGCAATCTTTCGGTGGTGCACTTGAAGAACAACTTTGTAATCCCAACGAATAGTAAAGATAAAGTATCTGTCTTTAAACAGCTCTCACCACCCGGACAAGTCCAAGTCCGTTTCCTCCATCGATTCGTCTAGGAACAGGAATCCACCGACATCCAATCTTCAATCCTTCTGGTATACTGCAGCAAGGATGAGAAGATGTCTCTAAGGTTCTGCTAGGCTGGCAGAGGGGCTCTTTGGAAAGGAGCACAAGGCCCAGGCTTCAGGCCTTGTGCACACAGCAGTTCAGCACAGAGATCCTCTTGCTAGGAGAGGGGGTGTCCAAAGAGACCGAACAAACTCCACCTCCCCTTTATAAAGTCTGCCCCAGCAGTCTCTGTTCCGGAGCAATGTACCCTGGGTGCTGCAAGATGTACTGGGAGATGTAGTCTCTCTCTCTCCTCTGCTTTCACTTCCAGTAATGTCTCTTTACTTCCTCCCGACTCACCTCTCCCCTGGAACTTCTTGTCTCTCTGTCTTAAAGGGGAATACCCCGCTACACTAATGACAGCGACAATTCTGCAACTGAGCAAATTTCAGTGTTTTTGATTTGATTACATTATTGAATAATTTTTATTATTATTATATTATTATTTGTTATAATTATTTATAGTTATTTATTATATTATAATTTATGATTTTTAGTTTCAAACTTTATCATACCCGGGATGTCTACTAGACTCTGGTTTGGACAGATTTAAGTGAGTTATTCCTAAGAATTACAGGCCTACAATATAAAACGCCAAATTTCCATGCAAAATAATTGTACTGCTTTCAGCACCTAAAATCTGACAGAATCATACCGCCAGGGAGGTTAAAAAAGGTATTTAGCATTTTATATTTACTAAAATAATTGCATTTCCATGTAATTCAGGGTCCTGGGTTTAGTAACACTTTAGTAACATAGAATGCATTAAAGTGTAAGTTCACCTTTACAGAAAAATCTGTACCGCCGCAATCTCCGGTTCTATGCCCCGGTATATCCGCGTCAGGAGCCCGGGGCTTAGAAATCCTCTCTCCATCCTCACGTCTTCTGCCTAGCTGACAGGATGGGCTATGCAGCTGCTGATTGGTTGGCGCAGCCCATGTGATAGGGTTGACCAATTAGAATGCTCAGAGAACATTCAGCTTAGAGGATGCTCAGTTTGGTGTGTATTGCTAGAAAGGTTTTCTTTTTCTTGGGAGAGTGCATGTGATCAGCACAGGGCCAATCAGTAGACTTGTGCACAACGGAAAAATTTGTTTAGTTTCGGTTCATTTCTTGTGCACAACGGAAAAATTAGTTTAGTTTTGGTTCGTTCCTTTTCGGTCCTGTTGATTCGTAATCATTCGTAATTTTGCTAGACGGGATTTTTCGTGTTCGGACTAATTCGTATTTTCGCAAGCGTAATTTTTAGTTGAATTTTTAGTTGATTTATAATTCGTACTTTCGGTAGAGTACGTTGTTTTTTGTTGATTCTGGACACAACTCCTACTTTCGTAACTTTTTTTTGGGTTCGTTGATTCGTAATTTTCCGTGTCTCTCTCACAACGACGCTGCCTATTATGCCTAATGTGCTTCGAATGGATTTGTACTTTTCTAAATACATAGCGGTTATTTGTAACGATTCAAAATCTCGTATTTTACTTTCGTTTTTTACATGCGGCTATAGCCTCCGCCCCTGTACACCATTTTGAGAGGGAGTTCAGCACGGTGAGGGAGAAGCAGAGAGCAGAGTGAGTGTTATTGTGCTTCGTATGGATTCGTACATTCGTAACTTTTTTCATAACGAATTATGCCGAAGACATTCGGGCATTCGCTATTTTGCGGTATAATTTATTTCGGATTTGGTTTTATTCGTAATTGCTTTGTTCGGAAATTCGAATGCTTCCGAATGTCCGAAAGTTGCTAAATTCGGACGAATTTAGATTCGTTACGAAATGAATTGCACAAGCCTACCAATCAGCACTGTCTAGACATGTCCAGACAGAGGGTCAGGAGCCCTGCAGCCTCATAGGACAGTCAGAGGAGAATGAAAACGCCTCCTACAAGTTTCTCCAGGAACTGATAGAAGTCTGCTATATACTGCTGATCAGAAAAGGTATTTAGCAGTTTATATTTACAAAAATAATTGCATTTCCATGTTCTGTATGTAGCGCCCTGCTCCCAATGACTGAGCGCTATGTTTCAATTTAGAGGGTATCTGAGCCAATAGCTAGGCTCAGATGTATATATTTATGTTAAATTAGCCTCTGTTCCAGCTATGGCTGTGTTGGGCAGACTTCCCACTGTTTGCCTGTAGGTGGCGTTACCACCTCGGGCCAATGTGGAAGACTGACAAGCCAGAGTGTATTGGGTACCTTCCCCCGGGAACAGTTCAGTGAGCGTGGTCTACCCGCTGAGCATGCTGGGGAAGGGTACTTAAGGGGCAGATGCCATCTTTTTGGGTCCTTGGTCCCCTCGCGACCCTCCTGGCGTGAATGGTGTATTGTGTGATTTGTGGCCTCGGAACCATGCTGGTCCGAGGCCGCAACTCCAACCAGTAGGCCCAGTTAGGCTGACTAGGTCTGAAGGTGATCCTGTGCTGTCCGTCCTGAGGGAGGAAGCCACTCAATGGAGGAAACCAGGGGAGGACCTGTCCTGGAAAAGACAAAGCGGAAGGCTGGTGTCTTGAGGAGGGCCTGGTAATTCTATTGGAGGATGCACCGCAACTAAAGTTACCTTGCAGTCTGCCGGGTCGGCTTAAAGGCTCTTGACTGTTTGGCTGGAAGTTCAGGTGTTGAGTCCTGTGGCAGAGGATCCCGGAGTATCCAATTCTGTGCACCCCCAGTCTGTGGCAGAGACTGGTCCTGATATTGTCCGTGCATCATACCGGCTGCTAGGCCAGGTGAGAGGCGCCAATCCGGGTGAGCAATACCCACTCTAGGGAGAGGGGTGAATGACTGTATATTTGAGGAGTTCTCCCCAGTGATCTGCACCGTGTGCCTGAACCTACCCCTTCCCTTCACCTTTCTATATGTTTATGCAAAAAGGAAAATAAAACCTAACAGCTTAAGGTTTTACATCTTGTGTAGACATTGGAGTTTCTACAGACTTTCTTCCCCTGGACAACGAACAGAGGTAACGTGCAGGCCCAAAATTAAACCAGCAGCTCATGCGGGGGTGTGCTACATGTATACTGTGGGAGACCAAATATAGCGAATGCAGGGTCCAGGGTTTAGTAACACTTTAATGCCATCTATTTATTAAAAGTAATACAGATATATATCGCAGAATTCACCTGCCTCCTTTTTGCTTTGTTTTCCCAGTCTGTCCGTTCTGTCTCCCATTAATGATTTTATTTGTCTGTGTCCAGGTGCCAAGTGAATCTAATGGGAGTGATTTTATAATTATCAATCAGCAGCTTCACTTGCAGGGCTCTAATGAGGAAAGTGGCAGAGTCTGTATCCCTTTAGGCTGGGTTCACACTGATACTACACGACATTCATCCGACTTTCATCCTACTTTGCTCTGCGACATCAGTCCTACATTGATCCTACATTGGTCCGACATCCATCCGACTTTCATGAACAGGATACTACTTTGATCCGACATTGTGCTAGTCTGACTTGTCCTTTGACCAATCAAAACAATCCCAGGGTGAGATAAGTTCCTTTTACTGCTGCTGTAATCACATGTCGGATGTCAAATGTCGGATGGTTAGGACAAGGATCCTACTTTGATCCGACTTCAATGATATTCAATGGGCTGAAGTAGGACAAAAGTCGGACCAAAGTAGTGCAGGGAGCATTTTCAAAGTCGGACCGACTTGTGTCGGACCAGTTAAGACGGCTCCCATAGGGAAACATTGATTTTCACACGTCATGCGACATGAGCTCCTAATGTCGGAGCGTTTGTCGGACCAGTGTGAACCAGGCCTAAGACATGCTTTCCCTTTGAAAGTATCTCACCAAAAAATGAAATTTTTGTTGCAGGGGGTGCTTAAAAACTGCCTTGTTTCTTAGTGCAGGCTTCTGGGAAAATCAGTGAGCCAATCACACAAGCAGGAAATGTAATTTTTGGTGGTGCATTCTGTACAACCATCTGTATACAGAACATCTCCAGGTAGCCATATTGCATTTTACAGAAAATTACAGCGCTGCAGATTGAAAAGGAAAGGTCGTTTTAAATAACATTCAATTACAATACGACTTGTGTCGCAATTGTACATGCTATATAAATGTTTTAATTTTGCTATTTTATTTCCCCATGAAAGAGGAGTTACCCTTTAAGGGTATGTAGCGCCCTCCTCACTCCCCTCTTTCTCTCGTCTCATCTTTCTTTTGTCTAGGGGTATCTTAGAGGGGAGGGAGCGGGGACACCACGCCTGTCTTCCACCACATGTGTCAGTGCGGTATAAGCAACGTTCTTGTATTACCTTTGGGTCAGTGCTGTGCACCTGGATCCTCCCTCCAAGAGTCACCTTGAACAATGTCTGCTAGGAAATGAGCCCCACACCATTAAAGTTCAACACTCCTTTATTCTTCTTGAATGAACACAATCAGTTGAACTCCCTTAGTAGAAACAGAACAGGAAAGGAGGTGTGGATGCGAATAGGCCCAGACACAATGTAGTTCTCCACTTTCCTTCCTGAAAGTGGGTTGCAGTCTCCGAACGAGGGGGGATTTCCTTCCAGGCGGTCTCCGACGAGAGGCTCACCTGTCACCGGCAGTCTGCTGCACCAGGTCTTCAAGTAAGGAGCTCCCCCCGGTCCATTGCGCCTTCCGGATTCGGATACCCACTCCCGGGGTTCCCTAGGACCTCCTTCCCTCGCGGAACTCAGTGTTGGGCACTGAGCTCCGGACCTCCATCCGAGTACCTCACCCCAGGCTAAAGGTGCCTGGGATGGAACACGACCTCCGATTGTCCTCTAGGCCTAGGCCACCCAGAGGACCGACACGAACCACCATCCACAAGCTGAAGGTGCCTGGGACTTCGACCCCGTGACAAAGATGGCCGGCCCCTTTATACCCTCTCCCAGCAAGCACAGCGGGTTCCCCGCCCCACCATACCGCTGCTGAGGGAGGACAAAAAGGAAGCACAACACACAGCAATGATTCAACCCCAACCCAGGGCGACAGCGCCACCTGCTGGGCCGCAGGGAATTTCACATCACCAATGTCTCTGTCAGGTTCAAATTTACACCCGGGAAAGTACATACCCGCTACAGGTACATTTAAACTTGTGAATGTACCATGCCTGGGAGTATATGTGAGAACCCCAGCAGGGCTACCTGCGATTAGCTGCAAGAGGCAGCCCTATTAAAAGCAATGGGAGGCTACTGGGTCCCGCAGCTAATCGTGCCCACTCCCATGTAACCACTCATGCAGCGATCTCATGCGAGTGATCGCCCCTGGCCCCGCGAACACACGCATACAAATGCAAACACCTGTCAGGTGCATCTATGTAAGAAAATAACAATTGCACTACACTTGTCACATATTATCTCAAATTCTGGAGTGATAACAGTAATTCTATGGCCAGTATTCACTGCTAACTCTTAAGCCCTGTACACACGATCGGTTTTACCGATGAAAACACTCCGATGGACTTTTTTCATCGGACAAACCGATCGTGTATGGGACCCATTGGTCTTTTTTCCATCGGTTTTAAAAAATAGAACATGTTTTAAATTTTTCTGATGGATCAAAAACCGATAGCAAATTCCGATCGTCTATGGGCAAGTCCATCGGATAAAAAACCCACGCATGCTCAGAATCAAGTCGACGCATGCTCAGAAGCATTGAACTTCCTTTTTCTCGGCTCAGCGGATTGTTTTACGTCACCGCGTTGGGAACGGTCGGTTTTTTGACTGATGGTGTGTAGGCAAGACTGATGGAAGTCAGCTTCATCGGATTTCCGATGGACAAAACCATCAGATTAGAATCCATAGGATATCCGATCGTGTGTACGAGGCTTTATGCCCTGTACACACGGTCGGACTTTTGACTAGCCAAAATCACATCGGAATTTCGACGGAGGTCCATCAGAGTAAAAGAGAACATGTTCTCTATCTAAACTCAGATGGAATTCCTCAGAATTTCCGATGGAAAAAGTCCGATGGGGCATACACACGGTCGGAATATCTGATGAAAAAATTCCGTCAGACTTTTTCCATTGGAAATTCCAATCGTGTGTACAAGGCATAAATGTATTAGTTGGATGGCTTTTAACCACTTCCGGAATATTTTACCCCCCTTCATGACCAGGCCATTTTTTGCGATACGGCACTGCGCTACTTTAACTGACAATTTTTTTCCCACAATTAGAGCTTTCTTTTGGTGGTATTTGATCAGCTCTGTTGTTTTTATTTTTTGCGCTATAAACAAAAAAAGACAATTTTGATGAAAAAACAAAACAATATTTTTTAGTTTCTGCTATAAAACATATGCAATAACATTTTTGAAAAAATCGAATTTCTTCATCAATTTAGGCCAATATGTATTCTGCTACATATTTTTGGTTAAAAAATCCCAATAAGTGTATATTGATTGGTTTGCGCAAAAGTTATTGCGCCTACAAATTATGGGATATTTTTATTTTTTTACTAGTAATTGCGACGATGAATGACTTATAGTGGGGCTGCGATGTTGCGGCGGACAGTCGGGACAATAACTGACACTTTTGACACTTTTTGGGGACCAGTGACACTAATACAGTGATCAGTGCTAAAAAATATCCACTGTCACTGTACTAATGACACTGGCAGGGAAGGGGTTAACATCAGGAGCGATCAAAGGGTTATATGTGTGCCTGACCAGTGCTTTACTACTGTGGGGGAGGTGCTTGTACTAGGAGAAGGCATGGATTGGTGCCTCTGCTTTTCAGGAACACAGGATCCATGTCTTCTGTAGTGACAGAACGGCAATCTGCCTAGTTTACATAGTTCTGCCTGTGTACCGAAGAATCGTCAGGTACTGGCAGAAATTGAGTCTGCCATACCCGCCAATCAGCTCCCGCTATGTCTAATCAACTGGAGTTGGCCACCAGTGGCGCCTGCCCCAAACCTGGAAGTGCAGGACACATACCTAGCACATGATCCTGCGCAGGAGAGCCACCTTGACGCCGTATATCTACAGTATACAGTCGTCAAGCAGTTAATGCGTACCCTATGCATACCTCCCAACTTTTTTTTGTAAATTATGTTTTTATTGATTTTTTACACAGTACAGAAAACAACACTCCACACAACGTGGAGACAGCCGGCCACAACATTCGCCGGTGCATACAGTCATAAAACAAAAACACAAAAAACACAAATTATCACATTAAACCTGTGATACTCCCAGCCCCCTACCCCCATCCCCTCCCTCCCAAACCCCCCCCCCCCCCTGCCTAGATAGGAACACAAATGTCACGGGCCACCTACCAGAGGTGGCCCGCCATGATTCAGAAGTACAGTCTAGTAGCTCCCTGCAGAGTCAAATTGGACATAGCACATGAAATCAGTTCCCCCTCGCCCCCAACCCCCCCCCCCCACCCAGACATAGGACTACAGGAAAGGAGACACTACCCCATCTTCACATGTTTAATACATAAGTGCACAATAACCCCTCAAGGTCCTGACATTCCGAACATTCTTGAGGGACACCTATCAGCAAAAGTATGCCGGAATAGGACACACCCCTTGCCACGCCCCCTTAAAGGAGAATTGTACAAAAAAACAAGATTGGTTAAACCTACAAATGCTTTTTTTACCACTTCTATTCCTTTATATTGGCTTTTGGAATTTACAAATGCAGCAATTTAGAAAATAGATGAAACGTTTAGTGCTGGAAAACACTTTTTGATAGATAAAAAGTGCATTTTATATACATCTATATTGAACAGGCAAAGATGAGGGACAAATGAGGAGGAATGAGGAACAGAGGGACATTGCTCCAAATCAGGGACAGTCCCTCGAAATCAGGGACAGTTGGGAGCCATGCCTATGGACAATTTGGGGTATCTTGGTTTTTTTTTCAAGTTCACGGGTGCAAGCAACTTTAAGGCTTAACACGTTTGTGCATTTAAAGATTTATGAAAAGAACTTTTAAAAAAAAGGTTTCGGAAGTCGGGTTGTATGTAGCATGTCTCTCTAATATATATGGCCAGTGTTTGAAATATCTACCCCTATTTGGTGGTCTCTGATCATCATACGACAAATAAAAATAATCCCATTATCTGTGTGTGTCAGCTAATATTACTAGTCGGTGGAACGTCTCCGGCTCCTATTACCAAAGAAAAGCGGAGTGAAGATACAGTGCCAGCTTCAAGGACGCTGGAACATGATAAGGATCTTGTCTTTTCCCATGAAAAGTCTAATATACATTTCAGCATCATGCTTGTGAAGCAACGTCATACCATTCTTTTCTGCAGAAAATTAAATGGATAGCACTGTCTATGTACCATGTATATAGTTCAGTTATTTTTAGCTTGGGATCTCTGTTCAAATGAAAAATCTTGGGAAAGAACATTTGTTTGATTTTCTAATCGTTAGACTTCATGTACACTAGCAGCTCCTAAACTTGAGTTTAAGAGCTTTTGGCCTTTTTTTTTTTGCCAAAGCTGCTAAACTAATCTTCATAAAAGCCTATGGGGTCAATTTACAAAGCTTTGTGATAAGCGTATGATATTACTCATGTGCATACATTATCGCATGCGGTACACTAAGTCCAATTCCCCCAAAAAATAAAAAACAACGATTATGGGAAAAAAATGTATCAGTAAATACAGCATAAAAAGCTCTTAAGTCCAATTCACAAATGGACCGGAGCATTAAAAAGCATGCGATATTTACCACCAGGGTTTGGCTGGCGGTATCACATGCAATATTTGTCAAAAAACAGCCTGGGGTCGGGGAAACCGCCAGGCTGTTTTTTGACAAATAGCTGGTTGCTAAACATCGGGCCGGGAAGCCGGCCGCCGCGTCCTTACCAACTGATGACTCATCAGCTGTCAGCAGCCTCCCCGCTGACAGTTGATTGTAAAAAAAAACACAGACAATTAAAAATTATGAATGAGAAATAGCGTGGGGTCCCCCCCCCCAGTCAGTCCATACCAGGCCCTTCGTATCTGGTATGGGTTTTAAGGGGAACACAATTTTTTTTTAACGATGCGGGGTCCCCCCAAAATCCATACCAGACCCATACCCAAGCATGCAGCCCGGCAGGTCAGGAAAGAGGGGGGACGAGCGAGTGCCCCCCCTCCTGAACCATATCAGGCCGCATGCCCTCAACATGGGGGGGGTGCTTTGGGGTGGGGGGGCCTCTTCCCGACAACCCTGGGCGGTGGTTGTGGGGGTCTGTTGGCAGGGGGCTTATCGGAATACAAGGGGACCCCCACCCCTACCTATTTACCAAAAAAAAATAAGTGTAGTGTTACAAAACACAAGAGATGTCCTTTATCAAACATTGTGTTTTCTTCCTCTAGTGTTTCTTCTCCCTCTTCTCTCTCCTGTGGTTTCTTCTCCCTCTGCTGTCTTCTCCCTTCTGTGTTTCTTCTCTCTCCGGTGATGTCTTCTTCGTTCCAACGCCGCAGCCCGCTAAAAATAAAAAACATGGTTATCCTCCGACGCTGGCTGCCTCCGTTGTGTCTGTTCCCACTGTCTGCCATTTCTCATATAGCCATGGGGCGTTGGCATCTGATGACATCACCCAGGGACCCCGCCCATTGTGACGTCACTTCTTTGTGTTGTACACTTTTTTTTTGGGAGGGGCTTCCAGATTCCGATAAGCCTCCCGCTCACAGACCCCCACAACCACTGCCCAGGGTTGGCGGGAAGAGGCCGTTGTCCCAAAAGCAGAGCCCTCCCCACCCCAAAGCACCCACCCCCCATGTTGAGGGCATGCAGCTTGGTATGGTTCAGGAGGGGGGGCACTTGCTCGTTCCCCCCTATTCCTTACCCACTGGGCTGCATGCTCAGATAAGGGTCTGGTATGGCTTTTGGTGGGGCCCCACGCCATTTATTTTTAACATTTTTGCGTGGGGGTTCTCCTTAAAATCCATACCAGACCCGACGTTCTGGAACTTCTTTTGAGCGGCAGGCGTCCCACAGTTCTGTATGCGTGATTTTACCGTAATTCCTAGGGCGACAATCGCGGCAAAATCGCGCAGCGATTCGTGTGCCATTGAAAGTAACAGGGATCACAAGGGCGCCCCCGTGATTTGCGGCGATTCGGAATCATGGGCCAAATCGCTGCGATTCTGCTCACAAAACAGAACACCATGGTGTAAATGGAGCCTAAAGAATGTTTATTGTTATTCAACTTGGCCTTGTCTGAAATTACTTGAGGACACACTTACAGTATTTGTTACCCCAACATTTCATATTTCTGATGTGTGCCTGCTGTACCATGTACTTGTACGGTAAAGTATCCTGTTCTCTTTGTATTGCTTCCTTTGTGTGAAATCTCTGGAGTTTCTGCCATTCCCTTTGCTTTCCTATTAAAAACTGACCACACTAAGCAGGAAAACACACCCTGGTCAGTTCTCTAGCTGTGCTGGGAACTCAAGCTGCTCTCCTCCAATGATCAGACTTGTCCTGACACACCTGCCGCTACACAGAGAAAAGGTATGATGTGTATTGGAGAACTGTTATGTGAACCATGTGAACAGTGCAGAAGTTGGACCACAAATTGCAAGGAGTTAAATATGTTTAATAATAAATAATTAGTTTCCTCCACTAGATGTCAGGCAGTATCATATACCATCTCTGGGCAAAAAAAAGTTTCCCATGCAGTGGGGCTGCATCTGTTCTGCACGGGTTTACTGCTCATTTTTGATTGGGGAGAGGAGAAATTAGATTTACTTATCTAACCCTTCGACCCCCCCCCCCCCCAGCACAAGGTTCTATAGACCAGGAACAGTCCACTGCTGGACCGTGGGGGAGCGCTGTTTTCCAAGCTGGACCAATGTAATTATGTGAAAAAATTACCTCTCCTCTACTACTCCTTTAACCCCCTTCCCGCCCACGCTATAGCCGGGCACGGGCTTACTTTGCCAGGTGGGCGTCTATTGATGTCCTCCCGTGATTGCGCTGCCCAGGCACTCCCTTTGGACTCAGCTGATCACAGATCAAGGTAAAGCGCCCCTTTACCACATGATCAGCTGTGTCCAATGACAGCTGATCACGGATGTAAACACAAGCCGTTATTGGCTTTTCTTTCCTCATGCTGACAGTGTGAGGAGAAGAGAGCCGATTACTGGCTTGTGTTAAAGGGACATCAGCACTGATAGTCAGTGTCCTGATTATCAGTGCAGTCCCACCAGTGCCCACCAGTGCACCAATCAGTGCCCACCAGTGCTGCCAATCATGTTCATCAGTGCTGCCAATCATTGTCACCTATCAGTGCTGCCTATCAGTGCCACCTATCAGTGCCCCTTCAGTGCTGTCTATTAGTGCCACCTATCAGTGCCCATCCTTGCTGCCTATCAGTGTCCATCAGTGCTGTCTATCAGTGGCGTCTATCAGAGCCCTTAATGCCGTCTATCAGAGCCCCTCAGTGCCACCTCATCAGTGCCCACCAGTGCCACCTAATCTGTGCCCACCAGTGCCGCCTATCAATGCCCATCAGTGCAGCCTATCAGTGCCACCTCCTCAGTGCCAACCAGTGCTTCTTCATCAGTGCCACCTATTAGTGCTGCCTATCAGTGCCACCTATCAATACCCATCAGTGCCGCCTATCAGTGCAGCCTCATCATTGCCCACCAGCGCCGCCTCATCAGTGCTGCCTCATCAGAGCGCATCAGTGAGGGAGAAAACTTACCTGTTTTCTCCATTTTATAACATACTATGAAAAATGTATTTTTTTGTTTTTTTTTCCTGTCTTTTTTCCGTCTGTTTAGCAAAAAATAAAAAAAACCAGTGGTGATTAAATACCACCAAAAGAAAACTATATTTGTATTAAAAAAAAGATAAATATTTAGTTTGTGTATAGTGTTGCATGACCACGCAAATGCCATTCAAAGTGCAACAGCCCTGAAAGCTGAAAATTGGCCTGTGCAGCAAGGGGGTAAAAGTTCCCAGTAGGTAAATGGTTAAACAGCATGAGCATCAGCAGAAGACCAATTTATTGTCCCCACTTCATCCAGTTCTGTGATTTGAAGATGCCGGGGTCACACGTCATTAGCAGCTGATCTCACAGGAGAATTTACTGGCAGTCTCAGTATATTGGTTTTGCATGGAAGGTCCACTTTAAGTCTCTGCAGTACTGTTTTGATAACAATGAGTCGTGTTCCCTTGGGAAATGATACAGCGACTGTGAATTCATTGGTCTGCTGATCACTAAGAAGAACTTGATGTGTATATAATTCCTCACATTTATTACAAACATCAGAATGACCAAAAATAGATCAAACTTGGTTCAAGGTCTGTCTGGCATTTGGAGAAAGAACAAGGAGTACAGACAAAACATTCCATAGAACAATCACAGGGACCATCACAGCTCGCCATCCGCACAGAACACGACGCAAATCCATCAATAGGCGCACCAGCTGGAAGTGTCCTGGCTCCCCCGTTATGATAACTAAATAGGGCTGATAAAAGTAGCAATTCATGTATGCCCGCCATGCTGTTCGCAGCTCTGAAAACAATTCTAGGTGGGGGCGGCATTGTAAATAGACAGTAAGCTGCATCAAGGACATCCTAGATGTTACAGAGAACATTCCTGTAAACATGCAGAACAGCAAAGCAAGATGGTTCCTTTAGTTTTTGAGCTTACTGAGCCATTTGTTGAAGTTCAGCATCAGGATCGGAAAGAGGGACGCCTTTCATTATTTAGTCAATAGGCACACCCTTGCCATGCCCTGCCTCAATCACACAGACCATGTTGAATTGAGACTGGCTTCACATGTACCCGCTGTAGTGTGTTGTGTTAATACACATTATGGGGAGCATTACTCTGCATCAGTGGCAGCTGGTGAAGTTTTAGGATGGGGGGTGCCAAACTCCGCCCTTCCGTTTGACCCCTCCCACTTATCATAAGCCACACCCCTTATAGAATCCACCCACTACCAGCATCACAGGACAGAGTATACAGCCCCATCATCACAGGACAGAGTATACAGCCCCAGCATCACAGGACAGAGTATACAGCCACAGCATCACAGGACAGAGTGTACAGCTCCAGCATCACAGGACAGAGTATACAGCCCCAGCATCACAGGACAGAGTATACAGACCCATCATCACAGGACAGAGTATACAGCCCCAGCATCACAGGACAGAGTATACAGCTCAGCATCAGAGGACAGAGTATACAGCCCCAGCATCACAGGACAGAGTATACAGCCCCAGCATCATAGGACAGAGTATACAGCCCCAGCATCACAGGACAGAGTGTACAGCTCAGCATCACAGGACAGAGTGTACAGCCCCAGCATCACAGGACAGAGTATACAGCCACAGCATCACAGGACAGAGTATACAGCCCCAGCATCACAGGACAGAGTATACAGCCCCAGCATCACAGGACAGAGTATACAGACCCATCATCACAGGACAGAGTATACAGCCCCAGCATCACAGGACAGAGTATACAGCTCAGCATCAGAGGACAGAGTATACAGCCCCAGCATCACAGGACAGAGTGTACAGCCACAGCATCACAGGACAGAGTATACAGCCCCAGCATCACAGGACAGAGTATACAGCCCCAGCATCACAGGACAGAGTATACAGCCCCAGCATCACAGGACAGAGTATACAGCCACAGCATCACAGGACAGAGTATACAGCCCCAGCATCACAGGACAGAGTATACAGACCCATCATCACAGGACAGAGTATACAGCCCCAGTATCACAGGACAGAGTATACAGCTCAGCATCAGAGGACAGAGTATACAGCCCCAGCATCGCAGGACAGAGTATACAGCCCCAGCATCACAGGACAGAGTGTACAGCTCAGCATCACAGGACAGAGTGTACAGCCCCAGCATCACAGGACAGAGTATACAGACCCAGCATCACAGGACAGAGTATACAGCCCCAGCATCACAGGACAGAGTATACAGCTCAGCATCACAGGACAGAGTGTACAGCTCAGCATCAGAGGACAGAGTATACAGCCCCAGCATCACAGGACAGAGTATACAGCCCCAGCATCATAGGACAGAGTACACAGCCCCAGCATCACAGGACAGAGTGTACAGCCCCAGCATCACAGGACAGAGTGTACAGCCCCAGCATCACAGGACAGAGTATACAGACCCAGCATCACAGGACAGAGTATACAGCCCCAGCATCACAGGACAGAGTATACAGCCCCAGCATCACAGGACAGAGTATACAGACCCAGCATCACAGGACAGAGTATACAGCCCCAGCATCACAGGACAGAGTATACAGCCCCAGCATCACAGAACAGAGTATACAGCCCCAGCATCACAGGACAGAGTATACAGCGCCAGCATCACAGAACAGAGTATACAGACCCAGCATCACAGGACAGAGTATACAGCCCCAGCATCACAGGACAGAGTGTACAGCCCCAGCATCACAGAACAGAGTATACAGCCCCAGCATCACAGGACACAGTATACAGCCCCAGCATCACAGGACAGAGTGTACAGCTCAGCATCACAGGACAGAGTATACAGACCCAGCATCACAGGACAGAGTATACAGCCCAAGCATCACAGGACAGAGTATACAGCCCCAGCATCACAGGACAGAGTATACAGCCCCAGCATCACAGGACAGAGTATACAGCCCCAGCATCACAGGACAGAGTGTACAGCCCCAGCATCACAGAACAGAGTATACAGCCCCAGCATCACAGGACAGAGTATACAGCCCCAGCATCACAGGACAGAGTGTACAGACCCAGCATCACAGAACAGAGTATACAGACCCAGCATCACAGGACAGAGTATACAGCTCAGCATCACAGGACAGAGTATACAGCCCCAGCATCACAGGACAGAGTATACAGACCCAGCATCACAGGACAGAGTATACAGCCCCAGCATCACAGGACAGAGTGTACAGCTCAGCATCACAGGACAGAGTATACAGCCCCAGCATCACAGGACAGAGTATACAGCCCCAGCATCACAGGACAGAGTATACAGCGCCAGCATCACAGAACAGAGTATACAGCCCCAGCATCACAGGACAGAGTATACAGCCCCAGCATCACAGGACAGAGTATACAGCGCCAGCATCACAGAACAGAGTATACAGACCCAGCATCACAGGACAGAGTATACAGCCCCAGCATCACAGAACAGAGTATACAGCCCCAGCATCACAGGACAGAGTATACAGCCCCAGCATCACAGGACAGAGTATACAGCGCCAGCATCACAGAACAGAGTATACAGACCCAGCATCACAGGACAGAGTATACAGCCCCAGCATCACAGAACAGAGTATACAGACCCAGCATCACAGGACAGAGTATACAGCCCCAGCATCACAGGACAGAGTGTACAGCTCAGGGTATACAGATCAGGGTGTACAGATCAGGGTGTATAGATCAGGGTGTACAGATAAAGGTATACAGATCAGGGTGTACAGATAAAGTTATACAGATCAGGGTATACAGATCAGGGTGTACAGAAGATCAGGGTGTACAGATAAAGCTATACGGATCAGGGTCTACAGATCAAGGTATACATATAAAAGTATACAGATAAAGGTATACAGATTAGGGTATACAGACCAGGGTGTACAGATCAGTGTACAACCCCCCCGCTCGCGGGTTTGACTGAACCATTCACCCCCTCCCGCTCTCGGCTCTGACAGCCCACCCCTATGGCATCCCCAGCTCTCGGCTCTGACAGCCCCCCCCCCCCGGCAGGAGGTCCAGCACTTACCACCAGTGCTGAGTCCAGCAGCCATGGCGGGGATGTCCGTCCTTGTGTCTCTTCTGTGCCTCCTCTTCCTAAGCGCCAGGCATCCAATAGGATGCCCTGGCGCTTTGGCAAATCGGGAAATAGGTCTGACGACCTGCCTCCCTGATTGGCGGGGAGGAGCGTTAGTCTAAAAATAGCGAAAATTTATTTGCTATCGTCACACAATTGGGTGGGATTAGAACGAACTCTCTGTGCACCGAGCCCACCCTATTTTGAAGCCTATTACAGCCTCTGGCTCTAATCAGGTGCTTCAAAATGTACCACCCCCACCATAGGAATCCATGCGTCCAGCGTCCTGAAAGGGGCCAGGCGCATGGATGGGGTGGCCGCGCCCGTGTGCCCACAAGGCACGGGCCGCCCATGCTGTGCATTAAAGTGGTTGTAAACTCTTTAATATACCCAGTGCAGTGACTGGCCTCAGGTGATACACAGAGATTAAATATTCCTCTCACATAAGTTGTACCTGTTTATGTGTAGTCTTCTTTTCTCTACATCTGTTCAAAGTTCAGAATTTATAAAGCTTGTCTGAGCTTTCAGAGAACAGGGGACAGAGAGCTAAAGTTACACACTGCAAAGCGCAGTGAGGAGAGCTCTGAGAGCTGATTGGAGGGAAGGGACACATCCCCCTTCACACAGCACACAGGAACAAAGCTGAGACTGTCAATCACAGGCTGTATGCTGGAGCTCCCTCCCCGTCACATTTTTTCTTTTGGTGTCTCGAAAACTTGTCAGAAGTTATTCATGCTTATAGCGTTACATGCCTGATGACGCAGTCCTATGTGGCTCTGAAATGTTGTAATCTGCTGTAACGATGTGATCGCTGATTAAAGCTTATGACCCATTTTGGAGATCCTTGGTGTGCTGGTGACATTCTTTTGCTCTGACTTGACATGGTACCAGCCGGTGGTCGCTTCAGCACCCACATATACACACAGCCATTTCTACAGGAACGTGTGCGGTGGGAATAGTGAGTTGGAAGTATTCCCTTAGAGGTTCAGCATCTAGCAATCAAAGTCAAGTGGTAGATAATGATTGATCCGCGATGGCCAGATCCAAACTTGCCAGCTTTCATCCAAATATGCCGGATTTCACTTAGGCTACAAACTATCCGAGCACCAGGCTCTATTCTGCAACTTCAGTCAATTTTTCATCTTTCCATCTATTAAATCTTCTGCCCTTGTTGTTTTAACTTTGGATAGTAAAACATTTTTTTTCTGCCAGTAAATACCTTATGCAGCCCACTTCCTGTTTCTTGTCTGTTCATTAGCCTAGGCTTATGACATCATGCACAGCTCTCTCTCTCTCACTCTCGTGAGATTTTGCCAGAAAGGGAGGGGGGATGAGTCATAAGAGGGCCAATGAGAGCTTCAGAGCTGGAGGGGTGTGTCAGTGTAAATCCAGGAAGTGAATAGGCAGCAGCTGCATCTGCCCACAGTTAAAATGGATGCAGCCAGACTCAGTGGAGGGAGATTTCTGCAGCATATTTGGCAAGTACAGAATCACAGTATATATAAAATAATATGCAAAGTGGTTGGAGGGAAGCTTCAGAATGGCAAAGATGTTTTTATTACAAATTATGTGAGCAGACTAAAGTTCCTCTTTAACTCTGCTACCAGTTTCACCCCCGTCCCACCCCACTTTCTCAGACCTATTGACTTACAAACCTTCCCAGGTATGCATATGTCCAGTGCTCTCTTCCCTCACTTACTATTAACTATCTGGGGAGACCTTCTTCTGGTCCATTGAATCCTAGGGGCATCTTCTATTCCAGGGGTCTCCAAGCTTTATACACAAAGGGCCAGTTTACTGTCCTTCAGACTTTAGGGGTCCGGACTGTGGCCAGTGGTGTAGAAAATGCCCAAGTGTCAGTGGGAATAAAGAAAGAAAGGGCGCATCAGCCTAGTGCATTATCCTTTGGATGGATTTTATTAAAAATAATGAAAAGAAAACTACTTACAAACGTAGGTCCCAGTCCACTTGACTAATGGTGCAC
The DNA here is from genome assembly GCA_029206835.1 of Rana muscosa. Lineage (NCBI taxonomy): Eukaryota > Metazoa > Chordata > Amphibia > Anura > Ranidae > Rana > Rana muscosa. Next base: position 223,674,771 of record CM055121.1, read on the forward strand.
ATGTGTATATATATATATATATATATATATATATATATATATATGGACAGCTGAGAGAGGAAACACTGCTGGGCTCTGAGGAAGAAGGTTTACCTTCGAAACGCGTCAGCCTGCAGTGGCCCTTGTCTTTTCCTCTGTGACCATTTGGAGTGGTTCGGTTCGGACGCATTGCTGCTATTTGTGGAAACATTGTGAGCTTTCACATACGTTTGTAAGTAGTTTTCTTTTCATTATTTTTAATAAAATCCATCCAAAGGATAATGCACTAGGCTGGTACGCCCTTTCTTTATTTTTCTCGTTATTGTTAGGACGCCCCTATCCCTGAGGGCAGCAAGGCCAGTGACATACACCATTGCAACATACAGACTGTTTGGAAATCCACTCATTCGCAAGAGTTTTCGTTTTCTGCTATCAGTGGGAATAAACAATGCCTCGGGCTTGGTGGTCAGTAGGAGAAAATAAAATGCATAATGCCGGTGGTCAGTAGGAGAAAAAATAGTGCCCCATTATTGGTATTTATGGGTGTAACAGTGCTCCATCGTTTGAGTCAGTGGGGGGAATAGTACCCAATCATTGGTGTCAGTGAGAGGAATAGTGTCCCATTGTTGGTGTAATTGAGGGGAATAGTGCCCCATTGTTGGTGTCATTGAGGGGAATAGTGCCCCATTGTTGGTGTAATTGAGGGGAATAGTGCCCCATTGTTGGTGTCAGTGAGAGGAATAGTGTCCCATTGTTGGTGTCATTGAGGGGAATAGTGCCCCATTGTTGGTGTCATTGAGGGGAATAATGCCCCATTGTTAGTGTCATTGAGGGGAATAGTGGCCCATTGTTAGTGTCATTGAGGGGAATAGTGCCCCATTGTTGGTGCCAATGGATGGAATAGTGTCCCATCATTGGTGTCACTGGGAGTAAGCCCTGGTTTACACCTATGCATTTTTTAGTGCATTTTTGGTTATGCAGAAGCACACAACAGCCCATGTAACATGGTTTCCTATGGGTCACGTTCACATCTGTGCATTTTATGGAAAGGGCCAGGGACTTTTTTCTGGTTTTTGGTTCCATAGATTTCAATGGATGAAAAATGTGTGTTGAAAAATGCAAAATACACCTGAAATATGCAAACTGCAACCTTGATAGGTGTGAACCAGGCCTAATGCCTCGTACACACGACCGGTTTTCCTGTTGGGAAAACTGCCATGAAAGCTTTTGTCCAGGAATCCTGGCCATGTGTATGCTCCATCGCAGTTTTCCCGACAGGAAAACTGCCGGAAAAAAAAAGAAGAGAATCAGCTCCCCGGCAGTCTTTTCCCCGGCAGTTTTCCTATGTGAAAAACTGTGATGGAGCATACACACGGCCGGGATTCCTGAACAAAGCTCCATCGCAGTTTTCCTGTTGGGAAAACTGTTTGTTGTGATATATGTAGAGAGACAGCACAAACCATTACTGTACATAAGCCATGTTTACTGAAAGAACCAGCAGGAAACAGGAAACACAACACAGGAAGAAGTACAACAGAGATGCACCATAGAGTTGCATTGAAAGAAACATGTCATCCATAACATCTCCCCCTTTTAGTGTTAATCAGGGATGAGCTTCGTGTTCGAGTCGAACATACGTTCGACTCGAACATCGGCTGTTCGATCGTTCGACGAAGATCGAACGATTTGGGCCGTTCGCACCAAATTCGAGTGACGCGAACGGCCCACAATGCACTACGCCATCGCAGTGTCATCCAGGCGCTGTGATTGGCCAAGCATGCACTGTGACCCCGCATGCTTGGCCAATCACAGCGCCGGCAGCGAGGAGAGCAATGATTGGCCACAGGCAGGATGCCTGTGGCCAATTATTGCTGAGGGGGTTTAGTACACGCCCCACACTATAAAAGGCCGCCAGCGCGGCGGCCTTGTGTAGTGTGTTCCGGAGCAGGGAAAGAGAAGCATAGGCAGGGACAGTGTCATTTTTTTCCTTTACTAATCCTGGATTCCTTGTGTTTAGGGACAGAGAAGGATAGGTAGGGAGAGTGTCAGTGTGTTATTCTGTGCTAAACCTTGTTTGTAGGGACAGAGAAGGACAGTGAGGGAAAGTGTCAGTGTGCTATTCTGTTCTAAACCAATCTTGCTGAACCGTATTTGAAATCCTTGAGTTTAGGGACAGAGAAGGACACTCGTGGAAACTATCAGTGTGCTATTCTGTGCTAAATCTTGTTTGTAGGGACAGAGAAGGACAGTGAGGGAAACTATCAGTGTGCTATTCTGTGCTAAACCTTGTTTGTAGGGACAGAGAAGGACAGTGAGGGAAACTGTCAGTGTGCTATTCTGTGCTAAACCAATCTTGCTGAACCATATTTGAAATCCTTGAGTTTAGGGACAGAGAAGGACACTCGGGGAAACTGTCAGTGTGCTATTCTGTGCTAAACCTTGTTTGTAGGGACAGAGAAGGACAGTGAGGGAAAGTCTCAGTGTGCTATTCTGTGCTAAACCAATCTTGCTGAACCATATTTGAAATCCTTGAGTTTAGGGACAGAGAAGGACACTCGGGGAAACTGTCAGTGTGCTATTCTGTTCTAAACCAATCTTGCTGAACCGTATTTGAAATCCTTGAGTTTAGGGACAGAGAAGGACACTCGTGGAAACTATCAGTGTGCTATTCTGTGCTAAATCTTGTTTGTAGGGACAGAGAAGGACAGTGAGGGAAACTATCAGTGTGCTATTCTGTGCTAAACCTTGTTTGTAGGGACAGAGAAGGACAGTGAGGGAAACTGTCAGTGTGCTATTCTGTGCTAAACCAATCTTGCTGAACCATATTTGAAATCCTTGAGTTTAGGGACAGAGAAGGACATTCGGGGAAACTGTCAGTGTGCTATTCTGTGCTAAACCTTGTTTGTAGGGACAGAGAAGGACAGTGAGGGAAACTATCAGTGTGCTATTCTGTGCTAAACCTTGTTTGTAGGGACAGAGAAGGACAGTGAGGGAAACTGTCAGTGTGCTATTCTGTGCTAAACCAATCTTGCTGAACCGTATTTGAAATCCTTGAGTTTAGGGACAGAGAAGGACACTCGTGGAAACTATCAGTGTGCTATTCTGTGCTAAATCTTGTTTGTAGGGACAGAGAAGGACAGTGAGGGAAACTATCAGTGTGCTATTCTGTGCTAAACCTTGTTTGTAGGGACAGAGAAGGACAGTGAGGGAAACTGTCAGTGTGCTATTCTGTGCTAAACCAATCTTGCTGAACCATATTTGAAATCCTTGAGTTTAGGGACAGAGAAGGACACTCGGGGAAACTGTCAGTGTGCTATTCTGTGCTAAACCTTGTTTGTAGGGACAGAGAAGGACAGTGAGGGAAAGTGTCAGTGTGCTATTCTGTGCTAAACCAATCTTGCTGAACCATATTTGAAATCCTTGAGTTTAGGGACAGAGAAGGACACTCGGTGAAACTGTCAGTGTGCTATTCTGTTCTAAACCAATCTTGCTGAACTGTATTTGAAATCCTTGAGTTTAGGGACAGAGAAGGACACTCGGGGAAACTGTCAGTGTGCTATTCTGTGCTAAACCTTGTTTGTAGGGACAGAGAAGGACAGTGAGGGAAAGTGTCAGTGTGCTATTCTGTGCTAAACCAATCTTGCTGAACCATATTTGAAATCCTTGAGTTTAGGGACAGAGAAGGACACTCGGGGAAACTGTCAGTGTGCTATTCTGTTCTAAACCAATCTTGCTGAACCGTATTTGAAATCCTTGAGTTTAGGGACAGAGAAGGACAGTGAGGGAAACTATCAGTGTGCTATTCTGTGCTAAACCTTGTTTGTAGGGACAGAGAAGGACAGTGAGGGAAACTGTCAGTGTGCTATTCTGTTCTAAACCAATCTTGCTGAACCGTATTTGAAATCCTTGAGTTTAGGGACAGAGAAGGACACTCGTGGAAACTATCAGTGTGCTATTCTGTGCTAAATCTTGTTTGTAGGGACAGAGAAGGACAGTGAGGGAAACTATCAGTGTGCTATTCTGTGCTAAACCTTGTTTGTAGGGACAGAGAAGGACAGTGAGGGAAACTGTCAGTGTGCTATTCTGTGCTAAACCAATCTTGCTGAACCATATTTGAAATCCTTGAGTTTAGGGACAGAGAAGGACAGTGAGGGAAAGTGTCAGTGTGCTATTCTGTGCTAAACCAATCTTGCTGAACCATATTTGAAATCCTTGAGTTTAGGGACAGAGAAGGACACTCAGGGAAACTGTCAGTGTGCTATTCTGTGCTAAACCTTGTTTGTAGGGACAGAGAAGGACAGTGAGGGAAACTGTCAGTGTGCTATTCTGTGCTAAACCAATCTTGCTGAAGCATATTGCAAATCCTTGTGTTTAGGGACAGAGAAGGATAGGCAGGGGACAGTGTCAGTGTCATTGTTGCTAAGCCTCCTGCACAGTATACACCTGAAGGTAGCCCTTATTGCTGTTTTTCCCATCTCCCTGCAGGCCATCCATTAAAATGTCTGGAAGGCAAACAAGGAGAGGCAGACAGTCAGGAGGCAAAAAAAGAGGGCAAGCAGGCTCTGTGTCTGGGGGCAACAGTGCTGGTCGTGGACGCGGTGCATTGTCATCAGCACATGGCCATGGGACACGCTTGTCCTTCTTTTCGGCAGCTGGACATGTTGAGCCACATCATGCCGAAGACTTGGTAGAGTGGATGACCAAGCCCACCTCATCCTCCTCATCCTCTCTCACCCAGGCTCAGGGTACTGGCAAAGCAGCTGCCAAAGCGTCCTCTTCTCTGGTATCAATGTCATCATTAGTCAATCCTTCCCTAGACCCACCATGTCCTCCTCCTGAGGAGTCCCCCGAACTGTTTGAGCACAGTGTTGGGTACATGCTCCAGGAGGATGCCCAGCGTTTCGAAGGATCTGATGATGAAACCCAGATAGAGGAAGGCAGTAGCGTGAGAGCAGAGAGAGGGGATGCTCAAGAAGGACACCAATCTGGCAGTCATGCTCCAGCAGCTGCAGCATACTGCCAGATTGGCTCCAGTGATGAGGAGGGAGGGGATGATGAGGTCACTGACTCCACGTGGGTGCCTAATAGGAGAGAGGAGGAGGAGGAGGATGAGGAGGAGGCACATCTCCAACGAGGCAGGATGCCCTTGGGTGGCCAGCGTATGGGCAGCACACCGACGGAATCACACCGCAGAGCTCCACCTGTGCAGGGCGCTGCCTCTGCCCGTCATTCAAAAAGTTCTTTGGTGTGGGCCTTTTTTGAGGCGAGTGCATCAGATCGCACAGCTGCTGTTTGCAACATATGTCTCAAGCGTATATCGCGTGGCCAAAACATCAGCCGCTTGGGCACCACATGCTTGATCAGACATATGTTGACCTGCCATGCAGCTCGTTGGCAAGCCTACCTTAAAGACCCACACCAAAGAACAAAGCGGACCTCTCCTTGCACCGCATCAGCTGGGATCTCCAACCCCACTATACCTTCAGTCCTCTCTGAAACCTGCACTGAGAGGAATGAAGGTGTAGAATTAGGTGTGTCACAGCCAAGTACTTGCGGGCACTCTGCTAGCAGTACACCGACGTCCGATTCTAGCAGGCAAATTTCCCTGCCCCAGCTGCTGGACCGTCGAAAGAAGTTCACTCCCAGCCATCCACATGCCCAGCGGTTGAATGCTAGCTTGGCTAAATTGCTAGCGCTTCAACTGCTGCCTTTTCAGTTGGTAGACTCGGCCCCCTTCCGTGAGTTTGTGCAATGTGCGGTTCCTCAGTGGCAGGTTCCCAAACGCCACTTTTTCTCACGGAAGGCGATTCTGGCTCTCTACAGGCATGTGGAAGGCAATGTCTTGGCCTCGCTGGATAGGGCGGTCAGCGGTAAGGTGCATATTACCGCTGACTCATGGTCCAGCAGGCATGGACAGGGACGTTACCTTTCTTTCACGGCCCATTGGGTCACTCTTTTGGCAGCTGGGAAGGATGCAGGACAAGGTGCAGTAGTGTTGGAGGTTGTTCCACCGCCACGCCTCCAAAATGCTACTACTGATTGTGACACACCTCTCTCCTCCACCCCCTCCTCTTCTTCTTCCTCCATGGCCTCTTCCTGTGCTTTGTCCTCGGAACCAGCGGTGCTCCGTAGGCGTTCAAGGGGCTACGCAAGTACGCAGGCAAAAAGATGCCATGCCGTGATTGCGCTGGTGTGTTTGGGGGACAGGAGCCACACTGGGGCAGAGGTCCTGTCTGCTCTGCAGGGGCAGGCCGAGAGGTGGTTGACGCCACGCCAGCTTAAGCCAGGAATGGTGGTTTGCGACAATGGTACCAACCTCCTCTCCGCCCTCCGACAGGGACAACTGACCCATGTGCCCTGTGTGGCTCACGTCCTTAACCTGGTGGTGCAGCGGTTCTTGGGCAGGTACCCGGGCTTACAGGATGTCCTGAGGCAGGCCAGGAAAGTCTGTGTGCATTTCCGCAGATCTTATAATGCCAGTGCTCGCCTGGCTGAGCTGCAAAAGGAGTTGAACCTGCCCAAGAACCGCCTTATATGTGACATGCCCACCAGGTGGAACTCAACGTTGGCCATGCTGCAGCGGCTGCACACGCAGCAGAGGGCCATCAATGAGTACCTGTGCGACTACGGCACCAGGACAGGGTCAGGGGAGCTCGGGTTTTTTTCACCGCGCCAGTGGGGCATGATCAGGGATGCATGCACTGTCCTGGCACCATTTGAGGAGGCCACGAGGATGGTGAGCAGTGACAGTGCATGCATCAGTGACACTGTACCTCTTGTCCACCTGTTGGAGCACACGCTGCGTGGAATAATGGACAGGGCACTTGAGGCAGAACAGAGGCAGGAAGAGGAGGACTTCCTTGCCTCTCAAGGCCCCCTTTACCCAGACAGTGTTTCTTCTGTCCCACCCATCGCACAGGAAGAGGAGGAGGAGGAGGAGGAGGAGGATTGTGTCAGCATGGAGGTGGAGGCTGGCACTCAGCATCATCAGCAGCAGTCTTTTAGGGATGATTTACAGTCCCAAGAAACCAGTGGACTTGTACGTGGCTGGGAGGAGGTGGCTGCGGATCATGTCGTCCTTAGTGACCCAGAGGACTCCGGACTGAATGCCTCAGCTAACCCACGCTGCATGGCCTCCCTGATCCTGCAAAGTCTGCGGAAGGATCCTCGTATTCTTCGGATCAAGGAGAGGGACCATTACTGGCTGGCCACTCTCCTTGATCCACGGTACAAGGGTAAGGTTGCGGACCTTATCTTACCGTCGCAGAGGGAGCAGAGGATGAGACAACTCCGGGAGGCCTTGCAGAAAGGTCTGTGCAACGCGTTCCCAGAGACTGGGAGGTTACAAACTCCTGGTCCTGGACAACGAGTTGCTGAGGCTTCGGGCAGTCAAAGAAGGAGCGGTGGGGAAGGTGGCCGTCTGACCGATGCGTTCAGACAATTCTTTAGTCCGCAGCCCCAAAGTATGATCGGTTCCAGCAACCATCGCCAGCGTCTGATATACATGGTGCAGGAATACCTAGGGGCAAGGTCAGACTTGGACACCTTCCCCACCGAAAATCCTCTGGCTTACTGGGTCTTGAGGATGGATCACTGGCCAGAGCTTGCACAGTATGCAATTGAGCTACTGGCCTGTCCTGCATCCAGCGTTCTTTCAGAACGCACATTCAGTGCTGCTGGAGGATTTGTCACGGATCACAGGGTGTGCCTGTCCACCGACTCGGTTGATCGACTGACTTTCATCAAGATGAACCAGTCTTGGATAGGGATGAGCTCGGTGTTCGAGTCGAACATACGTTCGACTCGAACATCGGCTGTTCGATCGTTCGACGAAGATCGAACGATTTGGGCCGTTCGCGCCTAATTCGAGTGACGCGAACGGCCCACAATGCACTACGCCATCGCAGTGTCATCCAGGCACTGTGATTGGCCAAGCATGCACTGTGACCCCGCATGCTTGGCCAATCACAGCGCCGGCAGCGAGGAGAGCAATGATTGGCCACAGGCAGGATGCCTGTGGCCAATTATTGCTGAGGGTGTTTAGTACACGCCCCACACTATAAAAGGCCGCCAGCACGGCGGCCTAGTGTAGTGTGTTCCGGAGCAGGGAAAGAGAAGCATAGGCAGGGACAGTGACATTTTTTTTTCTTGCTTAACCTGGATTCCTTTAGTTTAGGGAAAGAGAAGGATAGGTAGGGAGAGTGTCAGTGTGTTTTACTGTGCTAATCCTTGTTTCTAGGGACAGGGAAGGACAGTGAGGGAAATTCTCCTTGTGCTATACTGTGCTAAAGCATTGATCATCAACCATCTTTAAAAAAAACATTTTTTCTAGGGACAGAAAACTATAGGTAGGGAGAGTGTCAGTGTGTTTTACTGTGCTAATCCTTGTTTCTAGGGACAGGGAAGGACAGTGAGGGAAATTCTCCTTGTGCTATACTGTGCTAAAGCATTGATCATCAACCATCTTTAAAAAAACATTTTTTCTAGGGACAGAAAACTATAGGTAGCGAGAGTGTCAGTGTGTTTTACTGTGCTAATCCTTGTTTCTAGGGACAGGGACGGACAGTGAGGGAAATTCTCCTTGTGCTATACTGTGCTAAAGCATTGATCATCAACCATCTTTAAAAAAACATTTTTTCTAGGGACAGAAAACTATAGGTAGCGAGAGTGTCAGTGTGTTTTACTGTGCTAATCCTTGTTTCTAGGGACAGGGAAGGACAGTGAGGGAAATTCTCCTTGTGCTATACTGTGCTAAAGCATTGATCATCAACCATCTTTAAAAAAACATTTTTTCTAGGGACAGAAAACTATAGGTAGCGAGAGTGTCACTGTGTTTTACTGTGCTAATCCTTGTTTCTAGGGACAGGGAAGGACAGTGAGGGAAATTCTCCTTGTGCTATACTGTGCTAAAGCATTGATCATCAACCATCTTTAAAAAAACATTTTTTCTAGGGACAGAAAACTATAGGTAGCGAGAGTGTCACTGTGTTTTACTGTGCTAATCCTTGTTTCTAGGGACAGGGAAGGACAGTGAGGGAAATTCTCCTTGTGCTATACTGTGCTAAAGCATTGATCATCAACCATCTTTAAAAAAACATTTTTTCTAGGGACAGAAAACTATAGGTAGCGAGAGTGTCAGTGTGTTTTACTGTGCTAATCCTTGTTTCTAGGGACAGGGAAGGACAGTGAGGGAAATTCTCCTTGTGCTATACTGTGCTAAAGCATTGATCATCAACCATCTTTAAAAAAACATTTTTTCTAGGGACAGAAAACTATAGGTAGCGAGAGTGTCAGTGTGTTTTACTGTGCTAATCCTTGTTTCTAGGGACAGGGAAGGACAGTGAGGGAAATTCTCCTTGTGCTATACTGTGCTAAAGCATTGATCATCAATCATCTCTAAAAAAACATTTTTTCTAGGGACAGAAAACTATAGGTAGCGAGAGTGTCACTGTGTTTTACTGTGCTAATCCTTGTTTCTAGGGACAGGGAAGGACAGTGAGGGAAATTCTCCTTGTGCTATACTGTGCTAAAGCATTGATCATCAACCATCTTTAAAAAAACATTTTTTCTAGGGACAGAAAACTATAGGTAGCGAGAGTGTCAGTGTGTTTTACTGTGCTAATCCTTGTTTCTAGGGACAGGGAAGGACAGTGAGGGAAATTCTCCTTGTGCTATACTGTGCTAAAGCATTGATCATCAACCATCTTTAAAAAAACATTTTTTCTAGGGACAGAAAACTATAGGTAGCGAGAGTGTCAGTGTGTTTTACTGTGCTAATCCTTGTTTCTAGGGACAGGGAAGGACAGTGAGGGAAATTCTCCTTGTGCTATACTGTGCTAAAGCATTGATCATCAACCATCTTTAAAAAAACATTTTTTCTAGGGACAGAAAACTATAGGTAGCGAGAGTGTCACTGTGTTTTACTGTGCTAATCCTTGTTTCTAGGGACAGGGAAGGACAGTGAGGGAAATTCTCCTTGTGCTATACTGTGCTAAAGCATTCCTCATCAACCATCTTTGAAATCCTTGTTTTTTGGACAGTCAGGGAAATTGTCATTGTGCTATTCTGTGCGAAAGCAATCATCCTCAACCATATTTAGAAATCCTTAAGTAAAGGGACAGAGAAGGACACCTGAAGGTAGCCCTTATTGCTTTTTTCCCATCTCCCTGCAGGCCATCCATTAGAATGTCTGGAAGGCAAACAAGGAGAGGCAGACAGTCAGGAGGCAATAAAAGAGGGCAAGCAGGCTCTGTGTCTGGGGGCAACAGTGCTGGTCGTGGACGCGGTGCATTGTCATCAGCACATGGCCATGGGACACGCTTGTCCTTCTTTTCGGCAGCTGGACATGTTGAGCCACATCATGCCGAAGACTTGGTAGAGTGGATGACCAAGCCCTCCTCCTCCTCCTCATCCTCTCTCACCCAGGCTCAGGGTACTGGCAAAGCAGCTGCCAAAGCGTCCTCTTCCCTGGTATCAATGTCAGACTCATCATCAGTCACTCCTTCCCTAGACCCACCATGTCCTCCTCCTGAGGAGTCCCCCGAACTGTTTGAGCACAGTGTTGGGTACATGCTCCAGGAGGATGCCCAGCGTTTCGAAGGGTCTGATGATGAAACCCAGCTACAGGAAGGCAGTAGCGTGAGAGCAGACAGAGGGGATGCTCAAGAAGGACACCAATCTGGCAGTCATGTTCCAGCAGCTGCAGCATACTGCCAGATTGGCTCCAGTGATGAGGAGGGAGGGGATGATGAGGTCACTGACTCCACGTGGGTGCCTAATAGGAGAGAGGAGGAGGAGGAGGATGAGGAGGAGGCACATCTCCAACGAGGCAGGATGCCCTTTGGTGGCCAGCGTAAGGGCAGTACACCGACGGAATCACACCGCAGAGCTCCGCCTGTGCAGGGCGCTGCCTCTGCCCGTCATTCAAAAAGTTCTTTGGTGTGGGCCTTTTTTGAGGCTAGTGCATCAGATCGCACAGCTGCTGTTTGCAACATATGTCTCAAGCGTATATCGCGTGGCCAAAACATCAGCCGCTTGGGTACCACATGCCTGACCAGACATATGTTGACCTGCCATGCAGCTCGTTGGCAAGCCTACCTCAAAGACCCACACCAAAGAACAAAGCGGACCTCTCCTTGCACCGCATCAGCTGGGATCTCCAACCCCACTATAACTTCAGTCCTCTCTGAAACATGCACTGAGAGGAATGAAGGTGTAGAATTAGGTGTGTCACAGCCAAGTACTTGCGGCCACTCTGCTAGCAGTACACCGACGTCCGATTCTAGCAGGCAAATTTCCCTGCCCCAGCTGCTGGACCGTCGAAAGAAGTTCACTCCCAGCCATCCACATGCCCAGCGGTTGAATGCTAGCTTGGCTAAATTGCTAGCGCTTCAACTGCTGCCTTTTCAGTTGGTAGACTCGGCCCCCTTCCGTGAGTTTGTGCAATGTGCGGTTCCTCAGTGGCAGGTTCCCAAACGCCACTTTTTCTCACGGAAGGCTATTCCGGCTCTCTACCGGCATGTGGAAGGCAATGTCTTGGCCTCGCTGGACAGGGCGGTCAGCGGTAAGGTGCATATTACCACTGACTCATGGTCCAGCAGGCATGGACAGGGACGTTACCTTTCTTTCACGGCCCATTGGGTCACTCTTTTGGCAGCTGGGAAGGATGCAGGACAAGGTGCAGTAGTGTTGGAGGTTGTTCCACCGCCACGCCTACAAAATGCTACTAGTGGTTGTGACACACCTCTCTCCTCCACCCCCTCCTCTTCTTCTTCCTCCATGGCCTCTTCCTGTGCTTTGTCCTCTGAACCAGCGGTGCTCCGTAGCCGTTCAAGGGGCTACGCAAGTACGCAGGCAAAAAGATGCCATGCCGTGCTTGCGCTGGTGTGTTTGGGGGACAGAAGCCACACTGGGGCAGAGGTCCTGTCTGCTCTGCAGGGCCAGGCCGAGAGGTGGTTGACGCCACGCCAGCTTAAGCCAGGAATGGTGGTTTGCGACAATGGCACCAACCTCCTCTCCGCCCTCCGACAGGGACAACTGACCCATGTGCCCTGTGTGGCTCACGTCCTTAACCTGGTGGTGCAGCGGTTCTTGGGCAGGTACCCAGGCTTACAGGATGTCCTGAGGCAGGCCAGGAAAGTCTGTGTGCATTTCCGCAGATCTTATAATGCCAGTGCTCGCCTGGCTGAGCTGCAAAAGGAGTTGAACCTGCCCAAGAACCGCCTTATATGTGACATGCCCACCAGGTGCAACTCAACGTTGGCCATGCTGCAGCGGCTGCACACGCAGCAGAGGGCCATCAATGAGTACCTGTGCGACTACGGCACCAGGACAGGGTCAGGGGAGCTTGGTTTTTTTTCTCCACGCCAGTGGGGCATGATCAGGGATGCATGCACTGTCCTGGCACCATTTGAGGAGGCCACGAGGATGGTGAGCTGTGACAGTGCATGCATCAGTGACACTGTACCTCTTGTCCACCTGTTGGAGCACACGCTGCGTGGAATAATGGACAGGGCACTTGAGGCAGAACAGAGGCAGGAAGAGGAGGACTTCCTTGCCTCTCCACGGTACAAGGGTAAGGTTGCGGACCTTATGTTACCGTCGCAGAGGGAGCAGAGGATGAGACAACTCCGGGAGGCCTTGCAGAAAGGTCTGTGCAACGCGTTCCCAGAGACTGGGAGGTTACAAACTCCTGGTCCTGGACAACGAGTTGCTGAGGCTTCGGCCAGTCAAAGAAGGAGCGGTGGGGAAGGTGGCCGTCTGACCGATGCGTTCAGACAATTCTTTAGTCCGCAGCCCCAAAGTATGATCGGTTCCAGCAACCATCGCCAGCGTCTGATAAACATGGTGCAGGAATATCTAGGGGCAAGGTCAGACTTGGACACCTTCCCCACCGAAAATCCTCTGGCTTACTGGGTCTTGAGGATGGATCACTGGCCAGAGCTTGCACAGTATGCAATTGAGCTACTGGCCTGTCCTGCATCCAGCGTTCTTTCGGAACGCACATTCAGTGCTGCTGGAGGATTTGTCACGGATCACAGGGTGCGCCTGTCCACCGACTCGGTTGATCGACTGACTTTCATCAAGATGAACCAGTCTTGGATCACCACCAGCTACCACACACCTGATGCTGATATAACAGACTAATTGATTTTAACATGTCACATCCCTTCAAGACTGATGCTGATGCTGAGTGCCTGTGCTGTTATGTTGACTGGCTATCCTCCTCCTCCGAGTCCTCAATGATACGATTGATGATGATAGCTTGGAAGATCATTTTTGTTTATGGGTGCCGCCACCAGTGGCTAAGGCCCAATTTTTCAGCCCCTGTTTAACAGGGGCGTGTAATTACAATTTTTGAAGCAATACTTTGCAACAGGGCTCATTGCTGTGCTCCAAGTACAGTATCTGTGAGGGGTTGCAGTGTTGTGCCACCAGTGCCTAAGGCCCAATTTTTCAGCCCCTGTTCAACAGGGGCATGTAATTACAATTCTTGATCTAATAATTCACAGCAGGGCCCATTGCTGCACCCACCAAGAGTAACTCTGAGGGCTTACAGTGTTGTGGCAACGCCTCCACCACCACCACCACCACGAAAGGCCCAATTTTTCAGCCCCTGTTCAACAGGGGCATGCAATTACAATTCTTGATCTAATAATTCACAGCAGGGCCCATTGCTGCACCCACCAAGAGTAACTGTCAGGGCTTACAGTGTTGTGGCACCAGCACCACCATCAAAGGCCCAATTTTTACTACCACTGTTCAACAATTATATGTAATTACAATTCCTGATATAATAGTTGACAGCAGGGCGTTCCAGCACCAACCAAGAGTAACTGTGAGTGCTTACAGTGTTGTACCAACAACTAAGGGGCCTATTTCTGCAGAGTATATACGGCAGGTCCCTACTTTCAAACATCCAACTTACAAACGACTCCTACTTGCAAACGCAAGAAGACAACAGGAAGTGAGAGGAAATCTACCCCTAGGAAGGAAAATTCTCTCCTGTAAGAATTAATATGGGAGAAAGGTGTCTCCTCTGTACTGATGCTTTATCACCAATCCTTGTTTCAAGAAAAACACCACATTTCAAAAACAGTTGTCATTGGGACGGAAAGTGAGGTGAAATGTTCTGAACAGGGGCACAGACAGCAAAACAAATGTTACAGGGGTGATAACCCTTACCTATGTTTTCCAAAAAGTTTAAAAATAGATTTTTGGGCTGGAGCTACACTTAAACAATGTACCTGTTCAAAATTACAAACACATTCTACATAAGAACAAACCTACAGTCCCTGTCTTGTATGCACCGCCTGTATACGGCTGTTCAGAGTATATAGGGCCTTTTTTATTTTGTGTGCGGTGTTCCCCTTAATATCCATACAAGACCCAAAGGGGCTGGTAATGGGCTGGGGTGGGGGGGGGGGTCATGGGGTAGCTATGCCATTTTTCTTAAAGATTTTCATCCATATTACCGGGACCAGACATTACATTAAAGCCGCAAGCAGTTTTAAATGGCTTTTTTTTCCTTTAGAAGTGTCATTTTGTGCAGGGACAGTTCTAAACACGGGAAACACGTGGCACTTCACAGGCATACTTTAGACACCCCCCAGGTACAATATTTAAAGGAATATTTGACTTTTTTTTTTTCACTTTATGCATCATTAAAATGACTGCTCCCGAAAAACGACCGTTTTTAAAACTTCTTTTTGCATTGATACATGTCCCCTGGTGCAGAACCCGGGTTCCCAAACCCTTTTTAGGACAATAACATGCATAATAGTCGTTATAATTAGCACTTTAGAATTCGAACGTTCGCATCCATTGTATTTAATAGGGTTCTAATGTTCGTACGAACGTTCGGTCCGTTCGCGGGTTCTGGTGCGAACTGAACCCGGGGGTGTTCGGCTCATCACTAGTCTTGGATCACCACCAGCTACCACACACCTGATGCTGATATAACAGACTAATTGATTTTAAAATGTCACATCCCTTCAAGACTGATGCTGATGCTAAGTGCCTGTGCTGTTATGTTGACTGGCTATCCTCCTCCTCCTCCTCAATGATCCGATTAATGATGATGGCTTGGAAGATCATTTTGGTTTATGGGTGCTGCCACCAGTGGCTAAGGCACAATTTTTCAGCCCCTGTTTAACAGGGGCGTGTAATTACAATTTTTGATGCAATACTTTGCAACAGGGCTCATTGCTGTGCTCCAAGTACAGTATCTGTGAGGGGTTGCAGTGTTGTGCCACCAGTGCCTAAGGCCCAATTTTTCAGCCCCTGTTCAACAGGGGCATGCAATTATAATTATTGATCTAATAATTCACAGCAGGGCCCATTGCTGCGCCCACCAAGAGTAACTGTCAGGCCTTACAGTGTTGTGTCAACACCACCACCACCACCACCACCACCACCAAAGGCCCAATTTTTCAGCCCCTGTTCAACAGGGGCATGCAATTATAATTATTGATCTAATAATTCACAGCAGGGCCCATTGCTGCGCCCACCAAGAGTAACTGTCAGGCCTTACAGTGTTGTGGCACCAGCACCACCATCAAAGGCCCAATTTTTACTACCACTGTATAACAATTATATGTTATTACAATTCCTGATATAATAGTTGACAGCAGGGCGTTCCAGCACCCACCAAGAGTAACTGTGAGTGCTTACAGTGTTGTGCCAACACCAACACCTAAGGGGCCAATTTCTGCAGAGTATATACGGCAGGTCCCTACTTTCAAACATCCAACTTACAAACGACTCCTACTTGCAAACGGAAGAAGACAACAGGAAGTGAGAGGAAATCTACCCCTTGGAAGGAAAATTCTCTCCTGTAAGAATTAATATGGGAGAAAGGTGTCTCCTCTCTACTGATGCTTTATCACCAATCCTTGTTTCAATAAAAACACCACATTTCAAAAACAGTTGTCATTGGGACGCAAAGTGAGGTGAAATGTTCTGAACAGGGGCACAGACAGCAAAACAAATGTTACAGGGGTGATAACCCTTCCCTATGTTATCCAAAAAGCTTAAAAATAGATTTTTTGGCTGGAGCTACACTTAAACAATGTACGTGTTCAAAATTACAAACAGATTCTACTTAAGAACAAACCTACAGTCCCTGTCTTGTTTACACCGGTCTTGTTTACACCGCCTGTATACTGCTGTTCAGAGTATATAGGGCCTTTCTTATTTTGTGTTGCGGGGTTCCCCTTAATATCCAAACAAGACCCAAAGGGGCTGGTAATGGGCTGGGGTGGGGGGGGGGGGGG
Organism: Rana muscosa; assembly: GCA_029206835.1. Taxonomy (NCBI): domain Eukaryota; kingdom Metazoa; phylum Chordata; class Amphibia; order Anura; family Ranidae; genus Rana; species Rana muscosa. Next base: position 223,691,024 of record CM055121.1, read on the forward strand.
TGATGGGGTAGCTATGCCATTTTTCTTAAAGATTTTCATCCAAATTACCGGGACCAGACATTACATTAAAGCCGCAAGCAGTTTTAAATGGCTTTTTTTTCCTTTAGAAATGTAATTTTGTGCAGGGACAGTTCTAAACACGGGAAACACGTGGCACTTCACAGGCATACTTTAGACACCCCCCAGGTACAATATTTAAAGGAATATTTGACTTTTTTTTTTCACTTTATGCATCATTAAAATGACTGCTCCCGAAAAACGGCCGTTTTTAAAACTTCTTTTTGCATTGATACATGTCCCCTGGTGCAGAACCCGGGTTCCCAAACTCTGTTTAGGACAATAACATGGATAATAGTCGTTATAATTAGCACTTTAGAATTCGAACGTTCGCATCCATTGTATTTAATAGGGTTCTAATGTTCGTGCGAACTTTCGGTCCGTTCGCGGGTTCTGGTGCGAACCGAACCCGGGGGTGTTCGGCTCATCCCTAGTGTTAATAAATGAACATTGTGAAATTTAAAAGAGACAAAGCAATAACACATTCTACAGGTTAAGTCTCATAGGTGGTTTTGAACATCTACCACTACGGGTAAAGACTGGCCCTTGTACAAGGATTCCTTTAGCCCTTTCTGAAGTTACTGGGCTCCTCTCATCACGTACTGGCATGCTCTGCGCTTGACAGCTGTCGGGTATACTTGGTTGCCCAGAACTGTCATTGCCGTTGGTATGAGGCATTCCCTCTGTACATGCCTCACTGTCAATGGGTGAGTCTGATCTATCAACGGGATACTGAGAATCAGTCTGCTCTGCCACTCTCAAATCCACTCGATTGCGGCGATAGAGAGTTCCTTCAACGTCCACAAGATAGGAGCGTGGTGCAACCTTTTGCAGACAAGTACCTATTCTCCAACGGCCTGTTCGATCTCCAGGTAATGGTTTTATACGGATTCGTTCTCCAATATTTAATTCTGGCAAATCTCTGGCCGATGCGTCATATCGTGCCTTTGACACTTGTCTCTTAATCCTTATCTTTTCTGGAACACCTTGTATAACAGAGGGTTCAAGCAGCCTATTTGATACTGGTAAGGAGGTCTTTAATCTCCTTGACATCAGTCTTTGTGCCGGGCTACTATCCATGCCTTCAGTTGGAGTGTTTCTCCAATGTAAAATGGCCTTCCATGAGTCTTTACCATCACTTTGTGCTTTCTTGCATAAATTTTTAACAATTGTGAGGGGGTTAACTCGGTAGCGGGTGTGTGTGACCCCCTGGTTGGGCTCCCCACACAAAAACAGGGCCAGCAGACGGAGGTTGTGGTTTATTTCTCTATGTACAGTGACAAAAACACAGCAAAGCCAAAAAGAAACATAAACAAAATAAATCCTGGTCAGTTTGACCTCTGACTAAACATGCAGGTTTCCTAAACTAACAACTGGGATCAGCCTGGTGCTGTCCTAGTCCCTAAGTCCCTGGTTTAATAAAAGTCCAAACAAATAGCCACACAGGCTTTGCCTCACCGCACAGGGGTTCACTCTCCCTAGACAGTCCACACAGGTCTGGTTCCAGGCATGAGCTAACACCTAATGAATCTGGGAGTTCTTATAGAGGCCTAAATGAGCTGACAAGCTTCAGCTGGTCTCATCAACTCCCTGCCTCACGACGCCCAGCACTCTCCCTAGAGGTATGAGTCATTCATGAGCCCACTAGCCTCAGCTGGGCTTCATCAACTCCCTAGTTGTATAAGTCGGCATAAAGCCTGAATCTGGGAGAAATATATCTACCCCCCTGGATGCAACCAGGTGACTTTACCTTCCTGCTGTCACATACCCCCCCTCTTGTTTTAACCTTGGGGTTGGAACACCAGCAATCAGGTATTCATGTACTCGAGACAAAGCATCCACATTCCCCATTTGAACGCCAGGGCGATACTTTACTGTGAAGTTGAATTCCTGTAGGGCCAGGAACCACCTATTCACTCTTCTATTTGTCTCCTTGTTTTGAGCCATCCACTTTAACGGAGCGTGATCCGTAACCATGTCAAAGTGCCTACCTAGCAGATAGTACCGAAGGGAATCTAGAGCCCACTTCACCGCTAAACACTCCTTTTCAACCGTGGCGTAATTTACCTCATGGGACTTCAACTTCCTGCTGAGGTAAATGACTGGGTGCTCTTCCCCGTTCCAGACCTGGGACAATACTGCTCCTAACCCCACATCTGACGCATCACTTTGTACGACAAAGTCTTTAGAGAAGTCGGGTGAGTACAACACTGGCTGGCTACATAAGGCTTGTTTCAAGAATTGGAATGCTGCCTCCGCCTCGGGGGTCCATTTAATCATGACCGACCCTTTCCCTTTCGTCAGGTTGGTTAGGGGCACAGCCTTAGAAGCAAAGTGGGGAATGAAGCGCCGATAATAACCCGCGATTCCCAGAAAGGCTCGTACCTGCTTCTTGCTGTTGGGACGTGGCCAACTCTGGATGGCCTCGACTTTGTTGAGTTGGGGTTTTATTACTCCCCTGCCAATGGTGTACCCAAGATATTTGGCCTCCTCCTGCCCAATGGTACACTTCTTGGGGTTAGCCGTAAACCCCGCTTCCCGGATAGAGTCTAGGACTGCTTGCACTTTTGGCAGATGTGAGGCCCAATCTGTGCTATGGACAATTACGTCATCCAGGTAAGCCGCAGCATACTTCCGATGGGGCCTCAGTATCTGGTCCATTTTCCGCTGGAATGTGGCCGGCGCATTCTGTAACCCGAACGGCATTCTCTTATATTGGAACGCCCCGTCTGGGGTTACAAATGCGGTTTTCTCTTTGGCCGACTTGGCCAGGGGAATTTGCCAATACCCTTTTGTGAGGTCAAGAGTCGTCATGTATCGGGCTGTTCCCAGCCGGTCGATCAACTCATCTATACGTGGCATGGGGTAGGTGTCAAATTTTGTAACTTTGTTCAACTGACGAAAATCGTTACAAAATCGCCAGCTCCCATCCGGTTTAGGCACCAACACAATGGGACTAGACCAATCACTTTGGGACTCCTCTATCACCCCTAAGTTCAGCATTTTCTGTACTTCCTCCCGTATTGCCTCCCGTCGGGCCTCTGGGATCCGATAGGGTTTTAACTTCACCCTTTCACCGGGCGGGGTAATAATATCATGCTCTACCCCAGATGTTTGTCCCGGCAGCTCAGAGAACACCTCCTTGTTGCGAAGCACAAACTCCTTAACCTCCTGTTGTTGGGGTTGTGACAAGGTGGCTGCTATTCCAACCTCCGGAATCACGCAACCAGTTTGAGCTGGTGACCAAGTTTCTGCGACTAGGGACTCTCTATCCCTCCAGGCTTTCAACAGATTAACGTGATATATCTGTTCGGGCTTTCGCCTTCCTGGTTGTCTGACCTTGTAATTCACTTCGCTCACTTTTTCCATTATCTCGTAGGGGCCTTGCCATTTGGCAAGGAATTTACTTTCAACCGTAGGGACAAGTACCAATATCCTATCCCCCGGGGAAAAGGTACGGGTCTTTGCTCCACGGTTGTACACTCTCTGCTGTGCCAACTGCGCTTGGGCCAAATGTTCCTTCACGATGGGCATTACCTGTGCAATTCGATCTTGCATCAGGGCGACATGCTCAATCACACTCCTGTGGGGAGAACTCTCACTTTCCCAAGTTTCCTTGGCAATATCCAACAGCCCCCTTGGGTGTCTCCCATACAGTAACTCAAAGGGGGAGAATCCCGTAGAGGATTGGGGCACCTCCCTAATAGCAAACATCAAATAAGGAAGTAGACAGTCCCAATCCTTTCCATCTCTATCCACCACTTTCTTCAACATTTGTTTTAGGGTTTTGTTGAATCTTTCAACCAGCCCATCGGTTTGGGGGTGATACACAGATGTACGCAATTGCGTCACTTTGAGCAATTTACACAGCTCTTTCATAACCCGGGACATAAAGGGTGTACCTTGGTCCGTAAGCAGTTCTTTACAAATACCCACCCGGCTAAAAACAAGAGATAGCTCTTTGGCTATGGTTTTGGCCGAGGTATTTCTGAGAGGGATCGCTTCTGGATAACGGGTGGCATAGTCCATTATAACCAATATGTACTGGTGCCCCCTAGCGGACTTGATTATAGGACCTACCAAATCCATGGCGATTCTCTCAAACGGGACCTCAATGATGGGTAGAGGGACCAGCGGGCTACGGAAATGTGGCATCGGGGCCGACCTCTGACACACAGGGCAGGAGGAACAATAATTTTCTATGTCCTTCATCACCCCAGGCCAATAGAATCTCTGTAATACCCTCTCTCGGGTTTTCTCTGTCCCCAGATGACCTCCAAGAATGTGCCCATGGGCCAACTCCAACACCAACTTCCTGTAAGGTTTGGGCACCACAAGCTGCTCAACGGTTTCTTCTGCCCTTTTTGCCACCCGATACAGTAGGTCCTTCTCTACGCTGAAGTATGGGTAAGTGCAGGTATTATCTGGGTTCACTAACTCGCCATCTATTTCCACTACGTTTTCCCGTGCCTTTATTAGGGCGGGGTCTTTTAACTGTTCTGTGGCAAAATTTTCCCTGTGAACCTCCAGATCAGAAAACTCCACAGACGGTAGGTTTTCGTCTGAGGAGGTGGGCTCCTCTCCAGTTTCTTGAGTCTCCCCTGCCAATACTGACAAGGGAAATTCTGGAGAGTCCTCACCACTCTCAGAGGAGTTCTGGCTATCACATTCCTGGTACATAGGGGCACCAGTGGGGGGCTCAGGATCATCCCACAGTTCCCAGAACTTCGGAAAATCCCTTCCCACAATGGCATCATGCGGTAATTGAGATACTAACCCCACTGGATGAGAGAGGGTACCTTTGGGGGTCTCGAAACACACTTGTCAGGGTCACCTGTGGCCAGGTGACAGATGCACACCGTAGGGGGACAGGAGTGCACCGCGAGGTAGTGAACCCTATGGCTGGCTTCTGTGGATAGGAAACTGGGTGGTTGTGGAAAGCGGGACCAGGGGAGCACAACCGGGATCCCAACGGAAGCGAGAGCCAAGATTCCCCAGGGCGCGGAGTCTAAGACCCAGCTGGTCTTCTCCAGGGCCTCTAGTGGTGAGGATGTTACGCTGCAGGCTGGGACCAGGTCGCGGCCCCTGGAGTTTCCTAGCTCACGCCCCGTAGGATAAGGGGAAGCAGCAGCACACGATAGAGAGAACCGAATAACAAGCCGAAGGTCAGGGGCCACAAGCAGACAAGGATAACGAAGAACGAGCCGAAGGTCAAGGGTCACGAGCAGACAGGGATGGTCGGGGACAAGCCAATAACGTAACAGAGAGACAGACGTAGCACACGGCAGGCAGGAACCCAAACACACAATGCCTAACAAACACGTTGATCAGCAAAGCAGGCTTGCAGTGCACAGGTTAATATAGTGTTCAGTGATAGGGCCTGGGGTGGAGTCAGGCTGGGAGGAGATTATAAAGGAAGCCAGGTGAAGGAGGTCTGGTCTCTAGATGAACACATGAGGAGGAAGGTAAGATGGCAGACAGACATTAATGCATATCCATGACAGTACCCTCCCTCTTACGAGGCCTCCCCCTTCCCCGCCTGGGCCCAGGTTTAGAGGGAAACTTCAGATGAAACTCCTTTAACAGACGAGGTGCAAAGACCTCAGATGCAGTGATCCAAGACCTCTCCTCAGGACCAAACCCTTTCCAATGAACGAGGTACTGAAGAACGCCTTTACAGAGTCGGGAGTCCAGAATTTGACTGATCTCGTACTCCTGATTATCCTCAGAGACAGGCGCCACGGTAGGAAGAGGACGAGAGAATTTATTGAGGACTAAAGGCTTTAGAAGAGCAACATGAAAGGAGTTAGTGATTTTAAGGCTCTTAGGAATCTGGAGTTTGAAACAAACCGGATTCAGTTTAGCAGTTACCGTGTATGGACCGATGAATCGTGGAGCAAACTTCAGAGAAGGAACTCGGAGCTTGATGTTCCTGGTAGAGAGCCAGACTTTGTCCCCTGGCTGAAGAGAAGGCGGTTTACGCCTGCGGCGGTCGGCAAAGCCTTTGAATTTTTCAGCAGCTGCCCGGAGGGAATCATGAACGTGACCCCAAACGGAATTGAGAGACTCCTGAACCGAAGCCAAAGCTGGAATGTCTGGAGAACAGATCATAGGAAGAGGAAGTTGAGGGTGTTTTCCATAAACTGTGAAAAAGGGTGTCTTCTGCGAACTGGTATTCACATGATTGTTATGGGAGAATTCTGCCCACGGGAGTAGAGAGGACCAATCGTCATGGTGAGAAGACACAAAGGTGCGAAGAAAGACCTCTAACTCCTGATTAACCCTCTCAGTCTGTCCATTGGATTGGGGATGGTAAGAAGAAGAAAAATCCAAGACAATATTGAGGGATTTGCAAAAGGCTCTCCAAAAACGAGACGTGAATTGGACTCCCCTGTCGGAAACAATATGAGAAGGGACCCCATGTAGGCGGAGAATTTCTCGAATGAAAATGGGAACCAAGGCAGGGGCAGAAGGAAGACCAGGAAGAGGAACAAAATGAGCCATCTTGGAGAATCGATCGATTACCACCCAAATGACTGTATTATTCTCAGACAGTGGGAGATCGGTGATAAAATCCATGGCAATATGGGCCCAGGGTTCCTTAGGAATAGGCAAGGGCATGAGGAGACCAGCAGGAGCTTGTGTGGAGGATTTGGACTGAGCACAGACATGACAAGCTTTAACGTAGTCTTTGACGTCTGAGCGGAGATTAGGCCACCAGTAGTGACGACTGATGAGTAGGAAGGATCGGAGGAATCCAGAATGCCCTGCCACCTTGGAATCATGTCCCCAACGAAGGATCTTAGCTCTTAGCTCAGTGGGGACAAAGGTCTTACCAGGCGGAATTTTAGACTTCAGGGTGGTAGAGTGGGCAACAATGCATGAGGTGGGAATGATCGGCTCAGGTTCAGGGGCGGACTCCTCGTCCAAAGTGTCAAATGACCTAGAGAGCGCATCAGCCCGACCGTTGCAGGAACCAGGTTTGTAGGTAATCGTGAAATTAAAACGGGCAAAGAAGAGACTCCACCTGGCCTGTCTAGGATTCAGACGTTTAGCATTCTGTAGATACTGTAAATTCTTGTGATCGGTAAAGATCGTTATGGAGTGAGGGGAACCCTCCAAGAGATGACGCCACTCCTCTAACGCCAATTTAATTGCGAGAAGTTCCCGATCACCGATGGCATAATTCCTCTCTGCCTGAGAATTTTTTTTGGAGAAGAACGTACATGGTTGGCGTCTCTTCTCAAAGATTTGAAGAAGCACAGCTCCCACCCCCATTGAGGAAGCGTCCACTTCAATAAAAAATGCATTCCCAGGATTTGGTCTCCTCAAGAGGGGGCCAGAAACAAAGGCCTGTTTCAGGTTGTGAAATGCAGAGACAGCTTCGGGAGGCCAGTCTCTGGCATTCACACCCTTCTTGGTCAAAGTGATAATAGGCGCGGCAATGGAAGAGTAATTCCTTATGAACTGCCTATAATAATTAGTGAAGCCAAGAAAGCGCTGTGTGGCCTTGAGGCTAGCAGGAAGAGGCCAGTTGGTGATAGCCAAGACCTTCCCAGGGTCCATACGAAGCCCCGAACATGAGACAAAGCACCCCAAAAACAGGACCTCAGAACATTCAAAGGAACATTTCTCCAGCTTGGCATAGAGATTGTTCTCTCTAAGACGTTGAAGTACAGTGCGGACATGGTTTCTGTGGACGAGCAGATTTTCAGAAAAGATCAGAATGTCATCCAGATAGATGACAACAAACTGGTACAGCAGATCTCTGAAGATTTCATTGACAAAGTTTTGAAACACGGCTGGAGCATTACACAGACCAAAAGGCATCACCAGATATTCGTAATGCCCGTCTCTAGTGTTAAATGCAGTCTTCCATTCGTCACCCTCCCGTATTCGAATGAGATTGTACGCGCTTCTGAGATCCAACTTGGTGAAAATGGAGGCACCCTTCAACCTATCGAATAGCTCAGATATTAAGGGTAAGGGGTATCGATTTTTAATAGTAACCGCATTTAAACCCCGATAATCGATGCAGGGTCTTAAGGTACCATCCTTTTTGGCAACAAAAAAGAACCCTGCCCCTGCAGGCGATGAGGATTTCCGGAAGAACCCTCTCTCCAGATTCTCTGCTACATACTCCGACATGGCCTGGGTCTCTGGGATGGACAGAGGGTAGGTACGACCCCTGGGTAGAGTTGCTCCGGGGACAAGATCAATAGCACAGTCAAAGACCTGTGGGGAGGAAGCACCTCAGCTGATTTTTTACAGAACACATCCCGGTAATCGCTGTATGCGGCGGGAAGATCAGAAGAAACAGAAGTGGCAGCAACCGGAAGACTCTCCTTGGGGGTCACCTTGAGAAGACACGACGAGAAACATGAGGAACCCCAGGCCAGGATCTGCCCAGAGACCCAGTCCACATGTGGAGAGTGGAGCTGTAGCCAAGGGAGGCCCAATACAACTGGGGTAGAGGCCTTGGGTAGAATAAGAAAGGATATCCACTCCTGGTGGAGAATCCCTACCGACATCCTAATGGGTAGCGTCTGGAAGCGAATAGGGCCCCCTGGGAGAACAGTGCCATCAATTGCCGAGACTACCAATGGGGTAGTGAGAGGTGAAAGGGTAAGCTTCATAGAAGAAGCAGTTCTCCAATCCATGAAATTGCCGGCAGCCCCGGAATCCAGGTATGCAAGGGTTGACTGAGGAGAAGTGCCTACATGAAGGGACACCGGCAAGAGCAGGCGAGAAGGTGATGTTTCTGGGTCCAATACTCCACCTTCCAAATGTATTAGACCCGAGCGTTTCCCGGACGAAGCGAGCAGGAGTCACGAAAATGACCCTTGCCCCCACAATAGAGGCACAAGCCCAGAGTTCTGCGCCTAGCACGTTCTTCGGGGGTTAGTCTGGTCCGGCCCAGCTGCATAGGTTCTTCAGCAGGTAGAGGATGCTCCACGGAATGAAGGGAGGGGAGCTCAGACTGGCTAGGACCCAGAGAGTGCTGGCGTCTTTTTTCTAAGGACCTCTCTTGAAAACGAATGTCGATCTGGTTGCATAATGAAATTACATCGTCCAGACCGACGGGAATGGCTCTTCCCGCTAATTCGTCTTTCACTCGGTCAGAGAGGCCATGTAAAAAGGTAGCGACCAGGGCCTCATTATTCCAGCTCAATTCAGCTGTGTGGATACGGAACTGAAGAGCATATTGCCCCACTGAACTAGATTCTTGGCGAAGACGTAAGACAGCACTAGCCGCTGAAGAAGCCCGAGCCGGCTCTTCGAAGATATTACGAAAGAGCTTCAAGAATTCGGACAGACTGGAAACCACCGGATCGTTCCTCTCCCACAGGGGGGCAGCCCAGGCCAAAGCTTCACCGGAGAGGAGGGAAATGATATAGGCTACCTTAGCCCGGTCAGATAGGAAGCTTTGAGGCTGAAGCTCAAAATGAATAGTGCATTGGCTGAGAAACCCCCTGCAGGCCTTGGAGTCCCCAGAGAAACGGAACGGAGCTGGCAATCTTAGTGAGTGTGAGGCTGCGACTGGTGCGATAGGTACAGCCGCTGGTTGTACTTGGGGTTGCGGATTCGGGGTTCCCAAGGAGACCTGAAGCTGCTCGAATCGAGAAGCCAGATCCTGGAGGAATCGCATCACCTGGGTCTGATTTGATTCCTGGGTCTCAAGTCTGCGAACTATGCCCTGCAATGGATCATCCGCGGGAAGCGGGATGTCAGCCGGGTTCATGGCTGATCAAACTGTCAGGGTCACCTGTGGCCAGGTGACAGATGCACACCGTAGGGGGACAGGAGTGCACCGCGAGGTAGTGAACCCTATGGCTGGCTTCTGTGGATAGGAAACTGGGTGGTTGTGGAAAGCGGGACCAGGGGAGCACAACCGGGATCCCAACGGAAGCGAGAGCCAAGATTCCCCAGGGCGCGGAGTCTAAGACCCAGCTGGTCTTCTCCAGGGCCTCTAGTGGTGAGGATGTTACGCTGCAGGCTGGGACCAGGTCGCGGCCCCTGGAGTTTCCTAGCTCACGCCCCGTAGGATAAGGGGAAGCAGCAGCACACGATAGAGAGAACCGAATAACAAGCCGAAGGTCAGGGGCCACAAGCAGACAAGGATAACGAAGAACGAGCCGAAGGTCAAGGGTCACGAGCAGACAGGGATGGTCGGGGACAAGCCAATAACGTAACAGAGAGACAGACGTAGCACACGGCAGGCAGGAACCCAAACACACAATGCCTAACAAACACGTTGATCAGCAAAGCAGGCTTGCAGTGCACAGGTTAATATAGTGTTCAGTGATAGGGCCTGGGGTGGAGTCAGGCTGGGAGGAGATTATAAAGGAAGCCAGGTGAAGGAGGTCTGGTCTCTAGATGAACACATGAGGAGGAAGGTAAGATGGCAGACAGACATTAATGCATATCCATGACAACACTGTAGTCACTGGATACTCTCGGGTGTCCCCATGCACACAAATAACAGCTACCTTGCTATTCCCAGAGACCTCTGTTTTAACTAATTCAGCCTTTATCAGGGTCACAAGGCTACCTGAATCCAGTAATACCACAACATTTCTACCATTAATACACATTTTGCATAAATGTTTCTCAGTTCCCCGAATGGCAGTGCATGCGACTGTCGCACACAGCGACTGACGTCTGTCCATCAGAAAGTCACATTGCATGGGTTCCTCCACAACCGGGCAATTTGCTGCAATATGTCCCGCTTGCCGGCAGCGGTAGCAAACAATCCATTTGGCTGCCTCTTGAGCCCCTGACTTCCCAGGCTGTTCTCGCCAAACTTTGGGTAGAGCTCCCACCCTCTCACTCTCTCCACCCTCACCCCTTGGAATCCTCTTATCCGCCCCTGGGGATGGTCTGGTCTTAGGGTGGAAAGTCCGAGAGTCTCTGGAAGAGGCCGTCAGGTTCTCTGTAGCCAAGTATTTCTCTACACGATCCACAAGACCACCGGCCGTCTCTGGGTCTCCATGGCTTACCCACTTTTGGATGGCAGTAGGAAGAGCTCTCAAAAACCGATCCATTACAACACGTTCCACAATCTCCGGTGCGGACAAAGTCTCTGGCTGTAGCCACTTCCTGCTCAGGTGAATGAGATCATACATTTGAGACCTGGGGGGTTTTCCAAGCTGGAAAGTCCAGTTATGCACACGCTGAGCCCGGACAGCCAGGGTGACACCCAGCCTTGCCAATATTTCAGCTTTTAGCATCACATAGTCTTTTGCTTGGTCAGGCTCTAGGTCATAGTAAGCCTTCTGCGATTCACCAGTTAACAGAGGAGCCACCAGTCCAGCCCACTGCTCCTCAGGCCACTTTTCTCTTTCAGCAGTCCTTTCAAATGTGGTCAAAAATACCTCTGGATCATCCTCTCCAGTCATTTTTGTCAATAAACGACTCACCCCAAAGGACGCGGTATTAGTGGGACGGCTTTCCTCACTGGTCTGCGGACGTTGCTGCATTACTGCTTCCATTTGTTGTAGTCTCTGCTCTTGCTTCTGTAACAGGTCTATGAAGCGGGCCTCAGATTGCTGCTGGGCTTGTTGATGAGCTTGCTGCTGGGCTGCAAGGCTCCTTTGCAAACCTGCATTTGTCTGCTGTTGATTGGCATTTGCTAGAGCCAGCTGTTTCAGTATCTCCTCCATGCTGGCTTAAAAAAAACTGCCACTGGTTCTCCACCAACTGTGAGGGGGTTAACTCGGTAGCGGGTGTGTGTGACCCCCTGGTTGGGCTCCCCACACAAAAACAGGGCCAGCAGACGGAGGTTGTGGTTTTCAAAATCAAAAGGTGCGGTTTATTTCTCTATGTACAGTGACAAAAACACAGCAAAGCCAAAAAGAAACATAAACAAAATAAATCCTGGTCAGTTTGACCTCTGACTAAACATGCAGGTTTCCTAAACTAACAACTGGGATCAGCCTGGTGCTGTCCTAGTCCCTAAGTCCCTGGTTTAGTAAAAGTCCAAACAAATAGCCACACAGGCTTTGCCTCACCGCACAGGGGTTCACTCTCCCTAGACAGTCCACACAGGTCTGGTTCCAGGCATGAGCTAACACCTAATGAATCTGGGAGTTCTTATAGAGGCCTAAATGAGCTGACAAGCTTCAGCTGGTCTCATCAACTCCCTGCCTCACGACGCCCAGCACTCTCCCTAGAGGTATGAGTCATTCATGAGCCCACTAGCCTCAGCTGGGCTTCATCAACTCCCTAGTTGTATAAGTCGGCATAAAGCCTGAATCTGGGAGAAATATATCTACCCCCCTGGATGCAACCAGGTGACTTTACCTTCCTGCTGTCACACAATCTTTACAGCTGATTCAGCTTTGCCATTAGCCTGTGGATGACGTGGTGAGGAAGTAACATGCTCAAACTCCCATTCAGTGGCAAATTTTCTGAATTGTAGGCTTGCAAACTGAGGGCCATTGTCGGAGATCACTGTATCTGGTTGGCCATGACGTGCAAACTGAGCCTTGCACCTCTTAATTGTAGCTTCAGTGGATAAGTCGGGAAGAAGGTCTATTTCCCAGAAGTCTGAATAATGATCGACTAAAAGCAGGTATTCCTTGCCTGCGTAGTTGAATAAGTCCATACTGATAATCTGCCACGGACGTGTAGGTATCTCATGTGACATCATGGTTTCTTTCTGTTGCAAATGGGCATATTCATTGCAGGTGGGACAATTACTGACAAAGTCTTTGATTTCACCATGCATATTGGGCCAGTAAAGAGTATCACGAGCTTGCCTGTAGCATGCTTCACCACCAATATGGCTGGAGTGTATGCGTAATAACATCTCTGCTCTCAGTGACTTCGGCACGATGACCCTTGGACCTTTGTACAAGATACCATTTTGTATGCTGATCTCATCTCTAAAGGACCAGTATTCCCTTACAATTCCAGGTACTGCATCTTTTTCATCTGGCCACCCACTCAAAACAATAGACTTCAAAGCTTGTAAAGTTGCATCACTGTCAGTGTGCTGTATGAGTTGATGTAGTCGTTGATCTGTGACATTAAGATAGTCTGCTTGATTGATATCGGCAAAGAAATTTTGTTCCTGTTCCAGCAGACAAATTGTACGATGCTCATGCTCACCTCCAGGTGCCACATTATCTGACGTAGCTCTGCTCAGGGTATCGCTGATATACATTTCACATCCTGGCTTGTAGACAACATTGAGGTTGTAATGCTGCAATGTAAGCATCATGCTCTGCAAACGCTTGGGAGCACACAAAAGGGGCTTTTTGAATATGGCTATCAAAGGTTTGTGATCAGTTTCAGCTGTAATTGAATCCCGTCCATAAAGATAATGATGGAAACACTGGCAAGCAAATACAATGCTTAAACATTCCTTCTCAATTTGAGCATAATTTTGCTCAGCTGATGAAAGAGCTCTGGACGCATATGCAACTGGCTGACCTTTCTGCAAAAGGCAACAGCCTAGACCATTTTTACTGGAGTCACTTTGTATGGTAACAGGCTTTGTGGCATCATAGTATTTCAACACTGGGGCAGAGGTGACCAAGTGTTTTATATCCTCTACTGCCCGGTCATGCTTGGGAAGCCAGTGCCAAACTGCATCTTTGTCCAGAAGTCGTCTTAGTGGCTCACACACCTCAGATAAGTGTGGCAGGAATTTTGCTAGGTATGTAACAAAGCCAATAAATCTCTGTACCGCTTTGGCATCAGCAGGTTGTGGCATGTCCACAATGGCTTTAATCTTATCCGGGTCAGCTTTTAAGCCTTGTGAAGACAGGATATGTCCATGGAAACTGACTTCTTCCACCTTGAACTGCAATTTCTTCACACTAAGCCTCAGCATCACCTGCCTACAACGATCCAGTAGCGCTATTAACTTTTCATCATGGTCTTGCTCAGCCTCCTCATCTGTATTGCCGCAGCCAACTATAAGTATGTCATCAGCTATTGGCTCAATTCCGTCAAGACCACCTAATAGTTCATGCTGCTTTCGCTGGTATACCTCCGGTGCTACAGAGACTCCAAATGGTAGTTTGAGCCATCTCTTTCTGCCCCAAGGAGTCCAGAATGTGGTCATGTAGCTACTCTTTTCATCCAGTTTGCACTGTAAAAAGGCATCTCTAGCATCCACAAGTGTGAAGACACGTGCTTTAGGTAGTTTGTGCAAAATATCATCGAGTGTTGGCATTAAGTAGTGTGACCGTTTCAGGGCCATATTCAGAAACTTGGGATCAATGCATATTCTGATCTTCTCAGGCTTTCTGATAACAACCATGTTACTGATCCAATCTGTAGGCTCTGTTACTGAAGTTAGATGTCCTTCAGCTTCATATTTATCTAGTTGAGCTTTAACCAGTGGCTTAATGGCGATAGGCACATTGTGTGGGGCACATTGTACAGGTTGAATGGTAGGATCAAGTTCAAAACGAACCTCTCCTGGAACAGAGACTATCGGGCCCTCAAACACATCACTGTAGGTGTGAAGAATTTGTTGTTTTGTCAGTGGCCTAGTCAGAGATTTTGCAGGCTGATTATCAACATTATGTAGCTCAGCAGGAATGGTGAACAGCATCAGTCCAAGGCGCTCACATGTTGAACCTGATAATAGCGGTTTCTGATCGGCATCAACAATCTCAAAGTTCAGTTTGTGTATACAATCACGTATGCTGCATTCTGTTTGGAATAGCCCCAATGATTCCATTAGTTCCCCTGAATACAACTTTAGTTTGGTGCTACTAGGCTGAAGGGGTGCTCTGGGTGCCAGTTTCATTTTGTCCTTTATACTCATGACATCACACGTTGCACCCGAGTCCAGCTGGCAGGGTTGGATTATATTGTTTAATCTGAGGTTTACAAACCATTTTTTGCCCTTTGTGTTTACAGCACCAATGCATTCTGAGGAGTAAACCATATCAGTGCTAAGCAGGTGTGCATTCTCCGGATCTGACATTTGCTCAATTGTGTGCAGCTTCCTTTTTACTGGAGAGACACACTCTTGCAAAGTGATTTGGTTTACCACATGCAGTACAGATTTTCCCATATGCAGGACACTTTTCTTTCTCTCGTACATGCACATTGCCGCAATACTTGCATGATGCAGGCTTCATCCCAGGTGAGTTGTGTAGGTGACCCTTGTGCTGAAACTTATGCTGGTGGTTTTTGAAGTTTTGCTGTTGTTTAGAGGCTGCATTGATATCGTCAATCAGTTTATCCTGCTTCATAGCTTTCATATGTTTGTCAGTAAGTTCATCAGTGCGACATATCTCAATTGCTGTTTGTAGATCTAAATCATGTTTCCTCAATAGGTGGCGGCGTGTGCTTTCACTGGTGATACCCAAAACTATTTTATCACGAATAAGTTCATCTCTCAGAGAGCCATACTCACAGCTTGCAGCTTTTGCTCTTAGCCGTGTGACAAACCTGTCTATTGATTCACAGTCTTCTTGCTTACAGCAGCCAAATATATATCTTTCATAGATGACATTTTTAGAAGGTCTGAAGAAAGCTTCTAATGCATCCAGAATGGTTTTGGTGTCACTCTTTTGCTCCTCTGTGAGGTTCAGATTATGCTTGTAAACATGGAGGCATTCACTGCCCATTATCCTTCTCAGCGTGGCTGCTTGCACTGCTGCAGACTTCTCATTTAACCCTGTGGCTAGGGAATAGTCCTGAAACTCAGCCCTGAAATTGTCCCAGTTACTGCCAACATCTCCACTCACCCTCATTGCCTCAGGCAGTGGAATGCTGTTAGCTGCCATGATGCTGTTTTCCTTGCTGCAAACACTCAGCATCCAGGACAGGACTGCAATTGTCAGGAAGCACAATCAGTTCCAAGAACACTCACATGAAGGCTGGCAGGCTCTCAGCATCAAATGTGTAGAAAGAGCATGGATCCAAATCTTCTGACACCATGTTTGTCGTGATATATGTAGAGAGACAGCACAAACCATTACTGTACATAAGCCATGTTTACTGAAAGAACCAGCAGGAAACAGGAAACACAACACAGGAAGAAGTACAACAGAGATGCACCATAGAGTTGCATTTAAAGAAACATGTCATCCATAACAAAAACCTCTCGTGTGTAGGGGGAAAAACTTACCGAGCAGGTTCTCGGTTTTCCCCTCGGGATTCCCGGCGGGCTTTTTACCACCGGGAATCCCGTACGTGTGTACTAGGCATTATAGTGCCTCACCATTGGTATAATTTTGAGGAATCGTGGGCCACCTTTGGTATCAGTGGGAGGAATAATGTTCCATCATTTATATCAGTGGGAGGAATTATGCCCCTTGGTGGTGGCAATGAAAGGAACAGTGCTTCATCATTGGTGTCAGTGAAAAGTATAATGCTTCATTGTTAACCACTTAAGGACCGCCGCACGACCATGTACGTCGACAGAATGGCATGGACAGGTACAAGGGCGTACAGGTACGTCCCCTTTAAGAACCTGTCCGTGGGTCGCGCTAGCGACCCAGTCCGAAGCTCCATGACCGCGCTCGCGAGACCCGCGGACCCGATCGCCGCCGGTGTCCCGCGATCGGGTCACAGAGCTGAAGAACGGGGAGAGGTGAGTGTAAACAAACCTTTCCTCGTTCTTCCTAGTGGCATGCCAGTGATCATCTGTTCCCTGTCATAGGGAACAACGATCAGTGACGTCACACGCCAAGCCACGCCCCCTTCAGTTAGAATCACACATTAGGTCACACTTAACCCCTTCAGCACCACCTAGAGGTTAAACCCTTCACTGCCAGTGTCATTTTCACAGTAATCAGTGCATTTTTATTTTATTATTAAAAATGACAATGGTCCCAAAAATGTGTCAAAAGTGTCCGATGTGTCCGCCATAATTTTGCAGTCACGATAAAAATCGCTGATCGCCGCCATTACTAGTAAAAAAAAAATATGTAATTTTTTTTCAAAATTGTCACTCTATTTTTGTTTATAGCGCAAAAAATAAAAACCGCAGAGGTGATCAAATACCACCAAAAGAAAGGTCTATTTGTGGGAAAAAAAGGACGTCAATTTTGTTTGGGAGCCACGTCACACGACCGCGCAATTGTCAGTTAAAGCAACGCAGTGCCGAATCGCAAAAAGGGGCCTGGTCATTAACCAGCCAAAATGGTCCGGGGCTGAAGTCGTTAAAGTCAGTGGGAGGAATTATGACCGAATGTAAGGCCAGGTTCACACCTGTGTGGGTGCTGCTGCTGCGGGACCTGCACAAATTCCTGCAGCTGACACCACCCACACAGGGAAAAGCGGGGCCTGCAGTGGGTGACATTAATCTAAATGGCACGCCGCCCACACTGGAAATCGCACCCGCACTGGGAACCACGCTGTATTTGCGGTTCCTGTGCAGGCTGCAATTTCCAAAGTAGTTCAGGGCAGGGCTGTCTTAATAGTATTATGGGCCCCTGGCAAAAGTAATGCTCTGAGGCCCCTACAATGGAGACAGCGCAGGTAAATAGACATCAAGTAGGTAGGAGGCAGACAAGCCGAGCTCCGCTTTGACTACATGAGCAATCATTCTGTACAGCAAAGAAACAAACTACATATATAAAGCAACAAAGCTGTCCTGTGCATATAATATATCTGCTAGATTGATGCCTCCCCAGCACTATGGCCCCTTTACACCCCAGATATCCCCGCATCGCCCTGACCCCTCTACATCCCAGATATCCCCCCAGCACTCTGAGCCCTCTACATCCCAGATATCCCCGCACCACTCTGACCCCTCTACATCCCAGATATCCCCCAGCACTCTGACCCCTCTACACCCCAGATATCCCCCCAGCACTCTGACCCCTCTACACCCCAGATATCCCCCCACCACTCTGACCCCTCTACACCCCAGATATCCCCCCAGCACTCTGACCCCTCTACACCCCAGATATCCCCCCAGCACTCTGACCCCTCTACACCCCAGATATCCCCCCAGCACTCTGACCCCTCTACACCCCAGATATCCCCCCACCACTCTGACCCCTCTACACCCCAGATATCCCCCCAGCACTCTGACTCCTCTACACCCCAGATATCCCCCCAGCACTCTGACCCTTCTACACCCCAGATATCCCCCCTGCACTCTGACCCCTCTACACCCCAGATATTCCCCCACCACTCTGACCCCTCTACACCCCAGATATCCCCCCAGCACTCTGACCCCTCTACACCCCAGATATCCCCCAGCACTCTGACCCCTCTACACCCCAGATATCCCCCCACCACTCTGACCCCTCTACACCCCAGATATCCCACCAGCACTCTGACCCCTCTACACCCCAGATATCCCCCCAGCACTCTGACCCTTCTACACCCCAGATATCCCCCCAGCACTCTGACCCCTCTACACCCCAGATATCCCCCCAGCACTCTGACCCCTCTACACCCCAGATATCCCCCCAGCACTCTGACCCCTCTACACCTCAGATATCCCCCCAGCACTCTGACCCCTCTACACCCCAGATATCCCCCCACCACTCTGACCCCTCTACATCCCAGATATCCCCCCAGCACTCTGACCCCTCTACATCCCAGATATCCCCCCAGCACTCTGACCCCTCTACATCCCAGATATCCCCCCACCACTCTGACCCCTCTACATCCCAGATATCCCCCCAGCACTCTGACCCCTCTACATCCCAGATATCCTCCCAGCACTCTGACCCCTCTACTTCCCAGATATCCCCCCAGCACTCTGACCCCTCTACACCCCAGATATCCCCCCAGCACTCTGACCCCTCTACACCCCAGATATCCCCCCACCACTCTGACCCCTCTACATCCCAGATATCCCCCAGCACTCTGACCCCTCTACATCCCAGATATCCCCCCAGCACTCTGACCCCTCTACATCCCAGATATCCCCCCAGGACTGTGACCCCTCTACATCCCAGATATCCCCTAGCACTCTGATCCCTCTACACCCCAGATATCCCCCCCACCACTCTGATCCCTCTACACCCCAGATATCCCCCCCACCACTCTGACCCCTCTACATCCCAGATATCCCCCCAGCACTCTGATCCCTCTACATCCCAGATATCCCCCCAGCACTGTGACTCCCTCTACATCCCAGATATCCCCCCGGCACTCTGACCCCTCTACACCCCAGATATCCCCCAGCACTCTGACCCTCTACATCCCAGATATCCCCCCAGCACTCTGACCCCTCTTCACCCCAGATATCCCCCCAGCACTCTGATCCCTCTACATCCCAGATATCCCCCCAGCACTGTGACCCCTCTACATCCCAGATATCCCCGCACCACTCTGACCCCTCTACACCCCAGATATCCCCCCAGGACTCTGACCCCTCTTCACCCCAGATATCCCCCCAGCACTCTGATCCCTCTACATCCCAGATATCCCCCCAGCACTGTGACCCCTCTACATCCCAGATATCCCCGCACCACTCTGACCCCTCTACACCCCAGATATCCCCCCAGCACTCTGACCCCTCTTCACCCCAGATATCCCCCCAGCACTCTGATCCCTCTACATCCCAGATATCCCCCCAGCACTGTGACCCCTCTACATCCCAGATATCCCCGCACCACTCTGACCCCTCTACACCCTAGATATCCCCCCAGGACTCTGACTCTTCTGCATCCCAGATATCCCTCCCAGCACTCTGACCCCTCTACACCCCAGATATCCCACCAGCACTCTGAACTTTCTACACACCAGATATCCCCCAGCACTCTGACCCTCTACATCCCAGATATCCCCCCAGCCCTCTGACCCCTCTACACCCCAGATATCCCCCCAGCACTCTGACCCCTCTGCATCCCAGATATCCCCCAGCACTTTGACCCATCTGCATCCCAGATATCCCCCAGCACTCTGACTCTTCTGCATCCCAGATATCCCTCCCAGCACTCTGACCCCTCTACACCCCAGATATCCCCCCAGCACTCTGAACTCTCTACACCCTAGATATCCCCCAGCACTCTGACCCCTATACACCCTAGATATTTCCCCAGCACTGTTACCATATACCATAATATACCCCTTGTATTGTGACCCCACTACATCCCTGATTCCCCCTTCACTGTGGCCTCTCTACATCACTGATACCTCTAGCACTATAGCCACCCAAGCTACCCCAAGCATTGCTACCCCCTATACACCCCAGGTCCCCCCTCAGCATTGTTTTCCCCCATACACCCTTAATATCCCCCAGCACCATTATTCCATCCATGTAGTACCCCCTTTTCCAGTGGAGATACAGTGCATGTGAACTTTTGGCTCTGTGCCCACCTCCAGCAATGGACTCACCTATACCAATCAAGCATACCAATACACCTATACCAATCAAGCAGGCAGAAGGAGGGGCGGAGGAGGGAGCATCCCTCCAGGCTCTTTGGTGCTGGACAGCTGGGCTCACCCTAACACAATCCACAATGCTACTTTCGCAGGTGGGCTCTCAATGCTGCCGACTCAGCAGCTCCCACTCCAGCTCCTACCCTGCAGCCTTTGAGTCCAGAGCATTCAAGCTGCATGGGGCAGGAACAGAGCATCACTGGCGCTCTGGCCCTGCCCCTCCCTGCTGGCTGTGAAATAATAGGTATCAGTCTGCACAGCACGGCGCACTGCTGCCAGCCTGCCTCCTCTGTGTATCAATCACTCTCAGTGCCATTATGGGGCACCCGATTTTGGGGCAGCGTGGGCTCAAGGACCAGCTGCTTTGGGGAAAGTGCAGGGGCCCCCATGCAGCTGGGGCCCCTGGGCAGTGCCCAGGTGTGCCCACTCATTAAGACAGCCCTGGTTCAGGGACTTCTTTCCTGCGTTTCATGAATGGGCTGTCATGCCTGTGCAAATGCTGGCCGCACGGCCCGCACAAGTGTGAGCCTAGCCTTATGCCCCGTACACACGATCGGATTTTCCGTCGGAAAAACCTTGGATGGTCTTTCCGACGGAATTCCGCTCAAGCTTGGCTTGAATACACAGGGTCACACAAAAGTTCTCTGAACTTTCGACCGTCAAGAACGCGGTGACGTACAACACTACGACGAGCCGAGAAAATTAAGTTCAATGCTTTCGAGCATGCGTCGAATTGTTTCCGAGCATGCGTCGGAATTTTGCGCGTCGGAATTGCTACAGACGATCGGAATTTCCGATCGGAATTTTTCCCGTCGGAAAAATTGAGAACCTGCTCTCAATCTTTTGCTGGCGGAAATTCCGCCAGCAAAAGTCCAATGGAGCATACACACGGTCGGAATTTCCGACGAAAAGCTCACATCGAACTTTTTGCTGGCGGAAAATCAGACCGTGTGTACGCGGCATTAGTGTCAGTGGAAGGAATGGTGTTTCATCGTTGGTCTCAGTGGGAGGAATAGTGCCTCATAATGTCAAGTGTATGCGCTCCTTCTCTGTTATAGCTGCTGGTTCCAGCATCCTGGTTTTGGCTGTGGCATTCTCCTTGTCTGTCTGTCCACCTGCAGGGTGATTGATTGTGGCCAGACGCTGGGTGGAGAACCAACCTGATTTAAGCCAGCCAAACCTTCAGTCTCATGCTTGTGATAGAGTGTATTAACGTGTGTAAAACCTGATCAACCTCCCTATCTGTCTGCCCTGCTTTGCTAGATTGGATTTCCTGTATATGACCTCGGAACAGATAACGACTATTCTCTGAACTCTATGTAACAAAATAACTCACCCAAGCTCTACCGCTGTATAGTACAGGTATATGAGCAGAGAGTCGGCACTCTGGCTGAGAGTATTTACTACAAGTCAATATCAAATATAAGTCAGCCGCACGACAGCTTCTTCATTAGAAAACTTTTATTTCAGCATTAAAGCAATAGCAAATCTAAAATACTAATGCGTTTCGGCCTGAAGCCTTCCTATGCTATGAGGAAGGCTTTAGCCGAAACGCATAAACACCTTGCCGACAAGCCGCTCCCATTATACGGCGGCAGGTTGGCTCCCCTGCGCAAATTGCCATAGCTGTACGGCGGCCGCTTTAAGACCTATAGGGGGCGCGACGCCCGAGCTGATACTCATGGTCGGCAGCTGCGATGTCCCCCGGTGACCAGCGATCGCTCCTCAGAGAGACAGAACGGGGTTCTGTCAATGTAAACAGACAGATCCCCATTCTGTCAGGGAAGTAGAGCAAGATCTGCTGTTCCTAGTCATCAGGAACAACGATCTCGCTCTACTCCCTGTCAGTCCACTCCCTCCACAGTTAGTGACACCTCCCTAGGACACACTTAACCCCTTGATCGCCCCCTAGTGTTAATCTATTTCCTGCCAGTGACATTTATACAGTAATCAGTGGATATTTTTAGCTCTGATCGCTGTATAAATGTCAATGGTCACAAAAAAGTGTCAAAAATCTGTCCGCTGCAATGTCGCAGTCCCACTAAAAATATCACCACCATTACTAGTAAACAAATAATAATAATAAAAATGCCATAAATCTATCCCCTATTTTGTAGACGCTATAACTTTTGCGCAAACCAAACAATATATGCTTATTGCGATTTTTTTTTAATCAAAAATATGTAGAAGAATACATATTAGCCTAAACTAATGAAGTTTCAAAATTGTCGCAAAAAATAAAACCCGCAAATACCACCAAAAGAAACCTCTATTTGTGGGAAAAAAAGGACGCCAATTTTGTTTGGGTACAGAGTCGCACGACCACGCAGTTGTCAATTAAAGCGATGTAATGCCGTATCGCAAAAAATGGCCTGGTCAGGAAGTGGGTAAATCCTTTCCGGGGCTGAAGTGGTTAAAGTGATACTCAAGTCTTGTTTTGTTGTTTTTTTGTTAAAAATAACAAACATGTTATACTTACCTGCTCTGTGCAGTGGTTTTGCACAGAGCAACCCAGATCCTCCTCTTCAAGGGTCCCTCTTTAGTGCTCTTGGCCCCTCGCTCCTGTTGAGTGCCCCCACAGCAATCATCTTGCTATGGGGGCACCCCAGCCAAGCCGCAACTCTGTGTGTTCATTCAGACATGGAGCCACCCCTCTCTCTCCTCATTGGCTCACTGACTCACTTAACAGCAGAGGGAGCCAATAGCGCTTCGCTGCTGTCATAGCCAATCAGGAGGGAGAGTCCCGGACAGCCGAGTCTCTCGTGCAGCATCGCTGGATTGAGATGGGGCTCAGGTAAGTATTAGGGGGGCTACTGCACACATAAGGCTTTATATCTTAATTCATAGAATGAATTAAGATAAAAAAAAAACTGCCTTTACAACCACTTGAACATTTTGGATTTGCTATTGCTGTAATGCCAAAATAAAAGGTTTCTAATGAAGAAGCTGTCATGCTGCTGGCTTATATTTGGTATGGATTCTCTGAACTCTGCCTGCTGTTTATCTGGACTGTCATTGAACCACTCTGCCTGTCTGCCAACCGCAAGTACCTGTTTGCTTTGTTCAGTTCGCACCTGCCCTGGTGTGGTAGCCAGGCAATATAGCATTGTGTATAAGTCCTGGGGCAACCGAGTACCAGTAGGCCTGCTTGCCTTATGAGAAAGGGGGCTGCTATAGGTGAAGAACACAGATGCAGCTATAGTGTCTGACCACCTGCATTAGGAGTAAGCGTGACACATATTAGTGGAAGGAGCAATGCCCTAGGGCCAGATCAATGCAGATGTAGGACCCTCTTAGGTAGTGCTTAGGTGCTAGAGAGAGAGTATCGTTTTGGATTTCCCTGCCTACCAGGGAGGCTATTAGGTACATTTAGATGTTCTCTGCCTACCTGGGAGCAGTTATCCATTGATAGGGTCTGCTCATTGCGCTCAGATGCTGCTCATGTTGTCTGCCTGTTTCAAGCTGGTCCAATAGGACGAGGTTTATTGGACAGTGGGAGGAAACCTGACAAATGGGAGCATAGGCGTAGTTACAGCCCTGGCCATTGGCAGAAGTGCCTCAAGGCATGCTGGGTGACTGTATATATATGCCTAGGGCACATATGCTTGTGGTCTTCGGCTGAAGAGCAGAGTCCCGGAGGGAGGGGGCTGCTGCCCCTCCTCTGTACAAGCTGCCATGCAGCCTCAGGTGTTCGACCTGAGCGCCGGAACTGCGAAAAAGCTGCAACCCAGATGTCCTGTAAAGCTAACTAGACGGATCTGTTCCTGGCTACTGTAAGTACAGACCTGCATCTAGGGGCCTGTTCTGTGAGGGCCATCCCTTCAGGCTAGGGAAGTCAGTGGACGGGTGTCAGCTAAAGGGGATACTAGTGAGTGTCCTGAAGAAAAGTGGTGCACTGAGTCTGCTGTCAGAGCAAGCAAAGGACTTATCCTCCCACATAACTATAGTGTGGTCCAGCAGGGAATCGGCTATCCAACTTAATTTAATGGGGTCAAGCGAGAGTTGTCCTCATCTGTTCATAGTTCAAGTTGGAGTATCCCACTAATCCCTTCTCCTTTTCCAAGTTCTACCAATAAATACCAAAAAAACAAATACCCTAGACCAGTGTTGGAGAACCTTGGCACCCCAGATGTTTTGGAACTGCATTTCCCATGATGCCCAACTACACTGCAAAATGCATGAGCATCATGGGAAAAGTAGTTCCAAAACATCTGGGGTGCCAAGGTTCGCCATCACTGCCCTAGACTGATAACGAGCGGAGGCGTATGCAGGTCATAGTGTGAAAATACCCAAGTGTTTGGCTGCAGGATAATCAGAGGGAGGCCCAGACAAGACTATACTCAGCAACCCTTGCAGGGGGAGTGCTACAAAAGTAATAGGCCGCAGTTTGGAGACCACTGTTCTAAACTAACATATACCATTACCAAAATCCTGATCCAACGATCCACCAACATTCTTCTAAATCTTCATTTAAATCCGGCACATGAAACACTGTCTAAGCAACACTGGCTCTACAGTATCCATTATGGCCCAAGGGTTAGGCCAATTTTATCATGCCAAAACCCAACATACTGTGCGTGCTAACCACTGTTCCACCATGTTTGTTTACTGGGACCATTCACAATGCCGGAAGGTTATGTGTGACAAAAATAGTACAGGCGAGTTGCAAAAATAAAATGCAACACAGCCCTGTGTATTTCTCTATACAAATGCATATTGTCTGTATACAAAACACATGTCATGCATCCCACTTAGTGTGAGAAGGACCTCTCTCGTTTGTGACCTCAAGCAAGGTTACTAAATCGAATAACAGCAATAAGCATTCTTCTATAACTTTTTTCCACATGCAGCACGTGGCTCAATATAAACAATTCTCTGTTCTTTTCATATTTTTTTTTTTTTTTTGCAGAGCAGTAATAATATGCAGCACAGCAAAAAAGAAAAAAAAGATGAAATTGAGTTGCCTGTTTTATAATTAGGTTGGGCTAAGTAACAGTACAGGGTCAGAATTTCAATTCATGAAGCAGTGAATGGAGCCCATTCTTCACCGGGGTCTGACCACAAAACCACACCTACTCAGCTAGATTCCAAACTCTGCAACCCAGCCTAATCCCAAAACTTTTCTTCTTTCCTCTAAAGTTTAGTTAAATCACAGAAGCTTTCAAAGGACTGCTGAAAACAAGTTTAGCAGCGTAACAAAAAACCCTCAATTTGTTTGACAACTCTACTACTAAATCTTCCTGCTCTACCAAACGTTGATTTTGTGGAGCAGTTAAAAAGAATAGCGCTTTAAGCTGAGTCTTTATTTAAAGGGGAACCCCTCCAGAAAAAATAAACAAAGATGCCATCCAGAGGTGGAGTGGACTATCAAGGCGCACCAGTGTCCAAATCTATGTGACAGTGGGAGGGGGCCCCAACATCCATCTTACCCACACCTGGCCTAAATTGGCCGTTAAATCCCAGGGGGCCTTTGTGCAGTCCAGTCTGCAAAAATGGTGTGGCAGCCCTGATGCATGGAAGGTAGAGGGGGAGATGTCAATCCGATTGTAAATTTAGCCCAGTGACAGAGTGCCAGAGCAGGTAAGATCTGTGAAAGCAGCTTCCCTGCGCTGCTCTGCTTGAGGAGACAATCTCTGTATTATACATTACTGCAACCTATACTGTACCCCCCTGTCCCCTGTACTGTGCCCTACTAACCATAGTACTGTACCCTACTGACTCACCTGTACTGTACTCTCCTGCCCCCCATATTGTGCCCTTCTGCCCCCTTGAACTGTGCCCTCCTGATCCCCCTCTACTGTGCCCTCCTGACCAACCCTGTACTGTACTTCCTACCTCCCTCCCCCTGTACTGTGCTCTCTTGCCCACCCTACTTTGCCCCACTGACCCCCATACTCTGCCCTTCTGACACCCTGTCCTCTTCTCTACTGACTTTTTATATTATTTGGATTTTTGTGTTGATTAGTCTTTGATTTATGGCATGATTTCTTATTGTTTAAAATGTATTTTATTAAAAGTAATAATAAATATGTTTTAATCCCATCAACTATTTATACGTTAATTCTTGAGAGTAGGTAGTAGGCTAGTAGGGGCCCCAGTGGGCAAGCTAGTAGGGGCCCCCATGCATTACTTTACTCTAGGGCCCATGATTCCCCCATCACAGTGCCCCCATAGATTAGTTTCCCCATCACAGTGCCCCTAAAGATTTGTATCCCCATCACAGTACCCCCATTGATTAGTTGCCCCATCAGAGTACTCCCATAGATTAATTGCCCCATCAGAGTTTCCCCATAGATTAGCTGCCTCTTCACAGTGCCCCCACAGATTATTTTCCATATCAAAGTGTCCCCATAGGTTAGTTGTCCCCATCACAGTGACCCCATAGATTAGTTTCCCCATCACAGTGTCCTTATAGATCAGTTGCCCCATTAGAGTGCCCCAAAGATTAGTTGACCCCATCACAGTGCCACCATAGATTAGCTGCCCCATCATAGTACCCCATCATAGTGTCCCCATAGCTTAGTTACCCCCATCACAGTACCCCATAGATTAGTTGCCCCATTAAAGTGTCCCTATACATTAGTTGCTGCTATCACAGTGACCCCATAGATTAGTTGCCGTATCATAGTGTCCCCATAGATTAGTTGCCTCATCACAGTGCCTCCATAGATAAGTTACCCCAGAGTGCCTCATAGATTAGTTACCCCATCAGAGTGTCCACATAGAATAGTTGCCCCATAACAGTGCTCATATAGATTAGTTGCCCCCATCACAGTGACTTCATAGATTAGTTGCCCCATCCCAGTGATCCCAAAGATTAGTTGCTTCCATCAGAGTACATATATAGATCAGTTGTCCCATCATAGTACCCTCATAGATTAGTTGCCCTATCAGAGTATCCTCATAAATTAGTTGCCCCAACACAGTGCCCCTTAGATTAGTTGCCCCGTCAGAGTGTCCCAATAGATTTGTTGCCCCATCAGAGGGCCCCATAGAGTATTTGCCCCATCAGAGTGCCCCATAGATTAGTTGCCCCATAAGAGTGCCCCAAAGATTAGTTGCCCCATCAGAGTGTCCCTATAGATTATGAAACAAGAAAAGCTGCTCCAGGTGAGGGAGTCTCTGGTTAATCCCCACACACACTAGTCAGGTGCTAGCCCAGCTTGCACGATGTGTAACATGAAGAAATAATTCCAGGTGACTGCACTTCCAAAAATCCTTTTATTGAAGCTAAATATGACAAGTGGTTGACAGATGGAGCAGGGGGTGTCAGAAACCATGAATCAGACCAAGACAGAAGTACAGTTAAATGACACTTGTTTAATAATAAAAATAAAAAGGTAAACAGAGTAAGCGTAGTCAAAACATAGCCAGAGTTCAGTAACCGGATCGGGTAGTCGGCCAAGCCAATGTCCAAGAGCCAGCGATAAAGGTAGTAGTACAGCAAGCAGGATCTGTAGCCAGAGGGAACGTCAGTCGAGTCAAGCAGGTCTTCAACAGGTACGCAGGAGAAAGTTTCTAGTGATGTTAACACAGGCAAAGGCGGAGAGCAAATGAACTGGAAGGCTTTAAGTAGGCAGAGCTGACGAGCAGGATCATCAACAGGTGGATCACTGTGGAGAGATGGGAGCTGGCAATTAGCTGACAGCTGAGCTGCCAGCACAGAGAAGGAAGGGCTGAGCCCAGCCCTGACAGTTTCCCCCTCCTCAACGACCCCTCCCCCGGGCTTGAGGGTAAAACGTCTATGGAAATCACGGAGGAGGACAGGGACATGTACGTCCGAGGATGGGACCCAAGAGCGTTCCTCCGGACCGTTCATCTTCCAATGCACCAGGTACTGTATGCGCCCACGGAACCTACGGGAGTCAACAATGGACTGTACTTTATACTCCTCATGGTTCTCAACCTGTACAGGGTGAGGACTTGGCACCAAGGTGGTAAAACTGTTACAGACCAAAGGTTTTAATAAGGAGACATGAAACACATTAGAGATACGCATACTGGAAGGAAGGTCCAATGCGTAAGCCACTGGGTTTATCCTGTGAAGGATACGGAAAGGCCCAACAAACCGAGGTGCGAACTTCAGAGAAGGAACACGAAGTCGGAGGTTGCGAGATGACAGCCAGACCCTGTCCCTGACCTGGTAGGAAGGCGCAGGCAGGCGTCTGCGGTAAGCATGGAGTCTGTACCTCTCGTTAGCCTGTCGCAAAGCCTCCTGGACTTGTACCCAAGTGAAACGAAGACCACGGAGATGTTCCTCAAACGCAGGAAATGAGTCAGGCAACATGGAAGGTTGAAAACCATAAAACGCCATAAACGGGGACAAACGGGAAGCAGAATTCAGAGCGCTATTGTGAGCAAACTCCGCCCATGGTAAGAGGTCTGACCAGTTGTTGTGAAGGTCAGAAATATAGCAACACAGGAATTGCTCCAAGGACTGATTGGCTCATTCTGCAGCCCCATTAGACTGTGGGTGATACGCAGAGGAGAAACAAGCTGAATTCCCAACTGTGCACACAAGGTTTGCCAGAACCGGGACACAAACTGACTTCCCCTGTCTGAGACAATGACCTTGGGTAGGCCATGTAAGCGAAAGATCTCCCGAGCAAAAATGGAATCCAGTTCCTTAGACGTAGGCAACTTCTTAAGTGGAATACAGTGAGGCATTTTCGAGAATCGGTCTACCACCATAAGGATAACTGTGTTGCCCTGGGAGTTGGGTAACTCCACAATGAAATCCATAGACAGGTGGGTCCAGGGCCTCTCTCCATTGGGTATGGGTTGTAGGAGGCCCACTGGAAGGTGTCGTGGAGTCTTACTCTGAGCACACACGAAGCAGGCAGCTACGAAGGCGGTTACATCAGCACGTAGACTAGGCCACCAGAATTGTTGGGAAATGGCCCAAAAGAGTTGATTCTTCCCAGGGTGGCCAGCAGCCTTGGGAGAATGGTAAGTCTGGAGACTCTCAGGAAAAAAGCAACGGTCACAAGGTTTCTCAGGAGGGGCATCGACCTGAGCAGCAAGAATTTTGTCTCCCAAAGGAGAAGTGAGACTGGTGCGAACCGTAGCCAGAATACGATCAGGAGGAATCATAGGAACCGGAACCAACTCCATCTTGGAAGTGGAGGAAAATTGTCGTGACAAGGCGTCAGCCCTTACATTCCTAGTACCGGGTAAGAATGAGACAATTGTGACAGCAGGAAGGTAAAGTCACCTGGTTGCATCCAGGGGGGTAGATATATTTCGCCCAGATTCAGGCTTTACGCCGACTTATACAACTAGGTGGAGAGTTGTATAAGCCCAGCTGAGGCTAGTGGGCTCATGGATGACTCATACCTCTAGGGAGAGTGTGGGGCGTCGTGCAGACAGGGAGTTGATGAGACCAGCTGAAGCTTGTCAGCTCATTTAGGCCTCTATAAGAACTCCCAGCTTCATTAGATGTTAGCTCATGCCTGGACCCAGACCTGTGTGGACTGTCTAGGGAGAGTGAACCCCTGTGCGGTGAGACAAAGCCTGTGTGGCTATTTGCTTGGACATTTAAAACCAGGGACTTAGGGACTAGGACAGCACTAGGCTGATCCCAGTTGTTAGTTAGGAAACCTGTATGTTTAGTCAGAGGTCAAGTTGACCAGGATTTATTTTGTTTATGTTTCTTTTTCTTTGCTGTGTTTTGTCACTGTAAATAGAAAATAAACCGCACCTTTTTGATTTTGAAAACCACAACCTCCGTTTGCTGGGCCTGTTCTTGTGTGGGGAGCCCATCTCGGGGGTCACACACACCCGCTGCCGAGCTAACCCCCTCACAGTTGGTGGAGAACCAGTGGCAGTTTTTTTTTTTAAGCCAGCATGGAGGAGATACTGAAGCAGCTGGCTCTAGCAAATGCCAATCAACAGCAGACAAATGCAGGTTTGCAAAAGAACTTCGCAGCCCAGCAGCAAGCTCATCAACAGAGCCTTGCAGCCCAGCAGCAGACAAACGCAACTTTGCAACAGAGTCTGGAGGCTCAGCAACAAGCCCAGCAGCAATCTGAGGCCCGCTTCATAGACCTGTTGCAGAAGCAAGAGCAGAGACTACAACAACAGATGGAAGCAGTAATGCAGCAACGTCCGCAGACCAGTGAGGAAAGCCGTCCCACTAATACCGCGTCCTTTGGGGTTAGTCGTTTATTGACAAAAATGACTGGAGAGGATGATCCAGAGGTATTTTTGACCACATTTGAAAGGACCGCTGAAAGAGAAAAGTGGCCTGAGGAGCAGTGGGCTGGACTGGTGGCTCCTCTGTTAACTGGTGAATCGCAGAAAGCTTACTATGACCTAGAGCCTAACCAAGCAAAAGACTATGTGATGCTAAAAGCTGAAATATTGGCAAGGCTGGGTGTCACCCAGGCTGTCCGGGCTCAGCGTGTGCATAACTGGACTTTCCAGCTTGGAAACCCCCCAGGTCTCAAATGTATGATCTCATTCACCTGAGCAGAAAGTGGCTACAGCCAGAGACTTTGTCCGCACCAAAGATTGTGGAACGTGTTGTAATGGATCGGTTTTTGAGAGCTCTTCCTACTGCCATCCAAAAGTGGGTAAGCCATGGAGACCCAGAGACGGCCGATGGTCTTGTGGATCGTGTGGAGAAATACTTGGCTACAGAGAACCTGACGGCCTCTTCCAGAGACACTCGGACTTTCCACCCTAAGACCAGACCATCCCCAGGGGCGGATAAGAGGATTCCAAGGGGTGAGGGTGGAGAGAGTGAGAGGGTGGGAGCTCTACCCCAAGTTTGGCGAGAACAGCCTGGGAAATCAGCGGCTCAAGAGGCCGCAAGAAGGATCGTTTGCTACCGCTGCCGGCAAGCGGGACATATTGCAGCCAATTGCCCGGTTGTGGAGGAACCCATGCAGTGTGACTTTCTGACGGGCAGACGTCAGTCGCTGTGTGCGACAGTCGCATGCACTGCCATTCGAGGAACTGAGAAACATTTATGCAAAATGTGTGTTAATGGTAGAAATGTTGTGGTATTGCTGGATTCAGGTAGCCTTGTGACCCTGATAAAGGCTGAGTTAGTTAAAACAGAGGTCTCTGGGAATAACAAGGTAGCTGTTATTTGTGTGCATGGGGACACCCGAGAGTATCCAGTGACTACAGTGTGTTTCGAGACCCCCAAAGGTACCCTCTCTCATCCAGTGGGCTTAGTATCTCAGTTACCGCATGACGCCATTGTGGGAAGGGATTTTCCGAAGTTCTGGGAACTGTGGGATGATCCTAAGCCCCCCACTGGTGCCCCTATGTACCAGGAATGTGATAGCCAGAACTCCCCTGAGAGTGGTGAGGACTCTCCGGAATTTCCCTTATCAGTATTGGCAGGGGAGACTCAAGAAACTGGAGAGGAGCCCACCTCCTCAGACGAAAACCTACCGTCTGTGGAGTTTTCTGATCTTGAGGTTCACAGGGAAAACTTTGCCACAGAACAGTTGAAAGACCCCGCCCTAATAAAGGCACGGGAAAACGTAGTGAAAATAGATGGCGAGTTAGTGAACCCAGATAATACCTGCACTTACCCATACTTCAGCGTAGAGAAGGACCTACTGTATCGGGTGGCAAAAAGGGCAGAAGAAACCGTTGAGCAGCTTGTGGTGCCCAAACCTTACAGGAAGTTGGTGTTGGAGTTGGCCCATGGGCACATTCTTGGAGGTCATCTGGGGACAGAGAAAACCCGAGAGAGGGTATTACAGAGATTCTATTGGCCGGGGGTGATGAAGGACATAGAAAATTATTGTTCCTCCTGCCCTGTGTGTCAGAGGTCGGCCCCGATGCCACATTTCCGTAGCCCGCTGGTCCCTCTACCCATCATTGAGGTCCCGTTTGAGAGGATCGCCATGGATTTGGTAGGTCCTATAATCAAGTCCACTAGGGGGCACCAGTACATATTAGTTATAATGGACTATGCCACCCGTTATCCAGAAGCGATCCCTCTCCGAAATACCTCGGCCAAAACCATAGCCAAAGAGCTATCTCTTGTGTTTAGCCGGGTGGGTATTTGTAAAGAACTGCTTACGGACCAAGGTACACCCTTTATGTCCCGGGTTATGAAGGAGCTGTGTAAATTGTTCAAAGTGACGCAATTACGTACATCTGTGTATCACCCCCAAACCGATGGGCTGGTTGAAAGATTCAACAAAACCCTAAAACAAATGTTGAAGAAAGTGGTGGATAGAGATGGAAAGGATTGGGACTGTCTACTTCCTTATCTGATGTTTGCTATTAGGGAGGTGCCCCAATCCTCTACGGGATTCTCCCCCTTTGAGTTACTGTATGGGAGACACCCAAGAGGGCTGTTGGATATTGCCAAGGAAACTTGGGAAAGTGAGAGTTCTCCCCACAGGAGTGTGATTGAGCATGTCGCCCTGATGCAAGACCGAATTGCACAGGTAATGCCCATCGTGAGGGAACATTTGGCCCAAGCGCAGTTAGCACAGCAGAGAGTGTACAACCGTGGAGCCAAGACCCGTACCTTTTCCCCGGGGGATAGGATACTGGTACTTGTCCCTACGGTTGAAAGTAAATTCCTTGCCAAATGGCAAGGCCCCTACGAGATAATGGAAAAAGTGAGCGAAGTGAATTACAAGGTCAGACAACCAGGAAGGCGAAAGCCCGAACAGATCTATCACGTTAATCTGTTGAAAGCCTGGAGGGATAGAGAGTCCCTAGTCGCAGACACTTGGTCACCAGCTCAAACTGGTTGCGTGATTCCTGAGGTTGGAATAGCAGCCACCTTGTCACAACCCCAACAACAGGAGGTTAAGGAGTTTGTGCTTCGCAACAAGGAGGTATTCTCTGAGCTGCCGGGACAAACATCTGGGGTAGAGCATGACATCATTACCCCGCCCGGTGAAAGGGTGAAGTTAAAACCCTATCGGATCCCAGAGGCCCGACGGGAGGCAATACGGGAGGAAGTACAGAAAATGCTGAACTTAGGGGTGATAGAGGAGTCCCAAAGTGATTGGTCTAGTCCCATTGTGTTGGTGCCTAAACCGGATGGGAGCTGGCGATTTTGTAACGATTTTCGTCAGTTGAACAAAGTTACAAAATTTGACACCTACCCCATGCCACGTATAGATGAGTTGATCGACCGGCTGGGAACAGCCCGATACATGACGACTCTTGACCTCACAAAAGGGTATTGGCAAATCCCCCTGGCCAAGTCGGCCAAAGAGAAAACCGCATTTGTAACCCCAGACGGGGCGTTCCAATATAAAAGAATGCCGTTCGGGTTACAGAATGCGCCGGCCACATTCCAGCGGAAAATGGACCAGATGCTGAGGCCCCATCGGAAGTATGCTGCGGCTTACCTGGATGACGTAATTGTCCATAGCACAGATTGGGCCTCACATCTGCCAAAAGTGCAAGCAGTCCTGGACTCTGTTCGGGAAGCGGGGTTTACGGCTAACCCCAAGAAGTGTACCATTGGGCAGGAGGAGGCCAAATATCTTGGGTACACCATTGGGAGGGGAGTAATAAAACCCCAACTCAACAAAGTCGAGGCCATCCAGAGTTGGCCACGTCCCAACAGCAAGAAGCAGGTACGAGCCTTTCTGGGAATCGCTGGGTATTATCGGCGATTCATTCCCCACTTTGCTTCTAAGGCTGTGCCCCTAACCAACCTGACGAAGGGGAAAGGGTCGGTCATGATTAAATGGACCCCCGAGGCTGAGGCAGCATTCCAATTCTTGAAACAAGCCTTATGTAGCCAGCCAGTGTTGTAC
This sequence comes from Rana muscosa, assembly GCA_029206835.1. NCBI lineage: Eukaryota > Metazoa > Chordata > Amphibia > Anura > Ranidae > Rana > Rana muscosa. The sequence continues at coordinate 223,725,154 of CM055121.1, forward strand.
TCACCCGACTTCTCTAAAGACTTTGTCGTACAAAGTGATGCGTCAGATGTGGGGTTAGGAGCAGTATTGTCCCAGGTCTGGAACGGGGAAGAGCACCCAGTCATTTACCTCAGCAGGAAGTTGAAGTCCCATGAGGTAAATTACGCCACCGTTGAAAAGGAGTGTTTAGCGGTGAAGTGGGCTCTAGATTCCCTTCGGTACTACCTGCTAGGTAGGCACTTTGACTTGGTTACGGATCACGCTCCGTTAAAGTGGATGGCTCAAAACAAGGAAACAAATAGAAGAGTGAATAGGTGGTTCCTGGCCCTCCAGGAATTCAACTTCACAGTAAAGCATCGCCCTGGCGTTCAAATGGGGAATGTGGATGCTTTGTCTCGAGTACATGAATGCCTGATTGCTGGTGTTCCAACCCCGAGGTTAAAACAAGAGGGGGGGGGTATGTGACAGCAGGAAGGTAAAGTCACCTGGTTGCATCCAGGGGGGTAGATATATTTCGCCCAGATTCAGGCTTTACGCCGACTTATACAACTAGGTGGAGAGTTGTATAAGCCCAGCTGAGGCTAGTGGGCTCATGGATGACTCATACCTCTAGGGAGAGTGTGGGGCGTCGTGCAGACAGGGAGTTGATGAGACCAGCTGAAGCTTGTCAGCTCATTTAGGCCTCTATAAGAACTCCCAGCTTCATTAGATGTTAGCTCATGCCTGGACCCAGACCTGTGTGGACTGTCTAGGGAGAGTGAACCCCTGTGCGGTGAGACAAAGCCTGTGTGGCTATTTGCTTGGACATTTAAAACCAGGGACTTAGGGACTAGGACAGCACTAGGCTGATCCCAGTTGTTAGTTAGGAAACCTGTATGTTTAGTCAGAGGTCAAGTTGACCAGGATTTATTTTGTTTATGTTTCTTTTTCTTTGCTGTGTTTTGTCACTGTAAATAGAAAATAAACTGCACCTTTTTGATTTTGAAAACCACAACCTCCGTTTGCTGGGCCTGTTCTTGTGTGGGGAGCCCATCTCGGGGGTCACACACACCCGCTGCCGAGCTAACCCCCTCACACAATGTAATTGAAACTCGACAAGAAAAGAGCCAATTGTGCCCTTTTGGGGGAGAGGTGTTTAGCCTCAGACAAGAATGTGAGATTTTTATGGTCAGTAATAATGAGAACCGTCACAGTGGTACCTTCGAGGAGATGTCTCCATTCTTTCAGGGCTAAAATGATCGCCAACAGCTCTGTCACCAATCTCGTAATTGCACTCTGCAGGTGACAATTTCTTGGAAAAGTAGCCACACGGATGAATAGCGCTGTCAGAGCTAGGACGTTGAGACAGAAGGGCGCCAACTCTAGTCTCGGAAGCATTAACTTCATGGATAAAAGGCAACATAGGATCAGGATGTGCCAACACAGGAGCAGAAACAAAGATAGTCTTAAGACTCTCAAAAGCCTTAATGGATTCTGGAGTCCAACTCTGTGGGTTACCGTCCTTTTTTGTCATATCAGTCAGGGGCTTGACCAGAGATGAGAAGTTATGAATAAACTTCCGATAATAGTTGGCAAAGCCAAGAAAATGCAGCAGAGGATGTAAACCCACGGGTCGAGGCCACTGTAGGACAGCAGAAAGTTTCTCTGGGTCCATTGAAAAACCAGCCGTGGAAATTACATAACCCAGGAATTTGACCTGTTCCCGATGGAATTCACATTTCTCCAGTTTACAATAGAGATTGTTCTCTCTTTTTTTTGTAGCACTCGACAGACATCTGTGTGGTGGCTCTCCAGGGACTTGGAAAATATGAGGATATCATCGAGATAGACCACCACACATAACTGCAACAAATCTCGGAGGACATCGTTAATAAACTCTTGGAAAATTGCCGGAGCGTTAAAGAGGCCAAAGGGCATTACGAGATACTTATAATGACCTGTTCTGGTATTAAAGGCAGTTTTCCACTTGTTGCCCTCCTTAATCTTTACGAGATTGTATGCCCCTCTCAAATCAAGCTTCGTGAAAACCGTTGCTCCCTTGAGGCGGTCAAATAACTCTGTAATCAACGGAATCGGATAGGCATTCTTAATGGTGAGATGATTGAGACCCCTATAATCAATGCCAAGAGCCAGCGATAAAGGTAGTAGTACAGCAAGCAGGATCTGTAGCCAGAGGGAACGTCAGTCAAGCAGGTCTTCAACAGGTACGCAGGAGAAAGTCTCTGATGATGTTAACACAGGCGAAGGCGGAGAGCAAATGAACTGAAAGGCTTCAAGTAGGCAGAGCTGATGAGCAGGATCATCAACATGTGGATCACAGTGGAGAGATGGGAGCTGGCAATTAGCTGACTGCTGAGCTGACAGCACAGAGAAGGAAGGGCTGAGCCTAGCCCTGACAGGGGGACAAAGAGGTAGATGCGTTTCGCATTACCAGGTAATGACTAAGCTCTAACATTTGCGCGAAAAGCATCTACATCTTTGTCCCCTGCTCCATCTGTCAACCACTTGTCATATGAAGCTTCAATAAAAGGATTTTTGGAATTGCAGCCACCTGGAATTATTTGTTCATGTCCCTATAGATTAGTTGTCCCATCACAGTGCCCCCACAGATTAGTTAGCCTATCAGAGTGCCCCCATAGGTTAGTTGCCCTTATCACAGTGTCCCCATAGATTAGTTGCTCCCCTCAGAGTGCCCCCATGGATTAGTTTCCCTCATCACAGTGGCTTCATAGATTAGTTGCCCCATCAAAGTGAGCCCATAAATGTATTACCCCATCACAGTTTCCCCATAGATTAGTTACCCCCGTCATAATTCCTCCATAGATTAGCTGCCTCATCAGAGTGCCCCCATAGATTAGCTGCCCCCATCACAGTGCCCTCATAGATTAGTTGCCCCTTTAGATTGTCCCCATAGACCAGTTGCCCTATCACAGTGCCCTCATAGATTAGTTGCCCCTTTACATTGTCCCCATAGATTAGTTTGCCCCATCACAGTTCCCCCATAGATTAGTTGCCCCATCAAAGCTTAACTGAACAAGCTGAACTTAAAAACTGATTGGCTACCATGCACAACTGCACCAGATTTTGCACTTTACAGTTTTAGTAAATCTGTGTGCTTGAGGTAAAAAGGGGCAGGATTTGTGGATTGCTATTGTAGTACCCCCTAGATTTTGCTACAGGAGAATTGCTTAAAAAACATAATTTAAACAGATAGGTCAGTCGTTTTGGAACTGACGTGTGTAGAGGGTGTCTCTTGCTAATAAAAAAACAAAAAACAAAACCCTGTGCCTTTTCAGCTCTAGCCATAACCTTTTCCGCTTGTTGGAAGGAAAAGAGACTACGAATATTGTAAGAAACGACTTTAATCGTAGCCACGAGAGATCATGGGGAGCAAGGGGTCGCTTAGATCATCATCAGGGATGTTGCCTGGTGACAAAATATGTTGCATCTTCCAAAGTAGAGGAATAGAATAAAACAGTATAAAAAGAACATCACAGTCAAAAGTGGTAGAAAAATCTTGCCTTAGCGTCCATAGAGGAGAAGAGGGCCCAGGCTGGCACCGTGTGTTCATATCAGGACAAGCTCCCGTTGGAGGCTGGCCTACCAGGGTAACATGAGTAGGCATCTAATACTGGAAGGATACTCAGATCCCGCTCACAAATAAGTATATGTCAAAGTCGGAATGATACAGAGGAATAAGCTGAATACCAGCAGAGTATGCAGGTGATCGGGAATCAGTCAGAATGGAGAATTTAATTTCAGATTGAGAGAGTTAGTAGTGGATGTGAAATTGGTAGGAGTACCCATGTAGGAACAGCTGTTAGAGTTAGTGTGTCACAAGACCATCTGGAGTAGTCCAACTTCTGAGCATGTCCTCTGAATGGTGATTGATTGTAGGTGGAAATCAAGCTTTTCAGGTTGAGTTAGGGCTGGCGATGAGAGCAGAAGGCATAGGATTCAGAGAATGTCTGGGCCATTAGGTGCCCGTTGATGGAGAGGCTTGTTAATTTGTTGTAGAGGGTGCTCAGCGACTGCACGAGTGGCCCTTGGAGTGTGCAGGCAACCAGGGTTGAAGTATGGCAGGGACAGGGATGTCTATCATGCCACGGGCTCCTAATGCAGTTTTGAGAAGAACTGGGGTAAAGCAGCTCACAGATTATGTGATTATCACTTGATTCCCACACCAACACAGTCAGTGTTGATGGGGAAATCCCTCCCGCAGCATCGTTGTGTTCTGCCTGCAGGGAGCCTTCCCGGCCGACAGAACACAATGATTAGTGCTAGCAGCTATAGCTACCAGCAGTAAGCGCATGTAAAAACTCCAAAGGCTGGTTGTACCCAAGTCCATTGATGGATCAACTTGGGTACAACCAGCCTGCCCATATCCATATAGAATCCTGGCTGGTCCCTGCTGAACCACCTGAGATTTGATCCATCTATGGCCTGCTAAAGTCCTCCATAGTGTTAGGCATTATTATCCTGCCAACTTGAAGGCTAAACAGGAACCTCGAGCGGTAGCTTAGGATGGCTGCACGAGAAGCCTCCAACAGGGGGCGCAAGGATCTACATTGCATTAGTGTGCACATAGGCAGGTCTGAATAGAATTAGAGGTGTGCCCCTTCAAAGTCAAAGTATGGTTTGTTGTACATACGTAGTGTAGCGGGTATATGCTTTCCAATTTTTTAATCTGGTGGGGAAAACTGTGATGTATGGTTCCCTGGGGCCTACCAGGTGGCACTGTCGCTTTGGGCCCGGGGTTGAATCATCGTTGCGGCGGCGTACTTCTTTTGGTCTCTCTCAGCGGTTGTATGGTGGGGCGGGGAACCCGCCGTGCTTGCTGGGAGGGGGTATAAAGGGGGCAGCCATTTTTGGTGAAGGGAGTCGAGTCCGGGCACCTTCAGCCTGAGGACGGTGGTTCGTGTCGGTCCCCTAGGCAGGTCTAGGCCTAGAGGACGTTCGGAGGTTGTGTTCCATCCCAGGCACCTTTAGCCTGGGGTGAGGTACTCAAGAGGAGGTCTGGAGCTCAGTGCCCAACACTGAGTTCCGCGAGGAAAGGAGGTCCTAGGGAACCCCGGGAGTGGGTACCCGAATCCGGAAGGTGTAATGGACCGGTGGGAGATACTTACTTGAAGACCCGGTCTTCTCCGTTGCCTTCTTCTTCTCCCGCTCTCCGGTTTTTCTCCCGCTCTCCGGTTCTTTCTTCCGCCGGGCCTCCGCTAACTTCTTTTTAGCTCTTTTGCTAGTGGAGGGGCCGGTCTTCCCGTCGTCGCCGTCGGCGTCTTCTTCCCTCTTCTCCTCGATGTTGACGCGTCGCTTCCTCCCGCTGTAATACTGGCTCTCCGCTCCGCTCCGCATTAATATAGGCTTCTCATGACGTCACAGTTACATGTTCCCATGACGTCACAGTCACATGCTCCGGGGCCATGTGCCCCGGAACATGTGACTGTGACGTCATGAGAAGCCTATATTAATGCGGAGCGGAGCGGAGAGCCAGTATTACAGCGGGAGGAAGCGACGCGTCAACATCGAGGAGGAGAAGAGGGGAGAAGAGGGAAGAAGACGCCGACGGCGACGACGGAGAAGACCGGCCCCTCCACTAGCAAAAGAGCTAAAGAAGTTAGTGGAGGGGCCGGCAGAAGGACAACGGAGAGCCGGACGAGACGACGGAGAAGACCGGGCCTCCGTTAGCAAAAGAGCTAAAAAGAAGTTAGCGGAGGCCCGGCAGAAGAAAGAACCGAAGAGCGGCGGCGACGACACCGGAGACCCCCGAAGTCGGAAGAAGACCCCCCGGAGCTGTGCAATAAAATACTTTAAAAAGCTGTGTGGTTTTTTTATTGCAATTTTTTTCCACCAGGTGAATGGGTAGGGGTACGATGTACCCCATACTCATTCACATAGGGTGGGGGGGCCGGGGGCCCCTTTATTAAAGGGGGCTCCCGGATTCCGATAAGCCCCCCGCCCGCAGACCCCGACAACCAACGGCCAGGGTTGTCGGGAAGAGGCCCTGTCCTCATCAACATGGGGGCAGGGTGCTCTGGGGTGGGGGGGCCGCAGGTCGCCCCCCTGCCCCAGAGCACTAAACCCCCCATGTTGAGGGCATGCGGCCTGGTACGGTTCAGGAGGGAGGGGGGGCGCTCTCTCGTCCCCCCCTCTTCACCTGCGGCCTGCCAGGTTGTGTGCTCGGATAAGGGTCTGGTTTGGACTTGGGGGGGTCCCCACGCAGTTTTTTCGGCGTAGGGGCGCCCCTTCAAATCCAGACCAGACCCAAGGGCCTGGTATGCCTCTGGAGGGGGAACCCATGCCGTTTTTTATTTAAAATTTGGTCTGGAGTTCCCCCTCAAGATTCATACCAAACACAGTGCCTGATATTGGCGGGGATCCAAGTCGGATCCCCGTTCATTGAAAGTCGGACATATGTCGGCTTCATGTCACAGGGAAAAGTCGGATCCAAAGTAGGACAGATGTCGTGTCGCACAAGTGTGAACCCAGCCTCACTCTCATTGGAGGTTCCAGGTGCAGAACACTGACCCGAAGGTAAAACAAGAACTTTGCTTCCACCACACAAACATCTGCGGTGAGGGCTTGGCGTGGTGACCCCGCTCTCTCTCCTCTAAAGTACCCCTAGACAAGAGACAGTTGAGCTGATAGAAGAGAGGGGAGAGAGGAGGCCGCTACACGTGGGGGCTCGGGTCCGGTATAGTGTTCGTGTACCACGGAATTGAACGTGTCTGCCCGGAGGAGTTACGAGTAGGCAGGCCTTTATTGGCCGAAGTGCATCCCTGCTCGAAGTCGTGGACATGACCCAATGAAGGGAAAGGCCCGCGCAGAAGAGTGGAAAAAGGGGGAAGCTCAGCCGTGTGAAGTAGTACACGTGGGGGCTTCTATTGCACTGTGCCACCAGACACACCCCCACCGCTTAGTTCGTGGGTGTGACTCAGAAACAGAAAAGAAGAAAAGCCCGCAAACTGGAGCAAAGGGGAGGAGTCCAATACGTGTGAAGGACTACACATGGGACGTTGGCGCAAAACCCTGGCAGTGTGCGATGGATCAGCAACAGGTCACCATGTTCGGACATACATCGTGGATTCCAGTTCACCCTTCTACCACGACACTGACTGCTGCTGCTGCTCCGGTAACAGATACGGGGATCCGGCTAAAGCCAAGGGGTCGATTCGCCCTGTATTCATGCATGGACGTTGAGGCCCTGGGTGTGATTTGTCCCGGTTGTTCGGGACTGGTGTGCCAACTGAAGCCGTTTGGGCGATGCGAGGCCTGTGGGGAGTTCCTTTTTGAAGTGGATCCAGCGGTTGAAAAGCCGAGAACCATTTACCCCGGCCGGGCTGCAGGCAACACCACTCAGAGAGGAGGAATCACTGCTTTGACAGTGTCATAGAAATCCTGTCAGCTACAGGATTCCTGGACTTCCTGATTCCGAATCTCGGGCACGTCCACGCGCGCGGGGGCACGCGCGCGCGCGATTGCGAGCAATGTGCGCGCGCACACGCTTAGCGGGGGCGCGCGCACGCTCCACAAAGCGCGCCAGAAGAGCTATTTAAACATGCCTGTGACAGACAGTCCCTGCTGTCTGCTCTACAGCGTGTAGTACCCAAAGAGACCTGATTCGTGTATTTACCTGTATCCGACCCGGCTTGCCTTGACCCTTCCAGTTTCCTGCCTGCCTCTGACCCCCGGCTTTGTTTGACCAATCTTCTGCCTGATCCTCCAGTACCTTGCCGTCAGCCAATACTACCGACCCGGCTTGTCCGACCAATCTCTCCAGTTGCTGTGTCCTGGTTCCAGTCCAGTCAGCCTCATCAGTTCCAGTCCAGTTGCTTGTTCCTGGTTCCAGTCCAGTTGCTGTATCCGGGTTCAAGTCCAGCCAGTCTCTTCAGTTCCAGTCCAGTTGCTGTGTTCCTGGTTCCGGTTCAGCCTGCCATACTTCCTGGGTGCCTGGATCCGTCCCAGTCTTCAGACTCTACTCTACCTTGATCCATCCTGCCAGGCACTCGTACCCCTTCTACCTCCGTGCCTCCTGTCTTCAGTACCAGGGGCCGCCGGTGGAAGCCGTAAGAGAGGCCTCCCTCTGCAGATCTGGGCTCGTCACCGTCAGGTACGTGACAGTAGCAGACAGCCATGTCTGAGCCCGGGCAGGGAGCCTCACCTATGGAGGAACTCTGTCGGCACCTGGCAGGTTTGTCTGAAGCAGTCAAGAGTCTTCAACAAGGATACACCCGCTTGGAAGAACAAGTGCGGGTCCTCACCAATCCCTCTGCCATCCAAGAGGGGCCCCACGCCTCTGCTTCCACAGCCGGAACAAGTTCCTCACCCACAGTGGTCATGCTTCCTCCTGAACCTAAGGTTCCTACACCCGAAAGATTTTCCGGGGATCGGAGCAAGTTTAGGGCCTTCCGGAATTCGTGTGAACTGTATTTTGCCCTACAGCCCCGTACCTTTTCTCTAGAGGCCACCAAGGTGGGCTTTGTGGTCTCTTTGCTCGCTGGAGACCCTCAGAGCTGGGCCCACCGTCTCTTTGAACAGAAGGATGTATCACTAAACAACCTCGCTGCTTTTTTCGATGCCCTGGCCCAGCTATACGAAGATCCCCAACTCTCAGTAACCGCAGAAGCCGCCTTGCGTTCCCTTCAACAAGGACGCAGACCAGCGGAGGACTATGTGGCAGAATTCAGGCGGTGGAGTGCGGATACCAATTGGAATGATGCCGCCCTCCGCCATCAGTTTCGCTTAGGACTTTCCGATTCCTTGAAGGACGAGCTAGCTAGAGTTGGTGTACCACAGACACTCAACCTGTTGATTGATCTAACCATCCAGATTGACCGACGTCTGAGGGAACGGAGGGCTGAGAGGACCACTGGCTTCTCCCGCAAAACCTGGATGCTTCCTCGGGCTCCTAGTCACCTGTACTCGGCTCCTGCTACACCTCCAACTCCCACATCTGACACGCCTGAACCAATGCAGCTCGGGCTCCTTCGTCCATCCCTCGCTCCTGAGGAACGCCAGCGCCGCCGAATAAATAATCTGTGCCTGTACTGCGGGGACCCCGGACATTTCGTTAGAACCTGTCCCCTGAAGCTTCGTAAGTTTCTTTCAGTTTCTTCTAACATGACTAACCTACAAGCCAAAACCACATCTCACCTTGCCCTCTCTGTTTCATTACAGCTCCCAGGAAGGACTTTGCAAGTACCCGCCATTATTGATTCCGGAGCATGCAGCTGCTTTATGGACTCTGCCTTTGCCATTAAACACCAAATTCCCCTTCGTACCAAGACCCACGGACTTCGTGTCCATCTGGCTGATGGTTCCGTCATTAAGTCCGGACCTGTGACCCAGGAGACCACTCCTATACCCGCTACCATCTTTACCACCTCTGGAACCCACCAAGAATGCTTGTGTCTGGACATCATCTCTTCCCCGTTGTTTCCCTTGATCCTTGGTATGCCTTGGTTACAAGCCCACAATCCCACTATCAACTGGACTACGGGAATAGTTGCCTTTCCTTCTTCCTATTGCCAACAGTCCTGCGGCTCATATAAACCTCCTGGGCCGGCCTCGTTACTATGCATTGACACCGAAGATGGCACCCGTCAATCCATCCCAGAAGTTTACCACGACTTTCTTGACGTATTTAGTAAACAAAAGGCAGAGACTCTACCACCCCATCGGGCCTACGATTGCCCCATCGACCTACTTCCTGGAGCAAAGATTCCGTTCGGTAGAGTCTTCCCTTTAACGGAGGTGGAACAAGGGGCTTTAAAAAATTATGTTGATGAGAACTTGCAAAAAGGGTTCATCCGCCCTTCCACATCCCCAGCAGGCGCAGGCATCTTTTTTGTAGAGAAAAAGGACCACACCCTTCGACCTTGTGTGGATTACCGGGAATTGAATAAAATTACAGTAAAAAATCGCTACCCTCTCCCCCTGGTACCAGAGTTATTTCAGAGACTAGGTACTGCCACCATCTTTACCAAACTTGACCTCCGCGGAGCCTACAACTTGATCCGTATCAAAGAAGGTGACGAATGGAAGACCGCCTTCCGTACCCGGTATGGACATTTTGAGTACTTGGTAATGCCATTCGGGTTGTGTAACGCCCCTGCCACTTTCCAGTATTTTATCAACGATGTTCTACGGGACTTCCTAGACCTCTTTGTTATTGTTTATCTTGATGATATCTTAATTTTTTCTTCCTCCCTTGATTCTCATCGCAGACATGTCAAAAATGTGTTGGGTCGGCTCCGCCAGCATGGCCTGTATGCGAAGGCCGAAAAATGCGAGTTCGAGCAAGAGAGTATATCATTTCTGGGGTTAATCATTTCCAGCGAGGGCATCAAGATGGATCCTCAAAAGATTACCGCAATCCTGGACTGGCCAGAACCGGTGGACAAGAAGGGAATCCAACGTTTCGTTGGATTCGCCAACTTCTACCGCAAGTTCATCAGGGGGTTTTCAGCTATTATCGCACCCATTACTCAACTCACCAAGCAAGGAACACGTTTTCACTGGTCTCCTGAAGCCCAAGAAGCTTTTGAACGCCTGAAGGCCCTATTTACCTCAGCCTCTATCTTGAAACACCCAGACTCCTCACTACCATTCGTACTTGAGGTAGACGCCTCCGAAATAGCGGTAGGAGCAATACTGTCCCAAAGACAGGGAGTCAAAGCCTTGCTCCACCCAGTAGCCTTCTTCTCCCGCAAGCTTTCTGCAGCAGAGAGGAACTACGACGTGGGGGATCGGGATCTACTAGCGATCAAGTCTGCACTAGAAGAATGGCGGTACCTGCTGGAGGGCGCGGCTCATCCGATCCTAATATTCACTGACCACAAGAACCTGGAGTACCTGAAAGCCGCGAGAAGATTGAATCCACGACAAGCCAGGTGGGCACTCTTCTTCTCCCGGTTCTCTTTTCATGTTACTTATCGTCCTGGGGCCAAGAATATTAAGCCTGACGCCCTGTCTCGGATGTTCCATAAGTCCAAGGAGACTTCTCCGCCTGATACCATCCTTGCCCCCGGAAATTTCCTTCTTCTACAGGAGAACCTGTTCACTCAAATCAAACAAGCTTCCACCGGGCAGAGACAGTTCTCCGAGCCGGAATTGCAGGTTAAGGATGGACTATTGTGGTACCAAGACAGAATCTACGTACCTGAGAAACTAAGAGTAACCGCATTAGAACTCTGCCACGACCACGCCCTGGCCGGGCATTTTGGCGTTGCCAAGACCACTGACCTGGTACAGCGCACCTTCTGGTGGCCTTGAGTACGTGAAGACTGTAGGAGGTTTGTAGATTCTTGTACAACTTGTACCCGAAACAAGGGTTCCAGATCCAAGGCCTGGGGACTACTAAAACCCTTACCCGTTCCAGATAGGCCCTGGAGAATGTTGTCCATCGACTTCATTGTCGAGTTACCCCCGGCCGAGAACCATTCCACCATCTTCGTTATTGTGGACCGTCTGTCCAAGATGGCACACTTCATCCCTATGAAAGGGACTCCCTCCGCTCCTGAAACCGCACAGGTATTCATCAGAGAAATAGTCAGACTCCACGGGGTACCAGCCAATATTGTTTCCGATCGCGGGGTTCAATTTACCTCTCGATTCTGGAGATCCCTTTGCAAAACCTTGAAAATCGAATTATCGTTTTCCTCTGCTTACCATCCACAGACCAACGGACAGACGGAGAGAACGAATCAGACGCTCGAGCAATACCTGCGATGCTTCTCCTCTTTTGCTCAGGACAACTGGGTTTCCCTACTTCCGTTGGCCGAGTTTGCGTATAACAATTCCATCCACTCCGCTACCTGCCAGACTCCTTTCTTTGCAAACTATGGTTTTCATCCTACTTTTCTGCCTAACTCCCTTCCTGAGTGTCCTGTACCTGCAGTCCAGGAAAAGTTAAATTTTTTCTCGGTCAATAACCAGCTTTTACAAGAGACCATGACCAAGACTCAAGAACGCAACAAGACAATTTATGACAAGAAGAGACGGGGTGAATTAGTGTTGGTACCCGGCGACCAAGTATGGCTATCTACCACAAACCTAAGAATGGCATGCCCTTCTAAAAAACTGGGCCCCAAATTTTTAGGTCCATTCCCTGTTAAGAGGAAAATTAATGAAGTAGCTTATGAATTGGAACTTCCTGACTCTCTTAGAATCCATCCAGTTTTTCATGTCTCTCTCCTAAAACCCACAGTCTCTAATCCGTTTCCAGATCGGAAGCCGGATCACCCTGATCCGATCATTATTGACGGTGAGCAGGAATTCGAAGTAGAAGCTATCATGGACTTCAGGAGAAGAAATAACCAGAACCAATTCCTAATTAAATGGAAGGGCTACGGACCCGAGGAAAACTCATGGGAACCCGAGAAGAATATCCATGCCAGGAGTTTGATACAGGCTTTCAAAAGGACTCACCCTGGAAGGTTCACCCAGCTGGGCATCCGGAGGCTGCCCCTTGGGGGGGGGCAATGTCATAGAAATCCTGTCAGCTACAGGATTCCTGGACTTCCTGATTCCGAATCTCGGGCACGTCCACGCGCGCGGGCACGCGCGCGTGCGATGGCGAGCACGTGCGCACGCACGCGCTTAGCGGGGGCGCGCGCACGCTCCACAAAGCGCGCCAGAAGAGCTATTTAAACATGCCTGTGACAGACAGTCCCTGCTGTCTGCTCTACAGCGTGTAGTACCCAAAGAGACCTGATTCGTGTATTTACCTGTATCCGACCCGGCTTGCCTTGACCCTTCCAGTTTCCTGCCTGCCTCTGACCCCCGGCTTTGTTTGACCAATCTTCTGCCTGATCCTCCAGTACCTTGCCGTCAGCCAATACTACCGACCCGGCTTGTCCGACCAATCTCTCCAGTTGCTGTGTCCTGGTTCCAGTCCAGTCAGCCTCATCAGTTCCAGTCCAGTTGCTTGTTCCTGGTTCCAGTCCAGTTGCTGTATCCGGGTTCCAGTCCAGCCAGTCTCTTCAGTTCCAGTCCAGTTGCTGTGTTCCTGGTTCCGGTTCAGCCTGCCATACTTCCTGGGTGCCTGGATCTGTCCCAGTCTTCAGACTCTACTCTACCTTGATCCATCCTGCCAGGCACTCGTACCCCTTCTACCTCCGTGCCTCCTGTCTTCAGTACCAGGGGCCGCCGGTGGAAGCCGTAAGAGAGGCCTCCCTCTGCAGATCCGGGCTCGTCACCGTCAGGTACGTGACAGACAGCCATCCCTGCGCACACTGCAACGACCGCGGAGGAGGTCGTGAGTACTCAACGGGAGAAATCCGAGGATGCTGACTCGGTCACCACTGTCTCGCAGCGTCCACCACCGAAGAGAAAGACCGGTGTGGTAGCCCCGACCAGCGGTTGTGGTGGACCGTTTCGCCCGCTTACACCCGCCCCGGATGGATCTGTCGATAAGAGTTCCGGACGTCCCGCTTCAAGTAAAGGCCGAGGTAAGCCAGGCGGAGAGATTTGGTGTGTGGGAAGAGGTGAAAATTCAGTCTCCACTACAGGCTACCTGCCCGCGGAGGAGTGTGACACCTCTAACCTGGAGTCGCTCTCGGATATGGGAGACGATGTTGCTATTGACAAACTATTTGCAGAAAAGGGCTGGGACAAAGTACCTCTTGCTTCATCCCGCAGAACCAGGGACCCACCCATGTCTACAGGGGATAGTACACCCCGGGTGGAGGCACCAGCGCCTGAAGAGGGGTCCCGTTCCCAACCTGCCCTTACATCCCCGGTGTCACCTACACCCAGGACCGGGGAAAAGAGACTGTTGTTGCGGGCACCTATGCCCAGATCAGATGTGATCAAGGTCCCTCGCCACCCGGACTCAATAGTTTTACCTGGCGAAGGGGACAGAGCCACTATGCCTCCTCTGGCGAGACTACAACGCCTATTTGGTCAGAAGGTTGCTGCAAAGTATGGATGGGAGTACCCATACTTGTCCAAGGAGTTGTTGTACGAGGTGGAAGTTTGCCGGGAGCGCTGGTACAATGACTTTGTGTGGACTCACCTTCAGATTCCACACGCCCGCAGGTACCTGGCGTGTTCTCCCAAGGCCTCTCAGCGTTTTAAGGACTGCAAGGCAGAGTGGATGTTGGGACGGCACATCGATGCGGACAAGGTGCTGATCCGGCGCAAGGAAGGGGAAGATGTTGAGTATCATCTGGAGACCATGGATCAGCACTTGAAGCCACTTGTTCTACCGCATCCCTGTTTCTATTTGTAGGAGGAAAAAGACTCCGTTCTTGTTTGTATGCTGCTGAACTTTCTGGGGCCTGTTGTCCTTGTTGCCCAGAGGGATGAAGGACTGTTCCTGTTGTTCTTCACTTTTCCAGCAAGAGATCATGGACTCTGGGGTAGATAGGGCTCAAGAGAAGAAGAAAAGTTCCACGAGTGCAGTTACCGCGACGCTGTCACCAGGTGGCAGTTTTGCGCAACGTTAACACTTTTCACACACTCACTCTTTGGAGAAAAGGGATTTCTTCACGAAGAGGTTTCTTTCCTCTTACACGAATATATGTGTCAGGGTTTATTTGTGATAATTTTCTTTTTTCCCTCTGCAGGAGAGCATCCCATCAACACCACTGAGTATGGGGTGGGTCTTAGTCAGGATGGGTGGGGAAAAAGCATAATGTGAATATGTGATTCTACAGTTATGGTTAAAATGTTGTTGTTTCCCTTCTCTTTCATGTGAGGCTCAGACACAATTTCTTTAGTTGACCAAGTTTCAAAAAAAATTATATTTTGTACAATTTATAGTTGGTTTCTGGACTGGACTATGTCAGCTGTTGAGGGCATAGTTTGCTCCAGACACTGGGGACCAGTGTCAAATCACCAGGGGGAGAGTGTAGCGGGTATATGCTTTCCAATTTTTGAATCTGGTGGGGAAAACTGTGATGTATGGTTCCCTGGGGCCCACCAGGTGGCACTGTCGCTTTGGGCCCGGGGTTGAGTCATCGTTGCGGTGGCGTACCTCTTTTGGTCTCTCTCAGCGGTTGTATGGTGTGACGGGGAACCCGCCGTGCTTGCTGGGAGGGGGTATAAAGGGGGCGGCCATTTTTGGTGAAGGGAGTCGAGCCCGGGCACCTTCAGCCTGAGGGCGGTGGTTCGTGTCGGTCCCCTAGGCGGGTCTAGGCCTAGAGGACGTTCGGAGGTCGTGTTCCATCCCAGGCACCTTTAGCCTGGGGTGAGGTACTCGAGAGGAGGTCTGGAGCTCAGTGCCCAACACTGAGTTCCGCGAGGGAAGGAGGTCCTAGGGAACCCCGGGAGTGGGTACCCGAATCCGGAAGGAGTAATGGACCGGTGGGAGATACTTACTTGAAGACCCGGTGCAGCATATTGCCAGTGACAGGTGAGCCTCCCATCGGAGACCGCCTGGAAGGAAATTCCCCCTCGCCCGGAGACCGCAACCCACTTTCAGGAAGGAAAGTGGAGAGTTCATTGTGTCTGGGCCTACTCGCATCCACACCTCCTTTTCTGTTCTGTTCTACAAAGGAGTCTAACTGATTGTGTTCATCCAAGAAGAATAAAGGAGTGTTGGACTTTAATGGTGTGGGGCTCATTTTCTGTTCAAGGTAACTCTCATTGGAGGTTCCAGGTGCAGAACACTGACCCGAAGGTAAAATAAGAACTTTGCTTAAACACACAAACATCTGCGGTGAGGGCTTGGCGTGGTGACCCCGCTCTCTCTCCTCTAAAGTACCCCTTGACAAGAGACAGACGAGCTAATAGAAGAGAGGGGAGAGAGGAGGCCGCTACAGTTGCATTATGCATTCTTTGTATATCTGTGCAACTTGCATATGATGTCTCTCAGGCTATTAAGGTCTTGCGCAAGAGACCAAAGCACCCGGTGAACTCTGTCGATTTCAATGGTGTCAGAGGATGATAGGCCCAGGATTTCTTGAGAGTGGGGACCATATCTTTAGGCGCTCTTGTCTCTGGGAGACCCCCGGTCAGATGTTAGACCTGCAACTACGGTTCTGATAGCCATCAAGCTGACACAAAAGGGATTTGATGCACTGGTCCTGGGCAGCAACATCAGAACGCTGATCTTCAGAGGCAGGGGGGAGAGGAGAAGTAGGGGGAGCCGTGTCATTCACCAACCTGTGTGAAAGAATGGGAGAAGAACCGTGTGTGGCAGCCCACTCTGCATATCTCGCTCCCAGCCCTGGCCCCATCTTGGAAGTTTCCCTTCGTGCCGGCTGTTGCTCCATTTAGAAAAAAAATCAATGGATCCCCACCTTGGTCTGAAGGATCTTTGGGTTTGTGAGGATGCCTGCCACCTTTGAGGCATAGAAAGAGATGATCGCCTCTAGGTAATGTCCTCTGGGCTGTAAATGTAGCTGTGTGAGCGGAGCTCCGGCACTGAGCTTCCTTACTCCTCCATGTTTAGACAGATCCCTTTTAACCTTTTGGCACTGGTGCCTCCCGGCTCTTTAAGGGGTTTAGAATGCTGGGAGGCGGGATGGAGTTTATGATGACCACTGTGATTGGCTGTCATGGCGGTCAAATTAACGGAAAGCTCCCGATCGCAAGCAGCGATTATGAGCTTTCTGTTAGCCGCTGGTAACTGTGCCGGGAGCGTGCAGGGCGTGCACTCTCGGCACAGCTGCATTTGGCAAGGCCCAAGGCCCGCCCGCGGAGGGGTCACATATTTTCATGCAGCCAGCGCCAAGGGGTTCATTTGAAACAGTTTTAGAATTGTTAGCAGCTTTTCTCTCTCCTTGGACTGTAGAATGATGTCTCCATTCATTATTAACAAAGCATCCTTATATCAGACAGCCTCTTCCACAGATCCATAGCAGTTGGTGCCAGCGGGGGAGGGGAGGGGGTAAAGCAGCTCAGGCTGGACCGGTGCCCAGCACCTGGAGTCCCATTGGTGGAGATTTGTGTCATCCATGATTTCTCTATCCTCGCCAATGACAGTCCATGTGCAATGTGGTGCTGAGAATTACTCCCAAATCCTGAAGTTGGGTGCCATTGGGTGCGATCGGAGCTGTATACAGGAAGCCAAATCTCACTCTCTCCACTCACCCTCACTTCTCTCTCACAACTGTCACCAGCAAATGACTTTTTTTGACCAAGCCATGCATGCCCCTTATTACAGGCTGGGCTGGTGACCTCAGTGCCAACCAACAAGATGGCAGCGCCAACCAGCCACCAGAAACATGCAACATGGAAATAAAAGAAACCCTACATATATATTAATTATTGTTAAATATTGTATTATAACAATTAACCACTTGCCAACAATAACGTTTTTATACAGTGGCAAAGTGTCTCTCCTGTGCCAGATCACATATCTATTATGTGATTTGTCCCAACATAAGCTGATCAGCGGGTGCTGGCCAATGGATGACCGCTGGCACCTTCTGATTGCAGAGGAGAAAGACAGAACAGAGCTCTGCCTATGTGAACAAGTCCTGTCTGTGGGGATGTGCTGGATTTTGTTTCCCCGCAAAGGGATTAAAATCCAGCACATCCCTTAGAAAAGCGCCACATAGTAAACACAAAAACACTGGCTAGGCACACATTTAACCCTTTGATCGCCCTAGCTGTTTAACCCCTTCCCAGCCAAAGTCATTAGTACAGTGACAGTGGATATTTTTAGCATTGGTCACTGTATTAGTGTCACTGGTCCCCAAAAAGTGTCAAAAGTGTCAGCTAGTGTCAGAATGTCCACCGCAATATCGCAGTCGCGCTTTTAGTCACTGATCGCCGCCATTACTGCTATAAAAATAAATAAAAATAAATAAAAATTCCAGTATATATCCCATAGATTGCAGACGCTATAACTTTTGTGCAAACCAATCAATATACACTTACTGGGAATTTTTTTACAAAAAATATGTAGCAGAATAAATATTGGCCTAAATTTTTCTGAAGAAATTTAATGTTTTATAGCAGAAAACGGGGATCTGTCAATGTAAACAGACAGATCCCCATCATAACAAGGGAGTAGAGAGTGATTGGGAACAGCGATCTCTCTCCTCCTCCAGTCAGTCCCATCCCACCACAATTAGAAACACCTCCCTAGGACACACTTAACCCATTGATCACCACTAGTGTTAACTCCTTCCGTGCCAGTGACATTTACACAGTAATCAGTATAAGACAGTGGTGGTGTTGGCGCTGTGCTAAACAAAGGGAGAATATGAGGGCTGAGGAAAATGTGACTGATAACACACTAACTCTATCTAATATCTGAGACCCCTTGCTGCATTGTGATCCCTTGCTGCACTGAGACCCACACAGACCCACACAGAGCTACAGACAGTCAGAGGGACGACGAGTTCAGCGCTCGTGGAGACATTCCCACACTGTTTTCCCTTCAAGTGAGTGCATCTCTGGCGTGTGTGTGTGTCTCTATACAGCATCAGAGCTACACCATGATTTCATCTCTTTCTGGTTTTACATGTGATGCTTGAGAGGATTGCAGCAACAGGAAGGAGACCGTTTCTGCCAAAACTACTGTTTATCAACTTTTAACACCCTGTGACCTGTTTATGCTGGGCTTAAAGTGGTTGTAAACCCACTTTTTCAACTTGCACCTACAGGTAAGCCTAGATTAAGGCTTACCTGTAGGTGCAAGAAATATCTCCTAAACCTACACGGTTTAGGAGATATTTACTAAAAAGACAGGCGCCGCTGTCTACGGCGCATGCGCGCTGTAGACAACGGCGCATTCATGGGGTTAATCCCATTCACAAAATTGGCTACTTCTCAGCATTCGCTGGCCGTAGCCGAATGTGACGGCTCCCGCGCGCATGCGCGGAGTCACGTCTTCGCCGCTCCGGCCAATCACAGCACCGGAGCGGCGCTGTGATTGGCTGGTGCGGCGATACCCGGAAGTAACATTCCGGCTATCGCCGCAGTGATGTCTGCGTCTGGACAGAGGGACGCGGACTGCTTTGGGGGCTAAGGTAAGTGGTACATAATGAGCTAGTATGCTAGTCATACTAGCTCATTATGCCTTTCTCTTGCAGGTTGGCAAAAAAAAAAGTTAGTGGGTTTACAACCACTTTAATTAGCAATAAGGTGAGCTGCTTGCAGGCACGGAGGTGGAGCACTAAAGAGAAAATAAGTTTGGAGCACCGCACTGACGTGTGTTTTATTTATCGTTTCACTTTGGTGATGGGAATCACTATATTTGTACTTTCGGATCGCACGGTTTAATTGAACTTATGTGGACTTCATTTATTTATTTAATTTATTTAATGAATTTGTTTTGTAACTCTATATATATACTATATTTTGTTAGTACACTATTGTCATATTTTGGAACTATCACGGTAGGATAGGCTGGATGATTGTCCACCTACTCACAGCTCTGTGCTAAATATTTCACAATTAAGTTGACTCTCATGAGGTTACACTATTATCTAGAGTTAGTGTGTTATCAGTCACATTTTCCTCAGCCCTCATATTCTCCCTTTGTTTAGCACAGCGCCAACACCACCACTGTCTTATATTGTGTTGAGTTTCCCCGAATTGGATTCACAGGTGTTTGGCAGCAGTGCCCCCCCCCTTCACTTTTTCACCACACGTTAGGGCAGCAGGGGAGTTCCCCCCACTTTTTGCATAAACAGTAATCAGTGCATTTGTATAGCTCTGATCGCTGTATAAATGTCAATGGTCCCAATAAAGTGTCAAAAGTGTCCGATCTGTCCGCCGCAGTCGCAGTCCCACCAAAAATAGCAGATCGCTGCCATTACTAGTAAAAAAAAAAAATATATAAAAAAAATGCCAACAATCTATCCCCTATATTGTAGACGCTATAACTTTTGTGCAAACCAATCAATATACGCTTATTGCGATTTTTTCTTTTTTTTTACCAAAAGTATGTAGAAGAATACATATTGGCCTTAACTGATGAAGATTGTTTTTTTTTTTATATTTATTATAGTAAAAAGTTAAAAATATTGTTTTTTTTTTCAAAATTTGACGTTTTTTTTTTGTTTATAGCGCAAAAAATTAGAACTGCAGAGGTGACCAAATACCACCAAAAGACAGTTTTATTTGTGGTGGAAAAAAGGACATACATTTTATTTGGGTACAGCATCGCATGACAGCGTAACTGTCAGCTAAAATAACGCAGTGCCGTATCGCAAAAAAAAGGCCTGGTCATGAAGGGGGGTAAATCTTCCAAAGGGCAAGTGGTTATAGAAGGAAATGCTTTGTCTGAGGTTTGTCTTTCAGTTAAAGATGCAAGCACTGAAAACTTATCAGAGGAGAATAAACCTAACATTTCAGGTGTCACTAAGGTTATTACATGGCAGACATGTTTTTCTTATTAGAACTCTGGATGAATGAAGCACTCGGAGTAAATAGACAAATCGCAGATAAGTTGTATAAAGCGTTGTATTAGAAAAGCAAACATTTGCTCAGGGCCCCTATAAAACAGTCCTTACATTCCCGACATGTGTATCATAGATTATCTGGGTGTGCAGGAAGGGAAGTAGCTCTGTAAATGACTACACAGGTGCAGGATGGAAATTCCTATACAGCTGATAACATTGTTTCATTAAAGTTTACAACGCACAGCATATGTTACCTTTTTTTCAAGCGGGATAAAAAAAATTTAAGCCATAAGGAAAATAACTGCTTATTGGTCAGTAAGTGCTAGCTAAAACAACACTGTAGTCACACAGGCATGGGATTTTTAGGCTAGGTTCACACTAGGGTTGCCACCCGTCCAGGAGTCACCCGGACAGTCTGGGTTTTGAATCGTGTGTTTCAGACCACCTGGAACCCGGACACAATACTCAGAATGGACTGTGGCTCCCCAACTAACCAAGTACCACAACCACCAAGTGCATAGGCCGCATACATGTTCAGAACAGGAGAGAGGGCTTTATCTGCTCCTCCTCCTCTCACCCCTACCCCTCTGTCTGCCCACCCACACTCCAATCCCCGGTGTTCTGTGCCTCAGGAAAGGGATGTGTGGGCTGGAAGTTTTAAGCTCAGCAACTGGCAGATATATGGTGTATGAAAGGTGTCGATGCCTGAGACTCCATCAACGGGTGAGTGAGCTCACCATCCAATGTCTGTGACTGAAGTCTCCCCCCTCCCCCCTTCTCTTTCTTGCCTCCAGACAAGTGAGTACACTAAGGTAAGGGGGATTCAGATCTAAAAGGGGTGCCCTGGGGACTCTAATGTAAGGGGGGCTTTAGTAACCCTAATTTAAGGGGGAATGCTGGGAATTCTGATGTAAGTGGGAGGAAACCTCCCACTTAGAAACCTTCTAATATCAGAGTTCCCCTTTACACCAGAGTCCACAGCGTTCTCCCTTAAATAATATTTAGCCGTGCATGGCTAAAGTGTTTGAGTTTGGCTTGAAGAAAAAGGTGGCAACCCTAGTTCACACATGTTCGGTGCAAATTTCCCTTCTGTTTTCACTGCAAATTTCCTAAGCAGCTGTTCAGCTGCAAATTTAGAAGTGGTTGTGGATGCAAATTTATGGAGCCGGCATCCACCGGTGTCTTTAAGGCTAGCTGGCACCGCCCCCATTGTGATATCACCGACCCAGCATGCACCGGTCGGTGATGTCACAGGGAGGCGGTACTACCTTACCTATTTAGGAACTGTCACACGGCGGAGCAGGCAGACAGCGGTAGCCTTTGTTGTGGGCAGACATTTTTTTTCTTTTTTTTGGGTCCGGCGGTGGTGGCGGGCACTGTGATTGACAATGGATCTACATCGGGGGATATTGCTTTTTTTATATTTAATAAAGAAATTGTCAAAAACTGTGAGTGTTTTCATTTCTTTTTGATACTTTTTTTGGTGAATGAGTAGGGGTACAATGTATCCCTACTCATTCACAATGGGGGCAGGGGGGGATCTGGGGGCTCTCTTGTTAAAGGGGGCTTCCAGATTCCGATTAGCCCCCTGCCCTCAGACCGCCACAATTACTTCCTGGTCTTTTCCCTCTGGTGATGTATTCTTCCTCCAGTCTTCTCCCTCCGCTGCGGTCTTGTCCCTCCAGTGAAGTGTTCTTCCCCCGGTCCTCCTCTGGCTTCTGCTGTTGTGTCATCTCCGATGTCTGCCAGCCCAGCTCATATATAGATATGGGGCGTAGCCATTCGGTGATGTCACCATGAGGCTCCGCCCCTTGTGACGTCACGTTGAGGTCATGTGACCTGGTATGGTTCGGGAGGGGTATGGGGCGCTCGCTCGCCCCCCCTTTCCTGACCTGCTGGGCTGCATGTTCGGATAAGGGTCTGGTATGTTTTTTTGGGGGGACCCCACGCTGTTATTTTTAGGGCGTGGGGTTTCTCCTCAAAATCCATAGGGGTCCGGTATGGTCTTGGGAGGGGGGACCCCACATGTTTTTTTTTTCCATTTTGGCGTGGAATCCCCCCTCAAGATCCTCAGGGCACAATGCCGCAAGTCAAAACAGTTAAGATGATGATCCCGACTTCCATTCAGATCAATGGGCTGAAATCAAGCCCAAGTCGGACCAAAGTAGAGCAAAAGGCATTATCAATGTCAGACCGACACAAGTCGGACCAGTTAAGACAGCTCTCGAAGGGAACCATTGATTTTGACATGTCATGAGACTTGTGCTCTGGAAGTCGGAGGTCGGACCAGTGTGAACAAGCTCTAATTGAACAAGTTGAAGTTAGAAGCTGATTGGTTACTAGGCACAGCAGCACCAGACTCTGTGTACACCAGTTTTAATAAATCTCTCCCACTGAGTCATATTATGGGCAGCACCGTGGTGTAGTGGTTAGCACTTTCACCTAGCAGCAAAAAGGGTCGCTGGTTCGGATTCCGACCACGACACAATCTGCCTGGAGTTTGCATGTTCTCCCTATGCCTGTGTGGGTTTCCTCCGGGTACTCCGGTTTCCTCCCACACTCTAAAGCAGGGTTCGACAAACCCCGGGCGCCAGGTCGCAACTGCGACTAGAAATAGCGACCTGGCGCCTGGGGCGGCACAGCTGGGGTATCCTGTCTCCGTGCGCCCCCCCCCGCCATGCGATCACGGTAATTGAGGCCTTGGCTTTGCGGCCTTCTGCAGGCCTATGCTTCCTTCTGTGATCTGGCGCCATCTTGTGGTGGCCGTTGGTATGACAAAACAACCAGCAATGCTAATGGAGCTGTCTGTTTTCACTGCCATCTCCTTCCCTCTAATTAGAACCCCCAAACATTTCATATATTTATATATATTTTTTTCTAACACCCTAGAGAATTAAATGGCGGTCGTTGCAATACTTTCTGTCACATTGTATTTGCACAGCGGTCTTACAAGCGCACTTTTTGGGGAAAAAATACACTTTTTTTAATAAAAAAATAAGACAACAGTAAAGTTAGCTCAATTTTTTTTTATATTGTAAAAGATAATGTTACGCAGAGTAAATTGATACCCAACATGTCACGCTTCAAAATTGCGTCCGCTCGTGGAATGGCGACAAACTTTTACCCTTTAAAATCTCCATAGACGACGTTTAAGAAATTCTACAGGTTGCATGTTTTCAGTTACAGAGGAGGTCTAGGGCTAGAATTATTGCTCTCGCTCTACCAATCGCGGCGATACCTCACATGTGTGGTTTGAACACCGCTTTCATATGCGGGCGCTACTCACGTATGCGTTCGCTTCTGCGCATGAGCTCGGCGGAACGGGCGCGTTCCTGGTTTCTAACTTTTATAGCTGGCTCCTAGATTCCAAGCAAATTTGTCAAGCCCTGCTCTAAGGACATGCTGGTAGGTTAATCGGATCCTGTCTAAATTGGCCCTAGTATATGTATGAATGTGTGTTTAGGGACCTTAGATTGTAAGCTCCTTGAGGGTAGGGACTGATGTGAATGTACAATGTATATGTAAAGCACTGCGTAAATTGACAGTGCCATATAAGTACCTGAAATAATAATAGTAATAATAATATCACAGAGCAGACTTTGAACTGTTGGCAACTGCTGCAGATTGTGCCAGTATTTTGGATATGTGATCACTGAATTATTTTATTGTATAAAAAAAAACAAAAAAAGAGAAAGGTAGCCACTCAGAAGCCCCGATCACGGCGCGGTGTGACCTTTTCACAGTGATAATATAGACTGATACACACAGAGCTCACCGTACATTCCACAGGGGGAAGTCAGAGGCGGACACGTGATGGGAATAATAAAACACTGTACCAGATTACACATGTTCTGGATGGTGTGGCATTCATGGCAGTGGCTGATGTCTTCTTCACCCAGGGCCATTGGAGTTGAAGCGTGTTGGCTCTTGCAGCTTATTTGTTTATCCAGATTGTGTAATGAAAATTCTTTCTGCCATCCAAAATATGACTCAATGGGTGGAATTAATTGCTGTTTACTAGGTGAACTTCAGGGGCTTCAGGATAACTTCTTTCAATCACCCTTCCTCTTTCCATTCTTAGTAATACATGTGGATGAAATTAAAGAGACCCTGTCACTGGACAATTCATTCCCAATAAAATCTTCCCATAAGATTATTTGTGCATTTAAAAAGGAATTCCAGGTATGGTATGGATATTGCTTGGACCAATGTAACTATGTACTGTATATACCATAGGCATGCGCAGGGGGTGTGCCTGGTGTGCCTGGGAACACCCTAATCACCCTGTGCAGTACAGATTCCCCCTGCTGATATTTCACCAAAGGCCCCTAACAGGGCTTCTAAACAAATTGGAAAAATAATAAAGAAATGAAACAATAAAAATAAAAAACTACTGACACCATCCACTGCCCTACTAACATCGTCCATGTAGCGGTAAGGTGTAACCGATACTCATTCACCTGGGGGGGCAGGATCTGGGGGCCCCCTTCTTAAAGGGGGCTTCCAGATTCCAATTAACCCCCTACCCGTAGACCCCTACAACCACCCGCCAGGGTTGTGGGGATGAGGCCCTTGTCCCAAAGCACCCACCCCCTCATGTTGAGGGCATGTGGCCTGGTATGGATCGGGGGATAGCTTGCTCACCCCCCCTTTCCTGACCTGCCGGCTGCATATTCGGATAAGGGTCTTGTATGGATTTTGGGACCTCACACCATTTAAAAAAAATAAAATTGGCATGGTTCCCCTAAGAATCCATACCAGACCTGAAGGGCCTGGTATGGACTGAGAGGGGCACGACGCGGGTTGTTTTTTTCATACTTTTTACTTGTTGGCTGTTTTTTTACAATCAGCTGTGAGCGGCGAAGACTGCTCACAGCTAATAAGTCATTGGTTGTTAGGGGCGCAGCGGCCGGCTTCCCGGCCCGCTCCTTCGCAACCAGCTCAATGTGGTAAATTGCTGCATTAACTAATGCAGTAGATACCACTAAATCAAACAAATACCGCATTCGGTATTTAACTCAAAATTCTTAGTGAATTGAACACTTGCACAATTGTTACCACATGAGGTATTGTACCGCATATTATTAGCCAATATTTAACTCTTAGTGAATTGACCCCCTTATCTCTCTGTCACTCTGCTCTTGCCTCCTCTCAGCATGCTCCTTTGCACTGCAATACACCTTATTTGCTTTGTGTGCTGCTTCCCTCTCCTCTTTTCTGAGCTCTGCTGTACAGTAAATGTGAGAAGATGATACCAAGTCAAATTATGGCATATCTGGAAACATCTCCTGGTCCTCCGCAGTGCTAAGTGGTTCCTCCTGCCCTCCATGAAAGTGAGCCTGTTGTGATTCAGTAATTCACAGAAAAGCACTACAAAACATTGGAATATCCAGTTCAACGCTCAAATGTGTATTAATGCATATGTGTATTTATAAGCACTGTGGTGTGAATGAGCCTTAAAAACTCAAAAGATTACCCCTGAAAGTGGACCTTAACCTCCCAGATCAACTATGACTCCCTGCATTCCCACGCCCTGTTAATTGGCATTTTTTTTTTTTTGTTGCATTAATGCTTTTTTCATACTTTATTCCTGGCCCCATCCCCCCATGGCCATTTTCCTCAATGCCTCGGTCTCTTGGGATCTCATGTCACATATACCAGGAGGCTGCAGGAGTAGGGACTGAAAGCAGCTGCGTGCATCCTCGGTGACCAGCTACTTGAATCTGGCAGCCCGGCTTACAATGACTGAGGAGTACCAACATAGGCGTGCGCACAGGGTGTGTGCGGTGCAGATTTTCCCTGCTTCCTGGCGCCACCTGTCTCCCGCCCCCTGTAGTGCTGCCAACTTCCCTCTTCTCCTCTCCCGAAAGCTGCTGCGGGGGATGTTCCAGGATGGAGAGCGGAGGAACGGGGCCGGTAAATATTTAATTTATCATCCCCTTCCTTTTCTGAGTAAACACAATGAGTGATCTGTACCAATTGCTCCTGCGTTCATTCTTAACTGAAGCATAGTCAGGGCTTTTTTTTCTCAGACAATAGGTGCAGGAACTCCCCTTTTCCAAGTCATTTGTTTTCTCCGCCCCTACCCACCTCCGAGCAACGTCCATTGGTTCCATCCCCTACCCACCTCCCAGTATCGCCCCTTTTAGACAATACAGAACCAAGTATCATTTTGTTGTGCTAAGTAATTGACATGGAATTTGGTTTCCCCTTCAGCCAGCAACAATAGATCCCCCTAACAATGTACCACCCACAACAAACCCCCCCCCCCAGCAACAATAGACTCCCGGCAGCATCAACAGATCTCCGCACAGCCAGCATTAATAGACTCTCTGGCAGCCATCAACAATAGACCCCTCCCCCAACAGTAGATCTCCTTCAGCAACAACTGACCCCCCAGCAACAAAAGGTCCCCAACCAGCAACACTAGACCTCCTCAGCAACAATAGACCCCCCTGCAAAAATAGATCCCCTCCAGCTAGAATAGATCCACCAGCAGTGAGCATCAATACCCTGCAGCACACCCCAGCACCCCTTGACATTACATACAGTCAGTCCAGGAGGTGCCGGAACTGCGTTTCCTCGCGTTCTCACTGAAAAAAAGCCCTGAGCATAGTATTCTATATTTACTATGCATCAGTTTGTGAATGAACAGGAAGACACTCAGCACAACACTTCCTATTCGTTCACTGTCCAGCAGTGTTAATTTTAACATCAAATTTCAATTTCGTTTTAGTTATAGTCTTTTGACTAAAATGCCATTTTAGTTTTAGTTGTATTTTAGTCATCTGAATTGTTTTAGTCATAATTTAGTCAACTAAAATCCCCAGTACATTTTAATCAACTAAAATCCAATAGGTTTAGTTAAATTTGAATGCATTATTTAAGAATTGCCAAACTAATTATATACTCCTGGAGTAAAAAAATCTAATAATATGTTTATTACTTATGGTATTAAAGCGGTTGTATACCCGCTGCTGCTTTTTTTTATTTATTTTTTCATAACTGAAAGGCAAAAGGCATAATGAGCTAGTATGCACCACATACTAGCTCATTATGAAATACTTACCTTAGAACGAGGCGTCGGGAACTTACCTGGTCCACGCCGAGGGAGATGTCATCTTGCCTTGGCGTGTCTTCCGGGTATCGCCACTCCAGCGATGTGAGTGGCTGGAGCGGCGATGTCGTCACTCCCGCGCAACGGCAAGGTCCAGCGGCTGCCGGGCTTTAGCCGAGAATCCCCGCTGCGCATGCACCGCTGAATTCAGCGGCTCATTGCAAGGGGAATATCTCCTAAACCGTATAGGTTTAGGAGATATTCTTTTTACCTACAGGTAAGCCTTATTATAGGCTTACCTGTAGGTAAAAGTTCAAAATTAGGGTTTACAACCACTTTAAGGTTTGAACATGCACTACAGACACAGATTTAGTTGTTGTGATATATAACGTCTTTATAAATAAAACCAAGTTTCATAAACAAACAAATATATTGCTTTTTGACAAGCAGAAGTACAACTCAAAAATATAAAAAACACAAAAAACTGTAAACTCTCACTCACATATTACCTGAATATATATTACCAACATTAAATATTAAGAAAATAAAAAAATAAGAAAAGCCTTTTTCTTAATTTTTCTTTTCTGTTAGCATCTTATTAGATGCCCCCTACATATTCTTATGTGGTAGTGCAGTGTTTACTTTAACGTCAAATTTCAATTTACTTTTAGTCATATTCTTTTGACTAAAATGCCATTTTAGTTTTAGTCATATTTTAGTCATCTCAATTGTTTTAGTTTTAGTCATATTTTAGTCGACTAAAATACTATTAACCACTTGCCGACCAGCTGCCGTCATTATACTGCGGCACTTCGGCTCATTACCACAAATCGCCGTAGGTGTACGTCGGCTCCTTTAAGAGCCATAGCAGGCACGCCCGATGCACGGCGAGGGACCCAATGTACGTGGCCGCGATGTCCGCCTGCCACCCGCAGTCGCAGATAAGAGAACCTGAACAGGGATCTGTCAATGTAAATAAATAACAGGGGAGTAGAGAGTGATTAGGAACAGCGATCTCTCTCCTCCTCCAGTCAGTCCCATCCCCCCGCAGGTAGAAACACCTCCCTAGGGCACACTTAACCCATTGATCACCACTAGTGTTAACTCTTTCCCTGCCAGTGACATTTACACAGTAATCAGTGCATTTGTATAGTTCTGATCGCTGTATAAATGTCAATGGTCCCAAAAAAGTGTCAAAAGTGTCCGATCTGTCCGCCGCAGTTGCAGTCCTGCTAAAAATAGCAGATCGCTGCCATTACTAGTAAAAAAAATAATAATAACAATAAAAATGCAATAAATCTATCCCCTATTTTGTAGACGCTATAACTTTTGTGCAAAGCAATCAATATACACTTATTGCGATTTTTTTTTTTTTACCAAAAGTATGTAGAAGAATACATATTGGCCTAAACTGATGAAGAGGTTTTTTTTCGATATTTATTATAGCAAAAAGTTAAAAAAAAAAATATTTTTCTAAATTGTCGCTCTATTTTTTTTTTATAGCCCAAATAATAAAAACTGCAGAGGTGATCAAATACCACCAAAAGAAATCTCTATAAGCCCTGGTTCACACTGGTGCGATTTGACATGCGATTTGACATGTCAAATCGGCGATATTTGCCGCAAATTGCGGGCAATGGCACCGTCCTAATCGGTGCGACGCCGCATCTGCGGCACTGCCTCCATTTCAAAAAGTAGTTTCTGTACTACTTTTTGCGATTTCGGCCGCGATTTACATTGACATCTGTGTCAGATGTCTTTGTAATCGGGGGTGAAATCGGGACTGCCAGCGAGAGTGAAATCGTGCGAGTTCAGCTGAACTTGCACGGTTTCACTCCCGCAGCCCCAGTGTGAACCTGGGCTATGAGGGGGAAAAAAGGACGTGAATTGTGTTTGGGTACAATGTCGCACGACTGCGCAATTGTCAGTTAAAGCGACGCAGTGCCGTATTTCAAAAAAATGGCCTGGTTAATTAAGGGGTAAAAATCTTCCAGTCCGTAAGTGGTTCATTTAGTCGACTAAAATATTTTAGTCTACGAAATTAACACTGCTGTCCAGTGCAGCTGAGGCTGCAGAGAAATACTGGGGAATCTTTGTCCACAGTCCCTTTCTCTGCCTTAAAAGTGAGACATTAGGGGTGTGTTTAGACTCTTTTTTAAGTAATAAAAAATAATAAAAATGGGCGGCACAGTGGTGTAGTGGGTAGCACTCTCGCCTAGCAGTAAAAAGGGTCGCTGGTTCAAATCCCAACCACGGCACTACCTGCCTGGAGTTTGCATGTTCTCCCTGTGCCTGCGTGGGTTTCCTCCGGGTACTCCGGTTTCCTCCCACACTCCAAAGACATGCTGGTAGGTTAATTGGCTTCTGTCTAAATTGGCTCTAGTATATGAATGTGAGTTAGGGACCTTAGATTGTAAGCTCCTTGAGGGTAGGGACCGATGTGAATGTACAATGTACAAGCACTGTGTAAATTGACGGCACTATATAAGTACCTAAATAATAATAATAATAAAAAAACGACTGACACCTTTCACTGCTCTGCTGATATACACTCATGTGTGTTTGTGCTCTGGGGCGAACACCCTAATGCAATAGTCTGCGCACACCAATGAGTATCAAGATGGTGACCCGGGTCCCAGGCTGCTGCACCTGATCAGCAGATTACAACAGGGCAAGGCTGGATCCGCTGGGCAGGTGATATATGAATCGAGGACAATACTGGATAACAGGTAAGAGGGGGTTAAAAAAATAATACTTATAGAAGAGCAAGTGAATGAACATCTTTATAGTGCTGCAATGTCCTAGAAAGTGTAACATTTGTTTACCAAACATTCTTCAGTCATCATTTGTAGAGAGTACTGTATTCTTTAGCCATGAATCATCACAGGTAAGACGCAGAGCCATAATAAAGAATAATGACTGCCTTAGACACTAATGAGCTGTGAAGCATATAAAATGTTTAAAGTTTTAGCACCCAGGCACACAGATAGGGGGGTGTGAAATTCCCCACCTTCAGCGTCATTTGTTACCCACCAGGTGTCTCAGATCCCCTCCCACCATACTAATCAAACCAAAGACAGGTATAGCAGCAAATGGATCACAATGCTGAAACCTACTACAGTATGTCCAGCTACTTTTTTTTTTTGTGTTTTGGTAGTTTAAGGAAGGAAGGATGAGAACCCCATGTGAAGTTTTTATCATCACCTGTGTCTCAGCTGTCAGTGACCATTGTCACTGAGATAGAAATGACTAGGAAATCAAACATTTTAGGGTTGTCACCGTAACAAGTGAAGAGGGGAAATCTTACAATGGGGACACCGGTTCCAGTGACAACTTTGTAAAAAGGAATTTCTCTTCAATTTGTAGAGATTTCCTTTTACGTCCTGAAGACAGGATGCAAATAGAAATCTCTCCCATGGGACACAGCCAGAAAACACTAAAGCCTCGTACACACGATCAGATTTTCCGACGGGAATTGTGTGATGACAGCCTGTTATCGTAAAATCCAACCGTTTTGTATGCTCCATCGGACAATTGTCGGATTTTCCGTTTACAAATGTGGGATAGCATGCTCTAAAATTTTCTGCCAACAATTGTGTGACAAGTTCATGGCCGACGCCCTTTGGACAAAAGTCCTACGCTTTGTCCGCTGAAAATCCGATCGTGTGTACCAGGCTTAAGGCTCCGTTCACACCATGGCATTCCAGATCGTGGAGCGGAATCGCTGAGATTCTGCCCGCAATTCTGAATCGCCACAAAATGTGGGGCACGTTTGTGATTCCCGTTACTTTTATTGGAACCCAAATCGCGGCGCAATTTTGCCATGATTGTCGCCCGATGCGTAAACAAAATCGCGGGATGCCTGTCGCCCAAAAGAAGTTCCTCCACCCAAAGCTCGTTCATCCACGACTTTATGGACCTTGCTTTGTGCACTGGTGCTCCGTCATGTTGGAACAGGAAGGGGCCATCCTCAAATTGTTCCCACAAAGTTGGGAGCATGAAATTGTCCAGAATATCTTGGTATGCTGACGCCTTAAGAGTTCCCTTCACTGGAACTAAGGGGGCCAAGCCCAACCCCTAAAAAACAACCCCAAACCATAATCCCCCCTCCACCAAATGATTTGGATCAGTGCACAAAGCAAGGTCCATAAAGACATGGATACCTGGGAATATACTCTTCCAGCTAATTGTGGCCACTTGCATGTAATCACTCATGCGGCGATCACATGTTAGTGATCTGCCCTGGTAGCAGACTGCCTGCTTCCAGGGCCAAACACTTGCATGTGATCACTGCATGAAAGATTACATGCGAGTGTCTGCGATTAGCTGCGAGAGCTGGAAGCCTCCCATTGCTTTCGGTGGGGCTGCCTCTCTCATCTAATTGGGGGAATACCCATAGGAGAGTATGTATTTTTATGTTTTTGATTTCCCACCCTTCTCCTTAAAACTATCCACTTTTATGGTTTACTATATTCAAATCCAAGGAAAAATCCCCCAATATTTGTGGCCAAGCACTTACATTGAAAGCCAGTTGTCCTGGATTGCTCAGTGCTGCTTCCCTGAACTTATGGTTGGGAAGCAAGTGCTCAGCATCTCATAGACAGGTCATCATCAGGAGAACATGTCCTATTGTCCCTGGGGCCATCTAAGAAAAGCACACGTGTACCCTTTCTTTATATAGACTTGGGATCCCCTGTCAAAAAGCTAGCTGCCTTGGAGGAGGAGCAGGGGGGTGGCTTGATGTCATGGACTTAAGACTTGTCTGTGTATGTCAGCAAATGTAGAGTTGGGAGGTCTGGCTGTAGTCCCTGTTGGGAGTGAGCACACAAGTGTGACATGAGTATGGTCAGTAGTCAAAACCTAGGTCAGGGCAGGCAGCACAAGGGTGTGTTCAGTAGTCAAAGCCTAGCGTTTAGCTGCGTTTCGTTTACATGCGTTTTTCATTTTTGGCTATTTTTTTCTAATGCCTCTAACCGCAAATGTGGCAAAACATCGCTAAATGCGGCATGTAAACGCGGCAAAATGGACATTTTAAACGTTTGTTACTATCTGTCAAGTTAAATCCTTCAGGAGAGGTTGTTAAAACATCCCGTATACATGAAGCCTAACACTGCACATCACCCATCCCCACTGTGAAACATGGTGGTGTCAGCATCATGTTGTGGGGATACTTTTCTTTAGCATGGACAGGGAAGCTGGTCAGGGTTGATGAGAAGATGGATGGAGCCAAATACAGGGCAATTTTAGAAGAAAACCTGTTAGAGTCTGCAAAAGACTTGAGAATGGGGCAGAGGTTCACCTTCCAGCAGGACAACGACCCTAAACATACAGCCAGAGCTACAATGGAATGGTTTAGATCAAAGCATATTCATGTGTTAGAATGGCCCAGTCAATGTCCAGACCTAAATCCAATTGAGAATCTGTGGCAAGACTTGAGATTGAGCTATTTTGTAAATAAAAATGGGCAAAAATGTAACACTCTAGATGAGCAAAGCTGGTAGAGACATCCCAAAAAGACTTGCAGCTGTAATTGCAGTGAAAGGTGGTTCTACAAAGTATTGCTTGGGGGGGGGCTGAATACAAATGCACCCCACACTTTTCACATATTTATTTGTAAAACATTTTGAAAACCCTTTATCGATTTCCTTCCACTTCACAATTACGTGCCACTTTGTGTTGGTCTATCACATAAAACCCCAATAAAATACATTTACGTTTTTGGTTGTAACATGACAAAATGTAGAAAATTTCAAAGGGTATGAATACTTTTTCAAGGCACTGTAAGTGTCTGCAGATGCCTATGGACCTCAAAATGCATGAAAGCGGACAAAAAAAAAATGGACCCGCGCAGAGATGTAGACAGGCTCTATCTATAAGGTTGCCTTTGATGATGACGTGTATAAGCGCATTCTGACGTGCACGTTAAACCCCAAATATGTGAACGGATCCTTGAATATTCTTTGTTTTGTTTTTTTTGGCCTTATCTTTAATATCTAAAAGGTAAAATGAATAGGCTATAAAAGGAAACAGCAGGAAGCCACACAAATGAGTATTTCTGATGTGCAATGTTTATTAAAAAAATATTTTTACAAATGTTTATAGTAAAAAAAGAAAAAAAGATACATAAAGCATAATTTTCCCCATTCTTCCCAGCATGCAGTCAAATAGCATCTAATGCAATCCAAATCAAATGGATGGTCTGGCAATGCACCAAAAACAGACATGCACCATTTTTTGCCAATGCATAGTGGGGTGCTGCCATGCATGCATGTTGGAGGCAGAGCTGCATTGCCTGAGGCCCTTTTCACACATGAGCGTACTGGAATCATGGGCAGAATCACGTGATTCTGCCCATGATTCCAGAATCGTGGCAAAAAACAGAATGCGTTTGTGATGCCCTTATTTCTCAATGGCACCCCAAACATGGTGAGATTTTGCTGCGATTGTCAAGCAACAGAACCCGCTAAAATCATGGCAAAAATCACAACGCCAAACACTCCTGGCTCTGTGCCAAGATTTGGTACATGAGCTTCTTTGGAGTGTTATTGGAGTGGAAGGAGGCTGATTCAAATGAATGGTGCTGCTCCAAAAACACACCACATAAAAGCTAAAAAAAAATAAAAAAAAATAAAAACGCGGTGCAGCAGCTATCGCTGCGCTACGCTCAGGTGTGAATGGAGCCTTAGTGCGTTGTGCTCACTGCCATCCAAAATGAATGACACCGCAATGTGCTAACGTATGTCATGTGTTACTCCAGTGCACCCGCAGTGCTGTAGTCTGTTTTCAGCCTAAGGGCCAGTTCACACCAAGAATCACTCAGGAACCTGCTTGCGATCCTATGTGATTTGAGTGCAGTACGATTTCAGGGCTAAAAACGCATTGCACTACACCATAAGTAGTGCATGCACTACTTTACAAAACGCACTGCCAGGGGTACCTTTCATATTGATTGGACCATGGGCAAACATTTTCTTGGGCCACACCCCCCCCCCCCCCTGCATGCAATTTTGATCTCCACCTGCTCTCATACACACAATAAATAGCAGCTAGACTCAAAATCAGCAGATCAGCAGCGATTGGTTGCCAGAGGTTACAGCATTACCGCTCACTGACTGGTTGCTAGAGGCTATAGCACACATTTCAACTCACTGATTAGTTGCTAGAGGTTACAGCACATAATTTATTTTTGCTAATTGGTTGCTAGTGGTTACTGCACATCCTTATTGCTTGCTGATTGGTTGATTGAGGTTACTGCACATCCTTGCAGCTCACTGATTGGTTGCTAGAGGTTATTGAGCATCATTACCACTCACTGATTGGTTTCCGCCCACAGTATTCCCCTTTACATCAGAGTTCCCACTTACATCCGGGTTTGCTTGCCTGGCTTCAGGAAATTCTGGAACAGGGCTCTGGATCAGCATGCTTGGTCTCAGGTTGACTTAGCTTGGCAGACAGGCAGCTGATATTTTCAGTAGAAGAGGCCTGAACTGCCCCTTTAAGTTACCCAAACACAGCCCAAAATCTGTGAAAATGAAATTGCCATGCCAGCTACTTACTTCCACCCAGATGTCACCAGCAGGTAAGACCTTCCCCTAGCAACAAGTCCTTGAACAGAAAGTTCCTCCAGCACAGCCACAGCATACAATGTAGTCTACTGGTATTTCCCGACCGGCCAGCGATCCCGCTCCTGGCTCCCTCTCCTTTCTATATATAATGTCAGCGCATGATCGCCCCTGCACCTGAGCCTGCCCAATTCAGCTGCTTTAGGCCCCACAACAATGACTGGGCCCAGGGCAGCTGCCCCTTTTGCCCTGCGTTAAAGACGATCCTGCGCACAGCAACCAAATTGCATGGTGCTTCTATATCATGCGATCCAGTGCAGGTCAACACACTGCATTTGGGGTGTTTTTAGCATTGCATTGACACCCACTGTAGATTGCAAGTGCAGTGTGTTTTCCGCACCACATTCTGTTGTGAAAGGCCCCAAATGTCCTCTTTATTGGGAACCCTTTATTGTAGAATGTTCATTTAGCTCTTTACAATAATTGTGGAATTGCATAATCTTATTCCATGTTAGAATGTGAACATTGCAGTACAAAGCAGCAGTGGAAAGTATTGGGACAAAATCCTGACCGTGATGTAAATACGAGGTATGGAGGATTAGAATTGTGGATCGCTCTCAACAATTTGGAGGGACAGTCCTTCTGTCACACTTCCATCCTCAGTTTTCCCTCATTTTGGATAGATATAAAGGACTCTCTATAATTAAAGGGTAAGCTTCACCCTTACGGACTTGGCAGCACATAGTAATTGTGATGCCCCATGCTGCTGGTGTAGTGGTCTGTAACATGTTACACCCAAATTCAGAGTATAACATGTAACATGTTATGAATGCACCGGCCCCCATACCCCATACCATACCCGTGACAGCTAGCAGGGGATCCCTCCCCCCCCCCCCCCCCGACAAGGTCCGGCAGCCTTTGCTGTAGTAGGTCATTCATTCTTCCTGTCATAATGTGTAGGTTTCCTCGTACGAGGTACGAGCAAGCCAATACACTGACAGATCTGCAGGAGCTCTGCATGGCACCAGCGATCTACTGATCACTGGTGCAATGCTTTACAAGCTCACAAAATCTAAAATAATAAATACACATTTTGTTTACCTGCAAAAAAAATTTGCTTTTTTTTTTTGTCAAAAGGTGAACTTATCCTTAAGGCAGCACTCTAATACCTGTCTAATTTGTTTTTGCCATATATGTCCAACTCGGGAGATTTCCCTTCACTTCCTGTCCCATAACCAAACAGGAAGTGAGAGGAAATTCCTGCAAATTAAAGGAATTCCTTGGGGACCCCCCCAGGTCACCAGAACTAGTGTTCCCATTGGAAGATTTCCCCTCTATTACTTTTCAATCCATCATCCGAAAATGGAAAGAGTATGGCACAACTACAAATTTACCAAGACATGGCCGTCCACCTAAACTGACAGGCCGGGCAAGAAGAGCATTAATCAGAGAAGCAGCCAAGAGGCCCATGGTAACTCTGGAGGAGCTGCAGAGATCCACAGCTCAGGTGGGAGAATCTGTCCACAGGACAACTATTATGCCGCGTACACACGATCGTGATTCACGGCGGTGAAAACACCGCCGTGAATCACGACATGAAAAAAAATGAAAAACGAGGGAACGGCATGTTCCCCCACACACGACTGTTTTTCCCGTCATTTTTTTCTTTGTCGAGAAAAACGACCGTGTGTGGGCTCCGTGGCAGTGATTCCCTATGGGAAAACTGCCGCGGAAAAAAATGCTGGAAAAAACGATGAGAAAAATTAGAACATGTTCTAATTTTTCTCATCGTGATTAATGCAGTTTTTCCCGTCGGGAAAAACGGCAAAAAGCCCACAGACGATCGTTTTTCTCCTCCAAAGGAAAAAATGTAATTTTTCCCGACGGGAAAAATGATCGTGTGTACGCGGCATTAGTCATGCACTCCACAAATCTGGTCTTTATGGAAGAGTGGCAAGAAGAAAGTCATTGTTGAAAGAAAGCCATAAGAAGTCCCATTTGCAGTTTGTGAGAAGCCATGTGGGGGACGCAGCAAACATGTGGAAGAAGGTGCTCTGGTCAGATGAGACAAAAATGTAACTTTTTAGCCTAAGACCCCTTTCACACTGAGGGCGTATTGCAGGCGCTATAGCGTTAAAAATAGCGCCTGCAATCCACCCTTAAACAGCTGTTACATTCACTCTAGTGTGAAAGCCCGAGGGCTTTCACACTGGAGCGGTGCACTAGCAGGATGGTAAAAAAAGTCCTGCTAGCCGCATCTTTGGAGCTGTGAGTTTACCGCACCTCCACCGCTCCTGACCATTGAAATCAGCGAGGATATACCGCCCACAATGCGCTGCTTCAGCAGCGAATTGCAGGTGGTTTTAACCCTTTCTCAGCTGCTAGCGGGAGTTAAAAGCACCCCACTAGCAGCCAAAATGCGCCGCAAATCCACCCATAGCGTCGGCGGTAAAAGTAGCGGTGTTTTACCGCCGACGCTAAGGGAGGCTCAGTGGGAAAGGGGTCTAAAAGCAATTATTGTGGCGGAAAACTAACACTGCACATCACTGTGAACACACCATCCCCACCGTGAAACATGGTGGTGGCAACATCACGTTGTGGGGATGCTCTTCTTCAGCAGGGACAGGGAAGCTGGTCAGAGTTGATGGGAAGATGGATGGAGCCAAATACAGGGCAATCTTAGAAGAAAACCTGTTTGAGTCTGCAAAAGACTTGAGACTGGGACGGAGGTTCACCTTCCAGCAGCAGTGCCGGACTGGGAGTAAAAACCAGCCCTGGAAAAAATGTCATACCAGCCCCATAGCATTATTATACCAGCCCAACAGCATAACGTCATTATATTCTTGTTCATAAAAGGAAAAACCATGCATTTTAAAGCACATCTGAAGAGCGTATTATATAAAGATAAGACAGATATGAAAGCACATAGGGCTAGGGATTATATATACATATATATATATATATATATATATATATATATATATATATATCATATACAGTGGGGCAAAAAAGTATTTAGTCAGCCACCAATTGTGCAAGTTCTCCCACTTAAAAAGATGAGAGGCCTGTAATTGTCATCATAGGTATACCTCAACTATGAGAGACAAAATGTGGAAACAAATCCAGACAATAACATTGTCTGATTTGGAAAGAATTTTTTTTGCAAATTATGGTGGAAAATAAGTATTTGGTCACCTACAAACAAGCAAGATTTCTGTCTCTCACAGACCTGTATCTTCTTCTTTAAGAGTCTCCTCTGTCCTCCACTCATTACCTGTATTATTGGCACCTGTTTGAACTTGTTATCAGTATAAAAGACACCTGTCCACAACCTCAAACAGTCACACTCCAAACTCCACTATGGTGAAGACCAAAGAGCTGTTGAAGGACACCAGAAACAAAATTGTAGACCTGCACCAGGCTGGGAAGACTGAATCGGCAATTGGCAAGCAGCTTGGTGTGAAGAAATCAACTGTGGGAGCAGTAATTAGAAAATGGAAGACATACAAGACCACTGATAATCTCCCTCGATCTGGGGCTCCACGCAAGATCTCACCCCGTGGGGTCAAAATGATCACAAGAACGGTGAGCAAAAATCCCAGAACCACACGGGGGGACCTAGTGAATGACCTGCAGAGAGCTGGGACCAACGTAACAAAGGCTACCATCAGTAACGCACTACGCCGCCAGGGACTCGGATCCTGCAGTGCCAGACGTGTCCCCCTGCTTAAGCCAGTACATGTCCGGGCCCATCTGAGATTTGCTAGAGAGCATTTGGATGATCCAGAAGAGGATTGGGAGAATGTCATATGGTCAGATGAAACCAAAGTAGAACGGTTTGGTAGAAACACAACTCGTAATGTTCAGAGGAGAGAGAATGCTGAGTTGCAACCAACGAACACCATACCTACTGTGAAGCATGGGGGTGGCAACATCATGCTTTGGGGCTGTTTCTCTGCAAAGGGAACAGGACAACTGATCCGTGTACATGAAAGAATGAATGGGGCCATGTATCGTGAGATTGTGAGTGCAAAGCTCCTCCCATCAGCAAGGGCATTGAAGATGAAACGTGGCTGGGTCTTTCAGCATGACAATGATCCCAAACACACCGCCCGGGCAACGAAGGAGTGGCTTTGTAAGAAGCATTTCAAGGTCCTGGAGTGGCCTAGCCAGTCTCCAGATCTCAACCCCATAGAAAACCTTTGGAGGGAGTTGAAAGTCTGTGTTGCCCAGCGACAGCCCCAAAACATCACTGCTCTAGAGGAGATCTGCATGGAGGTATGGGCCAACATACCAGCAACAGTGTGTGACAACCTTGTGAAGACTTACAGAAAACGTTTGACCTCTGTCATTGCCAACAAAGGATATATAACAAAGTATTGAGATGAACTTTTGATATTGACCAAATACTTATTTTCCACCATATGTGGAAATAAATTCTTTCCAAATCAGACAATGTGATTGTCTGGATTTGTTTCCACATTTTGTCTCTCATAGTTGATGTATACCTATGATGACAATTACAG
Source organism: Rana muscosa (assembly GCA_029206835.1). Classification (NCBI taxonomy): domain Eukaryota; kingdom Metazoa; phylum Chordata; class Amphibia; order Anura; family Ranidae; genus Rana; species Rana muscosa. Next base: position 223,764,584 of record CM055121.1, read on the forward strand.
GCCTCTCTCATCTTTTTAAGTATCAGCAAATTCCAGTTAAAAGTGGTAAAAGTGGAGCAATCATCAAGGGGGACACCTGGGACTCTGGGGGGGACTCTGATGACCAGAGACGGACCTTCCGCAGAAAGAATACACTAAGGTAAGGGGGGGGGGTGCTGATATAAGGGGGAAGCCTTTATATCAGTGCCCCCTTATATTATTGTATTCACTCCCCCCTTACATCAATGACCCCCCCCCTCAGATTGGCCTGGCGGCGCTGTCACTGACCTCCTCTCTGGTGCACCTTGCAGGGCTCAGTCAGTCGGCTCCAGCTGGGTGGCTCTGGTTTTCCTATAGTCTCCTCTCCACAGTCCACACAAGTCTGACTTCTCCCATGACCACCATCCCGGCGCTGCTCCCACTGTTGACTCCTCTGCAGACATGATATAAAACAGGAGATGGTCAGAGATTGCAGACATGATACAGGAGATGTCAGAGGCTGTGGGCATGGTACAGAAGATGTCAAGATGTCAGAGGCTGTGGGTATGGTACAGGAGATGTCAGAGGCTGCGGGCAAGGTACAGGAGATGGCAGAGGCTGCGGGCATGGTACAGGAGATGTCAAGATGGCAGAGGCTGCGGGCAAGGTACAGGAGATGTCAGAGGCTGCGGGCATGGTACAGGAGATGTCAGAGACTGCAGACATGGTACAAGAGATGAATGCAGCCTCACTGTGCCCATCAATGCAGAATCACTGTGCCCGTCAATGCAGCCTCACTCTGCCCATCAATTCAGCCTCACTGTGCCAGTCCATGCAGCCTCACGGTGTCCATCGCGGCAGCCTCACTGCCCATCATTGCAGCCTCACTGTGCCCATCATTGCAGCCTCACTGTGCCCATCATTGCAGCCTCACTGTGCCCATCACTGCAGCCTCACTGTGCCCATCATTGCAGCCTCACTGTGCCCATCAATGCAGCCTCACTGTACCCATCAATGCAGCCTCACAGTGCCCATCATTGCAGTCTTACCGTGCCCATAATTGCAGCCTTATTGTGCCCACAATTGCAGCCTTATTGTGCCCATAATTGCAGCCTTACCGTGCCCATAATTGCAGCCTTACCGTGCCCATCATTGCAGCCTTATTGTGCCCATCATTGCAGCCTTATTGTGCCCATCATTGCAGCCTTATTGTGCCCATCATTGCAGCCTTACCGTGCACATAATTGCAGCCTTACCTTGCCCATCATTGCAGCCTTACCGTGCCGATCATTGCAGCCTTACCATACCCATCATTGCAGCCTTATTGTGCCCATCATTGCAGCCTTATTGTGCCCATCATTGCAGCCTTATTGTGCCCATAATTGCAGCCTTACCGTGCCCATCATTGCAGCCTTACCGTGCCCATCATTGCAGCCTTATTGTGCCCATCATTGCAGCCTCACCGTGCCCATAATCCCAGCCTTACCATGCCCATAATTGCAGCCTTACCGTGCCCATTATTGCAGCCTTACCGTGCCCATCATTGCAGCCTTACCGTGCCCATCATTGCAGCCTTATTGTGCCCATCATTGCAGCCTCACCGTGCCCATAATCCCAGCCTTACCATGCCCATAATTGCAGCCTTACCGTGCCCATCATTGCAGCCTTATCGTGCCCATCATTGCAGCCTTATCGTGCCCGTAATTGCAGCCTCACCGTGCCCATATTTGCAGCCTCACCGTGCCCATAATCACAGCCTTACCATGCCCATAATCGCAGCCTCACCGTGCCCATAATTGCAGTCTTACCGTGCCCATAATCACAGCCTCACTGTGCCCATATTTGCAGCCTCACCATGCCCATAATCACAGCCTTACCGTGCCCATAATCGCAGCCTTACCGTGCCCATATTTGCAGCCTCACCGTGCCATAATTGCAGCCTTACTACAGTCAGTGCCTGTATTACACACAGTCAGCGGGCATCTCCCATGGTGTGTCTCGGAGCTCAGTGTGAAAAGTTTGGCCGCGCTGTGAGAAAAGTCCCGCCCTCCTCCTAGATCAGCTCGTGTGATAAATGCAGTGTTCGGTCTATCACACAAGCTGGTCTAGGAGGAGGGCGGGACTTTTCTCACAGCGCGACCAAACTTTTCACACTGAGCTATGAGACACACAGCCGGAGATGCCCGGCGCTGACTGTGTGTGACATGTAGTGGAGGAGGAGGGGAGCGCTGCGCTGCACTGCACTGCAGCCACAGCTTAGCCCAAAGCGGCCCCAGGGCAGGCGGCTTACTGGGAAATGTACCGGTATCCCGGTAGGCCAGTCCGGCCCTGTCCAGCAGGACAACGACCCTAAACATACAGCCAGAGCTACAATGGAATGGTTTAGAATATTTAGATCAAAGCATATTCATGTGTTAGAATGGCCCAGTCAAAGTCCAGAACTAATTCCAATTGAGAATCTGTGGCAAGACTTGAAAATTGCTGTTCACAGACACTCTCCATCCAATCTGACAGATCTTGGCCTATTTTGCAAAGAAGATGGGCAAAAATGTCACTCTCTAGATGTGCAGAGCTGGTAGAGACATCCCCAAAAAGACTTGCAGCTGTAATTGCAGTGAAAGGTGGATCTACAAAGTATTGACTCAGGGGGGCGCTATACAAATGTACCCTACACTTTTCACATATTTATTTGTAAAAAAAAATTGAAAGCCATTTATCATTTTCGTTCCACTTCACAATTATGTGCCACTTTGTGTTGGTCTATCACATAAAATCCCAATAAAATACATTCCGTTTTTGGTTGTAACATGACAATATGTGGAAAATTTCAAGGGGTATGAATACTTTTTCAAGGCACTGTAGATCACTTGGCTCCTGTCTAAAAACTGGCCCTAGTAGTATATTGAGTTTAGATTGTAAGTAGACTTGTGCACAACGGAAAAATTCGTTCCGTTTCGGTTCGTTTCTTTCCGGTCCTGTTGATTCGTAATCATTCGTAATTTTGCTAGACGGGATTTTTCGTGTTCGGACTCATTCGTATTTTTGCAAGCGACATTTTTCGTTGAATTTTTTGTTGCTTTATAATTCGTACTTTCGGTAGAGTACGTTGTTTTTCGTTGATTCTGGACACAACTCCTACTTTCGTAACTTTTTTTGGGTTCGTTGATTCGTAATTTTCCGTGTCTCTCTCACAACGACGCTGCCTATTATGCCTAATGTGCTTCGAATGGATTTGTACTTTTCTAAATACATTGCGGTTATTTGTAACGATTCGAAATCTCGTATTTTACTTTCGTTTTTAACATGCGGCTATAGGCTCCGCCCCTGTACACCATTTTGAGAGGGTTCAGCACGGTGAGGGAGAAGCAGAGAGCAGAGCAGAGTGTTATTGTGCTTCGAATGGATTCGAAATCTCGTATTTTACTTTCGTTTTTTACATGCGGCTATAACCTCCGCCCCTGTACACCATTTTGAGAGGGAGTTCAGCACGGTGTGGGAGAAGCAGAGAGCAGAGCAGAGTGAGTGTTATTGTGCTTCGTATGGATTCGTACATTCGTAACTTTTTCATAACGAATTATGCCGAAGACATTCGGGCATTCGCTATTTGCGGTATAATTTATTTCGGATTCGGTCTTATTCGTAATTGCTTTGTTCGGAAATTCGAATGCTTCCGAATGTCCGAAAGTTGCTAAATTCGGACGAATTTCAATTCGTTACGAAACGAATTGCACAAGCCTAATTGTAAGTAGGGATGAGCGTGTGTTTATTTGGACCTGTGTTGGGGTTGAAAGCCAGCTCAAATTCCTGGTCCAATGACCTGCAGTCAGGACATTCCATCCTCCGAAGCTGACATTACAAAGGGGAGAGGATACTGGTGACTAGGGATGAGCTTCGTGTTCGAGTCGAACATACGTTCGACTCGAACATCGGCTGTTCGATCGTTCGACGAAGATCGAACGATTTGGGCCGTTCGCGCCAAATTCGAGTGACGCGAACGGCCCACAATGCACTACGCCATCGCAGTGTCATCCAGGCGCTGTGATTGGCCAAGCATGCACTGTGACCCCGCATGCTTGGCCAATCACAGCGCCGGCAGCGAGGAGAGCAATGATTGGCCACAGGCAGGATGCCTGTGGCCAATTATTGCTGAGGGTGTTTAGTACACGCCCCACACTATAAAAGGCCGCCAGCACGGCGGCCTAGTGTAGTGTGTTCCGGAGCAGGGATAGAGCAGCATAGGCAGGGACAGTGACTGTTATTTCTTTCTTGCTTAACCTGGATTCCTTTAGTTTAGGGAAAGAGAAGGATAGGTAGGGAGAGTGTCAGTGTGTTTTGTGCTTGTGCTATAGTGTGCTTAAAAAAAACATTTATTCTAGGGACAGAAAACTGTAGGTAGGGACAGTGTCAGTTTCTTTCACTCTGCAAGTCCTTGTTTCCAGGGACCTGGAAGGACAGTGAGTGAATTGTCCTTGTGCTATATTGTGCTTAAAAAAACATTTATTCTAGGGACAGAAAACTGTAGGTAGGGAGAGTGTCAGTTTCTTTCACTCTGCAAGTCCTTGTTTCCAGGGACCTGTAAGGACAGTGAGTGAATTGTCCTTGTGCTATATTGTGCTTAAAAAAAACATTTATTCTAGGGACAGAAAACTGTAGGTAGGGAGAGTGTCAGTTTATTTCACTCTGCAAGTCCTTGTTTCCAGGGACCTGGAAGGACAGTGAGTGAATTCTCCTTGTGCTATATTGTGCTTAAAAAAAACATTTATTCTAGGGACAGAAAACTGTAGGTAGGGACAGTGTCAGTTTCTTTCACTCTGCAAGTCCTTGTTTCCAGGGACCTGTAAGGACAGTGAGTGAATTGTCCTTGTGCTATATTGTGATTAAAAAAAACATTTTTTCTAGGGACAGAAAACTGTAGGTAGGGAGAGTGTTTTTTTTCTTTCACTCTGCAAGTCCTTGTTTCCAGGGACCTGTAAGGACAGTGAGTGAATTGTCCTTGTGCTATATTGTGCTTAAAAAAAACATTTATTCTAGGGACAGAAAACTGTAGGTAGGGAGAGTGTCAGTTTATTTCACTCTGCAAGTCCTTGTTTCCAGGGACCTGGAAGGACAGTGAGTGAATTGTCCTTGTGCTATATTGTGATTAAAAAAAACATTTATTCTAGGGACAGAAAACTGTAGGTAGGGAGAGTGTCAGTTTATTTCACTCTGCAAGTCCTTGTTTCCAGGGACCTGGAAGGACAGTGAGTGAATTGTCCTTGTGCTATATTGTGATTAAAAAAAACATTTTTTCTAGGGACAGAAAACTGTAGGTAGGGAGAGTGTTTTTTTTCTTTCACTCTGCAAGTCCTTGTTTCCAGGGACCTGTAAGGACAGTGAGTGAATTGTCCTTGTGCTATATTGTGCTTAAAAAAAACATTTATTCTAGGGACAGAAAACTGTAGGTAGGGAGAGTGTCAGTTTATTTCACTCTGCAAGTCCTTGTTTCCAGGGACCTGGAAGGACAGTGAGTGAATTGTCCTTGTGTTATATTGTGATTAAAAAAAACATTTTTTCTAGGGACAGAAAACTGTAGGTAGGGAGAGTGTTTTTTTTCTTTCACTCTGCAAGTCCTTGTTTCCAGGGACCTGTAAGGACAGTGAGTGAATTGTCCTTGTGCTATATTGTGATTAAAAAAAACATTTTTTCTAGGGACAGAAAACTGTAGGTAGGGAGAGTGTTTTTTTTCTTTCACTCTGCAAGTCCTTGTTTCCAGGGACCTGTAAGGACAGTGAGTGAATTGTCCTTGTGCTATATTGTGCTTAAAAAAAACATTTATTCTAGGGACAGAAAACTGTAGGTAGGGAGAGTGTCAGTTTATTTCACTCTGCAAGTCCTTGTTTCCAGGGACCTGGAAGGACAGTGAGTGAATTGTCCTTGTGCTATATTGTGATTAAAAAAAACATTTTTTCTAGGGACAGAAAACTGTAGGTAGGGAGAGTGTTTTTTTTCTTTCACTCTGCAAGTCCTTGTTTCCAGGGACCTGGAAGGACAGTGAGTGAATTCTCCTTGTGCTATATTGTGCTTAAAAAAAACATTTATTCTAGGGACAGAAAACTGTAGGTAGGGAGAGTGTCAGTTTATTTCACTCTGCAAGTCCTTGTTTCCAGGGACCTGTAAGGACAGTGAGTGAATTGTCCTTGTGCTATATTGTGATTAAAAAAAACATTTTTTCTAGGGACAGAAAACTGTAGGTAGGGAGAGTGTTTTTTTTCTTTCACTCTGCAAGTCCTTGTTTCCAGGGACCTGTAAGGACAGTGAGTGAATTGTCCTTGTGCTATATTGTGATTAAAAAAAACATTTTTTCTAGGGACAGAAAACTGTAGGTAGGGAGAGTGTTTTTTTTCTTTCACTCTGCAAGTCCTTGTTTCCAGGGACCTGTAAGGACAGTGAGTGAATTGTCCTTGTGCTATATTGTACTTAAAAAAAACATTTATTCTAGGGACAGAAAACTGTAGGTAGGGAGAGTGTCAGTTTATTTCACTCTGCAAGTCCTTGTTTCCAGGGACCTGGAAGGACAGTGAGTGAATTGTCCTTGTGCTATATTGTGATTAAAAAAAACATTTTTTCTAGGGACAGAAAACTGTAGGTAGGGAGAGTGTTTTTTTTCTTTCACTCTGCAAGTCCTTGTTTCCAGGGACCTGTAAGGACAGTGAGTGAATTCTCCTTGTGCTATATTGTGCTTAAAAAAAACATTTATTCTAGGGACAGAAAACTGTAGGTAGGGAGAGTGTCAGTTTATTTCACTCTGCAAGTCCTTGTTTCCAGGGACCTGGAAGGACAGTGAGTGAATTGTCCTTGTGCTATATTGTGATTAAAAAAAACATTTTTTCTAGGGACAGAAAACTGTAGGTAGGGAGAGTGTTTTTTTTCTTTCACTCTGCAAGTCCTTGTTTCCAGGGACCTGTAAGGACAGTGAGTGAATTGTCCTTGTGCTATATTGTGATTAAAAAAAACATTTTTTCTAGGGACAGAAAACTGTAGGTAGGGAGAGTGTTTTTTTTCTTTCACTCTGCAAGTCCTTGTTTCCAGGGACCTGTAAGGACAGTGAGTGAATTGTCCTTGTGCTATATTGTGCTTAAAAAAAACATTTATTCTAGGGACAGAAAACTGTAGGTAGGGAGAGTGTCAGTTTATTTCACTCTGCAAGTCCTTGTTTCCAGGGACCTGTAAGGACAGTGAGTGAATTGTCCTTGTGCTATATTGTGATTAAAAAAAACATTTTTTCTAGGGACAGAAAACTGTAGGTAGGGAGAGTGTTTTTTTTCCTTTCACTCTGCAAGTCCTTGTTTCCAGGGACCTGGAAGGACAGTGAGTGAATTCTCCTTGTGCTATATTGTGCTTAAAAAAAACATTTATTCTAGGGACAGAAAACTGTAGGTAGGGAGAGTGTCAGTTTATTTCACTCTGCAAGTCCTTGTTTCCAGGGACCTGTAAGGACAGTGAGTGAATTGTCCTTGTGCTATATTGTGATTAAAAAAAACATTTTTTCTAGGGACAGAAAACTGTAGGTAGGGAGAGTGTTTTTTTTCTTTCACTCTGCAAGTCCTTGTTTCCAGGGACCTGTAAGGACAGTGAGTGAATTGTCCTTGTGCTATATTGTGATTAAAAAAAACATTTTTTCTAGGGACAGAAAACTGTAGGTAGGGAGAGTGTTTTTTTTCTTTCACTCTGCAAGTCCTTGTTTCCAGGGACCTGTAAGGACAGTGAGTGAATTGTCCTTGTGCTATATTGTGCTTAAAAAAAACATTTATTCTAGGGACAGAAAACTGTAGGTAGGGAGAGTGTCAGTTTATTTCACTCTGCAAGTCCTTGTTTCCAGGGACCTGGAAGGACAGTGAGTGAATTGTCCTTGTGCTATATTGTGATTAAAAAAAACATTTTTTCTAGGGACAGAAAACTGTAGGTAGGGAGAGTGTTTTTTTTCTTTCACTCTGCAAGTCCTTGTTTCCAGGGACCTGGAAGGACAGTGAGTGAATTGTCCTTGTGCTATATTGTGATTAAAAAAAACATTTTTTCTAGGGACAGAAAACTGTAGGTAGGGAGAGTGTTTTTTTTCTTTCACTCTGCAAGTCCTTGTTTCCAGGGACCTGGAAGGACAGTGAGTGAATTCTCCTTGTGCTATATTGTGATTAAAAAAAACATTTTTTCTAGGGACAGAAAACTGTAGGTAGGGAGAGTGTTTTTTTTCTTTCACTCTGCAAGTCCTTGTTTCCAGGGACCTGTAAGGACAGTGAGTGAATTGTCCTTGTGCTATATTGTGATTAAAAAAAACATTTTTTCTAGGGACAGAAAACTGTAGGTAGGGAGAGTGTCAGTTTCTTTCACTGTGAAAGTCCTTGTTTCAAGGGACAGAGAAGGACACCTGAAGGTAGCCCTTATTGCTTTTTTCCCATCTCCCTGCAGGCCATCTATTAGAATGTCTGGAAGGCAAACAAGGAGAGGCAGACAGTCAGGAGGCAATAAAAGAGGGCAAGCAGGCTCTGTGTCTGGGGGCAACAGTGCTGGTCGTGGACGCGGTGCATTGTCATCAGCACATGGCCATGGGACACGCTTGTCCTTCTTTTCGGCAGCTGGACATGTTGAGCCACATCATGCCGAAGACTTGGTAGAGTGGATGACCAAGCCCTCCTCCTCCTCCTCATCCTCTCTCACCCAGGCTCAGGGTACTGGAAAAGCAGCTGCCAAAGCGTCGTCTTCCCTGGTATCAATGTCAGACAAATCATCAGTCACTCCTTCCCTAGACCCACCATGTCCTCCTCCTGAGGAGTCCCCCGAACTGTTTCAGCACAGTGTTGGGTACATGCTCCAGGAGGATGCCCAGCGTTTCGAAGGGTCTGATGATGAAACCCAGCTAGAGGAAGGCAGTAGCGTGAGAGCAGACAGAGGGGATGCTCAAGAAGGACACCAATCTGGCAGTCATGTTCCAGCAGCTGCAGCATACTGCCAGATTGGCTCCAGTGAAGAGGAGGGAGGGGATGATGAGGTCACTGACTCCACGTGGGTGCCTAATAGGAGAGAGGAGGAGGAGGAGGATGAGGAGGAGGCACATCTCCAACGAGGCAGGATGCCCTTTGGTGGCCAGCGTAAGGGCAGTACACCGACGGAATCACACCGCAGAGCTCCGCCTGTGCAGGGCGCTGCCTCTGCCCGTCATTCAAAAAGTTCTTTGGTGTGGGCCTTTTTTGAGGCTAGTGCATCAGATCGCACAGCTGCTGTTTGCAACATATGTCTCAAGCGTATATCGCGTGGCCAAAACATCAGCCGCTTGGGTACCACATGCCTGACCAGACATATGTTGACCTGCCATGCAGCTCGTTGGCAAGCCTACCTCAAAGACCCACACCAAAGAACAAAGCGGACCTCTCCTTGCACCGCATCAGCTGGGATCTCCAACCCCACTATAACTTCAGTCCTCTCTGAAACATGCACTGAGAGGAATGAAGGTGTAGAATTAGGTGTGTCACAGCCAAGTACTTGCGCCCACTCTGCTAGCAGTACACCGACGTCCGATTCTAGCAGGCAAATTTCCCTGCCCCAGCTGCTGGACCGTCGAAAGAAGTTCACTCCCAGCCATCCACATGCCCAGCGGTTGAATGCTAGCTTGGCTAAATTGCTAGCGCTTCAACTGCTGCCTTTTCAGTTGGTAGACTCGGCCCCCTTCCGTGAGTTTGTGCAATGTGCAGTTCCTCAGTGGCAGGTTCCCAAACGCCACTTTTTCTCACGGAAGGCTATTCCGGCTCTCTACCGGCATGTGGAAGGCAATGTCTTGGCCTCGCTGGACAGGGCGGTCAGCGGTAAGGTGCATATTACCGCTGACTCATGGTCCAGCAGGCATGGACAGGGACGTTACCTTTCTTTCACGGCCCATTGGGTCACTCTTTTGGCAGCTGGGAAGGATTCAGGACAAGGTGCAGTAGTGTTGGAGGTTGTCCCACCGCCACGCCTCCAAAATGCTACTACTGGTTGTGACACACCTCTCTCCTCCACCCCCTCCTCTTCTTCTTCCTCCATGGCCTCTTCCTGTGGTTTGTCCTATGAACCAGCGGTGCTCCGTAGCCGTTCACGGGGCTACGCAAGTACGCAGGCAAAAAGATGCCATGCCGTGCTTGCGCTGGTGTGTTTGGGGGACAGAAGCCACACTGGGGCAGAGGTCCTGTCTGCTCTGCAGGGCCAGGCCGAGAGGTGGTTGACGCCACGCCAGCTTAAGCCAGGAATGGTGGTTTGCGACAATGGCACCAACCTCCTCTCCGCCCTCCGACAGGGACAACTGACCCATGTGCCCTGTGTGGCTCACGTCCTTAACCTGGTGGTGCAGCGCTTCTTGGGCAGGTACCCGGGCTTACAGGATGTCCTGAGGCAGGCCAGGAAAGTCTGTGTGCATTTCCGCAGATCTTATAATGCCAGTGCTCGCCTGGCTGAGCTGCAAAAGGAGTTGAACCTGCCCAAGAACCGCCTTATATGTGACATGCCCACCAGGTGGAACTCAACGTTGGCCATGCTGCAGCGGCTGCACACGCAGCAGAGGGCCATCAATGAGTACCTGTGCGACTACGGCACCAGGACAGGGTCAGGGGAGCTTGGTTTTTTTTCTCCACGCCAGTGGGGCATGATCAGGGATGCATGCACTGTCCTGGCACCATTTGAGGAGGCCACGAGGATGGTGAGCAGTGACAGTGCATGCATCAGTGACACTGTACCTCTTGTCCACCTGTTGGAGCACACGCTGCGTGGAATAATGGACAGGGCACTTGAGGCAGAACAGAGGCAGGAAGAGGAGGACTTCCTTGCCTCTCAAGGCCCCCTTTACCCAGACAGTGTTCCTTCTGTCCCACCCATCGCACAGGAAGAGGAGGAGGAGGAGGAGGAGGAGGATTGTGTCAGCATGGAGGTGGAGGCTGGCACTCAGCATCATCAGCAGCAGTCTTTTAGGGATGATTTACAGTCCCAAGAAACCAGTGGACTTGTACGTGGCTGGGAGGAGGTGGCTGCGGATCATGTCGTCCTTAGTGACCCAGAGGACTCCGGAGCGAATGCCTCAGCAAACCTACGCTGCATGGCCTCCCTGATCCTGCAAAGTCTGCGGAAGGATCCTCGTATTCTTCGGATCAAGGAGAGGGACCATTACTGGCTGGCCACTCTCCTTGATCCACGGTACAAGTGTAAGGTTGCGGACCTTATGTTACCGTCGCAGAGGGAGCAGAGGATGAGACAACTCCGGGAGGCCTTGCAGAAAGGTCTGTGCAACGCGTTCCCAGAGACTGGGAGGTTGCAAACTCCTGGTCCTGGACAACGAGTTGCTGAGGCTTCGGCCAGTCAAAGAAGGAGCGGTGGGGAAGGTGGCCGTCTGACCGATGCGTTCAGACAATTCTTTAGTCCGCAGCCCCAAAGTATGATCGGTTCCAGCAACCATCGCCAGCGTCTGATAAACATGGTGCAGGAATATCTAGGGGCAAGGTCAGACTTGGACACCTTCCCCACCGAAAATCCTCTGGCTTACTGGGTCTTGAGGATGGATCACTGGCCAGAGCTTGCACAGTATGCAATTGAGCTACTGGCCTGTCCTGCATCCAGCGTTCTTTCGGAACGCACATTCAGTGCTGCTGGAGGATTTGTCACGGATCACAGGGTGCGCCTGTCCACCGACTCGGTTGATCGACTGACTTTCATCAAGATGAACCAGTCTTGGATCACCACCAGCTACCACACACCTGATGCTGATATAACAGACTAATTGATTTTAACATGTCACATCCCTTCAAGACTGATGCTGATGCTGAGTGCCTGTGCTGTTATGTTGACTGGCTATCCTCCTCCTCCGAGTCCTCAATGATACGATTGATGATGATAGCTTGTAAGATCATTTTTGTTTATGGGTGCCGCCACCAGTGCCTAACGCCCAATTTTTCAGCCCCTGTTTAACAGGGGCGTGTAATTACAATTTTTGAAGCAATACTTTGCAACAGGGCTCATTGCTGTGCTCCAAGTACAGTATCTGTGAGGAGTTGCAGTGTTGTGCCACCAGTGCCTAAGGCCCAATTTTTCAGCCCCTGTTTAACAGGGGCGTGTCATTACAATTTTTGAAGCAATACTTTGCAACAGGGCTCATTGGTGTGCTCCAAGTACAGTATCTGTGAGGAGTTGCAGTGTTGTGCCACCAGTGCCTAAGGCCCAATTTTTCAGCCCCTGTTTAACAGGGGCGTGTCATTACAATTTTTGAAGCAATACTTTGCAACAGGGCTCATTGCTGTGCTCCAAGTACAGTATCTGTGAGGGGTTGCAGTGTTGTGCCACCAGTGCCTAAGGCCCAATTTTTCAGCCCCTGTTCAACAGGGGCATGTAATTACAATTCTTGATCTAATAATTCACAGCAGGGCCCATTGCTGCACCCACCAAGAGTAACTGTCAGGGCTTACAGTGTTGTGGCACCAGCACCACCATCAAAGGCCCAATTTTTACTACCACTGTTCAACAATTATATGTAATTAAAATTCCTGATATAATAGTTGACAGCAGGGCGTTCCAGCACCAACCAAGAGTAACTGTGAGTGCTTACAGTGTTGTGCCAACACCAACAACTAAGGGGCCTATTTCTGCAGAGTATATACGGCAGGTCCCTACTTTCAAACATCCAACTTACAAACGACTCCTACTTGCAAACGCAAGAAGACAACAGGAAGTGAGAGGAAATCTACCACTAGGAAGGAAAATTCTCTCCTGTAAGAATAAATATGGGAGAAAGGTGTCTCCTCTGTACTGATGCTTTATCAGCAATCCTTGTTTCAAGAAAAACACCACATTTCAAAAACAGTTGTCATTGGGACGGAAAGTGAGGTGAAATGTTCTGAACAGGGGCACAGACAGCAAAACAAATGTTACAGGGGTGATAACCCTTACCTATGTTTTCCAAAAAGTTTAAAAATAGATTTTTGGTCTGGAGCTACACTTCAACAATGTACCTGTTCAAAATTACAAACAGATTCTACATAAGAACAAACCTACAGTCCCTGTCTTGTATGCACCGCCTGTATACGGCTGTTCAGAGTATATAGGGCCTTTTTTATTTTATGTGCGGGGTTCCCCTTAATATCCATACAAGACCCAAAGGGGCTGGTAATGGGCTGGGGTAGGGGGGGGGGTCATGGGGTAGCTATGCCATTTTTCTTAAAGAATTTCATCCATATTACCGGGACCAGACATTACATTAAAGCCGCAAGCAGTTTTAAATGGCTTTTTTTTCCTTTAGAAGTGTCATTTTGTGCAGGGACAGTTCTAAACACGGGAAACACGTGGCACTTCACAGGCATACTTTAGACACCCCCCAGGTACGATATTTAAAGGAATATTTGACTTTTTTTTTTTCACTTTATGCATCATTAAAATGACTGCTCCCGAAAAACGACCGTTTTTAAAACTTCTTTTTGCATTGATACATGTCCCCTGGTGCAGAACCCGGGTTCCCAAACCCTTTTTAGGACAATAACATGCATAATAGTTGTTATAATTAGCACTTTAGAATTCGAACGTTCGCATCCATTGTATTTAATAGGGTTCTAATGTTCGTTCGAACTTTCGGTCCGTTCGCGGGTTCTGGTGCGAACCGAACCCGGGGGTGTTCGGCTCATCACTACTGGTGACACTATTGCCCTAATATGACCATATTGCGTTATTGACATTGTCCTAATATGACATCATATTAGATCAATGATGTCACAAGCATCCTCGCCCCTTTTTGTACGTGCAGCTGAGGAATCCTGTGGCGGTAGTTGATTGGCTGGCAGTGAGTGATGGTGACCGCTTCCTTTTGCGATCAGACCAATCCCAAGCTCATCCCTAATTGTGGGCTCCCTGGGGGCGGAGACTGACGTGCATAGGTGTGCACAGCCTTTGGCATTAGGGTGTGCACCCCAAAGCTCAAACACACATGCATGTATATTGTCCCGGTACATTAATCTCCCTGCTGGCACAGTGAAAGGGAAGTGCGTAAGCACTTTTCTTATGGCAGAGCAGGTAGGAGGGAGATCTTTCCCATCTCCCCACTGGCACACAGAGCAATAATGCTAATGTGCACTAGATGATTAGGGTGTGCCCAGGCACACCCTGTGCGCACGCCTATGCTGATGTGTATGTGCAGTACACGTAGAGCGCTGTGTACATTGTACCTGTAAGGATACATACGCCTTGGACAGTGGCTGCTGACTCTTTCCATTTCAAATCCTAAATTCGAAAACGCTGATCAATAACGCACGTCAGCGCAGAAAATGAGCGCTGACATATGGCGGTGCACCTGACCAACGCTAGTGATAATCATTCACCTGTATGGACAGACACAGATCTAAATGGGCCCCATCCCCCTCCTAATCATCTCTGGAAGTTAGATTGCAAGCTCCTGTGCTGAGGGGAGGTGGGAGTGCAGTCAGTGCTGTAGATGTCTTCTCATGCAGCAGGTCCCATGTGCTCTGCTCTCCCCCTCCTCCCCCCTCCTTCCTTTGATTAATAAAGGCGAAGTAACATCCCCAGTGGCCGCACATTCCGGGGATTCCAGCGATGTGATGTCAGGAGAGGGGACCATCCATCTCTATGTACTCAGCAGAGCCCACACCCCCTCCCTCGGCTCCTCCTTCGGTTCCTCCCCCGGCTCAACAGCACAGGTTCAGCTCCCGCCTCCTTCTCCGGCCCCTCCCCTGGCTCCTCCCTCGGCTCACCAGCCCAGGTTCGACTCCCTCCTCCTCCTTCTCTCCAGACAAACTTCCCAGCCCGGGATGATCGGAGCTCCAAGGAGCGCTGTGTGATGGGAGCGGGGGGCCGGGAGTGACTGTTGGTCGCTGTGTGTGAAGGAGAAGGAGAAGGAGAAGGAGAAGGATTACCGATCTCTCATCGTCCCGATTATTACTGGATGTGCCGGGCTGAGCGCTGCTGGGGAGCCGAGAGAACCGGAGACCCATGCAGGTGAATGGAGGGGGCCCAGTGTCATCCTTCATAATGGGGGGACCCAGTGATACCACTGGATATTGGGGGACCGGGGTATCCGCTACAAGGGGGTCCCCAGTGACATCACTCCATATGGGGACCCCCAGTGACATCACTCCATATGGGGACCCCCAGTGACATCACTCCATATGGGGACCCCCAGTGACATCACTCCATATGGGGACCCCCAGTGACATCACTCCATATGGGGACCCCCAGTGACATCACTCCATATGGGGACCCCCAGTGACATCACTCCATATGGAGGCCCCCAGTGACATCACTCCATATGGAGGCCCCCAGTGACATCACTCCATATGGAGGCCCCCAGTGACATCACTCCATATGGGGGCCCCCAGTGACATCACTCCATATGGGGGCCCCCAGTGACATCACTCCATATGGGGACCCCCAGTGACATCACTTTATATTGGGGGGTTCTCGTGTTATCCAGTAGAAGGGGATCCCAAATGACATCACTCCATATGGGGTTCCCCAGTGATGTCACTCTATATTGGGGTCCCCATGTTATCCAGTAGAAGGGGGTCCCAAATGATAGCACTCCATATTAGGGGGGGGGGCAAGGGGATATCCACTAGAAGGGGAACCCCTGTGGTCCCTAGTGACATCCTTTATAATGACATCTTCCATAAGGGGGTACCCAGTGACATCACTCTATCACCAGTGAAATCCTCTCTATAATGGGGGTCCCAGGAGACATCGCTCTATAATGGGGGTCCCCGGAGACCTCGTTCTATAATGGGGGTCCCCGGAGACCTCGTTCTATAATGGGGGTCCCAGGAGACATCGCTCTATAATGGGGGTCCCAGGAGACATCGCTCTATAATGGGGGTCCCCGGAGACCTCGTTCTATAATGGGGGTCCCCGGAGACCTCGCTCTATAATGGGGGGGGCCCCGGGAGACCTCGCTCTATAATGGGGGGGGCCCCGGGAGACCTCGCTCTATAATGGGGGGGGCCCCGGGAGACCTCGCTCTATAATGGGGGGGTCCCCGGAGACCTCGCTCTATAATGGGGGGGTCCCCGGAGACCTCGCTCTATAATGGGGGGGTCCCCGGAGACCTCGCTCTATAATGGGGGGGTCCCCGGAGACCTCGCTCTATAATGGGGGGGTCCCCGGAGACCTCGCTCTATAATGGGGTCCCCGGAGACATCGCTCTATAATGGGGTCCCCGGGGACCTCGCTCTATAATGGGGGTCCCCGGAGACATCGCTCTATAATGGGGTCCCCGGGGACATGACTCCATAGATACACTGACCTGTCTGCAGTACAATGTGGATGATTGGGTGAGGATTGGTGATCAGATGAATGGTGTCAGCACATGTAAGGACGGGTGTAATACCTGACAGTTCTGTTCTTGTGTTTAGCTTCGCTTTATTGTTTGCTATGTGTAGAAAACGATCGCTATAAGGTGGCGAGTTTGGTAGGAAGATGACACTAATCAGAATGACAGCGGTGCTGGACACACATACCTTTCCAGACACCCTCTCTCCATCCAGCTGGAATTCAATCCCCATAAATGGAGATGAGAGGTTCTTGATCGACAAAAAGAATGAAATTGAAACAAACACAAGAATTGAATCTCTTGTGATGAATTGTCTGTTTCTGGTTGTTCATTTTGTTTCCTAATACCCAGTAATGAGGCTGTCCATTCATAGAGCATGTTCCATCCATTCCTGGTCCTTGGAAAGTGGTTGTCATCCCCTGAAGTTGACACGTCTGTGGCCAGGATACCGGGATTTAGAACTGTGAACAACTTACTGACACCTGTAAGAAAAGGAATGAATTGGAAGTGAACGGCAGACAATCTAATAGTGTGTATGGGGCTTCACCTTGTTCAATTAAACTTTGGGCAAAAACACCTGGAAGCTGATTGGTTTCTATGCACAGCTGCAGGGCCGTCTTTAATATGGTTTGGGCCCTGGGCAAACATTTTTTTTGCTACCCCCCCTCCAGCTTATTTTGGGCCTGGCTGGTTCACATGTATGTGTTTTGGCAGCCCTCATTTGCGCAGGCACAGCAGCCCATTCACTTGAAGTGCCTTGAAATTCAGTTGCCTTGAAATTCATTCTGCTTTTGCACCATGCAACTTACCTGCAGTTCCTGCACACACAAATGCACTGTGTTTTTAAAAGCGTGACCTAAACATCTAAAAATGCAGCAAGTTTGCCGGTGCAGGAACTGCAGATAAGTCACATGGTGCAAAAGCAGAATGGACAGACAGTGCTGTATTTCATTGCTTGATGGGCATATGTGTGCCGTGTGCGCAGCCTATTGCACGATGCATGCACTTTTGCAGGAAACGCAAGCATTGCAGCCCATTCAAATGAAAGCAGTATAATGGGAGGGGGGTTAGTGGAGGGCAGTATAATGGGAGGGGGGGTGTTAGTGGAGGGCAGTATAATGGGAGGGGGGTTAGTGGAGGGCAGTATAATGGGAGGGGGGGTGTTAGTGGAGGGCAGTATAATGGGAGGGAGGGTGTTAGTGGAGGGCAGTATAATGGGAGGGAGGGTGTTAGTGGAGGGCAGTATAATGGGAGGGGTGGTGTTAGTGGAGGGCAGTATAATGGGAGGGGTGGTGTTAGTGGAGGGCAGTATAATGGGAGGGGGGGTGTTAGTGGAGGGCAGTATAATAGGAGTGGGCGGGGTGTTAGTGGAGGGCAGTATAATGGGAGGGGGCGGGGTGTTAGTGGAGGGCAGTATAATGGGAGGGGGGGTGGTAGTGGAGGGCAGTACAATGGGAGGGAGGGGTGGTAGTGGAGGGCAGTACAATGGGAGGGAGGGGTGGTAGTGGAGGGCAGTACAATGGGAGGGAGGGGTGGTAGTGGAGGGCAGTATAATGGGAGGGGTGGTAGTGGAGGGCAGTATAATGGGAGGGGTGGTAGTGGAGGGCAGTATAATGTCAGGTTTGTCAAGCGTTTGGACATTCATTTATTTCATTTTGCCAAAATAATAATTTATTCTGGGCATTAATATAAATGAACACTCAAACGCACCTAGCGCTTAGGAGTGTTTGCACACATTTAGGCACGTCGGACAATTTTTCTGCCCAAGTGCTCCTCTCCTGAATGCAGTTTTAGGCCGGGTTCACATATGTGCAACTGCGGGTTCATGCTTGGGGTCCAGTGCGTGTCTGTTTACCGGTTCAGGTCCGAATTTTTGCCTGATTTCTCACCTGAACCGGACCCAAACATGCACAGGACCCTTTTGCAGTCGTCTCCGCGGCTGCCCCAGACCTGTGTGAACCAGCTCCAGTGAGGATGTCATGCGAATTGGATTGAAATCCGCATCCAGTTCGGACATATTTGAACCTGGCCTAAGACCCCTTTCACACTGAGGCGGTTTTCAGGTGTTTCAGTGCGAGAATAAGCCTCTAAATAGTGCCTGAAAACCGGCTCAAATTAATTTCAGTGTGTCTTTTCACACTGGGGCGTTGCATTTGTGGGACGTTAGGAAAAGTCCTGCAAGCAGCATCTTTGGGGCGCTCAAGTGCCACTAAAATGAGCGGTGCTTTAGCGCTGCTGCGGCAGATTGTGGAAGGGGTCTTGGTGTGTTCAGATTTCTGCCTCTAAACGCGTATGTATGTATGTATGTATGGACACATAGACTAACATATAGGGCAGTGGTTCTCAACCTGGGGGTCGGGACCCCCTCGGGGGTCGAATGACGATTTGCCAGGGGTCACCGAATCCTGGGCTGTTCCTGAATCCCGCACCGCTCTCCCAGCCTTTTCATGGCCGCCCAGCTGGGCTGTTCCTGGAGCCTGTGGCCGCCCACTCAGCCTCTTCGCAGCCGCCCATTCAGTTCATGACATGGCTGGGGGGCAGAGACTAGAGGTCAGCTGACTAGTGAGGAGTGTGAAGTGGGAGGGGCTGGAGGAGACCCCATCTCCAGATTTCGGCATAGGTGTCACTGCTGCGAGACACTACAGAGCTGGAGACAATGAGTAACACTACCTGTGATTAGAGTTGCCATAAAAGTCCCCACTACAGTTCTCAGATCAGCGGATGACCTTGATCAGGAGCACCTAAATTGGCCGATCAGAACTCCCCCCAGCATTGCCACTCATCCCATTCTAAGGAGTAAGAGAAGGAATAAAAATAGAGAATACATGGAAGAGGAACAAAGAAAAGGGGAGAGAAGGAATACGAGAAACAACAAGAAAGACGGCTAGAGAGAGGGATGGGAAAAAAAAAAAATTAGCATAGAGATAAAAGGTAAAGAAAGGAGAACAAAGAGGGAGTGGTACATCCTAAAATGTACCATAAGGTGTTTTAATACTGTACAAGTGGAAGGGACTCGGGGAGCGCTAAATGTCCATGGGTTAGGGGTGCAAATTACTTGTCTTGCCTTGGGTGCGGACAACCCACGCTACGAAAATAATTTTACTGTTAGGGGTCCCCACCACTTGGGAAATTTTATCAAGGGGTCACGGCACTAGCAGGTTGAGAACCACTGATATAAGGGCATTTAGCGATGGGGGGAACCTGGACGGTTTTCCTGTCAGTTTGTTTATTGCACTCTTTTTAATGCTGATTTGTGTGTGTCACTTTATTGTAAATTACAAACTCCAATAACGACCTAAAAGAAAAAAAACCCTGTTAAACGCCTGTAAAAAAAGGGTTTGCTGGCTACAGTGAGCATTGGGCCTGGTCGGTTGTACTATTACTATTGCCCAAAAAAACTCCATCCTTGTTTACTTGACCATTCAAAATGGTCTCCTTCATACCTGCATTCTACAGTGTACACCCATGTGTGGGCCGTGTTTACCTCAGGTGTTCCATGCAGGCAGTCCCATTCGCGTCAACTGGGATACAGCTGCTGCACAGACACAGCCGCTCTCTATAGGACACTCATGTTGGTGCACAGCCCCCAAACGCACACTGTCTACGCTCTACGTTTTGGGGCCTTTCACCCACAGGGGTGTCAAATTGGGAGCAGCGGCTGTGTCCCAGTTGACATGAATGAGACCACCTGCATGGAACACCTGAGGTAAACATGGCCCTCACACGGGGGTACGCTGTAATATACCCATGTAAACAAGGCCTTGGCCTACAAGTCTGCATGAATAAATTTCTGATGTGTCACTATATACCGCCACCGTATATGTATTCTAAAAAAATGCTTCAAAAAAACAGTCCTTCAGGGGGACCCTCCATGGCAAACGGTGCAAAGCTGAGGTAATTTTATTTTTTGGGAGGGGCAGGGGACTGGCAAAACAACAGCCTTTCATATACTGCGGTAGCAAACCAAGGCAGTTAAGACAATTGCATAATGTGCTAGTATGCATCGCATGCATTATGAGATACTTGCCTTAAAATGCAGCTCTCCCAGCTGAGAGGGCTGACATCTTCCCTCAGCCTTTCTTCCGGGTTCACAGGTTTCAGGGATGTGATTGGCTGGAACCCAATGACGTCAGTCCCGCACATGCCTGCAGGAGCTCTCAGTTCCAGCATTAAGCTACTGAAGGTCCGGGACAGTATGCCGGACCTTCAGAGCGCATGCGCCAGTGACCTCACCAGCCGCATCCACGGTGAGGAGATATTAATTTTACCTACAGGTAAGCTTATAAAAATAACAAAGCAGGCTTTACTACCGCATTAGTGACTTTGTCTAGGCTTAGATGATGTCATCAGCAGTCTGCTGCAGGCGGGAGGAAGCATTTCCTCAGTCTCCTCTCCCCAGGTGATCAGACAGCAACATTTTAACTTTGTAGCCAGTCACAAGATGAGAGGCTGCAGCAGCGGACCGATCTGTGTCTGACATGTGTGAACACAGCCAAACACTGCACAGACATCACAATTTCCATGATTGTGTCATCTCTGAGATGGCGTCTCAGTCCAAGGAGTAGATGGTGACTCTAGATGATGCCTGAACAAAGATGGCTCCATCTTTTTGGGGAGAAAAGCAGATGACTGCATTGTTGGGGGAGCACTGTGAGGGATTTAGGCTGCATTCACGCCTCAGCGGTTTGAATCGGGGGGCAGATTTGCTGCGATACTGCTGATGGTTTTTTAAAATGCTCAGGTGTGAATGAAAAATTGCAGAACGCACATTTGAGATGCCATTAATTTGAATGACGCCTAAAATTGTGGTTCTGCGATAAATCGCTTCAAGCTGCATCGTGTGAAGCATGCCACCCAAAAGAATCTCCTGAACTTTTTTGGGCAACAAGCTTCACGTGATGCGGTTTGCCTCGATGGCAGCGTGATTTATCGTGGCAAAGCCGCACCACAATTTTAGGTGCCATTCAAATGAATGGCATCTCAAATGTGCGTTCTGCGATTTGTCATTCACACCTGGGCGTCTTGAAATTGCGGGCAGAACTGTGGCAAATCTGCCTACAATTCAAAACGTCAAGGTGTGACTACAGCCTTAATAAATACCTGGAAGTGTTAAGGGTTGTTTACTTGGGCATACACCTGTACAAGGGCCATGTTTGCCCACATAGGGATGTACAGGTGTTTAGGTATCCTTGTACAGGCAGCCCCGTTCACACCAGTGCGACTTGTCATGCGATTTGACAAGTCGCACCCTATTGTCGGCAATGGAATTGCTCAAAACGGTGTGGCGCAAACTTTGCAGTGCCGCACAGATTTGAAAAAGTGGTTTCTGCACTACTTTTGGTGATGTAAGGTGCGAATTACATAGACATCTGTGCATGAAGTCGCACCTGTACGGACATGCAGCTTTGAAATTGTGCGATTTCAAGTGAAGTTGCGTGATTTCAAAGCTGCATTCATTGCGAACCTAGATTTTATGTCAGTTGGGATGCAGAAGCTGCTCCTAACTTGACAACCATAAGAGTTCATGTCCCCGAACGCACACTATCTATCTGCGTTTTTGGGTTTTCGCACCTGCATAGCAGCGGCTGTGTCCATGAAGCTTCTGTATTCCAATCGACATGAATGGGAATGCCTGCACCGGGATACGTTAATGCCTGCGGGCAAACGTGGACCTCAGACAGGCATGCGCTTATATGCACCTGTGTGAACGAGGCCTCGCACTTATACATTACGATTACATAGTATTCATGCACTTATATTGAAAAATATATCCAGTGCAATGGTCTTTAAAGTGTGAACACCTAGGAGGTCCCCAGAATTTAGCAGGGTGACTCCCCCCCCCCCCCCCCCCCCCAGTTGTCCTGTTTTATGTTGATAATATTGTGTGGGAGCCGCCGGCAGAGGACATTATTCCGGATGAGGCGTCCGTTTGTCGCCTTCTGCAGAGCCATGCTGTAACATGCCTGCGTCTGTGCAGGGCAGGCACATGGTGTGCTCTTCTGTGTGTGTGTGTGTGTGTGTGTGTGTGTGTTTACACATTGCCAGCCCAGGAGCCGCCTCTGCTGGAGAGCTTTACCTTCTTCTTTGTTAGCGATCGTTCAAGTCTGCACTGGCCAGGCCTCCTCACATTCTCCAACTCCTCCACAGCTGGTTAAATCATGCTCCTCGTTGTCACAGCGTTCTCACCTCTGCTGTACACCGCCTGGAAGAACAACAATGTGCGCACGTGCCAACTTCACTCGCCTGTGTAAATGTAGCCGTGTGGTATACGCTACGTATGGGTTGTAAAGTTACCAAATAGTAAATACACTATTACCAAAAGTATTGGGACACATGAACTTTAATAGCATCCCAGCCTTCGTCTGTAGGGTTGAGTTGGCCCACCCTTTGCAGCTATAACAGCTTCAACTCTTCTGGGAAGGCTGTCCACAAGGTTTAGGAGTTTCTATGGGAACGTTTGGCCATTCTTCTTGTTCCAACATGACAGAGCACCAGTGCACAAAGCAAGGTCCATAAAGACATATATGAGCAGGTTTGGGGTGGATGAACTTGACTGGCCTGACCTCAATAGAACACCTTTGGGATGAATCGGAGCGGAGACTTCGAGCCAGGCCTTCTCATCCAACATCAGTGCCTGACCTCACATATGCGCTTTTGGAAGAATGGTCCAACATTCCCATAGACACACTTCTAAACCTTGTGGACAGCCTTCCCAGAAGAGTTGAAGCTGTTATAGCTGCAAAGGATGGGCCAACTCAATATTGAACCCTACAGACTAAGACTGGGATGCCATAGGAGGTCTAGAAATTATGACCCTTAATTTTTTCTTTATAAATTCTTATATTACCTTACATGTTATATATTATTACTATATCTGGTTTGTAATTACTAAATTCAACACTAAGCATATATTTAAGCAAGTCTCCAGATAATGGTCAACATATGTTATACTCAAATTAGGCCCCATGCAAACTCTGCTGAATACACATTTTTAAAGGCTGAAACCGGCGGTTAGAAACGCCCGTTTTGCCGCGATTGCAGCCGCGTTTAGCAGCGTTTTACCGCGTTTGCGTCTATAAGCGCTTAGTTAAGAAACATCATAAGACCCTCCCTAAGCTCAAAAAACAGTATTTTTTTTTTAACCATTTCAGCCATTTTGTGAGACCAGAGTGAGTAGCAGCAGCTGAGAGAGCAGCAGTGTACTTGTATTTAGTGTGTCACTTGCTACATTTCCTGCCACAAGTTGTGAATTGTCACCTGGCCACGTCACCTGCCACAAGTTGTGGATTGTCACCTGGCCACGTCACCTGCCACAAGTTGTGGATTGTCACCTGGCCACGTCACCTGCCACAAGTTGTGGATTGTCACCTGCCACAAGTTGTGGATTGTCCACAATGCAATTAGTTTTTTTTATATTTTTTGAATGGTTTTTCATCATTTGTCATTTTTGAGATTTCTAATGTAAAAAAATAGGTCACCTTTAAAAACGCTGCAAAATGCCGGTAACGCGTTTAGCCTCTGAAATGTGGAACCCATTTTTTTGCTTCTGGAAAAACGAGGTTAAACGCAACTGCCTAAAAACGCCAATAAACGAGACTGTGTGCATGGTCACATAGGATAACATTGAATGTGTTCAGGGGCAGTTGAAAAAAGTGTTCAACTGCCTCTGAACGCGCGTTTAACAGCGTCTCGTGTGCATGGGGCCTAAGACCCCATTCACACAAGGGCGACTCTTCAGGCGATTCAGCCGCCTGACAAGTCGCGTCCCGTTCTGTACAATGGAACCGTTCTAATAGGTGCAACTCAAGTCGCTCCGACTTAGAAAAAGGTTCCTGTACTACTTCAAGGCGACTTCCATTAACTTCAATACAGAAGTCATTTTGCAAGTCACCTTTGAAGTCGTCTGCAGATCGCCCGGCAGAGTCGCGGGACAAGTCGTGCCGCCCCTGTGTGAATGGGCTCTTACTGTTTTGTTTTTTTCTTTTGTTGTTGCCTTCTAAAAAACACTGGAGCGTGATATAAATATCTAATTTGTGTTCTCTTTAACTGCTACTATTTCTAGTGACTATGCTTATTGACAATATATGCTTGTAATTTTGAAAATCTAATAAACAAATTTGACAGGAAGACTGTAATGCCATTAAAGTTCATGTAAGTGTAAAGGCAGGCGTCCCAATACTTTTGGTAATATAGTGTGTGTGTTCTGCTTTGGAGAGAAATCTATTTATTTCTATTTTGTTAATGTGACCCAAAAAAAATTTAAATTGATTTCAAGTATGTAATCTTAGGGCTCATTCAGAGGGTTGCTGAGACCTGAGCCGCTGGCTCATGCGTCTGCATCCTCCCTCGGTGCTGTTTGCAAGCAGCCTATAGAAGTGGATGAAGACACGGCGGCTGCACAGTCGCAGGTCAAAATTTGGCGTGTGGGAAGGAGCGGTGCATGGGTCTGATCTCGGACACTGCGTTTGGATCTATGCACCTGCTCCTGCCCGCATATCAGATTTTGACGTGCAACTGCATCCACGTTATTGGGTGGCCTGTGGGCAGCTCGGAGGCAGATGCAGGAAAAAGCGGCTCAGCACAGAGGAGGAATCGCAGCACCTGTCTAAATGAGCCCTTGGGCTTAATATGCACACGGCATATTAACCACTTCCATACTGGGCACTTATACACCTTCCTGCCCAGACCAATTTTCAGCTTTCAACGCTGTTGCACTTTGAATGACATGCTACACTGTACCCAAACTAAATTTTTATAATTTTGTGCCCACAAATAGAGCTTTCTTTTGGTGGTATTTGATCACCTCTGGGATTTTTATTTTCTGCAAATTTTTTTTTTAAAAAAGACCAAAAATTTAGAAAAAAAAAAACGTATTTTTTTTGTTTCAGTTACAAACTTTGTAAATAAGTTTTCTCCTTCACTAATGGGGCCGCACTGACGGGCACTGATAAGGCAGCACGGATGGGCACAGGTAGGCGGCACGGATGGGCACAGGTAGGCGGCACTGTACTGTAATCTGTTGTACTAGGGTTGTCCCGATACCACTTTTTTAGGACCGAGTGCAAGTACCGATACTTTTTTCCAAGTACTCGCCGATACCGATTACCGATACTTTTTTTTTCAATGTCATGTGACAGTTTGAAAGATGGGGACTGATAGGTGGCACTGACAGGTGGCACTTATGGGCACTGACTGGTGACTGGCTCTGATGGGTGGCACTGATGGGTGGCACTGATGGGTGGCACTGATTGCACTGAAAGGTGGCACTTGTGGGCACTGATGGCACTGAAAGGTGGCACTTGTGGGCACTGATATGTGGCACTTGTGGGCACTGAAAGGTGGCACTTGTGGGCACTGATAGGTGGCACTGATAGATGGCACTTGTGGGCACTGACAGCACTGATAGGTGGCACTTGTGGGCACTGACAGCACTGATAGGTGGCACTTGGTGGCACTGATTGCACTATCAGTGCTGTCAGTGCCCACAAGTGCCATCTATAAGTGCCACCTTTCAGTGCCCGCAAGTGCCACCTTTCAGTGCCCGCAAGTGCCACCTATCAGTGCCACCTGATAGGTGGCACTGGTAGATGGCACTGATTGCACTGATAGGTAGCACTTGTGGGTACTGATAGGTGGCTGGCACTGAAATGCTGAGGGAAAAAAAAATGACACAGGATTTAAAATAAAAAAAACTGCTGCAACGCCCATCTTGGTACACCCTGCACTTGGCTGAAGTAAGCAGCAGCAGACATCTTGTTACACCCAGCCCATATAGCTCGGGCTGGGTGTAACAAGATGTCTGCTGCTTACTGCAGCCAAGTGCAGGGTGTACCAAGATGGGTGTGGGGACGTTCAGCCGCTGACGGCGACCGAATGCGACATCACCGGTCACCGATCCTGATGCGGCTGCGCCCTGCACCCCTGCCAGCTTACCAGTTTCAACTGCAGGTGAGGGACTCGCTCTCCGCCCCCCGCCGCACTCTCCGTCCCGCTCTCCACCTTGGTCTCCACCCCCCGCCCCACTCTCCGCCCCCCGCCGCACTCTCTGTCCCGCTCTCTGCCCTGGTCTCCGCCCCCCGCCACGCTCTCCGCCCTGCTCTCTACCCCCTCTCTGCGTCCGCTCTGGAAAAAAAAAAAAAGTATCGGACTGGGCATCGGGAGCATTTGCGCGAGTACAAGTACTCGCGCAAATGCTTGGTATCGGTACCGATACTAGTATCGGTATCGGGACAACCCTATGTTGTACTAATGGATGCCAATCACTGCCAAACAATAATGCCTGCCAATCAGTGATGCCCATTGTGTGCACTGATTGGCATCCATTAGGGGCACTGGTTAGCATCCCTGGTGGTCTAGGGTGGCATACCTGGTGGTGGGCATCCCTGGTGGTCTGGTGGCATCCCTGGTGGTCCAGTGTGGGCATCCTCGGGGGGGGGCTGCGCTGATAATCGATCAGCACAAACCCCTCCTGTCAGAGGAGCAGCCGATCGGCTCTCCTCTACTCGCGTCTGACAGACGTGAGTGAGGAAAAGCCGATGACCGACTTTTCCTGTTTACATTGTGATCAGCCGTGATTGGACACGGCTGATCACGTGGTAAAGAGTCTCTGTCTGAGACTCTTTACCTAGATTGGTGTTGCGGGGTGTCAGACTGACATCCCGCAACAACGATCGGCACGCAGCGGCTCAAAATCCTGAGGACGTCATATGACGTCCAGTCAGGATTTTAAAACCACTTTGCCGACGTCAATCCGCTATAGGGCAAGCGGCAAGTGGTTAAAATACTCCTATCTACTATAATCAAGCGTAAAAAAAGTTCATTGTGCGTTTACAGGCATATGGTGCTTAGAAGCATATGGACATAAACTCATTCTGCTGGTCAGAATATTAATTTATTTTAGCCACTGGAATAAATTTACATGCTTGTACGTGTGTTTTAGGCACATTTATGCACATAAATTATACTTGTATAAGCTCCTCTCCAAATTAAGTTTTGGGGCATTTTTTTTTTTTATGCCTCTAAAGCTGGATACACACTATACAACTTTTATTGTTTGATTTCCTTTAGATTTACCAAAAGCATGTAGTACAAGGGCCTGCTTGATTGCGTAGAAATTCAAACCCTAAAGCCTCGTACACACGATCGGATTTTTGTCGGACAAAGCTGTGGAATTTTGTCTGAAGGGCGTTGGCCGTGAACTTGTTCTGCATACAGACGGCAGAACTTTTTCAGCCAACATTCACGAAACGACATTGTTTTTCTGCTGTTTAGCGCTGCCCTTTGGGCAAGGCAACTTCTGCTAATGTTGTCTGATGGTTAGCATTGGTTCAGAGCATGCGTGTTTGTACTTTGGATTTTAGTCTGATGGATTTGTGTACACACGATCGGATTATCTGACGGAACACATTTGTTGTCGGACAATTTGAGAGCATGCACAGCCAACATTTGTTGTCGGAAATTCCGACAACAATTGTCCGATGGAGCATACAGAGGGTCGGATTATCCAACAAAACACGTCCATCACACAATTGTCGGAATATCTGATCATGTGTACGGGCCTCCAGGCTACTTTCACACTGGGGCGCGGTGGCGTTGGCAGTACAGCGGCGCTAGTTTTAGTGGTGCTTTACTGCTGTCATAGCGGCACTTTTAACCCCCCCCCCCCGCTAATGGCCGAGGAAAGAGTTAAAAGCTCCCGAAAAAGCGCCAATGCCGAAGCGCTTTTCAGGCCCTTCAGCAGCGCTGCCCATTTTAGTGTATACACTGCTCCTGCACTGCTCCAAAGATGCTGCTTGCAGCACTTTTTTTCCTGTCCTGCAAGCGCACCCCCAGTGTGAAAACACTGGGAGGCTTCAGAGACGCTTTACTGTCACTATTTTTAGCGCTAAAACACTTGAAAAGCGCCCCAGTGTGAAAGGGGTCTTAAGGTTTGACCTTGTAGTATTTATTATTATTATTATTATTATTATTATTATTATTATTGTTATTATTATATGGTTTTGGTAAATCTAAGGGAAAAATCTAAAGAAAATTGTATAGTGCAGTGGTTCTCAACCTTTCTAGTGCCTTTCTTTGTTCCTCCCCCTCTTTTCCTCTCCCTTCCACATGTATTCTGTATTTTTATTCCTTCTCTTACTCCTCCGTGGGGGGGGGGGGGGATGAGTGGCAATGCTGGGGAGGTTCTGATCAGCCAACTTAGGTGCTCTTGATCAAGGTCATCTGCTGATCTGAGAATTGTAGTGGAGACTCTTAATGGCAACTATAATCACAGGTAGAGTTGCTTCACTGTGTCTCCGACTTTGTGGTGTCTCGCAGCAGTGACACCTATGCTGAAATCAGGAGATAGGGTCTCCTCCAGCCCCTCCCACTTCACATTCCTCATCAGTCAGCTGACCTCTAGTCTCTGCCCCCCAGCCATGCTGTGAACTGAATGGGCGGCTGCAAAGAGGCTGAGTGGGCGGCTGCGGCTTCCAGGAACAGCCCATCTTGGCGGCCACAGGCTCCAGGGACATCCCTGCTGGGCGGATGCAAAAAAGGCTTGGAGAGCAGCGCCGGCTTCAGGAACAGCCCAGGATTTGGTGACTCCTGGCAAATTGTCATTTGACCCCCAAGGGAGTCCCGACCCCCCAGGTTGAGAACCACTGGTCTATGTGAATCGCTTTACCCTGGATGCCTGCATACTTAGATGTGCCTCTTTTAATCATCAACTATGTGAGTTGCTAAATGTTGTACCTTCATTAAATGTAACCATATTGCTACACTTAGAGGCGCCTCTCTTTTTTATACTCTGGAGCTCCTGCTGGATTTTGCTTCTATCCCCCTTGTGGAGGCTTCCATTTGTGGACAGACATTTTATGGTTACACAATTTATCAGATTGCAATAATCTTTTTATATGGACTATAGACTGAAGGACTTATGAATAACTGGTTGTGGAACGAATCATTTGCGTTTCCATAATTTTTTATGGGGAAATTCGCTTTGATATACAAGTGCTTTGGATTACAAGCATGTCTCCGGAACAAATTATGCTCGCCATCCAAGGTTTTACTGTATATACTATTCCTCTGACATGGAGTGAAGAAATGAAAGAACAGTGATCATTGAGATGGGGAGACGCAAGCAGCAATGAGAACTTTTCAGAGATTGTAACCTTTCCTCACTTGGCAGACAGTGGGCCCTTGTTCACACTGGTGCGATTTGACAGTTCCAAATTGCATGACAAGTCGCACCCCGGCAATGGAACCGTTGGTATCGCCGCGAGTTTCCTGCTCTATTTTTGACTATTTCGTGTGCGGCTTGCATAGACATCGGTGTGCGTTTTGGGGTGCCTGGGAGGCCCTGGTTCAGCAAAATGTATTCTCAGGCGGCTCTACGCTAAACCTAGTGACTCTTGCATTTCTGGGACGTATGTGTTCAGGGACGTATGTGTTCAGGGACGTATGTGTTCAGGGACGTATGTGTTCAGGGACGTATGTATGTGTTCAGGGACGTATGTATGTGTTCAGGGACGTATGTATGTGTTCAGGGACGTATGTATGTGTTCAGGGACGTATGTATGTGTTCAGGGACGTATGTATGTGTTCAGGGACGTATGTATGTGTTCAGGGACGTATGTGTTCAGGGACAAATGTGTTCAGGGACGTATGCCTTGAAACAATGGTGTGCCCAGCTGCTTGTAGCTCTAATCTACCCATGGGAACACAGAGGCTATTAAAACTTGGCAGAGGGTGCAAACCTTCCACCTGCCGCCTTTTACTTGTTGGAAAGGGTATCATCCACACAGGGAGAGCATTGTTTTAGGTTGGCTGACCATTAGAGGTGGAATGATAGAAGGCAACAATCATGTACACTGCAAAGGAAGAGCAAGGCCCGTGTGTGATGAGTCAATATGGTTGCCTCCACGTAGGAAACCAGGCTTTTATAGCATTAGTGCATATCGATGAGATTATTTTCAAACCGATTTCTCATTTTTATTTAACAAGAATACATTGAGAAAACTGTAGATTCATTAGAAACATGTTTTGCACACACATAGACTGCTGGTTGAAGTGGAATGACACAAGCTGTGCCTCCCCATCTGTTGTGAGCTTACCTTGCCAGTCCTATTCTCCTGGCTGGTAGGACAAGCTGCTGTTTATTACCAACCAGTGATCTTCAGATTAAGGGAACAGCTAGAGGCAATCGATAAAATGTCCATTGCACCTGTTCATAGGGTATAATTGGGGCGGAAGGATGATGGGTACAAATACTAGATTGGTGGATATCTAGTAGTGCATAGTAAATGGGAAATCCTATTTTTTTACAAGGCCTTGGTCCCTTATCTGTGAACTCTCTTGTTGCTGTAATGTTGAGGTAAAGGAGTTTAAAGGGGAGCTTCACTCATATACTGTAGTGAACCTCCACTCATCTATTCACATACATCTGTGCAGGGATCAAATCTACAGTAATGGAGTTTCCGCAATGCAGTAATTGAAGAGTGCATCTCTAAGGCCTTATGTACCCTGCAAATGCTAAACTCACGTTTAGGAGCAATTGGGCGTTTTTTTTTTCCAGCAGCCCCTGAACTCTCCTCCTGTTTATTTTATGGGTACAGGTACACTTCTGCATTTTATAGTAGTTTAGAGCAGTGTTTCTCAACTCCAGTCCTCAAGGCGCCCCAACAGGTCATGTTTTCAGGATTTCCCTCAGATGAAACAGCTGTGGGAATTACTAAAGCAGTTAAACTGATCAAATAACCTGTGCAAAACAATGGAGAGCCTGAAAACATGTCCTGTTGGGGCGCCTTGAGGACTGGAGTTGAGAAACACTGGTTTAGAGGTAGTTGAGTTTACTAGTGGTGCAACGGATCGGTGGTGATCCGTGATCCGAACGGGTCACCCTGTTTGGAGCGGATCACCACGCGATCCGCAGAGCGCTCCGGAGCCTCGGCCGTAGGAAAGGCAGCGGCTTCGGCCTTGCTCCGGAGTGGCAGCCATCTTGGTACACCCGGCGGCGGCCGCTGTAGTTACGTTTCGCCGCCATCTTGCTCCACCCCACACTCCTGCACAGTAATTATAGAGAAGGGGCCAAGCGGACATTTTGTTACACCCAACGGAGTTTTAGATTTCAGTTAATTTCAACACAAAACTGAGCTTATCAGCTTAAATACATTATTTGGAAATCCCTAGGACTGTTTACATGTTAAATTTAAAAGCAGCAGCAAACCTTACATGATTGCTAATGTGACGGAACACCTCTGATTTTCACATTTAACATTTAGTTAAATGTGAAAATCAGAGGTGTTCTATCACATTAGCAACCATGTAAGGTCAGCAGGTTTGCTGCTGCTTTTAAAATGTAACATGTAAAGAGTCGGTCGGATTTACAAATACTGTATTCAAGCAAATAAGCTCCGTTTTGTGTTGAAAATAACTGAAATCTAAAACTCCGGTGGGTGTAACAAGATTTTGTCTTTTTTTTTTTTTTGCTGATCCGAAAAATTATCCGATCCGTGACTGATCCGAGGATCGATCCCATTCGTCAGTTTTTTGATCCGTTGCACCCCTAGAGTTTACTGACGTTTTTTTGGAAGGAGAAAAATCTCATTCAGGACTGTGGTTTTACCGGCATTTCAAATGCCAAATGCTTGTAAATGTGGTTACCCATGTTTATAAGGAGAGAGAGAGAGAGAGAGAGAGAGAATTTTTTTTTTTTTAAACGTCGGTTAGTAGCTGTCAAGTTTCCAGCGTTCAGAAGAGGATTTCTGTGTACATGAAGCCTTATGTGTTTTAGAAGCTGAGAGGTAGTGGCTTGTGAATCAACTGTCGTAACGTTTCATAGCCAGTTAGCAGCAGGGGCTCTTGAATACATCACCTGATGGGATTTTCGTGAAATAAGCCAGGTTGTTTGAGAATTTGCATGCACAGTGCTTTTTAATGGGAAACTTCCATCCCCACCAGTATTTTCCATTCCTCATTTGCCATGGCCCTTCCAGATCCAAAAAATTTATATCTCACTTTGTCAATAGATTTGGCATATTATAGAATGAGCACAATTGAAGAATTCAGTTGCAGGGCCCAATCAGTTCAAACTGGCTTCTATTGACAGAGGTGAAGGCCAAACTGCAAGGAAATCTCTCCTGTGGGATCTTGGGGACGAAGTTGGCCATCTCTCCTGTGGGATCTTGGGGACGAAGTTGGCCATCTCTCCTGTGGGATCTTGGGGACGAAGTTGGCCATCTCTCCTGTGGTGATCTTGGGGACGAAGTTGGCCATCTCTCCTGTGGGATCTTGGGGACGAAGCTGGCCATCTCTCCTGTGGGATCTTGGGGACGAAGCTGGCCATTTCTCCTGTGGGATCTTGGGGACGAAGCTGGCCATTTCTCCTGTGGGATCTTGGGGACGAAGCTGGCCATTTCTCCTGTGGGATCTTGGGGACGAAGCTGGCCATTTCTCCTGTGGGATCTTGGGGACGAAGCTGGCCATTTCTCCTGTGGGATCTTGGGGACGAAGCTGGCCATTTCTCCTGTGGGATCTTGGGGACGAAGCTGGCCATTTCTCCTGTGGGATCTTGGGGACGAAGCTGGCCAGGGATTCAACACACTGGTGACTTCTCACAACTGAAATTTCAGTTTAGATGGTGTTGACCTTTGAGGTCATGACTCCAGGTCACCGGGTCCTCAGTAATGGCAATGTCCAATTAGCATGTTTAAGTAGATATCTATCAGTTTTAAAGAGGAAGTAAAGTCATATTTTTTTAATTGTACCTACAGGTAAGCCTATAATAAGGCTTACCTGTTGGTACTGTGAATATCTCCTAAACTTGCACCGTTTAGGAGATATTCAGAGTGCATGCAGCCGATTACTTCATCTGCACTTGCGTTCTGAAGGTTTTGGCGTATCGTGCTGGAGGGCTTCGTTCTAAGGTAAGTATTTCATAATGAGCTAGTATGCGATGCATACTAGCTCATTACACCTTTTTGTCTTAAGTTTTATATATTTTTCTTATTTTATTTTTTATCTGGGTTTACAACCTTTTTAAATCCTGTGCCAAATGGATGATGGTCTGTCCTTCAGTGCTTGAGATTCCAATTTTTTTTTAATTTTTTTTTTTTTTAGCATGGATGAACCCTTGAGAAAATTTTTGTTTGCTAAAGCTAGTTGTCGTATATACAATTTACGGGCCATTACTGTGATATAATAAGAAATAAAACAATAAAGAATATGGTGTAAAAATGCCAGATTGCATTTTGTGGTCAGTGAGATGTCAATTTTTTTTTTTTTTGGCCCGATATGTCAGGCCGATTTTTTTAGATTTTATGAGATGAAGGGGAAAAAAAAAACTAACAATTGGACCCCTTTCACACTGGGGCGTTTTTCAGGCGCTTTTGGGCTAAAAATAGCACCTGTAAAAATGGCTGCAAAACAGCTCCCCTGCAGTCTCAGTGTGAAAGCCTGAGTGCTTTCACACTGAGGCGTTGCGCTGGCAGGACGTTAAAAAAAAAGTCCTGCAAGCAGCATCTTTGGAGCGGTGTATACCGCTCCTCCACCACTACTGCCCATTGAAATGAATGGGCACTGCTGCCGAAGCGCCTGCAAAGCGCTTCTGCAGCGGTGCTATACGGGCGCATTTAACCTCTTCATCGGCCGCTAGCTGGGTTATAAGCGCCCCGCTAGCAGCCGAATTTCGCCGCTAAAATGATGGTAAAGCGCAGCTAAAACTAGCTGCGTTTTTCTGCCAACGCCTGCCCGCTCCAGTGTGAAAGCAGCGGAGTTCCGCCAAAAAAATAAAAAAAATAATTAAAAGTCAGCAGCTACAAATACTGCAGCTGCTGACTTTTAATATATGGACACTTGTCCTGGGCGCCCATGATGTCTGCACCCGAAGCCGATCTTTCTCTCGGGTGCTGCCGCTGCCATCTTCGGTAAGGGAATCAGGAAGCCGGCACAAAAACAGGTAATCAAAACTTTGACGGAAAAAAAAAAGTTTAGTTTTATTTAACTTTCATTAAAGTGTATTTTTTCCCCAAAAATTGCGTTTGAAAGACCGCTGCGCAAATACCGTGTGACAAAATATTGCAACATACACCATTTTATTCCCTAGGGTCTCTGTTAAGAAAAAATATATAATGTTTGGGGGTTCCAAGTGATTTTCTAGCAGAAAATACAGGATTTTTACTTGTAAGCTACAAGTGTTCAGAAAAGATTTAGTCTTTAAATGGTTAAACTGAGAACTTCTTCACAAGGAGTTCAGTTCATTGATAAGAAGAAACATTGTATATCTTTTCTCTCACTTGGCAGGCTGCCCAGAGTCACTCCAGGGAAACTTCAGGCAACTTGTATTGACTTCTATGAAAGATGTTATTTGCAAGCCGCGCTGTTGTTTTTTTTTTTTAAATCGGCTTTTGTTTTCAGAATAATCGGCCGATGACGATTAATTAAAAAGTGTCAAAAATCGGCCGATATATCGGTCGACCTCTAATAGGGACCCCTTGCATTAGTGGTTAGTAGGAGAAGGGTCCCTATATATCGGTTGCCAGTGAGATGAGCTCCCATCCCCCCCCCCCCACCCATACATTGATGGTCATTGGAGACGCACCCCCATATATTGGCGCTCAGTGGGAAAAGAGACCACTTTTATAGGTGGTCAGTGGGAGTAGGACCCGCTTGCATTTAAAATGGGTTAAAGCTGAAGCAAACTCGTTTTAACAAATGTGTTTAAAATGGTACCCTGTAGGTATATGCCATATTGTGCTAGTAGGTACTGCATATTGGCACATTATGGCAGACTTACCTGTCAAACGCAGATCTCCAACACTGCGCTGCCAGGGCTCCAGCAGGTCTTGGTGGCTTCCATATTCCCTGGTCTCCCTTTCAGGTTTACGCTCTCTACTTGCTGGAATGGCCAGGCTGCAATTATGTCAATTCACCACAGCACACAGTGGGGGCAATAAATGTGGCCTGCGCGGTGCTTGTGCAGCTCAGACTACATAACCACTGACTATAAAAAAAAAAAATCCTGATGGTATTTAAAAAAAAAAGTGTTTTTACTTACCCGTTTTAAGGGTGTCTTTGCACTAGCAGTTTAAGGGCTCCCACACATTGCTTGTTGGTAGGATTAGGGACCCAATACATTGGAGATGAGTGGGAGAAGGTTCCCATATTTTCGTGGTCTGTGGCAGAAGTTCACACTTACATTGGTAGTCAGCGGGGAGAGTGCCCCTTACTTTGATCAGTGAGAAAATGCCCAGCTAAAAGTATCAATGATCTCAGTGGTTACTTACCTAAGCAACTGTCTTTGCCAAGTATTGTTCCAGGAATATTTGTACCACCAGCCATGGGATTCATTCACCACAGTTTAGGGATCCCCCTAGCAACCTCTGGAGGAACCCTCTGTGATGATGAATATTCTTAGTTTGTTCTGGAGCACAAACTTCTGTAGACTTTTCCTCCGTGTCCAACTCTGTCTGTGCTGAAGTACAAACTTTCTCAATGGACGATGAGTGCTGCGATTACCACGCTTGTGTTCTATCGGGAGCTACAAGTCCGGCTGCTGCGGTGGAAGATTGGACGTGTAGTTCATTTTATTCACAAATCAGGGAGCCATACTGATTTTAAAGAAGACGGCTGCTGTGGGGGGGAGGGACTGTGTGTAACCTGGTGCAAAAGGTTGAGGTGGCATTCTAAAGCCGGGTACGCACTATTTGTTTTTTTTCATTCAAGGAAGGAGGTCTGGTGCTAGAATTATTGCTCAAATTCCGGCGTGCGCGGCGATTATGTACTGTGTATCTCAAGCAACGTTTTCATGCGTAGGTGCCACGCCACATGCTTTTACGCTTGTACGTGCATATATATGGGGGGGGCTCAATTTGTTTTTTGGGGAGGGGGGGGAATTTATGTGCTTGGGTGTAACTTACATTTTTTACAATTTAAGGGGGGTTGTAAAGGTAAAATTTTTTGCACCTTAATGCATTCTATGCATTAAGGTGAAAAAACATTGGACAATACTGGCTCCCCCTGGCCCCCCGTTTTTTAGCTTCCCTGACCCCTCGAAAGTCCCGCGCTCGCCCCCGACATCCTCTTCGCCGCTCAGCTTGGCCGTTGATTGGTTACAGTGGATGGATTGAAAGCAGCGCAGCCATTGGCTCGCGCTGCTGTCAATCACATCCAATGACGCGTCGTGCCGGGGGGCGGGGCTGAGTGATGCAGTGAGCAGCAATAGCCACTGGCTGTATCACTGGAGCGCCCCCGCAATCACTTACCACCATGCTCGCTCGCTCGCATATAGGTGGTGAGTGATTGCGGGGAGGAGCCGAGACAGCTGCCGAGGGACCCCAGAAGACGTGGATCGGGGCCACTCTGTGAAAAACAAGCTGCACAGTGGAGGTAAGTATATCATGTTTGTTGTTTTTTTTTTATTTATTTTTTTAACTTTAGTGATCCTTTAAAAAAAATCAACTTTTTTTTTTTTCATCACATAGGGGACAAAAAGTACCCTATGTGATGATTTTTTTGGGTGAAAGGTTCTCTTTTATGAGACATGCAGGTTCTAAAAATGGAGTTCCACTAGTTTCCTAGTTTATTAAAAGTTAGCAGCTAAAAAGAAGTGTAGCTGCTGACTTTTAATAAACAGACACTTGCCTGTCCCACGGTCCAGCGATGCGGGCGCCCGGAGCCTCGCTCCTCTCCACGGCGCCGTCAGAGCAACTGTGGGCACCCGGCCCTGACAGCTTATGGCTTCACGACCGGGCGCGCACTGTGTGTGCACGAGTCGCGCTGCGCTCTGCTATTGGCCAGCCAATCTTCTAGAACCTGTGACGTGTCCCAGAAGATCGCTGCAGGGAGGGGCCGCCTAGGGTGAGAGGAGGAGTTGCCTAGGCAGCCGAGAAGAGGAAGGTGGAAGTGGGACATGAAGTCCCACTAAAAAGAAGGTACCCATTCCCCAGCCCCCCCCCCCCCCTCCAAAAAAGACATGTCAAATGTGGCATGTCAGGGACGAGGAGCGCTTAAAGCGGAAGTTCCACTTTTGCGTGGAACTCCGCTTTTAAAGACCCTGCATGTCTCCACCGTGCTCCACTGAATGTAATGCAATGCACATCGCACTGCAACACATTCTTTTCTGGCCTTGATGGCCGAGGAAACTGTCCAATGGGGTCAACAACAAGAAGGGGAGGAGAGCGAACGTGTGTGAATAAGAATTCAAAAAGATTTTTATTTTTTTATTTTTTTTAGTCTGTACTCCAAAGGCTGTTTTATTTTTTATTTTGAACATGTGACCAGCAGCAGAGGGCTAGAAGCTCCTGCTGCTTATGTTTCCCTGCAGACAGGCTGGGAATGATCTGGGTCATGTGACAGCTGTATATCAATTAGAAAAGGGTACTAACATTTTTGTTTTTTATTAAAATAATTACAGTGCCATCATCCACATACAGAAATAGAATGGACAATGTATATTAACCGCTTCCGGACCGCCCCACGCACATAATGCGGCAGAGCGGCCCTTCAGCGCGAATCACATACCCGTACGTCCCCTTTTTTTCTTTTTCTTTGGGTCTGGGGCGCTGCCGGCGACCCACTCCCGCTGTGTTTGGACACAGCGTGAGCCAATGTCTGCCGGGACCCGCCGGTCGTTCCCAAGGCAGGCAAAACGGCGCTCTGCCTATGTAAACAAGGCAGGTCGCTGTTCTGCAACAGGAGAAGACAGATCTTGTGTTTCTGCTAAGCAGAAACACAGATCTGTCGTCTTGCAGTACAAGCACCCCACCACAGTTAGAAAGCACTCCCTAGGAGCACATTTAACCTTTTGATTGCCCCTGACGTTAACACCTTCCCTGCCAGTGTCATTAGTACAGTGACTGCATTTTTAAAAAAAATGTTATTACATTTTTTAGCACTGATCACTGTATTGGTGTCTCTGGTCCCCAAAAAGTCTCACTTAGTGTCAGATTTTCCCGCCGCAATATCGCAGTCCTGCTAGAAGTTGCTGATTGCTGCCATTACTAGTAAAGAATAAAAAAAAAATCAAATCCATAAATCTATCCCATAGTTTGTAGACGTGATAACTTTTGCGCAAACCAATCAATATACGCTTATTGGGATTTTTTTTTTCTACCAAAAATATGTAGCAGAATACATATTGGCCTAAATTGATGAAGAAAGTTTGATATATTGTTTTCATTTTTTTTTTTTAATTGGATGTGTTTTATAGCAGAATATAGTATGTGTGTGTGTGTGTGCATGTGATACATATGTGTATGTGTGTGTGTATATATATATATATATATATATATATATATATATATATATATATATATATATATATATATATATATTCTCTCTCTCTTATAAAAAGCAAAAACGCAGAGGTGCTCAAGTATCACCAAAAGTGAGCTCTATTTGTGGGGAAAAATAAGATCCATTTTTATTTGGGTACAGTGTCTCACGACCGCACAATTGTCAGTTAAAGTAACGCAGTGCCGTATTGCAGAAAATGGCCTGGTCATGAAGGGGGGGTAGGGGAATCTTCCGGAGCTGAAGTGGTTAATCATTGTGTGTTTAGTATCACTATAAGTAGTATAATTGAAGCTTTTGGACTAAGAATGGGATGGATAATGAATTTTTTCTGTGATTACTTTTTCTGACATATTTTTTATTTTTTTTCCTTACTATAAATTTAATGAATAATAAAAAAAAAAAAAAAAATACATAAATAATCCTATGTTATCCATATGTAAAGTAAATATCAAGCTACTGACACCGATTGAAGTCCTGCTAATGCCTAATAGCGGTGATGATGAAGATTTCGGCAGACTGGCAACTTGGAGAATTACAAAAGGTTATGAAGCCCTGTACAAAATGATAAAAATCTTGAGCCATAAAGGGATTATTATTAGTATTACTTTTATTGTTTGGCAGAAACCTACACCAGTCACAGGAGCATGCTGGGAGTTGTAGTTAAATGGTTCCAGTTGGCCTAATCTAGGCTTAAAGTAAACACCCGGTAAAAAGCATTGTGCGTCCGAAAAAAAAGTCACTGGGAACATCTGTTTGAATTCATCTTGTGTATATATCCCCAGTCTCTACACGGAGCACATCGCTAACCCTACAATTTAGGGCACCAACTACTTTGCCCTTTGCAGCAGACAATGGGAAGCCATGAATAGGGTCACACAAAGAAGAGAAGGAGGTGGATTTTTTTCTCTCCTTTTTTTTGAATGTTACATTCCTAAGGGCCACGGCACTAAATGGTCTCTGCGGACCCTCTTTATTGTCATGGCTAAAGGCATGGTTTTCCTGGTCTCCGGAGTCCGTGGAATGCATTGTAGGTCAGAAAGCCAATTATAGAAAGTGAGAAGGTAGTAATGGCCGTTCCAGGAGAAGTCCATCATTTTGTTCCATAACCTCCTGCTAATGAATTATTATACCGCTTTACTGTAACCTTCTGCCAGTTAAGGACTTTTCCCTATGAGATTGCAGGCCACACCCGCCCAGACCAGAACTTCCCCCAGATACAACTAATTAAATAAAAACGTGAAACATTTTATTTGGCAAAAACTTGGCCGCGTCACCTTTTATTGTTTTTTCACAAATAATTTTCCATAAATCTTTATTACCATTCAAAACTTCATAAATATTCAAATAACATATTTCTACCTGCTCAGTTGTTAGAACTCGAGTAGTAGCACAACTTCAAAAATCAATAACAGTCCCCCCTGGATCCAGGGTGACCCACCACATAAAAGTGTACGCGACTGGGGTGGGAGGGAGGGAGCTCAAATCTTCTTTGCTGTCCTCCGGAAAGAGGCAGAACCCTGCACCTGCTGGCCCTTTTATAGGTAATCCCAAAATTCCAAAAGATTCCCTGAACCCTCATTGGCTCTTCCTTCCTAGCTGTGGTCCGGCCCCTTAAAGGGGCGGACTCCTGACTAAAACTACACTAATGCTGCCAAACCTAACTTGATAATTATTTTTTAGTTTGGGCTAGGGAGGCCGCAATCTCAGGAAAGTGGCCCCATAATGTGACCCCTTTATTCATTCTCCCTAGTTTCAGACTTGCCGAAAAAGTCTCAAAGATCAGCCCGCTCGAAAGTGATATCTGAGTGGTAGGTGGAGTTGGCCCTTGACTTCTTGGATGTCTTGGGTTCTCTAACAGTGAGACCTCTCCGCTGCAACTCCTGACTGATCTGTCCACCTGGGAGGTTTGGGGGTTCTTGTCCACCTTTGTTTGTTCCAGATCCTCCTGCTCCATTCGCCATGAAATGTAAAATTTAAATATTCTTCAAGGAGAACAGGAAGCCATAACCACCTCCGCTCCAGAAGATTTCACCCCCTTCATGGCCAGGCCATTTATTTGCTTTTTGACACTGCGCTACTTTACCTGGCAGTTGTATGATCATTCAACAACGTACCCAAATAAAATTTATATCATTTATTCACAGAAATAGAGCTTTCTTTTGGTGGTATTTGATCATACTTGTTTATTTTTTATTAAATGTAAAAAGACCAAAACGTTTAAAATATATCTATCTTTTTTTTTTTTTTTTTTTTTTTTTTTACTTTCTGCTATGAAATATATTCATCAAAAATGTAAAAAAATCGAATTTCTTCAAAAATGTAGGCCAAAATATATTCTGGTACATGTCTTTGGTAAAAAAAGAAAATCACAAAAAGTGTACAGTGTATATTGATTGGTTTGCATGAAAGTTATATCATAAACTATGATTATAAATACTGGAATTTCATTTTTTTTTTTTTTTTATACTAGTAATGACAGCGGTCAGCAACTTATAGTGGGACTGTGATAGTGTGGCAGAAAATCTGACACTAACTGACACTTTGTGGAAACTGACATTTCCAGTGACGCTAATACAGTGATCAGTGCTAATATACTCTGATATTGTACTAATGACACTGGCTGGGAAGGGGTTAACATCTAGGGGCAATCAAGGGGTTGTGTGCCCAAAGATATGTAATGTGTGTATTTTGTGCTGCTTTTTACTACAGAAAAATTGTAATTTTGTGGAGGGGGGGGGGGGGGGTTGTAGTGTGGGGTTGTTTTTCAGAGGTTGGGTTTGGCCCCTTAGTTCCAGTGAAGGGAACTCTTAAGGCGTCAGCATACCAAGACATTTTGGAGAATTTCATACTCCCAACATTGTGGGAACAGTTTGGGGATGGCTCCTTCCTGTTCCAACATCACAGTGCACAAACCAAGGTCCATAAAGACATTGATGAGCAATTTTGGGGTGGAGGAACTTGACTGGCCTGCACAGAGTCCTGACCTCAACCCAATAGAACATCTTTGGAATGAATTGGCGAGCCAGGCCTTCTCGCCCAGCATCATTGCCCGACCTCATAAGTGCAGTTCTGGACGAATGGTCAAACTTTTCTATAGACACACTTCTAAACCTTGTGGACAGTCTTCCCAGAACAGTTGAAGCTGTTATAGCTGCAAAGGGTTGGCCAACTTAATATTGAACCCTACAGACTGAGACTGGGATGTCATTAAAGTTCATGTGCGGTTAAAGTCCCCATACTTTTGGTAATATAGTGTATACACAGCGGGGAAAATACGTTTTGAACAGGTCACCATTTTTTAGGTAAATCTATT
The DNA here is from genome assembly GCA_029206835.1 of Rana muscosa. Taxonomy (NCBI): domain Eukaryota; kingdom Metazoa; phylum Chordata; class Amphibia; order Anura; family Ranidae; genus Rana; species Rana muscosa. The sequence continues at coordinate 223,806,439 of CM055121.1, forward strand.
GACCTGAAAGTTTCACCACATGTCGGTAACAACCAATGCCGTCCATACATGTAAACAGACCAAAACACAAGTTGAGAAATGAGATCTTCAAGATGCCTCCTATATGGAGAAACTAGGCGTTTGCATTGCTCTGATGTGATTTTGGCCCATTCTTCTTTAACCACTTAACGACCGCCCACTGTAAATATACGTCGGCAGAATGGCACCGACAGGCAGAATCACGTACATATACGTGATTGCCTTTGTATAGTTGGGGGGTCCGATCGGACCCCCCTTCTTTACAGTGGGTGGTCGTTTTACCTTCGGGAGCGATCCGAAATGAGGGGACGGCCGTTCGATTCCGGCCACCCCCTCTCGATCGCTCCCGGCGAATGAGAGAGCTTCCCCTGCCTGCCAGGAAGGAGGAAGTGATGTCATCTCTCCTGGGGCGCTCACATATATACCGAGCGCCGTACAGGAGAAGATGCAGGTTAGTGCACACAACACTACACTGACACCAGGACACATAGGCACATAAATCGCCCACCCAGGCCCCCCCAGTCACAGTGTCACTGATTGCAGTGACCATTTATTTAGTGATCACTGCATTCAGTGACATTTGTGACTGTAAAAGTGTCACTACATTTAGTTTTAGGTCCAGTGTAGCCCCCTAACCCCCCCTAATAAAGGTTTAACCCCCTTGATCGCCCCCCAGGTAACCCTTTCACCCCCTATCACCACTGTCACTAAGCGATAATTTTTCTGATCGATGTCTTGGCGTCGGTGATGCTGATCGGTAGCCAGTAATTTTTTTTAGGTTCGCCGCAGGTTTTTATAGCGTCGGGTACCCCCATATATTATCTAATAAAGGTTTAACCCCCTTGATCACCCCCCAGGTAACCCTTTCACCCCCTATCACCAGTGTCACTAAGCGATCGTTTTTATGATCGTTGTCTTAGTGTCGGTGATGCCGATAGGTAGCCAGTAATTTTTTTTTTAGGTTCGCCGTCAGGTTTTTATAGCGTCAGGTACCCCCATATATTACCTAATAAAGGTTTTAACCCCCTAATTGCCCCTAGTTAACCCTTTCACCAGTGATCACCATATAAGTGTTACGGGTGACGCTGGTTAGTTAGTTTGCTTTTTATAGTGTCAGGGCACCCGCCGTATATAACCCAATAAAGGTTTAACCCCCTGATCGCCCGGCGGGTGATATCAATTGGGTTTTAGCGTCAGAGAGGGTCTGTGTCACACCCCAGGCAGCGTCAGGTTAGTGCCAGTAGCGCTAACACCCTCGCGTTAAGCATACACCCCCCTTAGTGGTATAGTATCTGAACAGATCAATATCTGATCAGATCTATACTAGCGTCCCCAGCAGTTTAGGGTTCCCAAAAACGCAGTGTTAGCGGGATCAGCCCAGATACCTGCTAGCACCTGCGTTTTGCCCCTCCGTCCAGCCCAGGCCACCCAAGTGCAGTATCGATCGATCACTGTCACTTGCAAAACACAACACACATAACTGCAGCGTTCGCAGAGACAGGCCTGATCCCTGCGACTCCAGTGCTGTAGGAGGTGATTTCACCACCACAGTTAAAAAAAAAAAAAAAGCATATATGCCGAAGCATTGGGGCAGCAGGGGCGGAGGAGCGATTTTGCTCCTAATGCCGCGTACATACGTTCGAAATTCCGACGGAGGCTTGCCCGTGGAAAAGTCCGACCATGTGTACGCGGCATAACTTTTGCGAGAAGATGCCCCCATGCTTCGGCATATATAAATGGTGCATGTATGCCCATCATTAGAAGTGGGTGGATGAAGGGCGGTATTCTAATGGTGGGCATACCCACCGATCAATCTTTTTTTTTCGTTCAGCCAACAGGCTGCATGAAAAAAAAGATTACAATACATGTCCAACAAGGACCAGCAACGTACTGGTATGTTGCTGGACTTTGAATGTTTATACCAGAATGATGCCTGCGGGTTTAGGTATCATCTTGGTATCATTCTTTTCAGCCAGCGGCCAGCTTTCATGTAAAAGCAATCCTAGTGGCTAATTAGCCTCTGGACTGCTTTTACAAGTAGTGGGAGGGAATGTCCCCCCCCCGGATATAAAACGCGCCATTGGGAAATTGGGAAAGCATTTTATCACACTGATCTTGGTGTGGTCAGATGCTTTGAGGGCAGAGGAAAGATCTAGGGTCCAATAGACCCCAGTTTTTTCAAAAAAGAGTACCTGTCATTACCTATTGCTATCATAGGGGATATTTACATTCCCTGAGATAACAATAAAAGTGATAAAAAAAAAAAAAAAAAAATATGGAAGCAACAGTTTAAAAATAAAATAAAATAAAAAAGCAAAATTAATAATAAAAAAAAAAAAGCACCCCTGTCCTGCCCTACTCTTGCCCAATGGCGAACGCAAGCGTCGGTCTGGCGTCATATGTAAACAGCAATTGCACCATGCATGTGAGGTATCACCGCGAAGGTCAGATCGAGGGCAGTAATTTTAGCAGTAGACCTCCTCCTGTAAATCTAACGGGGTAACCTGTAAATGCTTTTAAAGGCTTTTAAAAATGTATGTAGTTTGTCGCCAATGCACGTTTGTGCGAAATTTTAAAGCGTGTCGTGTTTGGTATCTATGTACTCGGCCTAAGATCATCTTTTTTATTTCATCAAACATTTGGGCAATATAGTGTGTTTTAGTGCATTAAAATTAAAAAAAGTGTATTTTTTCCCCAAAAAATGCGTTTGAAAAATTGCTGCGCAAATACTGTGTAGAAAAAAAAAATTCAACACCCACCATTTTATTCTGTAGGGCCTTTGCTTTAAAAATATATATAATGTTTGGGGGTTCAACACAATTTTCTTGCAAAAAAAAAAATGTTTTCATGTAAACAAAAAGTGTCAAAAAGGGCTTTGTCTTCAAGTGGTTAGAAGAGTGGATGTAAGCTTCCTAATGTTGTGTATAAAATGCCAGAACAGTTCAAAACCCCCCCAAATGACCCCATTTTGGAAAGTAGACACCCCAAGCTATATACTGAGAGGCATGTCGAGTCCATGGAATATTTTATATGTTGACACAAGTTGCGGAAAAAATAAATTTTTTTTTTTTTTGCACAAAGTTGTCACTAAATGATATATTGCTCAAACATGCCATGGGCATATGTGGAATTACACCCCAAAATACATTCTGTTGCTTCTCCTGAGTACGGGGATACCACATGTGTGAGACTTTTTGGGAGCCTAGCCGCGTACGGGACCCCAAAAACCAATCACCGCCTTCAGGCTTTCTAAGGGTGTCAATTTTTGATTTCACTTCTCACTGCCTATCAGTTTCGGAGGCCATGGAATGCCCAGATAGCACAAAACCCCCCCAAATGACCCCATTTTGGAAAGTAGACACCCCAAGCTATTTGCTGAGAGGTATGTTGAGTATTTTGCAGATCTCGCTTTTTGTCACAAAGTTTTGAAAATTGAAAAAAAAAAAGAAAAAAAAAAAAAATGTTCTTTCTTCATTTTCAAAAACAAATGAGAGCTGTAAAATACTCACCATGCCTCTCAGCAAACAGCTTGGGGTGTCTACTTTCCAAAATGGGGTCATTTGGGGGGGTTTTGTGCTATTTTGACATTTTATGGCCTTCGAAACTGTGATAGGTAGTGAGGAGTGAAATCAAAAATTTGCGCCCTTAGAAATCCTGAAGGCGGTGCTTGGTTTCCGGTGTCCCGTACGTGGCTAGGCTCCTAAAAAGTCCCACACATGTGGTATCCCCGTACTCAGGAGAAGCAGCAGAATGTATTTTGGGGTGCAATTCCACATATAACCATGGCATGTGTGAGCAATATATCATTTAGTGACAACTTTTTGTAATTTGTTTTTTTTTTTTGTCATTATTCAATCACTTGGGACAAAAAAAAATATTCAATGGGCTCAACAGGCCTCTCAGCAATTTCCTTGGGGTGTCTACTTTCTAAAATGGGGTCATTTGGGGGGGTTTTGTACTGCCCTGCCATTTTAGCACCTCAAGAAATGAGATAGGCAGTCATAAATTTAAAGCTGTGTAAATTCCGGAAAATGTACCCTAGTTTGTAGACGCTATAACTTTTGCGCAAACCAATAAATATACGCTTATTGACATTTTTTTTACTAAAGACATGTGGCTGAATACATTTTGGCCTAAATGTATGACTACAATTGAGTTTATTCGATTTTTCTTATAACAAAAAGTAGAAAATATCATTTTTTTTTCAAAATTTTCGGTCTTTTTCCGTTTATATCGCAAAAAATAAAAATCGCAGAGGCAATCAAATACCATTAAAAGAAAGCTCTATTTGTGGGAAGAAAAGGACGCAAATTTCGTTTGGGTACAACATTGCATGTCCGCACAATTTACAGTTAAAGCAGCGCAGTGCAAAATTCTGAATTCACCTCTGGTCCTTTAGCTACCAAATGGTCCGGGGCTTAAGTGGTTAAATCATGAAGGTTCCGTGGGCCTCTTCTATGAACTCCGATCTTTAGTTCTTTCCATAGATTTTCTATTGGATTCAAGTCAGGTGATTGGCTGGGCCATTCTTGCAGCTTTTTTTTCTTTCTTTGAAACCAACTGAGGGTTTCCTTTGTGTTTGGGATCATTGTCTTACTGAAATGTCCGCCCTCATTTCATCTTCATCATCCTGGTAGATGGCAGCAGATTTTTATCAAGAATGTCTTGGTACATTTTTCCATTCATCCTTCCTTCAATGATATGAAGTTTGCCAGTACCGTATGCTGAACAACAGACCCACACCATGATGTTCCCACCTCCAAACTTCACTGTTGGTATGGGGGTGTTTTTCGGGTCATATTCAGTGCCATTTGACCTCCAAACATGGCATCCAAAGTGTTACATTTTGGTCTCGTCTGAACAGACTATAGTCTCCCAGTATTTCACTGGCTAGTCTAAATGTTGTGCAGCAAACTTTAAACGAGCTTCAGCATGCTTTTTCTTCAGCAATGGAATCTTGCATGGTGAGCGTGTATACAGGCCATGGTGGTTCAGTGCATTACTTATTGTATTGTTTGAAACAATTGTACCTGCTTATTCCAGGTCTTTCTGAAGCGTTTAGCAAGTGGTCCTTGGCTCTTGGACAACTCGTCTTCGGATAATTATTTTCACTCCTTTGTCAGAACTCTTACGAGGAGCACATGGTCATGGCAGGTTTGTGGTGAAATTATGTTCTTTCCACTTCCGGATTATGGCCCCAACAGTGTTCACTGGAACATTCAGAAGTTTAGAAATCCTTCTGTAACCAATGCTATCAGTATGTTTTGCAACAATAAGGTTACAAAGGTCTTGAGAGAGCACTTTGCTTTTACACATCATGAGATATTTCTTATGTGACACCTTTTAGTAATGAGACACCTTTTTTTTTTATACGCCATCAGTTGAGACTATACCAGCTGATATACATTTTCACTGACCAGGGGCAGGATTGCTTTCTAATTACTGATAGATTTCAGCTGGTGACTTGGCTTTCCATGTCTTTTTGCGCCTCCCTTGAGACCTGGTTCACACTTGTGCGATGCGGGAACCAGCGTGATTCCTGTGCAGGTTCCCGCATTGCATGTCACTCGCCAGTGGTTCACGCGGACATCTGCATACCGCTGTGGGTGTCAATGTAAAGTTAATGACAGTATGACACCCTCAGATTGGATCGCAGTGCAAACTAACAAATGGTGCAGGAATTGGATCACGTAGGTGTGAACACGCATGCGATACGATTCCAGTGCGGACCAAAGAGTTCTGCACCATTTTGGTACTAATGCAATGCGATTTCAGCCATACAGTTTGTATGGCTGAATTCACATTGCACAGAGCATGTGATCTGCACAGCAATGCGGTGTGATGTATGCGATCGCACGAGTATGAACCCATCCTTATTCATGGGTTCAATACTTTTTCCCTGTGTCATTCCATTTTATTACACATAACTTAATTTCTGATCTTCTTTATACGTATGGATTGCATGGGTTGTTACTGACATGTGTTGAAGATGTCATGTCAATAGCACCTTTAGAAATACATTTACCTAGAAAAATGGTGACTTATCCAATACTTATTTTACCCGCTGTGTGTGTGTGTGTGTGTGTGTGTGTGTGTGTGTGTGTGTGTGTGTGTGTGTGTGTGTGTGTATATATATATATATATATATATATATATATATATATATATACACATACACATACACATACACACACACACACACACACACACACACACACACACACACACACACACACACACACACACACACACACGCGTTTTTATCGGCGCATAACACTTAAAATTAGGGGAAAATCGTGGGTGCGTGTTATACGCCGATCCCCTCGCTGAAACGAGTGAGAGGAGCCAAGATACACAAAGCCGAAGTACACTCGGCTTTACTCGGCTCCTCTCGCAGTCCCGCCCATCTCTGACTGCGCCGCTGACATACAGAAAGCCGAGTGTACTTCGGCTCCTCTCGCAGTCCCGCCCCTGACTGTGAGCAGAGCCGATTCTAGCCGAAGTACACTCAGCTTTCTGTATGTCAGCAGCGCAGTCAGTGGAGGTGGGCGGGACTGCGAGAGGAGCCGAGGCACACTCGGCCCTGCTCGCTCCTCTCCACACAGAAATCGGCGCCAATTTTAAAAATCGCAGACACTGGGCAAGGCTGCAATGATGGTCACTGGGCAAGGCTGCAATGATGGACACTGGGCAAGGCTGCATTTAAATGTACGTTTTTTTTTTTTTTTTTTTCCTTGAATGTCCCTCCGAAAAGTTTTTTTTCTTTCTTAAAATTCCCTCCTAAACTTGGGGTGCGTGTTATACATCGATAAATACGATACGTGTGTGTATATGTGTGTGTGTGTGTGTATATATATATATATATATATATATATATATATATATATATATATATATATATATATATAGCATTTATCTCCTAAAGTGTTGCCTAAAGAGGAACTACACCCTACCTAGCACAAATTTAAATTTCAAATCCCGAACAAGAAGGGATGGATTCAGGCGTGTTTTGGATCCTAGTCCCAACCCACCTGAGCAATCCCACCAGGAAGCCATCGCTGCCCACCACCAATCATATGCAGTGACCAGGCATTTCTTGGCCCGCAGGTACACCTGACTTGGTGATTGGCGGTGGGCAGTGACGGCTTCCTGGCGGGATTGCTCAGGTGGTGGATTGGGACTAGGATCCGAACACACCCGCGCCCATCCCTACTAACGAGTCATCCTGCATAAAAAAAAAAAAACTTTTAATCCATAAATTCCAAGGCTGTCATTTTTGCAGCCAGAGTAACCCTTTATGTTAACAAGTGATAGTGCGCTAAAATAAACCTCCTATTAAAGCACAGATTGAATTGTGTAAAAATATATGGAAAAATCTTCAAAGTGATGGTGACAGGATATAACTTCCCAAAGTGCACACTAGTCACCAACTAATTGCATTGATTAGCCTGTTCATTTAAGTTAAAGCATAGAGTCTCTGTTGTTTTCTTATATAGAGCAAACCTCACCACAATCCGTTTGACAATTTGCATTCAGGTGATCTCTCTTGTATTCCTTTATGGTTTCCTCGTGTGTAATTGTTCTCGAATAAATCAAGAGAAATAGATCATTGCACAATGTTTAAAAGCTGATATTGGGTCTGGGATACAAATGATTCGACTCACATTTGATCAAACAACCAGCGCGCGTTACAAACGATCAGGTGCTTATAGCGAATATCCTCACTCCGCATCTATTATGTTCAAACACGATAGATGTCCTCACTGGCTTCTTCCAACGCGTTGCGTCACGTGACTTTCTCAAGTAATCTTTTGCTGCTCTGCTCCTGCACCATCATCCCGAAATTAGATTCTGCGCATGCACAAAGACTGTATCTGCAGGGGCCTGCATATGTGGAGAATCTTTTTTGCATGCACAGACACCCTGCAGGCCTCTCCCATGTCCCATAGACTGGCAGAGACCTGTGGTTTGCGCTTGTTCATGCGCAAGTCTGCACATACGTGACATCTTGTGCTGAGGTAGTGGGTGGCTCAACCTACATCAGCCTCGCCTAGGCGGAGAATAAGGATGAGCAACTTTGCAACTCTGTAACTAAAAAAAAAAAAAAAAGTGTTTTTTTTGTAAAAAGATAAAAATTACAGATGTGTAGGAGGGAGTGTTGGGGAGGAGACAGATGAGGAAGTGCTCTTCATGGGTGAAGGTTCACGTAAAGTCAATGAAAGACCTACCTGGAGAATAGAGGGGCTTCTACCTAGTGGTTGCCTGTCTCTGCTGCTATCTCAGTAGTTACTCAACAGCGATGCTGATTGCATTGCCTGGCACATAGATATTACATTACCAAATATGGGAAATTCAGACCTGATAATAAGATACAACAAACATATAAAGATGTCCATCACATCAGAATGACTTATTGGTGGGTCACAAGTAGAATTGCACTTCTGTAATCGGTGTAAAAAAAAAATCTTCAAGCTCATTACTTTCAGTGTGAAATGTGCCAGATGGAAGCTTCTCCTCTACAAAGAAATGGGATGTTTTTCTTCCTACAGGAGAGTTCTATGTTTTGTGAGATGTGTCAAGTGTTGGAGAAAGCTGTGAGATTCGGGAACTTGTATACCAATAGTTTTCACACTTGTCTGTTAGATCCTACTACAAACTCTGCATGTCCCCGCAATACGCAGGAGCTGGAAAGACTTCACATAGTGAGAAATTCAGACCAGGAAGGAATAGTTCAAGGAGCTGGAAACTCCGAAGATCTAGTGCTTTTTTATTACTTGAGATTATATATATTAGAGCTGCAACTAACGATTATTTTTTCTGTCGACTACTCTAACGATTATTTTTATTTTATTTTTTTACTTCATCTAGTGTTTTTTTTTGATTAGCTAATTTAATCCTTCCAGGCTGCAACTTTCAGTGTTAATTTTTTCCTTTTTAGGCCTCAAGTACACTAGCAGTTGTGAAGGGCAGCAAAACCATGTGGTTGAGCAGCAGTTTTACCGCCCCTAACTGCTTCCCCTTTGCTGCAAAGACAGTACATATGCTGCAGTAAAAATAATCCCCTCTGTTGCATTCAGCTGGCAGTACCATCCGAGTGTGACTTGTGCAACTGAATGGGGGGGCGTCCTGCAACCATGTGTAATGCACATGGGTGCGGCAAGCCTCCCGAGTCCCAACAGTTTTTACCATCCAGAGGACCAGAGCACTGTGCAGCATTACAGGCTTCCTCAGGCCATCCAGAGCGTGTAGCTTGTTTAAACCTTAATACCATAGATAATAACATATTACATTTTTTTACTCCAGGAGTATATAATGAGTTTAAACTTTTGAGAAATGCTTAAATAATGCATTAAAATTTAACTAAACCAATTAGATTTTAGTCTACTAAATATGACTAAAATGAAAACAATTGCAGATGACTAATATGCAACTAAAATTTAATTTTAGTCAAGACTAAGAAAAAAACTAAATCAAAATTTGATGCCAAAATTAACACTGCATGTCGCTTTCTTTGTGCTTTAAAGAATCTCTAAAGCCTCTATAGAAGTCTATCACAATGCTCGCTAAGAGCACCTGGAGCATTTGAGGGGCTTTTCTTGAGGCTCGGTTCACACTGATGCGACAACAGCTCCGACTTAGGAGCCCTTGTTTCAACAGAAGTTGGACTCCATTCTGTGCAATGAAATGGTTCTAATCGGTGCGACTTGTGTCACTCCTTAGAAAAAGGTTCCTGCACTACTTTTGGTCCAACTTTGGTATGACTTGCATTGACTTCTGTTAAACAAGTTGCGTGCAAGTGGTGCCAAAGTCGTGCAACTTTGGAGTCGGCAGTGTGAACCCGGGCTCAGAGTTGGCTTCGCTTTGTATTGGAGGTCTGCGATATCTCAGGATGTGCAGAGAAACCAACAAGTGAACCAGAAAAACATTAGCCGTCACTTCCAGTTCATGTGTGATATATTTTGGTAGTGTCTGGTGCAGAGGTCACATCTGGTGTGCAGCATGGAGAAGCAGGAAGGTAAGCAGGGTCTGGGCTGGAGCGGAGCAATTGGCAGACGGCACACGTAGTGCGCAACATGGGAATGCTATAGCGGAAGTTGAGTGGGGACTGGAGAGAGGACTGAACAGCGGAGGATCAGTAGAGCTGGGTCTGGCGAAACTAGCAGATGTCACATGTGGTGTGCAGCATGGGAGCAATATAGCAGGAGGGGGGGGGAGAGGAGGATCAGCAGAGCTGGAGGTTACAATTGAGTTTGGGGATCAGCAGAGCTGGGGGTACTAATGAGTTGGGCATCAGAAGTGATTGGGTACTACTGAGCCAGGGATCTGCTGAACAAGGGTACCAATGAGCTGGGGATCTGCTGAGTAGGGGCTACCAATGATCTGGGTATCTGCTGAATGGGGGTAATAATGAGCTGGGGGTTATTACTGAGTTAAGGGTACTACTGAACTGGTGTTCTTCTAAGCCCCTTTAAAACAAATAGAAAATCAACGCACAGGGCATTTGCAAAGATTCATTAAAGCTTCAAGAAGCATCAAACACATGAAAAAAACATGTTGAAGCGATAGGCACTTTAATGTGTGTTAACGTCAAAGCGAGTGTAAGTGAGCCCTGTGTGTGTTGGGTTTTCTATTTTTTCCAATATGAAATAAAAAGCGAAGCGAACCCTGAAGCACCCCTTTACTGCTGCAGGTGCGGTTAGGGAGTGCTGTCACAGCACCATAAAAAAGGGACATGGGGTATGATTTCTAAAGAAAAGCACTACAAACTTAGCCGTGTGTACAAGACTGTAGGGTAACCATTTTATTTAGTGATGGCTGCTTTGATGGGCGTTCAGAGTGCGTAATAAATGCAGGTCAAATGCCACATTTTGAAGAAAGCGTAAACCAGGCCTAAGGCCCCTTTCACACTGAGGCATTTTTTTACCGCGTTTTCGCGGTAAAAACAGAGCGGTAAATATGCCTGAAATAATCCTGCCCCATCATTCTCAATGTGAAAGCCGTGAGGGCTTTCACACTGAGGCGTTTTGCTGGCTGTGTGTTGGAAAAAATCCTGCAAACAGCTTTTTTGGAGCATCTTTGGGGCGCATAAAATAGCGCTGTAAAAACGCCTATCCCTATTGAAATGAATGAGTACCGCGGTAAAAAACACCCAGAAGCTGTGGGAAGGTCACATGACCGCAGTAGAGTGGAGGATTGTGGGATACCAAATAATCCTTTTTACCGCAAAAACGCATAGGCGTTAGCGCTATTTTTACCGCGAACGCGGTAGAATCGCGGTAAAAAATGTTGTCCTTTTTTTAGCGTTTTTTTCAACGCCTCAGTGTGAAAGGGGCCTAAAAGTCCATTGCGTATGTATTTATTATTATTTTTTTTATCTCATGCTCATTTAGAATTTCCCAGGACTTTGTCTGTCTGGTTTGTTTTACATCAACATTTGGGTAGAAGTCCCCTTTTTTTTTTTGATCCTGCAGCTTTTGTTGAAAGGTGGTTCCATAACTTGGTGGTGTTGCTGGTTCTCTTGATGGTTTAGGGAGCACACTTGCATAACAACCCGGGAATTCATTGGTGACGGGTGGAGATCTGTGTGTCCTGCCCACACATCTCATCTGATTTCAGATCAGCTCCGAAGTGGAGGACAGGAAGTTTAATTTCTCCCTTCACTGCCTGTAGTGTCTGAGCAGTAATTGGGGAGATGCAGTTAGATTAGGTAGTGAAGAGTGGAGTCATATGATGTCATATGATGTCATAGAACGTGTTTGAGTGAATTCATTTATAATGATTGTCTGGATACTTACAGATCTAATGAGACCTTCGCCTCCTAGGCTTTCTTCCAACCTTTTGTGCACTAATGCCATCCAGTAAAGTGTTTTGACCATGTTAGACCCTTGATGAGTGGTGGTCAGCTTTTGCGTTAAAGAGGGTTTTATTTGTGGTCCTTGACATCTCCAAGGGCCACACGTAATATTCAGTACATGTAATGCTATCTGCAACTGCACACATATTTAGGAGATGGCCAGAGACTGTGGCCATGCTATGGGAGATGGCCAGAGACTGTGGCCATGCTATGGGAGATGGCCAAAGACTGTGGCCATGCTATGGGAGACGGCCAGAGACTGTGGCCATGCTATGGGAGACGGCCAGAGACTGTGGCCATGCTATGGGAGACGGCCAGAGACTGTGGCCATGCTATGGGAGACGGCCAGAGACTGTGGCCATGCGATGGGAGACGGCCAGAGACTGTGGCCATGCGATGGGAGACGGCCAGAGACTTTGGCCATGCGATGGGAGACGGCCAGAGACTGTGGCCATGCGATGGGAGACGGCCAGAGACTGTGGCCATGCGATGGGAGACGGCCAGAGACTGTGGCCATGCGATGGGAGACGGCCAGAGACTGTGGCCATGCGATGGGAGACGGCCAGAGACTGTGGCCATGCGATGGGAGACGGCCAGAGACTGTGGCCATGCGATGGGAGACGGCCAGAGACTGTGGCCATGCGATGGGAGACGGCCAGAGACTGTGGCCATGCGATGGGAGACGGCCAGAGACTGTGGCCATGCGATGGGAGACGGCCAGAGACTGTGGCCATGCGATGGGAGACGGCCAGAGACTGTGGTGTTGGTTCTGCCTGCTATTCTAAATCGCCCATATGTGGACAGGGTCTTAGTTCACCTTTTAATTTTTTTCTGTAAAGGTGAATTAGCACTTTTAAGACATTCCTGACCACAAAGTCTGATGGGGTATCCTGTGTCATTCCCTCCTTTTGGGACCTTACTCCGATGGAGAGCAGACCACAGCGGGCTCCGCGCTAAAGAATAGGACTTCATGACTTCTGCTGAAATAAAATGTGTTGGGTTTTAACCCTTTATTCCCTTTTGTGACAGGTAATTTTCTATGTACATCGTATGGTGCATGTGGGAGGCACAAACAAGGATGATTCGTATTATGGAGTCCTGTTTGTAGAAAGTAGATCCAGAGAAAAGATTTTGTTTTTTTCTACTTTTGAGTAGTTTGTGGCCCCATCCATGCCTGAAATCTATTCCCATTCATGGCCCTGACCCCTGTGGTTCCTCCAGCATTGTATTGTTTTGGAGAAATAATGGAATTTATCTGGCTCTGCACAGCCCAGCACCTGCAATGTAGAGATAAGAGGAGCTGTCACCTCCCCAACTCTGATTTATTACCCCCTTCCATTTCCTGAGTGCGATTTGGATGGCATCGCTGCTTTTCCCATCTACTGAGCTGTGTTATACGCAGTGTTGTTCCACCTTTGACATGGGAGCAGGCCAGGGTTACACACCTGCCCTGATTGTGGATTAGTGGGCTCACTTCCAGCATGTCATTTCCCCATGTGCTGTGCGTTGTTGGACTAGAGGCACCTTTCATATTGATATTGGTCTCATTTCTGCAAGGGGCCCCTCCTGCTCCTGAGTACGACAGGGTATCTCTAAACTACAAAATAAAAGTCGGCTTCCATGATATGACCAGTATGATAAGGTGACCAGATTTTTAAAATGAAATCCGGGGACATATTTTTATTTTTTTCACTAGTAATGGCGGCAATCAGCGACTCAATGCCCATCGCCGCCGCTGCCCGCCTCACAGCCTGTCAAGTCTTACTCTCCGGGCCCCGGCTATTACTGGGTGGGGAGCAGAGGAAGATCACTCCGCCAGGGAAGGTAAGGAGATAAGCAGGCAGGCGGCTGGCCGAGACTTGAGGCAAGGCAGAAGAACATGTGAGCGGAGCTGAATGGGCATGCACCCGAAACTGAAGAAATATTCCCTCCGCTCCGACCAGCACATGATCATCAGAAAGGGGCACAGATAATGGAAAAAAATACACCCCCTAAGCTAGTAGGAGTGGCAGAGCGAGGGTGTGTAATTCTGATTTTTCTTTTTTTTTTATTCTGCACTGACTGTCTTTGAAACTGCCCCAGCCCCTGTTCAAATCCAATCCGGGGACAAAACCGGGGACAGACTTGTCCTGGGGACAGTTTCCTCAATCCGGGGACTGTCCCCTGAAACCGGGGATATCTGGTCACCCTACAGTATGATTGAAGTTCACCTCCAGCCTTCCTTTCCGTCTTGCACGGTTATACAGGCTCCTCCTGTACTGAAGCTGCTTACTTTGGTTTCACTGCACACTGTGAGCTTCTCACCGTGTGCTTTGAAAGCTGCAGAAAGCCCTCATTTCCTGGATGGTGGATGTCCAGCAGCATCTAGCATTTTTCTCCTCAGCCTGGAAACTTTCATTTTATTCAATTGCAAAAATGTTACCATTCCAGGCTGCCTCCAGCAGTGTCGAGGCTAGGTGTAACCAGATTTCACAGTTCAGAAGCATCTTACATTAGAAAAAAATAAATAAAACATGTTGCCTTCCAACGTTTACCATAAAATTTCATATTCCTGGTATGTCTGTTGTACCATGTACTTGTGTCAAAAAGTCTCCTGTTCTCTTTGTATTTTTTCCTTTGCCTGAAATACCTGGTGATACAGCAAGTCCCCCTGATCTGCTATTTGCAACTGACCACAGCAGGCATGGAAGCCCATCGATCCCAGCGTGGTCGCTTTTCTGGCTGTGCTGGGAAAACAGCCTGCCTGTCCTCCAGTGGCCAAGATTTGTGCTGACACACCTCCCCCTGCACAGCCATTCACTGGCAAGATGAATGTGCTGCTGTTTCTGCACCCCTAGCTCTCTTAGCCCCTTTTTGAAGCTGAGAGCAGAGCTTATGTGATCACAAAAAATAATAATAATGTGTTCTATATATTATGTTTGAAAGATTATATACATACGTACTTTTTTTTTTGTGTGAGTTAAACTATGTATATATAATTTATTATACACACAAAAAAGGTGTGTGTGTGTGTGTGTGTATATGTGTGTGTGTGTGTGTGTGTGTGTGTATATATATATATTATAATGTGTAGGTAGGCAGGATGAGCCAGGAGCTCCAATCAGTTGTGCTGCAGTGCTAATAGAAGCAGAGGGATGAGCTCATCAGTCTGCTGCTTCTCCTTTCACTGTCCTGTCACGGGCTAGGGGATGGACGATGCCTGTGAGTTTTTAACTGCAGCAGAGAAAAATCATGTCTCCTCTCGTACCAAACAGGGCTGTTTTCAGCTGCCGCCACATTTGGGACCTTTTTAGGGGGAGACGCGGCTCCGTCCCTCGACGTTTGGCCCCCCTCGTCCTTCTACCGCCGGGCCAATTAGAAAGCGTAGCGCGCTTCGCATGTGCAGTATGGGATCAGGCTGTGAAGCGAAAGGCTCCACTGCCGGTTTCCCTTAAAGTGATACTAAAGGTTCGCATTTTTTATTTTTATTTTTAACCCCTTCCTTACTGGGCACATATACCCCCTTCCTGCCCAGGCGAAATTTCAGCTTTCAGCACTGTCACGCTTTGAATGACAATTGCGCGGTCGTGCGACGTGGCTCCCAAACAAAATTGACGTCCTTTTTTTCACACAAATAGAGCTTTCTTTTGGTGGTATTTGATCACCTCGGCGGTTTTTATTTTTTGCGCTATAAACAAAAATGGAGCGTCAATTTTGAAAAAAAAAGCAATATTTTTTGATTTTTGCTATAATAAATATCCCAATTTGTTGGGAATTTTTTTTTTTCCCTCAGTTTAGGCCGATACGTATTCTTCTACATATTTTTGGTAAAAAAACCCGCAAGCGGCGTTTATTGATTGGTTTGCGCAAAAGTTATAGCGTTTACAAAATAGGGGGTAGTTTTATGGCATTTTTATCATTATTTTTATTTTTATTTTTTTTACTAGTAATGGCGGCGATCAGTGATTTTTTACGTGACTGCGACATTATGGCGGACACATCGGACACTTTTGACACTATTTTGGGACCATTCACATTTATACAGCGATTAGTGCTATAAAAATGCACTGATTACTGTATAAATGTGAGTGGCAGGGAAGGGGTTAACACTAGGGGGCAAGGAAGGGGTTAAATGTGTGCCCTATTAGTGATTACTACTGTGGGGGGGAGGGGACTGACTGGGGGAGGTGACCGATCTGTGTCCCTATGTACAAGGGACACAGCATCGGTCCCCTCTCCCTGACAGGACATGGATCTGTGTGTTTACACACACAGATCCATGCCCTTGTCTGTGTAACCGCCGATCGTGTGTGCCTGGCGGACATCGCGGCTGCCAGGCACGCGCATCGGCATTGCAGTGACGCGCCGGGTACGTGCGCGCGCCGCCGGCGGCGCTCGTGCGCCCCCCAGTGGCCAAATTAGCGGAGGCCGTATAAACACGGCCTCCCGGCATGTAACAACCACCTCGTAGCCGTATATAGTCGTACGGCGGGCGCGGGGTGGTTAAATAACAAACCTGTCATACTTTCCTCCACTGTGCAGTTCGTTTTGCACAGAGTGGCCCCAATCCTCCTGTTCTGGGGGCCCTCGGTGGCTCTCGCGGCTCCTCCCCGCATTAGATAACCCCCCCCTAGGAGAAGCGCTCTCCCGAGGGGGGGTTACCTTTCGGGCGCGCTCCTGAGTCATACACTCGGCGTCCATAAACGTGACGTCCGGCACTCACGACCCCCCCGCCCTCTGACAGGAGAGCCGTAAACGTTTGTTACTATCTGTCAAGCTGAATCGTTCAATAGAAGGTTGCACAACCAACATCCCGTGTATATTAAGCCTTATGCCGCATACACACGATCGGAATTTCCGACAACAAATGTTGGATGGGAGCTTTTGGTCGGATATTCCGACCGTGTGTAGGCTCCATCGGACATTTGCTGTTGGAATTTCCGACAACAAAAATTTGAGAGCTGGTTATCAAATTTTCCGACAACAGAAGTTGTTGTCGGACATTCCGACCGTATGTACACAATTCAACGCACAAAAATTCTACCCATGCTCGGAATCATTGAACTTAATTTTTCTTGGCTCGTCGTAGTGTTGTACGTCATCGCGTTCTTGACGTTCGCAATTTCCGTCAACATTTGTGTGACCGTGTGTATGCAAGACAAGTTTGAGCCAACATCGGTCGGAAAAAAATCCACGGTTTTGTTTTCGGAATGTCCGATCGTGTGTACGCGGCATTAGAGTCTGATTGGACAGTGGGCTTGTGGCCTCCAGCTAAATGCTGAGGCCTTGTGCATCGGGGACAAACGCCCGGTGAGCATGGGGCCTTACTCGAGTGATTTGTGGAAGGGGAAACATGATTGGCAAGTAATCTGTGGAATGTGTCTTTGGATGACCTATTATCACAGCCTTGCTCGGGGTATTGTCTGCCTGCTCCCGGCATAGCTGAGTTATGCCCTGTGGGAAAGAACGAGCTGTGCTCTCCTATTATTGACTCAGGTTGGGAACATTCCTGCTGCTTTGGTAGGAATATTTTCTGTGCTCAAATATTTGCATGCCTGGAATAACTGAGAAAAAGGTAATCTTTCCCTGATCATTAAAGGTGGTCCGGCAGCTTTCTCCATGAAAGACACAATTCTCTATCCAAATCCAGCTAAATCCCACGTGAAATGCTTTTCAAGGACTTGGGTTATTTGTCAGGGGAACAGATGTTACACCTGGTAGATCAAGGCTCTGTGATTCCTGCCGACCTTTGGATATTTCCAAGAGTACAAATGTATTTTAAGAGCGGACCACGGGAGTCAGCACTCCTATTACAGGGACCCAAGCAATCTACAAAATTAAAGAGCTTGTAAACCTCAGACATGAAATCTGAATAAAGCAATATCCCTCAATAGTGTGTACTTTTCTCAATCCAGAGCACTATGTGTCATCTCTCTGTCTGCTGCCTCGTTCTTCTGTTATAAGCATGACTCACTTCTGACATCCACTTTTTCTGACACCAAGAGAAAAATGGTGACAGGGGAGGGACCTCCAGCTGATTGACAGCCTCAGCTCTGTTCCTGTGTGCTGTGTGAAGGGGGGGTGGGGGTGGGGTGGTGTGTCCCTTACCTCCAACCAAATCTCAGAGCTCTCCTCACTGATGTAACTAGCTCCCCGCCCCCTGCTTTTCAGAGCTGAGATCCTGTGTTAATTCTGCACTTTGAATGGATGTAGGGCAAGGGTGCCCAACCAGTGGCCCGCGGGCCACATGTGACCCGCGGAGCCCTCTGATGTGGCCCGCGACCTCCTGCTCTGGGATGGAATACAATACAATAGAATACTGTTATTAAAGGTTTATTACTAAAATCACAGTGTATATATGGGCATATCTGTTCTGCAGTGGTTACTGGGCTGATCCGCAGGTACAGAGCAGTGCACCTGCGGATTACATGCACTGAGCCATAGACTTCTATTACCTGCGAGTTTGGTGTGCTTTCTGAAAGTGCACCACACCTTCAGGATATCGTAGAAGTCTATGGTAAAGTGCAGCTAACCTGCAGGAAAGCCACAGGTGAACTGTGCTGCACCCGTGGTGCATGTAAACAACCGTGCATCAGTGTGAAAGTAGCCTTGGGCCCCTTTTAAAGTTGTTGTAAACCCACTATTTTTTTTATTTATTTTTTCCCAACGACCTGTAAGAGAGGCATAATGAGCTAATATGACTAGCATAATAGCTCATTATGCATCACTTACCTTAGATCGGGGTCCCCGAAGCCGTCCTCGTCTCCCTCTTCAGCCGCATCCATCGCTGCGGCGATAGCCGGGATGTTACTTCCGTGTGTCGCCGCACCAGCCAATCGCAGCGCCGCTCCGGCGCTGTGATTGGCCGGAGCGGCGAAGACGTGACTCCACGCATGCGAGCATGAGCCGTCGAATTCGGCTACGTCGTCGAATGCTGCGACCTAGCCGAATTTGTGAATGGGGTTAACCCCATGCGCATGCGCGTGACTTCAGCGTCGCCGCTTTTAAATGCAAATATCTCCTTAACCGTGTAGGTTAAGGAGATATTTCATGCACCTACAGGTAAGCCTTAATCTAGGCTTACCTGTAGGTCTTTGTTTATAAAGTGGGTTTACAACCACTTTAACACAGTCAGTGTGACCCAATCGAACCCTCCATTCACCTCTAAGGAGTGACAGATGTAAATGGACTTGTGTCTGTTTACCAACGCCTACCTCCAATCCGATCCGCTAGAAAAAGAGTAGAGTGGGCTGCCATCCACGACCGATTACCAAGTCTCTTAAGTGGCCCTCACTCTTTAAAAGGTTGGGCACCCCTGATGTAGGGTAAAGATGGCTACAGATAAACGGGTACAACTTATGTATGAGGATTTGTTTCACCTCTGTATCACCTGAGGGCAGTCACTTCATTGGGTATATGTAAGGGTTTACAACCACTTTTAATCACTTTTATTCTCTACTTATCAAAAAATTATAAAAGTAGTCCGGTGCCACCGGTGGTGCACCTCCATCCCTAATAACCATACATGCAAAGACAGAACTGTGCCCTGGGACTTTAAATGAGGTGTACCACAAATGGCCATAGAATGGCAATTCGACATAATAAATGTATTTATTTAAAGGGAAGTACACTGAGCAATTTTACATTGAAAGAACATAGAGCAAATCAAACCGATTCCTGGTAATAACCGTATATAATAAATGATAAAAGGTTTCAAATGATAGTACATGTTTAAGACAGGGCATCTTAAAAACTCAACGTGTTTCGCATGCTACCGCTCACTTCTTCAGGAGTCGATGCCCATAGAACAAGTGTTTTTTTTTTTTTTTCCTCACTGACACATTCATTATTTCATTGTGTCACTTGGCTCCCTGCCATGGATATTTTTATCATCCTATCTCACTGTACCCAACAATTTTTTTTATCTTTTTTTGCACAAATGGAGCTTTCTTTTGGTGGTATTTAATCGCCAGTTTTTTTTTTTTTTTTTGGTAGAAAAAATAAATAGAAAAAAGACCGAAAATTTAGGGAAAAAAAAAACGTAGCTTCTGTCAGTAAATTTTGTAAATAAGTAATTTTTATCCTTCACTGATGTGGCACTAGTGGGCAATGATAGGTGCCACTGGTGGGCAATAATAGGTGGCATTGATGAGCAGGCACTGAAAGGCAGCACTGATTGGTGTCACTGCTGGGGCTGTACTGTAATCGGTGCCCTGATTACCTGTACAGGTTTCTCCTGTGAGGAGGTACAGCTGATCGTCTCTCCTCACCACACACTGTCAGTGTGAAACGAGGAGAGCCGATAAACGGCACTTCCTTGTTTACATGTGACCAGCTGTGATTGGACACAGTCGGTTCTGCGGCAATAGCATAATGTGCTAGTATGCATTGTACCCAAATTATTAATAGACGCGGGGGGGGGGGGTGCCATTATTTCCCAATGGCACCTTCACACAATGGCAAATTGAGTGCCAAGCGGCATGGTAACGTGCGATTTTTACAAAAGGGGCGGAGACTTTCTCGCAGGTAGTGCGGCTCTTTGAAATTAGTGCACTGCCCTACATGTGATTTGTGGAACCGTGCGCATTCTAGGTCCCACCATACTGCTGTGAACCTAGACTTGGGCCACCCCATTTTTTTTTTCTTTAGCATAGGAGGGCTTGCTGGGACTTGTAGTTCCCCAGCCAGAAGGCACAAATTCTCCATGCCTGTACAAGTTTTTAACTAAAAAGGGAAAATGACATTTTTTTTTCTGAATCAAAGCGAGTTCTTTAAAGCTCTCTTGTTCTGCAGGACCAATCATCGATGGCGGAGTCACTTCAAAGGCGCCTTCTTCTCAACACTCGTAAATCTTTCTCTGGAAGTATCAGCCGAGCCCGGCCAAGTCTCTCTCTCTGCCCACACTCTGGCGAGCACAACTATGTTTTTGTCTGAAGTATCTGCTCGGTGACTCTGCGGGGTTGTGGATTTAGGAGATTTTTGTAAGGGAGTGCTTCTGCTTTGATAACCATTCCAAGTTTCCCTTTCTTTGGATAAGATCTCCTAGCTGATATTATGTTTAGAGGGGGAAAAAAAATCAGTTTTTCTTCTCCTTGCTGGCTGCAGTAGGTATGTTTCATGACCGAGGACGAGGACTACCGTACCAGGCCGAAAGCCAACCGGAGTTCATTTTCTGTTTTCAGTCTTTTTATTGATCTTTTTTGTAAAATAATAACAGTAGTACAAAAGTCTATGTCTTCAGGTCAGAGATTGTGGAAGGAGAATGAGAATTTAGGGTCCATTCACACCAGCCTGGCCCTGAGTTGGGTTGAGTAGGCACAGGAGATCGCTCACGTGGCATGGGCGCCATTCAGAGAACACTTTGCATTTTTTTTCAATGAATACAAAGTGTATTCTGATTGGACAAGGTGGGGTGGTGACATTTTTAATTTTTTTTTTTCTGAAAGTGTGGAATATTTTTTTTTTTTTTTTTTACAATAATAAAGAATATCTATGACATGGTATTCTAACTATAGAACATTATCTTGAAGTAATATTAAAGCTTTGTTTTTTGTTTTTAGTTAGATTTTTTACCTGTTCTGTGCAGTGGTTTTACACAGAGCAGCTCCAATCCTCCTCTTCTTTTCAGGTCCCCCACCGGCGCTCCTGGCTCCTCCGCTTGGGGGCACAGCTGCATGATCGCTGTAAATTATTGCAAGGGAGAGAGAATATATTTCCAGCCAATGATGGGCCATGATCTATATGGTTAAAGTGGTTGTAAACCTCTGAAACAAAATATGAGCAAAGCATATGTATCAAACACAAGGCCTGCGGTCTGAATCTGGCCCTCCAGACCATTTCATGTGGCCCTTGCACCCAAGGGGGAGTTGAAGTGAGATGTGAACAGTCTGTAAAAGAGAGCTGAACCCTGCACCACTGTGCATAGTAAACCCCACATTCTGTATGTAGTGCCCTCTGCACCCTGTTTTTTTTTCAAACGATTTTCTTACCAGCTTTAGCTAAAGCTTACCTTTTCATTCCAAAGGTCCAAAGCCCACAAGGGTCACCGGCATCAGACTTTTCTCCCTGGGTTCTTTCAGCTGCCGATCTTTGGTTGTTTTAATTGGCCTGCTCGGGATGTCATAACTGTGCATGCGCAGGAGGGCAGTCATCCTGGCACAGGAATTTAAACTGAGCTGCGCATGCACAGTTTGGTGTACATTCTGCAGAGGATTGTGAACAGGCAGGTAAGTGTACTTCTCTGTAGAAGACATTGCATGTCTCTTCTGCAATAAAAAGCCTAGCTGTCTGTAGGTATTTTTTTTTTCTCAGTTCTGCTTTATGATCTATTTTATGGTGAACAGGAATAAAATGTGTGAATGTTTAGGGGGACTGACCCTGGTTAGCCCCCGCTGCTGATTGGTTGTCCTACAGATCGTACACCGGATCCCTGTAAGTTCAGCACTCACTGATAATGTAGTTAATGTAGACCTTGGAATGCATTTGTCAGAACCACAAGGCCGTTTTCTGTGAAATGTGACGGATGACACACGTCTGGTGGTCGGCTTAGATTGGTACTGTGTGCAACACAAACATTTCAACCCCGATCAGGCTGACGGGAGACCGTTTTCAGGTCTCAAGGAGAATCTCGGGCATAAAAAAAAAAAATCTTTGTCCAAGGTTGCCATTCATAGGAGACTCATTTCTCCTCCATTTGACTGCAGCAACCCGGCTTCTCCTGAAAACAGGAGAAGATAACCACCAAATTGCCACCTCTCTGACCTCTCCTGCTACTATGAGCAAAATAATAAATGACCTAGAAGTGTTAGCACCGCAGCATTACAGGAGTCCTCCCTGTTGATCCTGCCAGTAGGTCTGGTATTTTTCCACTTCTGTAACAGAGTGACAGCCTTGTTCTACAGAAAAATTGTGCAGCAGCTTTGTCACCCTGAAGACGGAATAGTCTTGGATATGTAGTTTTAGGTGGAGCTGCATTATGTACCCCAGTATGCCCATCCCAATGCATCATGTATGCCTACCCCACTGCATCATATACCCCAGTATGCCCACCCCACTGCATCATATACCCCAGTATGCCCAACCCCGCTGCAGCATGTACCACAGAATGCCCAACCCCGCTGCAGCATGTACCCCATCTAAGCCTATGTTACCAGTCTGAGTTCAGTCCTATCCAGGATGAATACATCTAGTTTAGGGACATTTGATTCATAAAAAACTATTTATGTTCGTTGTCAAAACCCAGCATGATAGGAGAAGTGTCAGTACAATGAGTGATCATATTTTTTATTTAATTCCACCTTCTCAGCCCGTGTAATGTATGTGAGGAAAACTCCGGTACAAGCTCTTCTATAAATACCTCCTAAGACCAGACTATTATTGCAGTGTCTATAGTTCTTGATTATTCTATCATTTATTCCTTTTTATACTCGCACATCGCCATAGCAACCCCCAGGATGGCGGTGAAATGCATTTACCCGGTGCCTGTTTCAATCTAATTCAGTACTACCTAGACTTCAGAGTCACTAGATTGACGCGTGGCATCTCAGGGAGGGCACCCCAGGTGGGTATAGAGGACTGTGCTGGAGAATTGTGGTATTTCAGAATGAGATGTTCTGTGATGTATGGGAGACTAACCACATATTCTGTGTCTTTGCAGCTGGCGACATCCGTGACTGTGCGCTGGGTATGGACGACTCTCCTGACCCCTGGAGGACTACAGTAGTTTGCTCCCCGAGATTCAAGGCAAAGTAAGAGGGTGCCGGTGAGGGGCCCACCAGGCCGAAGCCATGCCATTCAAGATCAAGCTGCGGAGGACCAAGCGCTACAATGTCCTGAGCAAGAACTGCTTTCTGAGCCGGATAAGACTCCTGAATTCCTCTGAGATCCAATGCACGCTGTCCATGGACAGTACAGGACTGGAGTGCCTGGAGGCCGTAGCGCAAAGGCTGGAGTTATGTGAGGTAAGGGCGTTTTCCCACCAGAGGTGGGCAACATATTCTTCAAAGTTAGACTTAAAGTGGAGGTCTACCCTAAAAAAATAAAAATAGCCAAAAAGGCAAAAAAAATAATAATAATTAATAAATATATATATTTTTATACTTGCCAGAAATTGTTGTTACTAGGCAAATCTGCCTCTTCCTCTGTGAGGTTCTGTGTGCTCCTCCTCGCGTTGCCTCCTGGGAAATGGAGGCGCTCTGCCTTCTGGGACACACAGGACGGTGTTCCCATTCACAAATGGCCGCGCGGCTCACGCATGTGCAGTAGGAAACGGGCAGCGAAGCCGTAAGACTTCACTGCCTGTTTCCCTTAGTGAGGATGGTGGCGCCGGGACCCGGTCCGAGGGACGGATCTGCCTCGGGCGGCCAATATCGCGGACAACCTGGACAGGTAAGTGTGCTTATTAAAAGTCAGCAGCTACAGTGTTTGCAGCTGCTGACTTAATTTTTTATTTTTTTTTTACCGCCGGACCTCCGCTTTAATCTTTCTTCACAGTGTGCAGTGAAATCAGAGTAAGCAGTTTCAGTACTTGGGAGGTGCCCAAATAACTGTGCCAGACTGAAGGGAAGGCCAGAGTTCAGCTTTAAAGATGAACTGGAGTCGGAAGGCCAATCTCATACCTGAAATATCTTCATCCATTTGTGATTCACACTCCTTTGCCTCACTGCACAGCCACTCAGGTGACACCATTATTCCCTAGTTTGAGCTTTGCTGCTTGCGGTGTCACGCTGTCACTCATCAATGAGATTAATCGGATGTATTGAACAAAGAACACGGGGTGTCACGTCAAGCTGCACAGTGGTGCTGCCGTTCTGCCTGTGATTGGGGTGTGTGAATCACAAGACTGGCTGAATAGAATTGCAAATCCTTTTGGCAGATAAAATTGTTTTACTTGTAGATCTATTGAGCCCGGATTTCCTTTTTAGCTTATTAGTGTTTTTTATCTTTACTTATCATGAGACACTTTAATATGTACAAGGCAGGGAGGCTGCAGTGAGATTCTGCAGCCAATGGAGAGAAGGGGGGCAGTGGTGAGATGCTCTGTGATTGGATTGTATGCAGCATGTTCATTCTGTGTTTATCTGTTCGGCATTGCACTTTAGCAAAACATGATACAATGCTGTGGTGTTATGTTGGTGCTGGTTGTTATAGATAAAAAAAAAAATTAAAATGTACACCAATCGGCTATAACATTATGACCGTTGAGTTGAGAGGTATCTTAATATAGCGCGGTCTTACCCCGAAGGGTCCCGACGCGCATAGCAGAGTTCCTGGGAAAAAAGGACCTAGGAATCAGAAGCAGCACAGAGCGGCAGAAAGGGTGGAAGAGAGAGGCTACGCAGGAAAGGCTTGCGTGAAAAGCAAAGTCTTCAGTAACCCACGGAAGACCGGGGTAGTAGGGGCCTCCTGGAGCTCGACAAGGAGCTTGACGGGCAAAGGGAAAAACACTGATTGTCTTGTGACAGTGGCACCTGAAAGTTGGTGGGATGTATTGGGTAGCAAGTGAACATGTTGTCCCTGAAGTTGATGTGTTGAAGATATAAAAAAATAGGGACGTGTAAGGATTTGAGCGACTTTGACAAGGGCCAAGTTGTAAAGGCCCTTGTCATCTCATGTGGTAAGTTACGGAAGTACACAAAGAATGCATTAACTCCTTGCCGACTACTTCACGCCGATATACGCCGGCACAATGGCAGCAGTGGGCAAATGGGCGTACATGTACAGCCCCTTTAATTTGCTATCTACCAGGGGCGGACTCCGTGAGTGCTCCCGCGGGCCCCGCAAACTCGATGATTGCCGGCGGCCTGCGATCGTGACATGGAGAGGCAGAATGGGGAGATGCCTATGTAAACAAGGCATTTCCCTGTTCTGCCTAGTGACATGACGGGGATCTACTGCTCCCTGTCATCTGGAGCAGTGATCTCTGTCATGTCAGTGGTAGCCCACCCCCCCCACAGTTGGAATCACTCCCTAGGACACACTTAACCCCTTGATCGCCCCCTAGTGTTAACCCCTACCCTGCCTGTGACATTTACACAGTAATCAGTGCATTTTTATATCGCTGATCGCTGTATAAATGACAATGGTCCCAAAATAGTGTCAAAAGTGTCCGATGTGTCTGCCACAATGTCGCAGTCACGATAAAAAAAAAATTATATATTTTTTGGGGATATTTATTATAGCAAAAAGTAAAAAATAGTTGTTTTTTTTTTCAAAATTGTCGCTTTTTTTTTGTTCATAGCGAAAAAAATAAACTGCAGAGATGATCAAATACTACAAAAAGAAAGCTCTATTTGTGGGAAAAAAAAGGACATAAATTTAGTTTGGGTGCGATGTCGCACGACCGCGCAATTGTCAGTTAAAGCGACGCCGCGCCGTAACACAAAGTGCTCTGGTCAGGAAGGGGGTAAATTCCTCTGGGGCTGAAGTGGTTAAGGTGAAAAGCCATGAGACTGTACAACCCCCTTTTAACAGGCTCCTAAAAAAAATATTTATTTTTTGAACTAAGGTTAACTTATCCTTTAATATGCAGCACAGTGAAGATGCAGTTGACTTTTCTATTGAGGAAATTAGAATGATTTCTTAGTAATTGTAAAAGTTTTTTGGAGGTGAATCCGAAGACTGCATGATTGTCAGAATGTTGCCAATGAATGCCATCACTTCCGGATATTGGATGGTGTATGGTCACCCAAAGACAAGGCGTCTCCAGAATCCCTCATTTAGCCCTATGAAGAAATTTAGATAAAAAGATGTAAGGAAGGAAATATAAAAACATCAGCCATCACTTTTTTAACCACTTCCCTACCGCTGGACGTCCTGGACTTTTGGGGGGGTGGCTGATATCTGAATGATGCCTGCAGCTACAGGTATCATTCAGATATCATTCTTTGCAGCCAGCGATTCTGTGCACCATAAGAACGATCATAGTGGCAGTTCCACCGCTTGATCGTTCTTATAGGCGACAGAAGGGGACGTCCCTCCGCCATCCGGTGCTTCTCCGGGCTCTCCCGCGCCATCGGGGGCCTGGAGAACGTATCGGCTGGCGCCGGATGACGGGGCTAGAGATTTCTTTCATCATCTCTATGACTGTCAGAGGCCTGGGCGCAACGTTATGACGTCGCGCCCGGGTTCCCGGAAGTAAACAAAGCCGCGCTCGTGGCTGTCAGCATGAGATCGTGAATTTTATTTTTGTTTTTCCGATCTCATGCTTTCCAGCCTGGAGGAGAGATGTGGGGTCTTATTGACCCCGCATCTCTCCATAAAGAGGACCTGTCACACACCATTCCTATTACAAGGGATGTTTACATTCCTTGTAATAGGAATAAAAGTGATCAAAAAATAAAAAAGTGTAAAAATAAAAACAATTTTTTTTTATAAACGCCCCTGTCCCCGGTAGCTCGCGCTCAGAAGCGAACACACATGTAAGTCCCGCCCACATATGTAAACGCTGTTTAAACCACACATGTGAGGTATCGCCGCGTGCGTTAGAGCGTGTGCAACAATTTTAGCACTAGACCTCTAACTCTAAACTGGTAACCTGTAAAAAAAATTGAAAGCGTTGACTATGGAGATTTTTAAGTACCGAAGTTTGGCGCCATTCCATTAGTGTGCGCAATTTTAAAGCGTGGCATGTTTGGTATCTATTTACTCAGCGTAACATCATCTTTCACATTATACAAAAAAATTGCGCTAACTTTACTGTTTTTTGTTATTTTTTAATTCATGAAACTTTTTATATGCGCAATAATTTTTCATTGACCGCCACTTCATTCCCTAGGGTGTCTTCTAATAAAACATATATAATGTTTGGGGGTTCTGAGTAATTTTCTAGCAAAAAAAATGATGATTTTTACATGAAGGAGAGAAGTGCCAGAATTGGCCCGGTAGGGCCGACAGAATTTGGATTCCAAATGATTGCTTTAGGAAAAGCCACAATTGTTGCTTCCTAATTTAGTTTCTTATGTAACTTTCATATTGTATTTCCTCCCAATGTGCAGAAATAGACGCGCGGTCCGCAGCCAATGAGCACAACGCTTCTGGGAGGGTCTGAGGGCAAAGAAAAGCACATTATTTGTTTCTAACTATAGCGATCCATTTAGAGGCTTCCTGTGACCTCTCCAGCCAGGTCATTTCTTAAAGGGGAACTCCAAGATCATTTCAAGATCTGTTATATGAAAAGAAAAACAAGCTGCGCAACAATGAATAGAATAAAATCAAAGATGATCAAACTCTGGCGTGTAAAAAGTCCTGCACCCAATGTGGCGACCCAAACGGTTGAATAAAGGGGTATTAAGCCCCAGAAAAATAGTCTCTTAATACACCAAACTTTTGAGAGATAAAATTGTATAGGTATAGTTCCAAAGGCAGTTCATACGTAATGTCTAGAACGAGGAAGTTAGCATTAAAGACTACTAGCATGAATACCAATCCTCATTTCAAACATCTGTGACTTCAAACATATAAACACCAGAGAAAAAGTGCAGTTATCTGGTTAGAAGAGAGATCCACCACCTCTGATGTGACTGCAGCTTACCAGAAAGTCTGATCCCTGCAAGAGATCAGTCAGCGCAGATGGCTATTACCCCAGCCAGGGTTTCTGAAAGGATCTGTCAGCTATCCCCCTCTCCTCCGGTGCCTATGTCTCCAACTGGAAGTACCTGCTGCTATGCGGTCCCACTAAATCTGCCTTCTGAATCTGTGGAACGTCAGGGCTCGGTCATAAGTACGACCATTGTGACCCTGGTATCTCTGCCACTGGTGTCAGTAGTTTTTTTTTTTGTTTTGTATTTGTTTTTTTTTATATATTTTTGGAAAATTTAGGAGCCCCGTTGGGGGGCTTTAGTGAGATATCAGAGGTCTAAACAGACCTCTGATGTTCCACCTTTGAAACAAAGCAAGGGAATTGAGGACTCAGCCCTCAATCTCCTCTGTAGCCTCAGCTGCACAGAATGTATGGACAGGAAGAGCTCTGTACAGAGCTTCCTGGCTATTCATAAACTGAAGCATGGGTGTGCACAGCCTATTACATATGTACAGAATGCAGAGTTGCCAACATTTCAAATAGTTTTCCACGGACGCTTTTTTTTTTTTTTTTATTGTGCTTTCAGCAAGCCACTGTTGAGTGTAATTTATGTGGGGGGCATTCATGGAGTATGGAGTGGTATAGTGGTATTTGCAGGAAAGGATTGTAATGTGTAAAACGGTGTGTACAGGAAAAGAGTGCAGTGTGTATGGGGGTATGTGTAAAAAATGAGCACAGAAGGTATGATGGTGGGTAGTATGTGCTGGAGAGGTGTAAGGAGAGTGTAACGCTGGCCAGTATATGAATGAGAGGCGTGTGGACTGTACAACGGCAGGTAGGATGTGCAGGGAGAGGAGTGCAGACGGCAGGTGAGAGTGTGGAGTGTATGGCAGTGGGTAGTATGCGCAGGAGAGGAGTGCGGTGTGTTTGGCGGTGGGTAGTATGCGCAGGAGAGGAGTGCAGAGTGCAGAGGGTATGAAGGTACTTGCTTGGTGTGAATGAGTCCTAATTCAATGCTCTATCACTGCAAAGCCATAGGACAGTGGCATCATCATGCAAAGTGATGTTAGCTGCAAACACCTTTCTACTACATTCCTGCAAACCCCCCCCCCCCCCCCAGCTTACCTCCCATAGACATCCTGCAAAGAACTACTGTAGCTACTGGCAGGATCTCAGAGGCTGGGCAGTCATCTCTTTTCCCACCACACATATCGGGAACACCAGTAGATAGTAGAGGTGGCTCCGCCTCCACATCTGAGCTCACTCGGCGGCTGCAGCAGTACTAGAGAGGGCTCACTTCCTGAGATCACTGCAAAGTGATGGAGGAGGGAGGGTGGATCCCGTGGAGATGCCGAGGGTGGAGCGCTGTCACTACAGGACTGGCAAGCGCAGGGCGGGCTCCAGAGGTAGCGGAACTGTTCTGCAGCGGAAGGAGGAGTGGCTCGGCTTCATATAGATGAATCGATCTCTCCATATACCTCCTGCAGCCACTGAATACTTGCTCCTCCTCTCCCTCCCGTAGGCATTCAGCGGCTGCAGGAGGTATATGGAGAGATCGATTCATCCATATGCAGCCGAGCCGCTCCTCCTATCCAGGTGCACAGGAGGGCTGCATGGGCCCCCTGCAGCATGGGGCCGGGTCGAAATTGCGACCCCTGTAGCTACGCCCCTGCCTCTTACACATGGGGTGGACTCCAATGCAGCCTGGCGGGTGGCTGGTCTATGTCCACTCCGCTTATCCAGAGCGGACACAGACACACAGCCTGCTCTTCTCTATAGACGATCGGATGTAAACAGGGACCACCTGTCTGTTTTTAGACCCTATTGCCATCCGATCCGCCAGATGGATAAGGAATAGATCCCCATCTGTCTCTGTTTAGCTGATAGGATCGCATTGGATGTTGGTGGGTGTCAACGAACATGTGCCTGTTGACACCTGCCGCTCCATAGAGCAGACTGGAGAGTCCAAGTCTGGTCCGCCTATAAAACTGACAGGCGGATCCGATTAGTCTGCTAGTTTGAAAGGGGCTGTAGGGTTACAAGATAGGAAGTTAGCTGTGCAGCAAAACCTGTTTCCCCAGAATCACAGCTTTTATCTACGCTGCCTAAAGTTCTCCTCTTCTCCTAAATCTTTTTTTATTTAATTTTCTTAATTTTTTTTTTTTTTCTTTTGAGGTAGTTTTAATTCAATCTTATTTTATTATATTATATGCAAGAGAAAGACAGAAAAAGACATACTTCGTCTTAAACATTACAAACAGTGATAGGATACACCATCGACAGGCATCATGTATGACAAAACAAAGCAGGGTTAAGTTACACATATAAGGATTGAGCACCTGTGTAGGAGGACCTCCGTGGGATTTTTGTAATATCAGTCCCTGTACAAAAATAAATGAGGTAAGGAAACCTTTATCTGTATTTCTGCGAAGGGGATCCTAGTTCCCCCGTATGCAACTTATCAGATGAGATTATACACAAATCTGTTTGGAGAATATGACGTAGGGTCACTCATTGGGTTATTGGCATTAAGTAGATCGAAGCCCTGGTACGTTGTCTCACTGTATTCCTAGAGGTGTAATTAGATATAGAGAAAAGAAAAAAAGAGTCAGGGGCAGATAGAAGGGGACAATTAGGTAGGGGACAGGAATCAGAATCCCAATCACTCCATCACAGTCCCACGGCGGACCCGTCCAGGTCACGTCCCGCCCAGGACACAAACTCAGAGGAGTATCGGAACACGGACCATGAAGTCCATGTGAGAGAGAACTGTTCACTTTTACCACTTTCCTCCGCCAGCAAGCGTTCCAGGTCTCTAATGTGGTCCACCTCAACAGCCCAATCTCCCAGGGAAGGCATGGTTGTCGATCTCCAATGACGGGGAATCACTATTCTGGCCGCCGCCAAGAAGTGTCGCAATACATCATTTCTGATGGATTTAAATGACCCCGGGATTATAGACAGGAGGGCCACCTCAGGTGAAGGCTGGATAGAGGTCGCCATCAGTTTGCAGTAAAGTGTGAAAATTCGCTGCCAGAACCTCCGCACCGGAGGGCATTCCCACCAGATGTGGAGCGTGGTTCCCCGGGAGTCGAGACACCGCCAGCAGGCATCCGACACTTCCGGATTGAAGTGATGAATAGATGATGGACATCTGTACCATCTCGTTATTAGTTTAAACCCCTTCTCCTGGGTCTTAGTGGCTAGGGATAATTTGTGTGTGAGGATGAAACATTTTTGCCAGTCAATAGGGGAGATAGGGTGATGTAGATCTGTCTCCCAGGCCACCGTGTACGGTGGAAGGTCAGGGGAGTGGATATCGAGCAGAATGGAGTACAGTTGAGATACAACATGTGTTGGAGGCTCCACCTGCATGAGCAGTTCCTCGAATCTCGTCAGTTCAGCAAGAATGTCTGTAATAGACGGGAAAGTCCGGATGTAGGAGATAGTCTGTTGCCTCTGAAGCCACTGCATGGGGTGACGGGGGGTCGGACCGGCAGGGGTATCTGACCGTAAAGTGGGGTCTGCACGAAGGACCTGGGCAAGTCGTCTATGATCCTCCTTTCGCCATGGTCCGAATCTTGTTACAGACATAGCTGGTGGAAAGGCCGGTGTCCCAAAGAAGGGAGTCATAGGCCCCATGTGGTTTGATAAGCCCCTTCTGGACAACATGCGGTCCCAGATCCGAATCGTTTTACGGGTAAGGTCATTGAGAGGGCCTGAACCCCCCCGGACCGTGGGCAAGGTCCACGGGAGAGTGGAGAGTTCAATTGGGTTCATGTGGCCTTCTAATTGGACCCAAAGTTTGGTGGAAGAGTGGTGAAACCAGTCTAGTATGCGGGTAAGCACAGCTGCTTTATGGTATAGGGAGGCAATTGGGGCTCCAGCCCCCCCCCCCGAGCCTTTGGGAGAGACAGTGTTTCATACCGTATCCTTGGACGGGCCGCATTCCAAATAAATTTGGAAAACAGCTGGCGTATTTTCTTGAAGTACGAGTTGGGTATGTGAATGGGGATGGTCTGAAACAAATATAAGAACCTAGGGAGAACGTCCATTTTCAGGGCATTCACTCTACCCAGCCAAGAGAGCTGTTTGGACGCATAGTTGGTTAAATCTGCTTGGGTCCTAAGGAGTAGGGGGGCAAAATTCAGGGAAAAAAGTTGGGAAGCATCCGCCGGTATTTGAATTCCGAGATACCTTATGGAGGGGGAACCAGTTTTGAAGGAGAAAGTAGACGCTAGTCGTCGTAGGGCCGATGTGGGCAGAGATAAGATAAGGATTTCCGATTTATTGTAGTTAACCTTGAAGTTGCTAACTTCTCCAAATTTCTGAAACTCCTGCAATACCGAGGGCAAAGATGTGTGTGGATGTGTCACGAACAAGAGCAGATCATCTGCAAAAAGAGCGAGTTTCGTATGTGTGGGCCCGACTGTTATGCCTTGGATAGAGGGATTGTTACGTAGAGCATTAGCCAAATGTTCTTTTGAGGTAGTTTTAATTCTGCGCTGTGAACAATCCCCCCTTGAAATGGTGTTCTAATTCCTTTTCGCGCCTCGGGCTAATTCCAGTGTGTAAATATGGGAGTGTCGCACACGTCGGGGAGCATAAAGGGTGGCATTCCTATGGTAACCGACTAGTTTACACTAAAATAACAGAAAACGGTTTGGAAAATTGGCTTTGATAGATGACAAGCGCCATCGTAAAGGATTGTAGGGATTTTAACATCAGTCTAAAATTGCCCTTGTAAAACTTTTATGACATAACGTGGCCTTTTACCTATCAGATACGTATTTAGAGAACGTCTAGTGCTCACAATTACTGGGAAAAAAATGGAACAATCCCCCTATAAAAGAAAGAGATTTATCACTTCAATTCGTCAGATCTCTATAAAGCCTACCTACCGCAGTAAACACCTGGAGGAGCTCCCTGCCTTGAATTCGGTATGGCCTGCGATTTAAGGCGACCCGGGGGGGCGGGGGCGAGGAACGGCTCCTGTCTCTCTTCCGTTCTCTTACCTCTTTGTCTTTCTTTTTCTTTCACCCCTTCTTACCTTTACACTCTCACTTTCCCCCCAAACTCCCAATTTCTCATTAATTATCTTCCCTTTTCACCCCCATTTCCCCCCCTTCCCCTTAATCCACACAACGACATTGAATCTCTCTCTAAATGGAAGCTCCGACATAATCACCAAGTTATTCCCATCCCATTCGGGAATCCAGTCTACTTGCCCGCATCTAAGTGCCACGATTAGGCCTGTAGAGGTTGGCCTACGTGGTAATGCCTACAAATATGATATGACTTGACATGAATGGGGTGCTCTTCCCTAAAATGGCTGATAGGCTCGTTGTTCTTGTTCAACCTATATGCTGAATAGATCTCCATGACAATACACTTACCCAAATGTGTTATTCTCTGCACCATTTGTTTGTTATAACACACTATGCGATATTTCAAACGTTGTTATTTGCCAAAAGAAGACCCTAGTCTTCCGCATTTCTGTTCATGACAACCTTGTAAAACGTATTGAAATGTAACCCTGTTTTTACCTTAATAAAATATACTTTTGTGAAAAAAAAAAAAAAGAAAGAGAGATTGAGAGAAACATCAGGGTTTGCCCAGTGCCAGTACACTTTATGGCCCAGAGTTTGAGGGCACCTTACTATCTCGTTTATATGAGCTTGTTGGACATTCCATTCCAAAACCATGGACCTTTAATAGGGGGATGTCCCTCCCTGGCCTCCCCTCTTCTGGGGAGACTTTCCACAAGATTTTAGATTATGTCTGGGGGAAATTTGTGCCCATTCAGCCAGAAGAGCATTTGTGAAATTGGAAGAGAAGATCTGACTCACAGTTGGTGTTCCAATTCATCCAAGGGTGTTCCGTAGTGTTGAGGTCAGGACTCTGTGAAGGCCACTCAAGTTCCTCTACACCAAACTTATCAAACCATGTCTTTATAGAGCTGACTTTGCACAAAGAGGCAAAGTTACCGTATATACTCGCGTATAAGCCGACCCGAATATAAGCCGAGGCACCTAATTTTACCACAAAAAACTGGGAAAACGTATTGACTCGAGTATAAGCCTAGGGTGTCCATCTGCATGCCTCACTGTGCCTCACTTTGCCTCACTTTGCCTCACTGTGCCCATGACTAGACTGACGTTTAACATGGGAGTCTATGGAAGGGGTGCCCGGGTTTGAAAAATTGGTGCTCCCCCTGCCGTAGGTCCCCCGGACAAAAATCTGTGCACACTTGTAGAGAAAGAGTGGTGCTACATGTGTGCCAAGTTTGGGGTCCAGGGTACCTACAGACGGCCGGTACCGAGTCCCTAAAGTCCGGGAGATCGGGCGCAAAAAAGGTGACTCGAGTATAAGCCGAGGGGGCATTTTCAGTACAAAAAAATGTGCTGAAAATTTCGGCTTATACTCGAGTATATACGGTATACTGGAACTGGAGAGTCTTCCCCAAACTGTTACAGGTTTTCTAAAATGTCTTGGCGGTATTCCGTAGCATTATGATAGATCTAAAGCCCAATTTGTGGGTTTTGGTTTGGTTTTGGATGAAGTGGTGAATGATTAGAACTCCTGTAAGATTTTTATTGCTGTCTGTATCCTCGTTGGAAAGATTTACTCTGCGTCCTTGTGACTATTGTCACCGGGACTGAAAGTGAGGGACAATCCAAATGTTTACCTGTCACCAGAGCATAAGGCCCTGTGCGTACCTGTGCTCTTTACATGCACTTTAGGTGTGGTGCGTTTAAAAAAAAAAAAAATCCTGCTTGTTGCATCTTTGATATGCTTTTGACAAAATGCACGTTATGTAGAGTTCAATAGTAACACACCTAAAACCCATCTAAAAAACGTTGCACAGATATGGGCCAGGCCTGAATAAGGTGGAAATCGTGCAATGGCTACAGCTGAAAGTGGATTTATCTCACTTTGTAGAGATTTTATATCACATCTGCAGAACATGAAATTAAAGGAAATCTCCTCAGTCATCTCTATGGTCAGCTGGCAGAACCACCGGCTTCAGTCCCAGGCCCCCCGGTGAGACAGAAAAGCCCAGGAAGGTGGCGGAAGGGGGGACCCCCTTTCCTCCTGTAAAAGTGATCCAACAGATTGGCTGTTAAGCCTCGTACACACGATCGGATTTTCCGCAGACAAAGCCTCAGACTTTTGTCCGAAGAGCGTTGGCCAGGAATTTGTCTTGCGTACAAACGGCACGCAATCGTCGGCCAACAAACACAAAACTATGTGGCTTTTCATCTCTTTAGCGCCACCCTTTGGGCACCTTCTGCTAATGTTGTGTTTGGTGAGCATTGCTTCCGAACATGCGAGTTTTGTACTTTGGACTTTTGTCTGACGGAATTGTGAACACAGGATTGGAAAATCCGACAACAGATCATTGTTCGTGGAAAATTTTAAAGCCTGCCATCCAATATTTGTCCGTGGAAAATCCGACAACAATTGTCCGATGGAACATGCAAACGGTCGGATTTTCTGCCAACAGCCTGTCATCACACAATTCCCGTCGGAAAATCGGATCGTGTGTACGAGGCTTTAGAATCGCTTTTTTACAACAAAGGGCATTCTTGGCTGAAAACCTACCAGAATGAGGCCTGTAGCTACAGGCCTTATCCCAGTATAACCACTTCAACCCTGTGACATACCGGTACATTGCGGAGGTTAAAGATGAACTCCAGACAGATGCAGATTAATGCAGTTCTGTTATCATTAATACATCCTTAAAGGAGAAGTACTGCTAAAGCTTGTTTGGCTGTACTTCTTCTGTAGATCACAGGAGAGCTGTTCATTCTGCACTCCTGTGACACGTTTTCAGCAGACAGCGGGCTGAAGCTTGCTGTCAGCTAACATCAGAGGCGGTCCAGGCTTGGGCAAGATCTCGACAATGAAGTCGGAATCTGCCCACATGCCTGGACTGGCAACCGGCTCAGCCTCTCGGCGAGCCACTGAGAGTCTGAACCAGCTGCTCCCGCTCCCTCCAAAGCCCAGCACTCCAGTGAGCAAGGAGGGAGTCGAGAGTTGGTGATTGACAGTCACTGGCTCTCTGCTCAGGGAGCGAGTGATCGACCGCGTTTGATCGCTTGGTTCTCAGTGTTGGAGGCGCTGGGGGGGGGGGGGGGCAGATTCAGCATCGGACTGATGCTGCATCCATCTAGGTATGATTCTTTTTAAATAAAAAAGGAAATAAAAACAAAAAAGAAAACAACATACACCTCGTTTTAAAGGCTGGGCTGATGTCCGAATGACCTGGGCTCAGAGGAAGTGGGTTAAATGGTTGCTGGCCGTAAGACTGAGGACATCTATTGGCAGACAAAAAAATATGAATGTAATTTGAGGAAATCATTTTATTTTTTGAGGAGGGCGGGGCTTTCAAAAGAGGTTTTACACTAGCCAAAAGAAATGCAAAGTTTTAGCTTTAGATCTGCTTTATGTGGAATGTAGCTTTTGACATTATTATGCAATTTCTGGTGCTGGGAGACAATGGGGCTTATTTACTAAAACTGGAGAGTGCAAAATTTGGTGCAGCTTTTGCATAGAAACCAATCAGCTTCCAGGTTTTATGCTCCGTTCCCAGAAGTCTGACTCCAAAGTTGCATGATTTTGAGTGTGACTTTGGAGTGTGACTTTGATGCAACTTTTACACTCTCTGGCACTCAAGTCGCATCAAAGTAGTGCAGTGACTTTTCAAAGTCGCTGTGACTGTTTTTTAATCCAACAAAGTTTTTTTTTTTATTGAAGATTTAGCATCTTACATTACATGTCAGTGTAAAACACAGCGGATGTACACCCGCCACAGATGTCACTTCCTAAATCACGGTAATCTCATCAAAACAATAACGTCATCATATTCCATAAATTTTATCACTTATCTGAGAACCAAAACTACCACCTCACAAGTGACCTGCAGTTTTTTTTTTTTTTTTTTTTTAATGTTTCCTGAGCATAGATAACCAGCATTGAGCCCAAGTAAAACCTGTCCATGATCCGATCCACCGGGGCAACATCCATCCATCCACGGTGCCCATAGTCGCTGTGACTTTAAGTCGCATAGATTTGAACAGGTGCCACATGACCAGTCACACTGGTGGGAGCGGAGCCTTGTTGTCAAAGCTTAATAGAACAAGCTGTAGATGGAAGCTACACCTGATTTTGCACTCTCCAGTTTCAGTCAACCAAGTGCAGTGCATGTTGGGAAGATGACGGGGCAGCAGCTGTGAAAACTCAGATGACTTTTGACCCCTCACTCAAGCTGATGATTCAGAGTGATTAATGGTTGAAAAAAGGGGGTAAAAGGTGTTTTTTTTTTTTTTTTTTCTCACAACTCATCCTGAATAGATAGTTATAGTAAGATAGTAATGTAGAACTAAATTATGCCACTCTTTTGCACAAGTTTAGATATCACAGGTTTTATTTAAAGCAGAATTCGGCCAAAAATGTACAAGATATAAAAATAGTAGTGGTGGCGAAACTGACGTTTAAAAAATAAATAAAAAATCTCTCGTTTTAAAAATAATTGTAATATATTCAACATTTTAATTAATATTATGAATTTATTGTTGGACATTGTCACATTTTGAAGCAGTGTTAAAAATCCTGCATATTTGGCAAACTACACCAAAAATGCACCTTCCATTTGAAATGCATTGAAAACGCAACAAGAACATGTATTGAGTTTTTTTTTTTTTAATGCATTTTATGAGTTCCATGACTATGATGTACTTGAATTTATTGTTGGCCATTAGTCACGTGACCTATGGAAAACACCCCACAAATGGTAACATTTTGACAAAATTGCGGTGAAGTCGCAGGTGTTTTCGGCAGCCATTAGGTTTGGTTCACACCTATGCAGTGTGATTTTGATCCGTTTTTGCAGTGCATTTTTGCACACACTTTTTTCCCTGTGTTTTTTTAATGCAATGTTTGCATTTTTTTAATTTATTTTTTATCCGTTTTTTATTTTTATTAATTTTTTGGCCAATTTGTTGTTGGGCAGATATAAAAATGCAAATTGTGGAAAAATCACAGCAAAAACACACACTACATGCTTTTCTGCAGCTTCTCCATTGAAGTCAATTGAACTAAAAAATGCACAGTTTTGCTTTTAAAAAAAAGTCCCTGACCCTTTCCAGAAATGCAGCCACTGAAAAAAAGCATATACATGCCTCCCAACTGGCACGGATTGTGCGGGTTTTACCCGCAGAGGCTCCTCCTTCCCGCACTCCTGCGAGACTATCATGTTTCCCGCACAGCAGGAAACATGAACAGAAGAAGAGGAGCAGCAGGTAAGAGCCCCCCCCCCCCCCAATCGGCGGCCGATGTCCCGCACCCCCCCCCCCGCTCAACAACTCTGGTTGGCAGGGGAGAGGGGACATCGGAATGTCCCGCGATGGGACTTCACATATATGCATACCTCCCAACTTTGTAAACGTGTCCCATAAGAAACCATGTTAAATAGACTGTAGTGCGTTTCTGCAAAAACAAATGCATAGGTTTGAACTCATCGGCACTTTTTTCTTTTTTTTTCTTTTGATAAAACCAGCTTTTAGACCCCTTTCACACTGGGGCGGTTTGCAGGCGCTATTGCGCTAAAAATAGCGCATGCAAACCAACCTTAAACAGCTGCTGCTGTTTCTCCAGTGTGAAAGCCCCGAGGGCTTACACACTGGAGCGTTGCGCTAGCAGGACGGAAAAAAAAAAGTCCTGCTAGCCACATCTTTGG
The DNA here is from genome assembly GCA_029206835.1 of Rana muscosa. Classification (NCBI taxonomy): domain Eukaryota; kingdom Metazoa; phylum Chordata; class Amphibia; order Anura; family Ranidae; genus Rana; species Rana muscosa. The sequence goes on from CM055121.1 coordinate 223,845,550, forward strand.
AGCGGTGTGTTTACCACTCCTCCACCGCTCCTGCCCATTGAAAGCAATGGGGCACCGCTTTTCCCGCCGACAAAACGCCTCTGCAGAGGCGCTTTGCGATGGTTTTTAACCATTTTTCGGCCGCTAGCAGGGGTAAAACGCCCGCTAGCAGCCAAATTGCGCCGCAAAATTAGCGGTAAAAATAGCGGCGCTTTACTGCCGACGCCGCTCCCACTCCAGTGTGAAAGGGGCCTTGGCGTCAGGTTCACACTGGGCTGCGGGAGTGAAGCTGTGCGAGTTCAGCTGAACCAGGGCTTACTACAAGATTCACTTTTAATCAAGAGATTTTACCCCATAGTGTTTTTATTTTTTTTCTGCCACTAGATAGATGTCCTCATTCTGATGGCCCGCATCATTTAACCCACTTCCTCTGAGCTAAGGTCATTTTTTCTCGCCCCCAGCCTGTAACTGGACAGTGAAAAGAGAAGCAGCACAGTGATGTGCTCATCTGTCATGAGCATGCTTGTTGTTATCACATGAACTGATTGGCCCTTTGTGCTGCTTATTCTTCTTACCCTCCAGCTCTGCTGTACAGGGACTGCAGGAGACTGACACCAGGTCATAGTCATGTACTTCTACTAGTTAATGAGGTATTAATAATTACAGAGCTGCATTTATTTGTATATTTTATATCTGCCCAGAGTACAGCTTTTAGCACCAGATTAAATAGGGGAAGCTTTCAATGTATTGTCAGATTGGTTAGGGAAGATCTGTGCCACACGCTGTACACCTGCTAGTAAGATCAGCTCCTCCTAGGATGTAATTAGCAGGCAGGCGTTAATGTATGGAGCGGCAGACACTGAGAGGAGCTGACGCCCCTTCCCCCAGCGTGCTGCGAGCTGCAGTGGAAGTTCATTAGAAGCCGCGCGCCTACACATCCCGGATGACAAGCTGCTGCGTGTCTGGATGACGTTCAGACAATCTGTGTGAAGTGACCGATTGGCAGAAATGACACATCTTGCAGCGACAGTCATTCGGTGATGTATTCATTCCATCCATCAATGCATGAAATATTAAAGGGAAACTCCAACCCAACAGCCAATAAGGGTGATCACACTCTTCAGACTGCAGAATGTCTGCGTTTGCCCCTCCTGGGATGGATAGTCAACCTCAGCAGTGACAGTCCCTGTTGGCATACCTGGATGTCTACTAGAATTCATCACTGTCAGGCGGGTCGTACAGGCAAAGATTCATACTAGGATGTCACTGCCTGCTTCCCCCTCTGACACCCAGCAGGGGTCTGTCAGCAGGTCCCGGGCAATGATTCATGGCTGGGACCTGCTGATTGGCTGTGTTCAATCACAACCTAGAGCCTTGTGTGAGATCTATACAGAGGGAACGATCTCTCTGTTTCTTATCCCTACAAAGGAATGCAGGGATAAGAAACAAAGATCTTTAGTAAAAAGCAGCACATATTGCTCAAATGAACACTTCTTAGGCACACCTTTTAACCCCTTGTTCTCCCTAGATGTTAAAGTGGAACTAACGGCAAAACTTTGTTGTTAGTCTTGGATAGAGTGAAGAGGGATTGGAAGACTTATCAGTTTTTATTGCTGTCTGTGCCCCCTTCACCCCCTCTATTTGTCCTGTTTACTCTTATCATTGAAAGTGAAAGTAAAACCACAAATTTTGTGTTGACCCCATGTAGAGGGGAAATCTTCCAGTGGGCAAACAAGTTCTGGTGACCTGGGGGGACCCCAAGAAGTTCCCTTAATTTCCCTTCCTGTTTGGCTATCGGACAGGAAGTGAAGGAAAATCTCTGCAATAGGACACAGATCGTGAAAAAATAAATACAAATCTGAGAGGAGTTATAACCCTCCATTACTCTATCCAAAATGGGGGGAAAAAAAAAAAAAAAAAAAGTTTTGCCTATAGTTTTACTTTAAACCCCCCCCCCCCCTAGATGTTCCCAGCCAGAGTCATTAGTACAGTGACTGTGTATAATATCACTGATGTCAGTGGTAGTTGGTCAGTTCCCACTCAGTGTCCATCAGTGCCAGATTGACCGCCGCATTACTGCAGTCCCATTATAGGTCGCTGATCACTACCATTAGAAGTGTAAAAAACAATATTTCATAGTTTTTAGCAAACCAATCAATATACACTTCTTGGGATTTTTTTTTTTTTTTTTACTGAAGACATGTAGCAGAATACATTTTGTCAAAAATGTATGAAGAATAGAGGTCGGCCGATATATCGGCCGATATTTGGCCATTTTTGATAAATTGGCATCGGCCGATTATTATCAAAATTAGGCCGATATTTTACACTAACCGCCGCTCCTCCTCATTTCTCCACACTCAGCGGCTCTGGCAGTATCAAGCGCCGCGCTGAGTGTGTCAAACTGACATGTAACAGAGGAAGGAGAGAGGAGCTGTCAGCTCGATGTCGGGGGTGGGCGGGACCCAGCAGCTATATTACACCAGCCAATGGGATGGTATCTGGGCGGGCCACTACGTGTATGTGGCCCCGCCCCCTCCTAAAGCAGCCCAATCATTGGCTGGTGTAATTTATCTGCTGGGTCCCGGGTCCCGCCCACCCCCACATCGAGCTCATTCTGACAGCTCTCTTTCCTCTCGTCAGTTTCACACAGTTACACTCGTCTTAGTGTGAAACCTACCAGTGCCATCTGTCAGTGCCAGTAAGTGCCATCTGTCAGTGCCACCAGCCACCGCCAATCAGTTCCATCTGTCAGTGCCACCGCCAATCAGTGCCAACTGTCAGTGTCACCAGCGTCACCCGCCACTGGCAGCCAGTGTCACCGCCAATCAGTGCCACCTGCCAGTGCCAACCAGTTCCAATTGCCAGTGCCACCTACCAGTGCCACCTGTCAGTTCCAAACCAGTGCCACCTGTCAGTTCCAAACCAGTGCCACCTGTCAGTTCCAAACCAGTGCCATCTGTACTGAGGACATCAAGTGTGTGCTAGAGTGACAGGAGTAAGCAGGAAGGAGTGGAGTGGGTGAGGTTTTTTTTTTTACATCGGCCCAAAATATCGGCCACAAAAATCAGCATCATACATCGGCCGCCCCAATTTCTAAATATCGGCATCGGCCAGAGAAAAACCAATATCGGTCGACCTCTAATGAAGAATTTTGTTTTGTTTTTTATTGGATATGTTTGATAGCAGAAAGTAAAAAAAAAAAAAAAAAATATATATATATATATATATATATATATATATATATATATATATATATATATATATATATATATATTTTTTTTTTTTTCAAACGTTTTCTGTCTTTTTTGTTTATATAATAAAAAATAAAAACCACAGCGGTGATCAAATACCACCAAAAGAAATCTCTCTATTTGTGTGGAAAAAAATATAAGTTCTGTTGGGGTACAGTGCTGTATGACAATTACCAGTTTAAAGCGGAGCTCCACTCAAAAGTGGAACTTCCACATTTGGCACCTTTCAGGGGGGGAGGGGGAACGGGTACCTGTTTTTGACGGGTACCATTTCCCACTTCCAGAGGCGGCGCCATCTCTCGGGAGTTCGGCCCCCCCTCCTTCCTCCGCGGCCAGGCCAATTAGAAAGCGCAGCACTTCGCGCATGTGCAGTAGGGAGCCGGCAGCGAAGCCGAAATGCTTCACTGCCGGGTTCCCTTATTTGGAATAGCGACTGCTGCACACGACAGCCAATCTGAAGATCGGCCGGGGCGCCGACATCGCGGGCTCCCTGAACAGGTTAGTGTCCCAATATTAAAAGTCAGCAGCTGCAGTATTTGTAGCTGCTGACTTAATTTTTTGTGATGGGGGGGGGGGGGGGGGCGGGCTGGAGCTCCTCTCTAGGTAGCGTAGTGCTAAATGTCAGAAAATGGACCGGTCGTGCCGAGTCGAGCATTTTGCAGCATGGCCCTGTTGAATGTGGTGTGCCTGTCAACTTGACACGCCGTGCTAAATTGGCTGCAACGCCGCAACATGTCAACATTCCCTTCTGGCTGTATATTAGACTTGGGAGATTTTAAAACTTTGGCTCAACCATCTGTTTTTACCACTCTGGCCACCAATGTGAAAGGGACCTTATTGTGCATGCTCAGTAACTTAAAAAAAAAAAAAAAAAAAGAAAGGGTGATGCAATGATCAAGGGAGCCAGTCTAGTCTTCCGGATAGAACATCTAGATGTGGAACTGTCCTGGAAATCCAGGATCGTTGACATCTATGTTTATAGCTGAAATCTGGGCACAGAAATCTCATTTAAATATATTAACTGCAAAGGGGAAGAAAAATCCTTGATGGTGTGTACCAAATGCTGTTCCAAACTCCGTTATTATGTTGTAAGTAAAAGTATCGCCTGCAATTCATAAAGGAAATGGTTCGCTTTGGGCCAGGTTTACCCAAGGAACTATTTAAAGTGAAAGTAAACCTGAAGTTAGGCTTTAACATACAATGTCTTGACATCCTTAAAGCTTAACTCTGGGCACAAAAAAATTCATCTTAAATATATTCCTCAATAGCCACAAACATATGAATCCAGGTCGAACACCAGATAGCTTTGCAAACCTAGACATTACCTTGTAAAAGTAGCAGTGACCTCATCACTGGGCTGTACAAATCCTGTGCAGAGAGCAGAGCTGTGGGAGGGACCCAGCAGGCTCCACCCAATACAGGCTTCCTGCAGAAAACTGCAGGAGGGGGCGGAGACAAGACCAGTCACACTGCACAAGGAGAGAGAGCAGCACTGACCGGTCTTTATTACAGAAAGTATTACACTGGCCTACTGAACAGATCTAACCACTTGACCTCCGGAAGATTAACCCTCCTTCATGATTAGGCTATTTTTTGCTATACGGCACTGCGTCATTTTGACTGACAGTTGCGCAGTCATGCAATGCTGCACCCAAATAAAATGTGTGTAATTTTTTTCCCAGAAATAGAGCTTTTATTTGGTGTTATTTTAGCACCTCTGCGGTTTTTTATTTTTTGTGCTATAAACAAAAAAAGCCAGACCATTTTGGGGGAAAAAAAAAAAATATGTTACTTTTTGCTATAAAACATCCAATAAAAAAATCGAATTTCTTCATAAATTTAGGCCAATATGTATTCTGCTACATATTTTTGGTTTGTACAAAGATATCACGTCTGCAAACTATGGTGTATATACACTGGAGTTTTTTAATTTATTTTATTTTTTAATGTTATTAATGGCGACGATCAGCGACTTACAGTGGGACTTATGCGGCAGACAACCAGACACTAACTGACACTTTGCGGGAACCAGTGACACTAATGAAGTGATCAGTGCTAAAAATATGCACTGTCACTGTACTGATGACACTGGGTGGGAAGGAGTTAAACATAGGGTGATCAAAGGGTTAACTGTGTACCTAGCCAGTGTTTTTGTGTACTGTTAGGTGCTTTTACTAAGGGAAGATATGGATTTTATTCCCTGCTTTGCAGGGATACAAAATCCATGCCTTCCCCCGTCAGACTGGAGTTCTGCCTTGTTTACATAGTCAGAGCCTCGTTCTGTGTCTCTGCCCGATGATTTGCAGGTGCCCCGCACCCACAGATCAGCTTCTGCTGTGAATAATCACAGCAGAAGCGGCCCGCTGGCGGTGCGCGGGTGCCCCCTGCAGGCGGACGTGCAGAATCACATTATATATATATTAGGGCAGGGCTTGACAAATTTGCTTGGAATCTAGGAGCCAGCTAAAAAAGTTAGGAGCCAGGAACGCGCCATGTCCCGCCGAGCTCGCGCGCAGAAGCGAACGCATACGTGAGTAGCGCCTGCATATGAAAGCGGTGTTCAAACCACACATGTGAAGTATCGCCGTGATCGGTAGATCAAGAGCAATAATTCTAGCCCTAGACCTCCTCTGTAACTCAAAACATGCAACCTGTAGAATTTTTTAAACGTCGCCTATGGAGATTTTAAAGGGTAAAAGTTAGTCGCCATTCCACGAGCGGATGCAATTTTGAAGCGCGACATGTTGGGTATCAATTTACTCGGCGTAACATTATCTTTCACAATATAAAAAAAAATTGGGCTAACTTTACTGTTGTTTTATTTTTTTATAAAAAAAAAGTGTATTTTTTCCCAAAAAAAGTGCGCTTGTAAGACCGCTGCGCAAATACGGTGTGACAGAAAGTATTGCAATGACCGCCATTTTATTCTCTAGGGTGTTAGAATAAAAAATATATATAATGTTTGGGGGTTATAATTAGAGGGAAGGAGATGGCAGTGAAAACAGACAAGGAAACAACATTAGCATTGCTGCTTGTCCTGTCATACCAACGGCCACCACAAGATGGCGCTAGATCACAGAAGGATGCATAGGCCTGCAGAAGGCCGCAAAGCCGCGGCCTCAATTACCGGCCGGCGCGGCCCGACGCGATCCCGCGGCGCGGAGGGGGGGGCACGGAGACACAGGATACCCCAGATGTGCTGCCCCAGGCGCCAGGTCGCCAATTCTAGTCGCAATGGCGACCTGGCGCCCAGGGTTTGTCGAGCCCTGTATTAGGGCTGTTACTGATTACAATTTTCGTGTTCGATGAATCGATTTTTTTTAATCGATTAATTTCGATTAATTATAACGCACATACAGATCCAACTACTTTCAGCTGATCTCCTTGCAGGCCGATTCCCAGTGCAGCTACCAACCACTGGAAAAATGGATAGCAGGATACAAAAAACACACAAAGGCAGCGCTCGATGGGAATAGCATTAAAACTTTTATAGTCTTCAAGTAGGTAAGAAAATAAATATTGCACTGGAGATAAAATCGATGTAGCTACATAAACTGTAAAAATAGTGCGAGTAATACCAAACGGTAGCAAAAGCAGTCATAAAAACATGTAGCCAAGTATGATACTGGTATAAAAATGTGTACAACGATACCACTGCTGAATCCAGATGAGGAGGGGTTAACATCAGTCCGTCGGCATGTAGATGTCTTGTGAAGGGAACTATCACAACTCCCAGTGGATGGCTGTAGAATCAGCCCTTGCGTGTGGCAGATAGTAAGGTCCCGCCGGCATGTTAGATATGAAGGCACAGCAAAGGAGCCCTTCAGATGGATACGGCAAGCCCAAAGAATTTTGATCGATCAAAACAATTAATCGAGGAATTAATAGTTAATTTCCACAGCCCTAATATATATATATATATATATATATATATATATATATATATATATATATATATATATAAAATTACAGTTGTGCTCATAAGTTTACATACCCTGGCAGAATTGATGGTTTCTTGGTCATTTTTCAGAGAATATGAATGAGAACACAAAAACTTCTTTCACTCATAATTAGTGTTTGGCTGAAGCCATTTATTATCAATCAACTGTGTTTACCCTTTTTAAATCATAATGACAACAGAAACTACCCAAATGACCCTGATCAAAAGTTTACATACCCCAGTTCTTAATACCGTGTATTGCCCCCTTTAACATCAATGAGAGCTTGAAGTCTTTTGTGGATGAGGCTCTTTATCTTCTCAGATGGTAAAGCTGCCCATTCCTCTTGGCAAAAATCCTCCAGTTCCTGTAAATTCTTGGGCTGTCTTGCATGAACGGCACGTTTGAGATCTCCCCAGAGGGGCTCCATGATATTGAGGTCAGGAGACTGAGATGGCCACTCCAGAAACTTCACTTTATTCTGCTGTAGCCAATGACAGGTGGACTTGGCCTTGTGTTTTGGATCATTGTCATGTTGGAAAGTCCAAGTACATGCGCAGCTTCCTGGCTGATGAATGCAAATGTTCCTCCAGTATTTGATAACATTCTGCATTCATCTTGCCAACAATTTTGACCAAATTTCCTGTGCCTTTGTAGCTCACACATCCCCAAAACATCAGCAATCCACCTCCGTGTTTCACAGTAGGGATGGTGTACCTTTCATCATAGGCCTTGTTGACTCCTCTCCAAATGTAGTGTTTATGGTTGTGGCCAAAAAGCTAAATTTTGGTCTCCACTCACTTCAAATGACTTTGTGCCAGAAGGTTTGAGGCTTGTCTCTGTGCTGTTTGGAGTATTGTAAGCGGAATACTTTGTGGCATTTACATAGTAATGGCTTTTTTCTGGCGACTCGACCATGCAGCCCATCTTTCTTCAAGTGCCTCCTTATTGTGCATCTTGAAACAGCCACACCACATGTTTTCAGAGAGTCCTGTATTTCACCTGAAATTATTTGTGGGATTTTCTTTGCATCCCAAACAATTTTCCTGGCAGTTGTGGCTGAAATTTTAGTTGGTCTACCTGACTGTGGTTTGGTTTCAACAGAACCCCTCGTTTTCTACTTCTTGATTAGAGTTTGAAGACTTCTGATTGGCATTCTCAATTCCTTGGATATCTTTTTATATCCCTTTCCTGTTTTATACAGTTCAACTACCTTTTCCCACAGATCCTTTGACAATTATTTTGCTTTCCCCATGACTCAGAATCCAGAAACCTCAGTACAGCACTGGATGAAAGATGCAAGGGTCTGTCAGGAGTCCAGAAACTCATTGACCTTTTATACACACACACTAATTACAAGCAAACAGATCACAGGGGAGGATGGTTACCTTAAATAGCCATTCAAACCCCTTTGTGTCAACTTGTGTGCATGTTATCAGGCCAAAATCACCAGGGTATGTAAACTTTTGATCAGGGTCATTTGGGTAGTTTCTGTTGTCTTTATGATTTAAAAAAAGTAAACAGTTGATTGATAATAAATTGCTCCAGCCAAACACTAACCATGTGTGAAAAATGTTTGTGTTCTCATTCATATTCTCTGAAAAATTGCCAAGAAAGTCATAAATTCTGCCAGGGTATGTAAACTTATGAACACAACTGTATATGTAATTCTGCACAGGAGAGCCTCCCTGTAGCGCTAAAAAGGGTTAAAAACGCCCGCAATAACGCTTCTTTGTGGCATTTTGGAGGCGCTACCCCGTTGATTTCAATGGGCAGGGGTGCTATAGGATCGGTATTTTTACCGCTCCTATCGCGCCTCAAAGATGCGGCTTGCAGGAGTTTTTTTACCCTCCTGCAAGCGCAACTCTCCAGTGTGAAAGCCCTCAGGCTTTCACACTGGATACACAAAGTAGCAGCTTTTTTAGGGCGCTTTTTAGGCGCTATTTTTTTTAGCGCAATGGCGCCTGCAAAGCGCCTCAGTGTGAAAGGGGCCTAAATCTTTTTTTATAGGGCGGTCAGTAACTGGCTAGAAGAAATGCGCAAAGCACACAAGATTTAGGCAGAAATACACCTGACTCTTGTAGTTCGATAAGATTGGCTTATCCCAGAGTTCAATGTTACTACCGACTTCAAGAAAAATTATTAGGTTACAAATGAAGCATTCAGAAATGAGCTACATTTCTTTATATTGATAAAAAGCTCACATGAAGCCCCATCCTATGTCCTGACCCATGCCTGAATTCTGCACCTTTTGTCTACTAATCATTTATCAATTTATGCAATATGCCATTACCAGAGCTACAGCGAGGAGAGTGCACATAGAAATGTGACTGCTACTCTTGTTTGTTTTTTTTTTTTCCTATTTCAGAAGCCAGGATAGATGATCCCATTGAAATAATGATCCGTTTAAACAATAGTATACATTTTTCAGGTCACGTGTGAATCTAGCTGAATAGAAGACGGGCAGTGCACTAGAACCTGATGATTGTGTGTTTTTCTGGGAGGCTGCACTGGTCCTGTTCAGAAATGCCGGCTATGCATGTCATATTGCTGGCAATGGAGAGAAATGCCCATTAATCTAGAACACTAGACAGGATATTTGACAGTTTGCATTCCTTGGCCTGCTGCAGAAGTTAATCTGGCTCCGGGGAAATCATGGCAGATAACTTTCCTAGCAACGCAATTGAATGTTTTCTGTTGTAGATATTCCCAAAGCTCACATGAAGCTCATCTCTAGGCAAATGAACACCTAAACCGTTATAGATTCATATGAAATAGATTTTTACATCTCCCTGGCATGACTGGCAGAAATCTGTTTTTGTTATCTTGCTACAGCTCCTATTGTATGATTGCACAGCAGAAATCAGGTTCTGTGCCCCCCCAACTGCATTTCATGGTGTTGTCGGGCTAATTTGTTTTCAGGCACTGGAAGATGGGGAGGCAGGCAGCCTAGTCAGTGAGTAGTCATGTGTTACCAGTGGAAACAAGTTACAGAGGATGGTCAGAGACCGCAGACAGGCTGCAGAGGCTTGCCAGAGAGACTGCGTGCGGCTGAGGCTGGCCAGGGAGACTGCGTGCGGGCGGGTGGCAGAGGCTGTCCAGAGAAACTGCGGGCGGGCGGGTGGCAGAGGCTGGCCAGAGAGTCTGCGTGCGGGCGGGCGGCAGAGGCTGGCCAGAGAGTCTGCGTGCGGGCGGGCGGGTGGCAGAGGCTGGCCAGAGAGACTGCGTGCAGGCAGGCGGGCGGCAGAGGCTGGCCAGAGAGACTGCGTGCGGGCGGCAGAGGCTGGCTAGAGACTGTGTGCGGGCGGCAGAGGATGGCCAGGGAGACTGCGTGCAGGCAGGCGGGCGGCAGAGGCTGGCCAGCGACTGCGTGCGGGCGGGCGGCAGAGGATGGTCCGATCTCCTCTAGGTTCAGCTGCAGGGGCAAGTGACGGGTTCCAGATTTAAAGTAGATGTAAAGCCTGTCATTTTTGTTTGCTAAAGCACTGGGTATCATTACACTAATTTAACTTTTTATAATTTAAAATACAGTTTTCACCTTTTTTCATCCTTTGTTACATCTCGGTGCTGCTGATCAGCCACTTTCTGCCTACAATGCACTCCAGCGATGGCTGTATGGAATTTCTCTGGGCAGGATTTTTAACACTGACCGCAGAGGAGCATGCTTGTGTAATGCGCCACTTGTAGCCATCGGAACCCCCTATGACAGGGTGACAATGCAGGAGACAGTGACAGAGTGTTGTCAACCTATAACAGGAAGTGCCTGGACAAGGACCTTCATGGCAGGATCACCAGGAACTATTTTCACAAAATCTGCAGTTTTAAAAATCTTGACATTGTAAAATGACATGCTGAAGTTTTAAAGTTTCCTCATTCCATGCAAAACTTAAGTCTTTTTGGACTTTATTTTAGATATTGTCCAAAGCTGTCAGGTTCAGCAGGCTTTTCAGGCTGCTTCTGTGCAGGGATTCAGCGTCTTGACCAGCACCACAGATGATCAGTTTACACTGAGCCCAACCTTAACCTTGATCTCCTCCTTTATTTTTTATTTCCAGACCCATTACTTTGGCCTCTGGTTTGTCGTGAAGAACCAGCATACGCGATGGGTGGAGCTGGAGAAACCTTTGAGGAAACAGCTAGACAAGTTCTCGGTGGATCCCATGCTGTACTTTGGCGTTATGTTCTATGTGCCGAGCGTTTCTTGTCTAAACCAGAGTGTCACCAGGTAGGTGAGATTTCCTATCCGGAGGAGCTTACCGTTATTTTACTCCCTGTCTTAAAAATATAAAAATAAATGTAACTCACAAAAAAATATATAAATTGGCATTACGAAAGTTTGACTGTGGTTCCATATTCACAATGGTCTGTGCATGGATTTCCATCTCCGGAGTAGATAGTTACATTATGTGGTACAAGGACACGGATAATGTACATTTAAATGAATTCCAGGTAAGGATTTCATACATACCGTATTTATCGGCGTATAACACGCACCCCAAGTTTAGGAGGGAATTTTAAGGAAAAAAAACTTACATTTAAATGCAGCATGCAGCCTTGCCCAGTGTCCATCTGTCCATCTGCAGCCTTGCCCAGTGTCCATCTGTCCATCTGCAGCCTTGCCCAGTGTCCATCTGTCCATCTGCAGCCTTGCCCAGTGTCCATCTGTCCATCTGCAGCCTTGCCCAGTGTCCATCTGCAGCCTTGCCCAGTGTCCATCTGCAGCCTTGCCCAGTGTCCATCTGTCCATCTGCAGCCTTGCCCAGTGTCCATCTGTCCATCTGCAGCCTTGCCCAGTGTCCATCTGTCCATCTGCAGCCTTGCCCAGTGTCCATCTGTCCATCTGCAGCCTTGCCCAGTGTCCATCTGCAGCCTTGCCCAGTGTCCATCTGCAGCCTTGCCCAGTGTCCATCTGCAGCCTTGCCCAGTGTCCATCTGCAGCCTTGCCCAGTGTCCATCTGCAGCCTTGCCCAGTGTCCATCTGCAGCCTTGCCCAGTGTCCATCTGCAGCCTTGCCCAGTGTCCATCTGTCCATCTGCAGCCTTGCCCAGTGTCCATCTGCAGCCTTGCCCAGTGTCCATCTGCAGCCTTGCCCAGTGTCCATCTGTCCATCTGCAGCCTTGCCCAGTGTCCATCTGCAGCCTTGCCCAGTGTCCATCTGCAGCCTTGCCCAGTGTCCATCTGCAGCCTTGCCCAGTGTCCATCTGCAGCCTTGCCCAGTGTCCATCTGCAGCCTTGCCCAGTGTCCATCTGTCCATCTGCAGCCTTGCCCAGTGCCTTTGCGATCGTGTCAGTCCCGGCGTTTTTTTAAATTTGGCGCCGATTTCTGTGGAGAGGAGCGAGCGGGGCCGAGTGTACTTCGGCTAGACTCGGCTCCTCTCGCAGTCCCGCCCATCTCCACTGACTGCGCCGCTGACGGAGAAAGCCGAGTGTACTTCGGCTAGACTCGGCTCTGTTCACAGTCACAGGCAGGACTGCGAGAGGAGCCGAGACTAGCCAAAGTACACTCGGCTTTCTCTATGTCAGCGGCGCAGTCAGAGATGGGCGGGACTGCGAGAGGAGCCGAGTAAAGCCGATTGTACTTCGGCTTCGGCTCCGCTCGCTCCTCTCGCTCGTTTTTCAGCAGGGGTATAACACGCACCCACGATTTTCCCCTGATTTTAAGGGGAAAAAAGTGCGTGTTATACGCCGATAAATACGGTAGTTACATTGGTCATTGGGACAAATGGAGAGGGGGGTTTTTGTCAGCAGATAACAATAAACAGGAGTTGTAACCCTTGCGCTGTAGGTAACCCAAGAGAGGTGGAGATCTACCTAAAACATGGAAAACCGATCAAAAATCACCAGGGTGCAGCTTTTTTTTTTTTTTTAACCTAGCAAGGCCCCAGTAAAAAGTAAAGAAGATTTGAAGAGGTCAGTGGTAAGTATCCCAGAGTGTAAGGGTCAATGGCAAGTAGTGCAGGGGTCAGTAGTAAGTAGTGCAAAGTGCAGGGGTCATTGGTAAGTATCAGTGAGTGGAAGGATCAGTTGTAAGTAGTGCAGGGGTCGGTGGTAAGTGATGCTAATGCATGGGCCAGTAGTAAGTAGCGCAGAGTTTGGGGATCAGTGGTAAGTAGCGCTAATGTAGGGGTCAGTAGTAAGTGCCGCAAAGTTCAGGAATCAGTGGTAACTTGTGCAGGGGTCAGTAGTAAGCAGTAGCATAGAGTGCAGGGGTCAGCAGTAAATATAAGACTGTAGGGGTCAATGGTGAATAGCGAAGGGGTCTGTAGTAAGAAGCGCAGAATGCAGGGGTCAGTGGTATACTAGAGTATGTAGTACGTAGCGCAAGGGTCAGTAGTAAGTATCGCAGATTTCTGTGGTTAGTGGTAAGTAGGGCAGAGTGCAGGGGTCAGTAGTAAATAACACATCTCCCTCCTACAAGCAGAAAATGCAACCCCCCCCAGTACAACAATCCTCCCCGCTAAGCCAAGATCACTCAAGGCACATATTCCCCTCCCCCCTGTATAATCCACTCACCAGACCTCCGATGCAGTGACACCCGGCAGAGTGAGGGAAGTCCAACACCCGGTGTCCTATCACATGTAAGAGCTGATGAGCAGCCTTCCCTCTACCCTGCAATGCCTATTGCCACTCTGATCCCAAAGGCAGTAGCTGGGGTCAGGAGTTGGCAGCAAGGCAGGGTGCGATCTACCAGTTATATGGCTCAGATCGATCGATTGCTGATCCCCGCTTTACACTATATCCCCCCTAATCCCTGTCCCTTACACTAAGGTCAGCTCTAGCAGTAAATGAATCCTTTGTTTGGTATTCTCACTGATCCACGACAAGAGTCTTAGAAAGCATTTCAGCGAAGACGAAGCTTCCTTTGTACGGGAAGGGCTATTATTTAATTTCACGCTCTCAACAGATTTCTGGGAAGGAATAACATCTAATTGCAGAATGGCTTGTGGAACAATTATATGCATTGTAATGCATTTTTAATGATAGTCTAGTTCTATGTGTGTGTATGGATAGATTTATTTTTCTGTATAGACATAGGACAGCCATATTTTGTGCATTACATATGCAGGTTTTCTTAAGTGTTACTAAACCCACAACAGTAAAATCCGTCTGTATGCAGTAAAGCATGCTTGTTATACTCACTGTGAACCTAAGGGGCTAATCCTGCGCGTTTTGTAAATATGCTGTTTGATCATGTCTTCTTCTATCCTCCCCTTCTTTTACTGTCCCCAATCCATCTGCTGATAGTACAGAGCCGTGGAGGCACTCTGCACATGTTCAGATTGGTGTGTATGGCTAGAAAGGTATTTTTATTTTATTTTTTCCTTGGGAGGGTGCATGTGATCAGCACAGGGCCCATCAGCACTGTCCAGACAGAGGGTCAGGTGTCCTGCAGCCTCATAGGACATTCAGAGGAGAATGAAAACTCCTCCTACAAGCTTTAACCAGACACTGATAGAAATCACAAGACTGCTATATACTGCTGATGAGAAAAGGTATTTGTCAGTTTATATTTACTAAAATAATTGCATTTCCATGTTCTGTGTACTGTGGGAGACCAGATATAGTGAATGCAGGCTCCTGGGTCTACAAACATTTTAATAGCCCTTTGGGGGTTTTGTCTGTGCATTATCAGTCATGTCCATCACAACTGACAAAAACTGAACTCTGTAACTAAGCTTATCTCAACAGTCATTGGGCGAGGGTGTCATCACATTATCTGATCTACAGGTGACCTGTAGAGGGAGCGATTACTAATCTTCATACAAAATGCAGTAGTCAAAATTTGGAACAGCAAACAAGTCAAGCAGAAGGAGCAAAAAGCGGTTTTCCTTCTCAATCCACATAACGTGTTTCATCAGAAGGGGATGCCGCTGCTTGTGCAGGCTCCTGTCGCCTTCTCAATCATCCATACAAAAAAGAAGAAAATGGTGCCCAGTCTCTAATTTTCTGTATGTCCTATATTTATTCTCCGGCTTACATACAAGACATAGTAGAAGTATCACCTTTTTACTAGAGTGCCTTGAAAAAGTATTCATACCCCTTTAAAATTGTCCACATTTTGTCATTTTACAACTAAAAACACGATTGACCAACACAAAGTGCCACATAATTCTGAAGTGGAAGGAAAATTATAAAAGGTTTTCAATTGTTTTACAAATAAATATGTGAAAGGTGTGGTGTACATTTGTATTCAGCCCCCCTGAGTCAATACTTTGTAGAACCGCCTTTCACTGCAATTACAGCTGTAAGTCTTTTTGGGGATGTCTCTACCAGCTTTACACATCTAGAGTGACATTTTTTCCCATTTTTCTTTGCAAAATAGCTCAAGCTCTGTCAGATTGGATGGAGAGCGTCTGTGAACAGCAATTTTCAAGTCTTGCCACAGATTCTCTATTGGATTTAGGTCTGGACTTTGACTGGGCCATTCTAACACATTAATATGCTTTGATGTAAACCATTCCATTGTATCTCTGGCTGTATGTTTAGGGTGGTTTTCCTGCTGGAAGGTGAACCTTCACCCCAGTCAAGTCTATTGCAGACTCTAATGCCGCGTACACACGACCGTTTTTAATGACGAGAAAAATGCAATTTTTTAAAATGGTCAATAAAAATGATCGTGTGTGGGCTTCAGAGCATTTTTCACGACGTGAAAAATGGCCATGGAGAAATTGGAACATGCTCTAATTTTTCACGTCGTTTTTCACATCGTCGTTTTTCTCGTCATGAAAAACAGCCGTGTGTGGGCTTTAACGACGTGAAAAAAAATGCGCATGCTCAGAATCGAGTATGAGACGGGAGTGCTCGTTCTGGTAAAACTAGCGTTCGTAATGGAGATGACACATTCGTCACGCTGTAACGGACTGAAAAGCACGAGGCTGAAAAGCGCGAATCGACGCTCAACAAACTTTACTAACATGAAGGGTGGCGCCATCAGAATGGAACTTCCCCTTTATAGTGCCGTCGTACGTGTTGTACGTCACCGCGCTTTACTCAAGCATTTTTTTCCACGATAGTGTGTAGGCAAGGCAGGCTTAAAAAGAATTGCGTCGAGAAAAATGCAGTTTTTTTTCAATGACATTAAAAACGGTTGTGTGTACGCGGCATAACAGGTGTTCTTCTAAGATTGCCCTGTATTTGGCTCCATCCATCTTCCCATCAACTCTGACCAGCTTCCCTGTCCCCGCTGAAGAAAAGCATCTCCACAGCATGATGCTGCCACCACCATGTTTCACAGTGAGAATGGTGTGTTCAGGGTGATGTGCAGTGTTAATTTTCTGCCACACATAGCATTTTGCTTTTAGGCCAAAAAGTTCAATTTTGGTCTCATCTGACCAGAGCATCTTCTTCCACATGTTTGCTCTGTCCTCTACATGGCTTCTCGCAAACTGCAAATGGGACTTCTTATGGCTTTATTTCAACAATGGCTTTCTTCCTTCCACTCTTCCATACAGGCCAGATTTGCACGACTAATAGGTGTCCTGTGGACAGATTCTCCCATCTGAGCTGTGGATCTCAGCAGCTCCTCCAGAGTTACCATGGGCCTCTTGGCTGCTTCTCTGATTAATGCTCTCCTTGCCCGGCCTGTCAGTTTAGATGGAAGGCCATGTCTTGGTAGGTTTGCAGTTGTGCCATACTCTTTCCATTTTCGGATTATAGATTGAACAATGCTCCATGAGATGTCCAAAGTTTGGGATATTTTTTTTATAACCTAACCCTGCTTTAAACTTCCCCAAAACGTTATCCCTGACCTGTCTGGTGTGTTCCTTCATGATGCCGTTTGTTCATGAAGGTTCTCTAACAAAACTCTGAGGGCTTCACAGAACAGCTGTATTTATAGTGAGATTAAATTATACACGTGGACTCCTATTTACTAATTTGACTTCTGAAGGCAAATGGTTCCACTAGATTTTAGTTGGGGATATCAGAGTCAAGGGGGCTGAATACAAATGCACGCCACACTTTTAACATATTTGTAAAAAAAAATGTGGAAACCCATTTATCATTTTCTTTCCACTTCACAATTATGTGCCACTTTGTGTTGGTCTATCACATAAAATCCCAATAAAATACATTTACGTTTTTGGTTGTAACATGAAAAAATGTGGAAAATTTCAAGGGGTATGAATACTTTTTCAAGGCACTGTATGCCAGAGAAGAAATTATGACATTTAGAGCTCAGAGACTTTGATGCCATATTTTTCTTTTTGTTCAGCAAACAAAGGTGTAAAAGTCATAGAAATTATTATTATTTTCGGTAAAGGTTTCTGTAACAGGCCCCAGATAGGTTTTTATATTCTGTTTTTTTTTTTTATTTTTTTTATTTTGCTATGCCCACTAAAGTGCAGGTGCCTTGTGCTTCCTGCCATAAAAGTTGAAGTAGTTATAAAGGCTTCCCCCTCCGCCTAAAATAAGAAGTTATACTTGCCTGCTCTGTGCCAATGGTATTGCACAGAGCTATCTCTTACCTCCTCCCTCCTCCTGGGCTCCCCCGTTTTTTATGATGTCCACTTCCCATCTTCTGCAAGTGTCCCGTAGCAAACCGGCTGCCATGGGGGCACTCGTGCGGGTTTGCTCCCAAGCTGGGCTTAGTGTGTCTATAGGCGCACACACACAGCCCGGCTCAGCCCCGCTCCCTCCTCACAGGATTTGATTTACAGCAGCAGGAGCCAATGGCCTCACCTATCACTGCCAAATCACAAGGTAGGAATTGGGAGGATAAAAACACAGGTGCAGCAAACAGATATATCCAGGCATGGAATCCGAAGAAAGGCGTTCTGGCTCAGTGTCCTCCACCCACCGTAGTCAGTATATAACGATAAGAAGAGCCGGCAACTCTGGTATCCGTGTTGAAATCTTTATTGGCTACATGGTAGTGATATTAAAAAAATTAACGCGTTTCGGCGAGGAGCCTTAATCACAGCATAGTACATACTGAAAAAGTCAGGACCTGTATGCATACCCCACACACATACAAATTGATAAACAATTAAAATCAAGATCAGGAAGGAAAGCAGTGCTGGGCAACAATGGAACATTCTAAAGGACAGATATAAAAACGCCCATTGTTTCCCAGCAATGCTTTCCTTGTTTTTCTATCTGATCTTGGTTTTAATTGGTTTTTCATCAATTTGTATATGTGTGGGGTATGTATATATGTCCTGACTTTTTCAGTATATACTATGCTGTGATTATGGCTCCTTGCCGAAACGCGTTGGCTCTTAATATCGCTACCATGTAGTCAATAAAGGGTTCAACACGAATACAAGAGTTGAAGGCTCTAATTATTGCCCTGTACTGACTGCAGTGGAAGGAAACTGTGAGTGAAAGTGCTGCAGATTAAGATCAGGTCCTCTCCCCAGGGCTGTGCTGTGAGACGGAGCTGTGTATATCTTAGAAAAGGATGAACAGGAACCCAAATCCTTTTGGCAGGTTTGTGTATTTGGCTGTTTGCCTGAAGTTCAGCTTTAAGTGGAGTATAAGGCCCCTTTCACACTGAGGCGTTTTTACTGCGCTTTCGCGGCAAAAACAGCGCTGTAAAAATGCCTGAAATAATCCTGCCCCATCATTCACACTGAGGCGTTTTGCTGGCTGTGCGTTGGAAAAAATCCTGCAAACAGCTTTTTTGGAGCATCTTTGGGGCGCATAAAATAGCGCTGTAAAAACGCCTATCCCCATTGAAATGAATGAGTACCGCTGTAAAAACGCGGTAAAAAACACCCAGAAGCTGTGGGAAGGTCACATGACCGCAGTAGAGTGGAGGATTGTGGGATACCAAATAATCCTTTTTACCGCAAAAACGTGGTAAAAACGCATAGGCGTTAACGCTATTTTTACCGGGGCGCGGTAAAAAATTTCCTCTTTTTTTGCGTTTTTTCAACGCCTCAGTGTGAAAGGGGCCTAACTTTTTCTTGTGCAGATTCTATCGCTGATTTAAGGCCTTTATGGATTGATTTATTTACCTATTGCAGGTATTTGTATACTGTAGCGCCCTCAATGTATGCAGCACTTTATAAGCAATATTGAAATCCTTTTATAGCTTCCCTTTTAATTTTGTAGCTGTTGAGAGGAATGCAGCTTTACCCGGGGCTGATGTGTGCATTGTTGGTGAATTCGGGTCTTTACAAGCATTTTGAATGAGATTATCCTTGTGTATTGTGTTCCCTACAAACCGCAAACTGAACAATCCCCATTGAAGCCATGCAAATCAGTCCCAGCGCGGATGGTGGCGATTTCTTTCCTCGCCGCGTACTACATATTAGCTCTGATGAAATTATAGGTTGCGATTAGGGAATGCCTTGTGCTGCCGATCCTCTCCCTGTAATTTGCTCTAATGAATGCGGAGGTTGGAGGGCAGAAAGTTAGCTTCAGGTTGGAGCTTGCCGTCTCCTGCGAGCGTGCTGCTACTGGCTTCTCCTCGCATACTTCACGTGGAAGGTTTATTTTCTAACAAATAGTGGCCTTTTAGGGTGAAAAAAAAAAGCTCCGTCCCTCTCTGCAAAGGCAAACACTAAGATTCCAGCCTGACTGCTGGAAATAGTCTTTGTTTATTCTGGAATACAAGCAGACGGCTGTAGGGAATCCAAGATCGGCACAGAGAAGCGTGTTAAAAAATGCCTGCATGCCTTGGCAAGACTTGGCTGAGCAGGCCAGAGACACGAATGGAGAACGCAGTGCTGAACTGAGCTTTTGGAAGATACCCAGACATGAGTGCCTTGCTCTTAAAACTGAAGTTTAATATACTTATACAGTGCTTTGAAAAAGTATTCATACCCCTTGACATTTTCCACATTTTGTCATGTTACAACCAAAAACGTAAATCTATTTTATTGGGGTTTTATGTGATAGACCAACACAACGTGGCACATAATTGTGAAGTGGAAGGAAAATTATAAATTGTTTTCCAAATTTTTTTTACAAATAAATGTGAAAAGTGTGGCGTACATTTGTATTCAGCCCCCCCGAGTCAATACTTTGTAGAATCACCTTTCTCTGCAATTACAGCTGCAAGTCTTTTTGGGGATGTCTCTACCAGCTTTGCACATCTAGAGAGTGACATTTTTGCCCATTCTTCTTTGCAAAATAGCTCAAGTTCTGTCAGATTGGATGGAGAGCGTCTGTGAACAGCAATTTTCCAGTCTTGCCACAGATTCTTAATTGGATTTAGGTCTGGACTTTGGGCCATTCTAACACATGAATATGCTTTGATCTAAACCATTCCATTGTGTAGCTCTGGCTGTATGTTTAGGGTCAATGTCCTGTTGGAAGGTGAACCTTCCCACCAGTCTCAAGTCTTTTGCAGACTCTAACAGGTTTTCTTCTAAGATTTCCCTGTATTTGGCTCCATCCATCTTCCCATCAACTCCGACCAGCTTCCCTGTCCCTGCTGAAGAAAAGCATCCCCGCAACGTGATGCTGCCACCACCATGTTTCACGTTGGGGATGGTGTGTTCAGAGTGATGTGCAGTGTTTGGTTTTCTACCACATATATAGTGTTTTGCTTTTAGGCCAAAAAGTTAAATTTTGATCAGAGCACTTTCTTCCACATGTTTGCTGTGTCCCCCATATGGCTTTTCGCAAACTGGACTTTTTTGTGTTTGGTCTATCACATAAAATCCCAATAAAATACATTTACCGCTTTGGTTGTAACATGTGGAAAATTTCAATGGGTATGGATACTTTTTGAATACTTTTTCAAGGCACTGCATGTTGCTTTCCCTGCTTCCTTTTTTTCTACCCCCTTCAACGTACTAATTAAATTACTAAATAAAACCTTTACGTTTTCATTACATACCTTGTTTGGGAGCCGATCACATGACCAGACCAGAGAATAGGTAAGGATAAACCTCTTCCCTCAACAGCAGGAGTCTCCAAATGTTCTAAACAAAGGGCCAGTTTACTTCAGACTTTAGGGGGGGGGGGGGCAGACTGTGGCCAGTGGGAGTAGGAAATGTCCTGGTGTCAGTGGGAGTAAACACCGCCACATTTTTTGTGGGGGCATAATACTCCATCATGGGTGTCGGTGGGTGGAAGGGTGCTCATCATTGGTATCACTGGAAGGCATAGTGCTCCATCATTGGTGTAAGTGGGAAGACTAGTACCCCATCATTGGTGTCAGTGAATGGAAGGGTGCCCATCATTGGTATCGGTGGGAGGAATAGTGCCCCATTGTTGGAATATTTCCCCCCTCATGTTGGTGTCAGTTGGTGGAAGGGTGCCCCTCATTGGTGAGAAAAAAGATCACCACTCCAGGTGAGTGCAAGTAGATGGTCAGTGTCTTCCTAGGAACCAGGGTGCTGGCGATGCAATTGATGCAGAAAAAGGGCGTGTGGAATGAATGGACAGCCGCACTCCGAAAACCATGAAGGTTGCCTTTATTGGGTAAAAAAACTTACAGCACTGCAAGTCACAGCAAGAAATGGGGGGGGTACAGCCGACGCGTTTCACACTGAAAACTAGTGTTTTCAGTGTGAAACGCGTCGGCTGTATCCCCCCATTTCTTGCTGTGACTTGCAGTGCTGTAAGTTTTTTTTACCCAATAAAGGCAACCTTCATGGTTTTCGGAGTGCGGCTGTCCATTCATTCCACACGCCCTTTTTCTGCCCCTCATTGGTATCGGGTGAGATGCCTCCGCTCTATACATAGCAGGATTGCGAACTCCTGGCAGCTCGCCAGGGTGCTGCGTCACCCCCGGTTGAAAAACACTGGACTATGGGATGTGTAGTGTGCATAGAACAATGTACATGACCGCAACTAGTGTACCCTGCTTATTCCAAACCAAAGTGAATTTGAGACTGAGGTTTACGAGCTCACAGAGGGCGTTGCAAGGAGGCATAAAAAACCCCGTAAGAAACGATTTATTGAAAAATAGATACAGGGCCATTTAGGTAGTGGATGTGTATGGATCATTTGCAGAGAATATTGTTTAGTGCCAGCTGAAGAGCTTCAAAGCAGAGGGTGCAGGAACAATGCAGAGGAGTCACAAGACCCTATAGAAGAGACACAATGACACCATTTTCTTGTCTGGGCTGGCAGCCTTGAACAGTTTAATAAATGCTTATTATATAAACCAGACAACGTGCCGCCATCAATAGCACTTTCTTTTTTTTAGGTTTTGCCAAAATAACCCCATAATGGAAGAGGAGGAGCCTGTACAAATATGACTTCCTTATTAATCAGTGCAAATGACGTTGTGATGTCTGAATGCAGCCCTGGTGGTCACCAATTGCAGAGGTGACACTACAGATTGGGCTACAGATGTAAATTGGTTATTGATTCACAGGGAGGAAATGAGCCATCAGGCGCCCGCTATCCTCCACCCTGCCGTGTTATTACTACCTAGACCTGTTCCGTATTTCCTCCAACCCTGCTGGCTCTTTCAACTGTGAAATCATTCATTTTGAATGCCCTGACGCTCTCTGGCCTCCCCCTTTTAATGACTGCATTCCTGGTCTCTCCCACGGAAATTGTGCAAAACGCGCCAGCCTGTATCGGATTCCTTGCATGTTTCTTGTAGTCTCTGGTTGAAGTCGATATTTATTAGTTAACGTTTCATTGACCGTGAAATGTTTCTGATAAACAACCTGCCAGCCTTTCATGCTAGACCGGGTTTAGGGTTAATCCAGAACCTTTACTGTACAGGAAATTTCCCATATTCAGATGATGATAAAAGAACTGTACAGTATATATGTATGTGCGGTGCATTTTGTCCTTTTTTTTTTTTTTTTTTTTCTCTTTACATTTTTTAGTGGGGAATAGTTGCAGATTTTTATTAGTGTCTGTGTCCCCCTTTGGGGGGATTCTCCTTGCTTCCTGTCTTAACACAACACAACCGGAAGAAAGATGAATTCCCACACGTATACAATTCGTGTGTCCTTTTTGGAAAATGTTACATTGATAACTGTAAAAGTAGGTATATTCTGGATAAGTAGTCACCAGTTTGCAGTATGTAGTGGTAGGACAGTCGGTGATCAGTATGTAGTGGCAGGGCGGTCGGTGATCAGTATGTAGAGTGGCAGGGCGGTCGGTGATCAGTATGTAGAGTGGCAGGGCGGTCGGTGATCAGTATGTAGAGTGGCAGGGCGGTCGGTGATCAGTATGTAGAGTGGCAGGGCGGTCGGTGATCAGTATGTAGAGTGGCAGGGCGGTCGGTGATCAGTATGTAGAGTGGCAGGGCGGTCGGTGATCAGTATGTAGAGTGGCAGGGCGGTCGGTGATCAGTATGTAGAGTGGCAGGGCGGTCGGTGATCAGTATGTAGAGTGGCAGGGCGGTCGGTGATCAGTATGTAGAGTGGCAGGGCGGTCGGTGATCAGTATGTAGAGTGGCAGGGCGGTCGGTGATCAGTATGTAGAGTGGCAGGGCGGTCGGTGATCAGTATGTAGAGTGGCAGGGCGGTCGGTGATCAGTATGTAGAGTGGCAGGGCGGTCGGTGATCAGTATGTAGAGTGGCAGGGCGGTCGGTGATCAGTATGTAGAGTGGCAGGGCGGTCGGTGATCAGTATGTAGAGTGGCAGGGCGGTCGGTGATCAGTATGTAGTGGCGGGGCGGTCGGTGATCAGTATGTAGTGGCGGGGCGGTCGGTGATCAGTATGTAGTGGCGGGGCGGTCGGTGATCAGTATGTAGTGGCGTGGGGGTCGGTGATCAGTATGTAGTGGCGTGGGGGTCGGTGATCAGTATGTAGTGGCGTGGGGGTCGGTGATCAGTATGTAGTGGCGTGGGGGTCGGTGAGCAGTATGTAGTGGCGTGGGGGTCGGTGAGCAGTATGTAGTGGCGTGGGGGTCGGTGAGCAGTATGTAGTGGTGGGCCGGTCAGTAAGGAGATGAACAGAATTCCTGCTGTCAGCCACAGCCACATACCACAGGATATAAGACTTGCAGGGCTGCTATCTTTGCTGCTCCTCCATCTTCATCTGCTGGATCAGCAATAGCAGCCACCTGTGCAGTGATGAAAAGAGGTGGCCACACCCCAGTCCCACCCACGACCTTTGACTGACCCAGAAAAAGCTGTTGCGCGCCCCCTAGCTTCTGGCCCCAGGATACTTGGCACTGGGAGGATAAATCCAATCTGATCTCTGGGAGAGGAGAGAACCACAGGCAGCCCCAACTCCCCCTTCCCTGATGACCTGCGCTTCCCTATCGAGAAGTTGTGGAAACAAGTGAGGGGAAATGTTGATGTTCTGCGGGCACCTGATGTACTCCTTGGCAACCCTTTTATGTCATCATTTAGAAGAACGCGGGCGGGCGGCGCTGCACAGGGTCAGGGCTTGTATTTACAACCTGTGGCTCTTTGTAAAAATAAGGCAGGCTTGAATAAAGCTACTGGATCCACCTGCCTGCCTTTGGTACAATTTTTTGCTTTTTGCCATGGCACCCCTGCAGAGCCCAGATGGCACTCCTGGGTGCAGTGGCACAATGGATGAGAAGGGCTTTTTTGTCTATCTTGATCACATTCTACTTTTCGGAAATGTCACACTGTTGGGGGATCACGAATATTATAGTGAGGTCACCTGTATCCTCTGACTGAATACCGATAACACAACACTTGTCTTACAGGTACCAGTATTACCTCCAGTTAAGAAAGAATGTCTATGATGGTCAAGTGCACTGTACTGTGGAGCAGTACGTTCGACTAGCTGCCCTGGCCTTTCAAGGTAATGCTTTTTTTATCATAATTGTCCTTAAATGATAGAGTATTCTGGTCATGTTTTGCTTTTGTCATTCTTAAATGGGGCAAAGGAGATGTTCTGCTTATAAGCGTAGACTTGTAGGGGTTTGTTGGTTGGGGATCTCGGCAACAGTGGGGGGGCAGAGGGGTCGGTGGCCCTGGGCGTAACATTAAGGGGGGCGCATCACATGCCCGCCATCCACAGAGTCACTCCGTCCACCCTTTAGCTACACTGTCCCGTCGCCGACCTGCTTTCCCCCACTTGGACTGCGCTCTGTGACCGCCGCTCTGTGATGGACGAGGGGCGGACATGGGTGCCCTGTGATTGGCTGGCTGAAATTGTCACGTGTGGCCACGGGGCTTGTTTGTGAATGAAGGTAGCAGTCGGTGCATCATGCGCAGCACTGCTTGTTTCCAGAGTCCCGCCTTGCTGTCCAGCTACCTCTGCGCTGGCATGCTGTGTCTCTCCTCCACTCCGGATCTCCTCGAGTCCTCATTGCAACAGTGTCTGGCAGAGGCCACATAATAGCAGATGGGACTCAGGAAACTGAAAGAGGTGAGTGACGTGTTGCCAGGCCCAGGGGTGTGGACATGGTCGGGGCGGGGGGGGGGGTTGGTCCGTGTAGGTGTGGTCCGTGTAGGTGTGGTCAGTGTAGGTGTCAGGTAGGTCAATGTAGGAATCGGGTAGGTCGGTACTAGTGGAAGGGATGACTACAAGTCCATGGGTTAGGGGGCGCAAATTACTTGCCTTGGGCACTGACAACCTACGCTACGCCACTGCTCAGCAGTGAGACCCCCACCACAGTTGCCATTACTGTAATTGCCCACCTTTTATAGCCTCACTGCAGTTGTTCCCTTACATCACTATGGGATTTGGCAATGACCTAGGGGAACCTCTGCACATGGGGTGGGACACAGGTTGGAAGTGCCAAATGCTCAAAGTGATGGCAGCTGCAGCATTGCAACAGAGAGGTGATGGGACACATTGGTGATGAGATTATTTGTTGTAGGGACTTTGGTCTTTATTTTTTAACACCTTGCTTGGGTTTCTTAAAGAAAAGCATATGGTTTTAAGATGTTTAAAGCACAAAGGACTACCAACGAAGGGCCTCTTGCACCAAAGGCTGATGTGCTGGCCCAGGAATCCAAGGTCCAAGATCTCACCAACACCATCACTGAAAGGGATATAAAGTTGATGGTGATTTTAAAAGTGATTTGTAAAGGTTCACTTTGTAAAACAACCCATTCAGTTAAAAATAGAAATGAAAGGCAAAACATTTGTGTATACAAATATAAAACAAGGGAAAAAGATATTCATAATGTTTGATCACATTCCCTCTGTTATAATAGCTAGGGGGTGGAGGAACAGCAGCAGACTAAGCTTCCCAGTGAATGGCTGTGCATGGTGGGGGTGTCAAGACAAGTCTGGTCATTGGAGGACAGCACACGGAGTTCCCAGCACAGCCAGAGTCCTGACCACACTGTACTCTTCTGCTTAGTGTGGTCAGTGTTTAATAGGAAAGCAGAGGGATTGTCAGGAGCACCAGGGATTTCACACAAAGGAAGTAACACAAAAAGAACAGGATAGTTTTCATACAAGTACATGGTACAGCAGGCACCCATCAGGAATATGAAGTGTTGGGTTTACATATTCTTTATCTTTAACTCTGAAACATCTTAAAAAATACTTATTGCCAGCCTTTGGTGGTCTGACCCCGTAATGGGAAAAAAAAAAGGTTGGTTGCTATTGCAACCATCCTTCTGAAAATTCCATTGGCCCGGTCTAAATGTTTTCATTTTGAGTCACAGACCTTGGGCAAGCATCCTAATGATAGTCCTAGAAGAGTTTGAAATCCTTAACTGCTGACTTGTTCTGGCTTAGTGACTCATTGTAGGTAAAGCATCAGAAAGATAGCCAGACAAATGGCATGTTTTTTTAGAAGAGGTCCACCGTGGCAGCCTCCATTATTTTTTTTAATGACCAACGGTTCTCTTTTAATGACATCTCCTTTCAAAAAGCCTACGCTGGTGTGCACAGGCCCCTGTAAATGGCAGACCACCGTTGTTGGTTTCTTGGTCTGAATATGATAATAACATTCTACTGCAGGAAAGCTCTGCGAAAGTGATGGGATGAATTACGTTTTTCCTTTTGGAAATGCAAATATTCAACCATGATCATTGGATGAGCCATAATTTCCAGATCCTCCCCCCTTTTTTTATTTTTATTTTTTATTTTTTTAAATAAGGTAATAATGTTCTGGAATGGGGATTAGGGATGGATGTGAAAATTTAGCAAAATTACCAAAATTCCCTATCAGTTAACTCTGATGCATATCACAGAAATTGTCACAAATGTTGCAATTTAGTGCATTTTCTTTGGCAAACTATTGACCAAATGCTTAAAGGGGTTGTAAACCTTCTTGTTTTTTCACCTTAATGTATCCTATGCATTAAGGTGAAAAAACACCTTGCACTCTCCGGCCCCCCGAGCCCCCGTTTTACTTACCTGAGCCCCGAATCTCTGTGGGTGCGATCCCGCAATGCTTTCCCCCAGCTCCTGTGGGCTCTTCATTGGATGATTGATAGCAGCGCAGCCATTGGCTCCCGCTGCTGTCAATCAAATTAACGATGCGGCGCGCTGGGGGGCGGGGCAGAGTGATGGTCGGCGGCTATGGCCACCGACTGTATCACACGGGAGCGCTTCCCAGAGGGGGGTTAGCTCTTGCGGGGAGGAGACAGCCACCGAGGGACCCCAGAAGACGAGGATCGAGGGCCACTCTGTGCAAAATGAACTGCATAGTGGAGGCAAGTATGGTATGTTTGTTATTTAAAAAAAAGAAACCTTTACAACCACTTTAAATTCAATCGGGGTCAAGGTCTAAATTTTAACCCTTATCCTTGATTAATATTGGTGACATTGGGAAGTTACAAGCTTTCTGGTGACTGTCATTAAAGCAGTCATGGGCAGACAATGACCCTCTAACCACTAAGAAATCACAAATGCCTGCATGCACATTCTACCTAATATGGCTCACCATCTCTTTGGCAGATGGAGTGTTGGAAGGTCCCCACCCGTACACCAACTGCTCATTTAAAAGTCTAATATTCTCTATAGGACTAACACTGCAGCTTTATATTTGCAAATGTTTTGAAGTTTCTTCTAATGAATGGGGATGTGTTCTGTCTTGCAGTGGAGCTTAAAGATTCCAATGTGTATGAGACACAGGACTTCCTCAGAGAGGGCATGCTGTTTCCCGCGGTAAGTTTCCGTATTACATAGTGTGTATTTCTTTACATTGCATCGTTGTTCCAGATTGCTGGGGATCCCTTTTCTCTATATCCCAGATAGCAAGGATAACTTGCCACAAATGTATGGCAGTGTTGAATTGTGAGTCTGTTAACTTGCTGCACCTTTTCACTGGCAATTTGTACACTTGCAGAGCACTTGAAGCACAATTTCTAGTTGACACTTTTCCAATTTGTAGCAAATTTGCCTGGCGAGTCTCTAGCAAGAGCAAAGTTGCAGTGGTGAGTCTACGCTCTGCAAGTCTACAGCATGAAAATTCATCCACAGTGACCCCTGTGGTGGGATGACTATTGCACAACATAACTGAACCAGAACTTGCAGCAGACTTGCAGAATGTTTGCAAAGAAAATTTCTTTGGAGTCATGCAATGCGGACTTGTTGCAATTGTGCAGCAAACTTGTGAAGCTTAGCAAGGCATTTGCTATATGGGATCTTCCATGTGTCAAATTTGAGATGCAAATGTAAATGTTTAAACCAATCATACTAATTTAAAGTGTATTTGTCAAAATGTATTTTATTTATTTGTATTTGTTTTAGATAATAAAGGAGGTAGTTTATAACCCCTAACATGTAAAGCCCAATTCAGGACAGGAACCCCCCAAAAAATGAAATACCCTTGCGGTTTTGCATTGCACTGGAGGACATTCCGAGCCTGCAGAGAGGAGCCCTCTATTAGAAGAAGGTACAGTTGGGTCCATATATATTTGGACACGGGCACAATTTTCATACTTTTGGCTCTGTATGCCACCAGAATAAAATTTAAAACAAAACAATCCAAATGAATTTGAAGTGCAGACTTTTAGCTTTAATTCAAGGGGTTGAACATATCAAGTACAAATTTTAGGAACTGCAATTAATTTTTTTCACAGCCCCCCATTTTCAGGGGCTCAAATGTAATTGGACAAATGAATATAATCATAAATAAAATGTTCATTTTTAATATTTTGTTGAGAATCCTTTACTGGCAATGACTGCCTGAAGTCTGGAACCCATGGACATTACCAAAGACTGGGTTTCCTCCTTTCTGATGCTTTGCCAGGCTCTAACTGCAGTTGTCTTCAGTTGTGGTTTGTGAGTCTTTCTGCCTTTAGTTTTGCCTTCAGCAAGTGAATTGCATCCTCAATTGGGTTGAGATCACGCGATTCACTCTGCCATTGCAGAATATTCCACTTCTTTTCCTTCAAAAGCTCCTTTGCAGTGTGTTTTGGATCATTGCCCATCTGTACTGTGAAGCGTTGTCCAAACAACTTTGCTGCATTTGGCTGAATCTGGGCTGACAGTATATCTCTAACTACTGCAGAATTCATCCGGCTGCTTCTGTCTTCTGAAAGAAAAAATATTAGAAAGAAACCATCTTTAATGCATCTTTTAGGGTATCCACCCCAAATCTTTGTCTTTTGTTTTTTGCTTCTGTCACGTTATCCATAAACCCCAATGACCCAGTTCCACTAGAAACCATGTATGCCCATGCCATCACACAGCCTGCACCATGTTTTGCAGGTGACGTTGTGTGCTTTTGGATCATGAGCTGTTCCAACCTGCGACACACTTTTTTCTTCCTGTCATTCTGGTACAGATTAATCTTTCATCTGTCCAAAAAATGCTTTTCCAGAACTGGTCTGGCTTTTTTTAGATGTTTTTTGGCAAAGTCTGATCTGGCTTTTCTATTCTTCAGGCTTATGAATGGTTTCTACCTTGTGGTAAACCATCTGTATTTGCTTTCGAAAAGTCTTGTCTTGATTGTAGACTTGAACAATGATATGCCCACCTCCTGGAGAGTGTCCTTCATTTGTCTGGATGTTGTGAATGGGTTTTTCTTTGCCATAGAGAGGATCCTGCGATCATCCAACACTGTTATCTTTTATGGGGATGTCCAGGCCTTTTTATTTTCCTGAGCTCACCAGTGCATTCTTCTTTTCTCAGAATATACCAAACTGTTGATTTGGCCACTCCTAATGTTGCTGCTATCTCTGATGGATTTAGTTAATTTTTAAGCCTTACAATGGCCTGTTTCACTTGCATGGACAGCTCCTTTGAACGCATGATGTAGGTTCACAGCAATAGATTCCAAATGCAAATACCACACATAGAATCAACTCCAGACCTTCTACCTGCTTAATTGATGAAGAAATAATGGAGTAGCCCACACCTATCCATGAAACGTCTTTTAATTCAATTACTTTTTGGGATGGCTATTCCTAAAGCCAGTAGTAAACCGCTGGAAAAATAAACTAAGACAATGCCATAATGTGCTAGTATGCATCGCATGCTAGCACGTTATTAAAAGCCTTATAACAAAGCCCCCACACCGCTGAGGGGGCTGACATGTCCCCCTGGGATTTTTTCCGGGTTTGCAGTCTCCGGCGCTGTGAGTGGCCAGAGCCGCTATGACGTCACTCCCACGCATGTGCGTGGGAGCCCTTGGTTTCAGCAAGAAGCGATGAAGTTCCGTCACGATACACTGGACCTACAGAGCGCATGCGTTGCTGACATTAGCGGCTGCATGCAGGGTGAATATCTCTTAAACCGTGCATGTTTAGGAGATATTCATTTTACCTACAGCAGGTATGTCCAAAGTCTGGCCCGCGGGCCAATCGTGTCCGTCGGTCCGGTTTTGAACGGCCCGTCTGGTTCTCAGGCGTGCCGCGGGATCAGGGGAGAGAAGGGCTGTCAGATGAGTCTGATCCCCTGCCAAACTATACATTGGCACTGTGAGAAGCTCCGTTGGCCACAAAAGTGAAAGTAAAGTGCAGGGGAGTGTGCTGTGCTCTCAGTCCCCCTAGAGTGCAGTACCCGGCTGAATGAGGAAACTGGAAAGGTACTTTGTTAGCAGCTAGATTCGTTTTAAAAGGGCTTTATACATGCATGTGTCTGTATGTATGTGCGTGCATGTGTCTGTATGTGCGTGCATGTGTCTGTATGTGTGTGTATGTATGTGTGTATGTTACTTTTAATCCGGACCAGCCCCCCCATTCCTGTACCATCAGAACTGCTTTTGTAGGGCTTGTTTGTGATAGCAGCCAGAACTGCTGCTCCTCTGAAAAGCAATCCATGCACAGATTGCTTTTCAGAGGCATTTGAAAGGCAGTAAAGAGGCATTATGTTGCCTCCTCACCACCTGTTTTAAGCCCGTAAATGCAGCATCACTATACCGCAACAATGCAATGCACACAGTTGAGGGGTAGTTGCAGTGCAGCCCCATTCAGCCTGGGTATACCTCCAGCTGCAGCCACAGCATGTGTACACCCCAGCTGCTGCCTCTGCAGCTAAAGGGGGAGAATTGGGGGTGGTAAAAACAGCTCAACCATGTGGTTTTACTGCCCCTCCAACCTGACATGTGAACAAGCCCTTGGTTCACATCTGTGTGGCTGCGTGCTGCGTGTAGGGCAGCCCATTAATTTCAATGGGCTTCCCTACCCACAAAAATGCAGGGAAAGAAGTCCCCGACCTTTTTTTAAAAAAATTGCACTGCACCAAAAGCACCCCACATTTTCCAATGTCTGGGGTACCATTAAGAATTGACAGTACCCCTAAAGAGCAGAGCATTCATCTGTGTGTCGGGAACAAGCACGACAAAGGCGAGAGAATTCTTGTTGGGAAGTGTATTAGTTGCTCGGAGGAACACACTTAGGCCGAATTTTAATGGTTCAAAGAATATCCGGCAAAATGCTCGGCCCTCACGCATGTTCACTTCATCAAATCTGGCCCTCTTTGAAAAAAGTTTGGACACCCCTGACTTACAGGTAAGCCTTATTATAGGCTTACCTGTAGGTAAAAAAAAAATCACAAAGCCGGGTATACAACCTATTTAACAGCTGTAATTCCTAAACCCTTCCTCCAATTTGGATGTACATGCCCTCAAATTAAACCTGAGAGTGTGCACTTTCAGCCCATATCCATTAGATATATATATATATATATATATATATATATATATGAGAACCTAACTGTATATATTCATGCTTATGCTACCCCTAGACAAAATGAGAATTGAATCCTTGCCTTTTTATAGAGTAGATTTAAAGGATAAGTTCACCTTTACGGTTCCCTCGTCGTCGTCCCCCCCTCTTCTCCTGCGGCCTGCCAGGTTGCGTGCTCGGATAAGGGTCTGTTTTGGATTTTGGGGGGACCCCCACGCTGTTTTTTTCGGCTTAGGGGGTTCCCCTTAAAATCCATACCAGACCGAAGGGCCTGGTATGCTCCTGGAGGGGGAACCCATGCCGGTTTTTTATTTAAAATTTGGCGTGGAGTACCCCTCAAACAGTGCCTGGTATTGGCGGGGATCCAAGTCGGATCCCCGTTCATTGAAAGTAGGACATATGTCGGCTTCATGTCGCAGGGTAAAGTCGGATCCAAAGTAGGACGGCTGTCGTGTCGCACTAGTGTGAACCCAGCCTGATACTAGTATTGGGTACACGAGTCCACTTCTTTCATTGCCTAATCACACTGGTAGATTTCTTTGAGAACTCCCAGAGTTATTTATAAATTTATTTTTATTTTTTATGAGTCTCTCCATGGTGGGTTTTTTATCAGAGAGCTTTGTAATAAAAGACGTTTGCTGTTCTGAGTTCTCTGTACTTATGGAACCTTATTTTTGGTTGACATGATAAATACTCCAAAGAATGTGGAACATGTTCTAACCACTGATGCGTGATCAGCTCGTGCTGCCTGGATCCTTAGATCATCTCAGGCAGATAAGGGGAGGTTTATTTAGCCGCACCATTTGCATCCTATGCTTGATGTTTATCTTTCATAAATTATTTTGATCGAGTATGACATTCCGCTGAAAGCAACTTCAAAGATCACCTCCTTGGCATTAAACTAGTCTTTTTGTTTCAGGCTTGATTTAAAGCAAATACTTCTATTTTTAATAAACAAGATAAGAAAAATTTAAAGGCAATCCCCTCTTGTCCATTAGTGGAGAAGGTCCTTCTAAATACTTAAACCAAATATGTTGCTGCATATGTTTTTTGCTTTCAGGTAAATCGTAGCAGCAAGCATCCATAGACACTTCCTGTCCAAGGTGACAACGCTTACTCAATTCAGCTGCTACGTTGTCACTGTCTCCTGCACATTTCTTAGTTAAGCTGGCCATACACGTATAGAAATTCGGCCAAAACTGGACATTTTCCGCAAAGATCGTTCGACATTCGTGCCGTTAGTGGACCCAACTTTACCAACGGTTTCGACCGTGGGTCTGGCTAATGTCAATGGATCTGAAGTAAAAGCTTTTACTGTTTCAACTAAAGTTTATAAATGTTAGGGTTGTGCCGATACCGAGCTTTTGCAGGAGTACTTGTTGATCAGTGCTGCGGTGGGGGAAGTTATAATCACCGATCTCCCTGTGTGGCTTTCAATAAAGCAGCTGACAGCCGCTTCTCCTCCTCTCCCCTCTGCGGCTTTCAGCTGCTTTATTGAAAGCCACACAGGTAGATCGGTGATTATGACTTCCCGCACCGATCGTTCCTAAGAGTCGTCGTCCTCCTGTGTCGTCGTCGTCCTCCTGTGTCGTCGTCGTCCT
The DNA here is from genome assembly GCA_029206835.1 of Rana muscosa. Lineage (NCBI taxonomy): Eukaryota > Metazoa > Chordata > Amphibia > Anura > Ranidae > Rana > Rana muscosa. Next base: position 223,879,212 of record CM055121.1, read on the forward strand.
CCTGTGTCGTCGTCGTCCTCCTGTGTCGTCGTCGTCCTCCTGTGTCGTCGTCGTCCTCCTGTGTCGTCGTCCTCCTCCTGTGTCGTCGTCCTCCTCCTGTGTCGTCGTCCTCCTCCTGTGTCGTCGTCCTCCTCCTGTGTCGTCGTCCTCCTCCTGTGTCGTCGTCCTCCTCCTGTGTCGTCGTCCTCCTCCTGTGGCGTCGTCCTCCTCCTGTGGCGTCGTCCTCCTCCTGTGGCGTCGTCCTCCTCCTGTGGCGTCGTCCTCCTCCTGTGGCGTCGTCCTCCTCCTGTGGCGTCGTCCTCCTCCTGTGGCGTCGTCCTCCTCCTGTGGCGTCGTCCTCCTCCTGTGGCGTCGTCCTCCTCCTGTGGCGTCGTCCTCCTCCTGTGGCGTCGTCCTCCTCCTGTGGCGTCGTCCTCCTCCTGTGGCCTCCTCCTCCTCCTGTGGCCTCCTCCTCCTCCTGTGGCCTCCTCCCCCCCCCCATTCCTCCGGTTCTCCTCCTGTCCCCCCCCCATTCCTCCGGTTCTCCTCCTGTCCCCCCCCCCCTCCTCCGGTTCTCCTCCTGTCCCCCCCCCTCCTCCGGTTCTCCTCCTGTCCCCCCCCCTCCTCCGGTTCTCCTCCTGTCCCCCCCCCCTCCTCCGGTTCTCCTCCTGTCCCCCCCCCCTCCTCCGGTTCTCCTCCTGTCCCCCCCCTCCTCCGGTTCTCCTCCTGTCCCCCCCCCTCCTCCGGTTCTCCTCCTGTCCCCCCCCCCTCCTCCGGTTCTCCTCCTGTCCCCCCCCCCCTCCTCCGGTTCTCCTCCTGTCCCCCCCCTCCTCCGGTTCTCCTCCTGTCCCCCCCCCCCCTCCTCCGGTTCTCCTCCTGTCCCCCCCCCCCCCTCCTCCGGTTCTCCTCCTGTCCCCCCCCCCTCCTCCTCCGGTTCTCCTCCTGTCCCCCCCCTCCTCCTCTGGTTCCCCCCCTGTCCCCCCCCCCTCCTCCTCTGGTTCCCCCCTGTCCCCCCCTCCTCCTCTGGTTCCCCCCCCTGTTCCCCCCCCTCCTCCGGTTCTCCTCCTGTCCCCCCCCCCCTCCTCCGGTCCTCCTCTGTGTGCTTTTCCTGTGTTGTTCCCCCCCCTCCTCCGGTCCTCCTCTGTGTGCTCCTCCTGTGTCCTCCCCCGGTACCCCCCCCCCATCTCAGATCTTTCAGGATGGAGAGCAGAGGAGGGAGCCGGTAAATCTGTCATCGAAACAAAAAGAATAGTCTGTCTTGTAGTATATATATATATATATATATATATATATATATATATATATATATATATATATATATATATATATATATATATATATATATATATATTTTTATGGTTCTCAAACGATCACTTTGATCGTGGAAAAAACAAGTTTATAACATCAGTATTGGACAATTTGCTTTCGACCAATGAATAATGGTTCATTCTGCAAACTCCCAGAAGATTGGCCCCCCTTCTCCTTCCCCCACCGCCGGGCCAATTAGAAAGCAGAGCGCAGGTTCCCTTACCTGGAATGGCGGTGGCAGCACCCGACAGACTATCCAAAGATCGGCTGGGATGCTGACATCTCAGGCTCCCTGTACAGGTAAGTGTCCATATAGTAAAAGTCAGCAGCTACAGTATCCACCCAGGCTGGACCTCCTTTTTAACAAGCAGTTACAGCTAACTATATTTTTCCTTTCGGGATAAAGGGTTTTCATAAATCTGATCATTGTAAGCACCCCTGTCCAGTAAATGGTTTGTCTCTGTCCCTGTAACTCGATACATCTGGAAGAGAACATGTTTTTGAAAAACAGACTTACTGGCAGGATCACCAAATAAATAGAAGGAAGAAAGCCTAAGAAAAAAGAAACCATAGCATCTAAAAATTGGTAAGCTGCAGTATAATACAGGATTGCTTTTGGATTTAAAGGGGTTATAAAGGAAAGTTTTTTTTTTTTTTTTTTTATTATTTATTTATTTTTTATTTATTTTTTCACCTAGATGCATCCTAAGCATTAAGGTGAAACAACATCCGACAATGCCGGCCCCCCCCCTGAGCCCCCGTTTTACTTGCCTGAGCCCTCGAAAGTTCCGCGCTCAGCCCCGACATCCTCCTCGCCGTTCAGCCTGGCCGCTGATTGGCTACAGTGGATGGATTGAAAGCAGCGCAGCCATTGGCTCGCGCTGCTGTCCATCACATCCAATGACGCGGCGCGTCGGGGGGCGGGGCTGAGTGATACAGTGAGCGGCAATAGCCGATGGCTGTATCACTGGAGCGCTCCCCGCAATCACTCACCACCATGCAAGCTTGTGGTGAGTTATTGCAGGGAGGAGCCGAGACAGCCGCCGAGGGACCCCAGAAGACCAGGTTCGGGGCCACTCTGTGCAAAACGAGCTGCACAGTGGAGGCAAGTATAACATGTGATCTTTTTTTTTTTTTCTTTACAAACCCTTTAATGCTGCTTTAATTATTAGAGTGTGTGTGTGTGTGTGTGTGTGTGTGTGTAATATAGATAGATCTATCCATCCATCCATCCATCCATCTTTACACAAATCTCTCACAGATCAGCCCCTGCTGCAGCTTCTCGTCTTTGGACAATATTGCAGTCGGAGCACTGAGGGGGAGAGGAGACTGAGGAAATGCTTCCTCCAGCCTGCGGCATACTGATGGCATCCTCTCAGACTAAGTTAAAGCACAACTTAAAGGAGAAGTCCAGACTGAGCTTTTTAGGCTGGGCTTCTCCTCAGGGTTACAGGAGTGCAAGTCGTTTTGCACGCCTGTGACCCGTTTTCAGCGGAGATCGGTCTGAAGTCCGCACTCTGCTGACGTCACTGCCATCAGTTGGGGCAGCGCGTGATCATGACTTCCAAGTCTGGATCCGCCAGCTGCCCTGATTGATGGCAGTCTCAGCATATCAGCGAGCCGCTGAGACAGCCTCTCCCTGCCCCTCCACGGCTCAGCGATCCAATGAGCGTGGAGAAGCAGAGAGGAAAGAGGCTGACTGACAGTCAGCCTCTTTCCTCTCGGGGATCTGTGAGAACCGAGCCAGACGCCGGGGGACAGATGGAGTATCGGTCTGATGCTCCATCCACCGAGGTAAGTATAAATATGGGAAAAACTCAAATCCCATACTTCTCCTTTAATGAAGAAATGTGAGAATGATCTCTTGCAGTGGGGCTGCACTCACACTATATACGGGTTAACTGCTTATATAGTCTGGGTGAGAGGAAGGCATTTTAAAGTGATACTAAAATCTCAGGGTTTTTTTCGTTAAAAATAACAAACATGTTATACTTACCTGCTCTGTGCAGTAGTTTTGCACAGAGCAGCCCAGATTCCTCCTCTTCTTGCGTCCCTTGCCGGCTCTCTTGGCCCTTCCCTTACGTCGAGTGCCCCCACAGCAATCAGCTTGCCATGGGGCACCCGAGCTGAGCCGCTGCTCTGTGTGTCCATTCAGAGTCGTGGTTTGGCCCCGCTCCTCTCCTGATTGGCTAACTAACTTTGACAGCAGTGGGAGCCCATGGGCGCCGCTGCTGTGTCTCTCAGCCAATCAGGAGGGAGAATCCCAGATAACCGAGGCACTGGTGCACATCACTGGATCATGATGGGGCTCAGGTAAGCATGAGGGGGGCTGCTGCATGCAGACGGTTTTTTATTTTATTGCATAGAATACACTAAGATAAAAAAAAACTTCTGCCTTTAGAATCACTTTAACTTTTCTTCTTTAAGCCCTTGTTCACACTGAACACAGCTTTGAAACCGTGCAACTTCATCTGAAGCCGTGTGATTTCAAAGCAGCATGTCCATGCGACTTCAGGTGCGACTTGAAAGACACCAGTGCGGCTTCATGCACAGATGTCTATTGAAGTCGCACCCGAAATCGTCAAAAGTAGTGCAGGCACTACTTTTGCAAATCGTTGCAACACCGCAAAATTGGCGTTGCACCGATTGGAATGTTGCTGACAATAGGCTGCGACTTGTCATGCAATTTGATCTGTCAAATCGCATTACAAATCGCTTCAGTGTGAACGAGGGCTCAGGATTGTTTTTAATAATGATTTGTGGGACCTGCTGGGTGCTGTTGCTGTATATTGTGACATGTCAGGAATGTACATTTCCTGACAGGTCCACTTTACTGAAACGCAGCTCTGTTTGTATAAGTAATCAGTCTGTTTGCAGGCACCTTTGGTGTTCTCTTTATGTCTTTGTGATGTTGGCGGAAAGTAAACACGGCAGCGTTGATGAAAGGCGCAGCTCTCCAGAAGTTTGCATGAAAGTTTTGGCGGAGTTGGGTTGTGAATGTGACAGTTGTATAGACTTGTATCCTTTCTGCTTATCGCTCTGATCCCTCTCCCTCCACATACTTGTGTGACAGCCACAAATACTGTGTGCAGGCCCTCAGGGGAAGGGCTGGAGAGGATTGCTGAGCACAATACCCATCGCCCGGGGCTCTGCTTTCTGAAGCCTTCTGTCACACTGTGGTCTTGTTATGTTACATTCCCTCTGTGTTTTATTGCTCAATCTGTCGGCTACGCTTGGCAGAGCTTCAGACGTGTATTGAAGGCGATCGGAGCGGAGGTGTTCCCTGGTAGAAGAGCACACTGGGGGTTTATTTGATTCATACTCTCTTGTTTCTGGTTTGAATCCAGTAGTTATGCTGGGACTTGCAGTACTATCACAGATGCAGCATCTGCATAACACCTGCCTTGTCTTAGCGTAGTGTGATGACTGGAGTTGTTCCTGAATTCTGGATGACAGACCAGGCTTTTTCTGGCACTTTTTGTTTACCCAACCCCCTACCCGGTCTGCACTCCATGGGATGGTCTCACCCCTCCACGGCATGGTCCCCCCCCTCTCACCCCTCCACGGCATGGTCCCCCCCCCCTCTCACCCCTCCACGGCATGGTCCCCCCCCCCTCTCACCCCTCCACGGCATGGTCCCCCCCCTCTCACCCCTCCACGGCATGGTCCCCCCCCTCTCACCCCTCCGCCCCTCTCACCCCTCCGCGGCATGGTCCCCCCCTCTCACCCCTCCGCGGCATGGTCCCCCCCCCTCTCACCCCTCCGCGGCATGGTCCCACCCCTCCACAGCATGGTTCCCCCCCCCTCTCGCCCCTCCACGGCATGGTCTCGCCCCCTCCGCGGCACGCCCCCCCCACTCGCCCCCCCCGCGGCACGTCCCCCCCGCACTCGCCCCCCCGCGGCACGTCCCCCCCCGCACTCGCCCCCCCGCGGCACGTCCCCCCCCGCACTCGCCCCTCCGCGGCACGTCCCCCCACCGGACTCGCCCCTCCGCGGCACGTCCCCCCCACCGGACTCGCCCCTCCGCGGCACGTCCCCCCACCGGACTCGCCCCTCCGCGGCACGTCCCCCCACCGGACTCGCCCCTCCGCGGCACGTCCCACCCCCGCACTCGCCCCTCCGCGGCACGTCTCCCCCCCGCACTCGCCCCTCCGCGGCACGTCTCCCCCCGCACTCGCCCCTCCGCGGCACGTCTCCCCCCCGCACTCGCCCCTCCGCGGCACGTCCCCCCCCCCCGCACTCGCCCCTCCGCGGCACGTCCCCCCCCGCACTCGCCCCTCCGCGGCACGTCCCCCCCCCGCACTCGCCCCTCCGCGGCACGTCCCCCCCCGCACTCGCCCCTCCGCGGCACGTCCGTCCCCCCCGTCCGTCTGCGGCACGTCCGCCCCCCTGCGGGACGTGTAATTTCTGTCTGCTGCCTCATTCCTCTACTATCAGCATGAGTCACTTCTGGCAAGATTTCCTGACACCAAGAGAAAAACTGACGGTAGGGAGCGCCCGCACACAACCTGCGATTGAAAGCCCCAGCTCTGTTCCTGTGCTGTGTGAAGTGGGGTGTGTCCCTTCCCTCCAGTCGGCTCTCCTCACTGAGCTCTGCAGAGTGTAATTTCAGCTCTCCACCCCCTGCTTTCTGACAGCTCAAACAAGCTTTATAAATCCTGGACTTTGAATGGATGAAGAGAAGAGAAGATCAACCAGTTTAGCAAAGCATTCATCTTTATGGGTTGCTGACAAACTGTCATTTTTTTCCCTACTGCTGACACAAACGTCTATGGTCCTGCTTGCTTGGGTCCTCCTGTGTGCCTTGCCTGATTGGCCTGCTCCACCTTCAGCTCCAGAACCGAGCAGGCCCATTGGATGTCTTTTCGTGTCTACGACCTTCTGAGCATTTTCTTTGGAGCTTTTTTTTCCTCAACTTTTTAGTTGGTCCATATATTGGTTTTGAATGTCTCTTGAAGAAGTGAACGCTGCTTCGCGAAACGCGTCAAAATATCAGTCCAACATGCATGTATCTGTGCATAGTTGCAAAGTTGTTCTCATTTGAATAATATATATCAACGTAGATTTGTATTCTATTATAGCTTGACATATGTATCATTTACTGTCTACTTTTAAATTGAATATGGAATAAGTTTTGTATATTTTATGTAAAGTGATGTTGACTTCTTATGTAGGGGCTTTTGTTACATCTCTGGGTATCACCTGAGATCAGTCACTTCACTGAGTATATGTAAGAATTTACGAACACTTTAGTGATTGTAAAGTCTTGTTTTTTTTTTTTCTATTAAATAAACAAACATGTTATACTTACCTGATCCAGTGGTTTTGCACAGAGCAGTCCAGATCCTCCTCTTCTCGGGTCCCTCTTCTGTGGTCCTGGCCTGTCCCTCCTATTCAGTGCCCCCTTGGCAAGTAGCTTTCTATGGGGGCACCCGAGCCGAGTCACAGCTGTGTCCATTCAGACTCGGAGCCAGACTCGGACCTTACTGTGGCACACGGCCCCTGTTCCGACATGTCAGAGGATGCAGACCAGGACAGTGAGGGTGACTCCATGTCTGGGTTAGCGCAGGAAAAGGCGCTTGTTGGAGCACTTATCACCGCAGTGCCGGATACCCTAAAACTGGAAGATACGGCGGGGGCATCTACTGAGGTGTCGGTCCCTTTTGGGTCCCACAAGCTGGCCCGCACTGCTAAGGGGTTTTTCTACCTAACTTATTTTGATAAGTTTATATACAAAGAATGGGAATGGCCACAGCGGGCCTTTTCGGTCCCAAAACACATGACGGTCCGTTACCCCTTTGAGGAGAGTTTCCTGAAAAAATGTACATCTCCCTCGATTGTGGACCCCCCCCCCCGGTATCCAGGTTAAACAAGGTAACCACGATTCCGATGGAGGGGACCCCTGCTTTTAAGGACCCTGCAGACAGGAGGGCCAAGGCGATGGCCCGCCCCCTCCATGTTCACGGTAGTGGGGGTCAGCAATTGCGGCCAGGGTTGGCCACGGCCCTGGTGTCACAGACGCTTACCGAATGGGCAAAAATGTTGCACCACGAGTTGGAAAAGCAACCGGTTTCCCCGGTCTTCTGCATGGAACTGGCCAACCAGTTGGTGCAGGGCCTTAAGTATGTCTGCGATGCGGCCCTAGATACAGCTCCCTTGCTGTCCAGAGCCTCAGTATCTGCTGTGGTGCTACGTCGCCTGATTTGGCTAAAATGCTGGCCCGCGGACCAGACTTCCAAGAAGGCTATGGCGGATTTGCCCTTCCAGGGAGAGAGGCTATTTGGAGCCTTGCTGGATGACATTATTAAAAATGTCACTGGGGGTAAGAGCACGCTGCTCCCACAATCCAGAAAAGGTAAGGAGCCACACCGTAGACCAGCCCTCCTTTTCCTCTCGGAAGCATTTTTTTCGTCCGCCCGGGGCCGCAGGTAAGCGTTCCCAGGCCGACAAGGTGCCCGCTGAGGGACAAACGACCCTGGTTTCACAAGCCAAACAAGCCTGCGAACAAATCTGCAACAGCATGAAGGTTTGCCCCCGCCCGACTCTCGGGTAGGGGGTCGCCCCAGTGAGTTTGCAGCTCGTGGGCCTCCCTGCTTTCCGACCAGTGGGTTTGCGAACTGGTTTCATCAGGGTACAAGATAGTTTCTTTCTTCTCCACCAAACAGATTTTTTTCCTCCAACCTTCATCTTCTTCAGGCTTGTCGGGACGCCCTGTTCGGGGCAGTGCAGGACCTGCTGATGCGTGGGGTGATCGTACCTGTGCCGTCACCGGAAAGGTTTCAGGGATTCTACTCCAATCTGTTTGTAGTCCCAAAGAAGGACTGGATCTCAAGGCCCTCAACTGCTTTGTAAAAATACAAAGGTTCAAGATGGAATCAGTTCGCTCTGTGGTCGCTGCACTCCATCCGGGGGATTTTCTGGCGTCCTTGGACATCCAGGACGCATACTTGCATGTCCCCATATTCGTCAGGCATCAGAGGTTTCTGCGATTTGCAGTCGGGGACGAGCACTACCAATTTGTAGCTCTCCCTTTTGGCCCTGCGTCGGCACCAAGAGTTTTGCACCAAGGTGCTTGCCCCCATTCTGGCCTTGCTGAGGCAGCAAGGGATCGCTATCGTGGACTACCTGGACGACCTCCTTCTGAGAGCGGCTTCCGCCTCAATTAAGGGAATATGTGGCGATCGCCAGTCAGACTCTTCGGGAGTTTGGTTGGGTGCTGAACCTCCTGAAGTCGTTGTTGGTGCCGGCTCAGTGCCTGGAATACCTGGGCTTGATTCTAGACTCCTCAGAGGTGAGTTTTTTTTTCTCCCTTTAGGACAAGTTGCAGACTCTTCAGGCTGCGGTAAAGCGGTTGGCATCCCGCAGGTGGTCATCGCTGCGTTTTTTTGCATGCGAGTTCTGGGTCTCATGGTAGCCACCTTATAGGCGGTACCGTATGCTCAATTCCACACTTGAGTCTTGCAAAAGGAGATCCTTTCAAAATGGGACAAATCTCCGTTGTCCCTGGATTGTCAAATCCGGGTGACCCGTCTAGTCGGGGATTCCCTGATCTGGTGGCTGAGGTCTCCGGCCCTTCAGTCCAGGAAGTCGTTGCTTCCTTTTCACTGGACGGTGATCATGACGGACGCCAGCCTGACCGGTTGGGGGGGAGTTTGGGGTATTCAGTCGACACAGGGTCGCTGGACGCAGGTAGAATCCTGCCTGCCGATTCAATGTGCTGGAACTTTGGGCGATCAGGCGGTGCCTCTCCACATGGTCTCAGAGGCTGCAGGGACGCCCAGTAAGGATCCAGTCGGAATATGCCACGGCGGTGGCGTATGTCAACCATCAAGGAGGAACAAGAAGCTCGGCTGCAGCATTGGAGGTCGCTCACATCCTGAGGTGGGCAGAGCGTGACGGCTCTATCGGCCATATACATTCTGGGCGTAGAAAACTGGCAAGCAGACTACCTAAATCGTCAGATGCTGGACCAAGGAGAATGGTCGCTAAACCTGGATGTGTTTCAACTCCTTTGCCTGAAATGGGGCACGCCAGACGTGGATCTCCTGGCTTCGCTACTCAATCGGAAGGTATTGAGGTTCGTGGCCAGGTCCAAAGATCACTGGGCAGACGCGTTGGTGGCCCTGTGGGGACAGTATCGGCTAATTTATGCCTTCCCCGCTAAAACTTCTTCCTCGTCTGCTTCGCAGAGACGGGGGATTCCGATGATTCTAATTGCCCCAGATTGGCGGATGTTCCTTGGCGACTGCCGATGTGAGAGGACCTTCTGTCGCATGGTCCTATACTTCATCCTGCTTTACAGTCGCTGGCTTTAACGGCATGGCTGTTAAAAGTCAGGTTCTAAGGGACCGAGGACTGTCGGATTCGGTAATTCCCACCATGCTGAGGGCATGGAAGTCATCTTCTCAGAAGATTTATCGCACGTGGAAGGCCTACATCTCCATGTGTGAGGAGATGGAGTGGCGTCCACGGACATATTCGGTTTCCAGAATCCTGCTGTTTTTACAGCGTGGCGTGGATCAAAAACTTGCCTTAAGCACCATTAAGGGGCAGATATCAGCCTTGACTGTCTTCTTTCAATGACCCTTGGCAGCTCATTCACTGGTGAGTACGCTTTGTGCAAGGGGTTCGACATGTGGCCCCTCCAGTTCGACCACCGCTGCCTCCGTGGGATTTGAATCTGGTGCTCTCGGTACTTCAGAAACCTCAGTTTGAGAACATCAGAGAGATTCCCCTTTTGACACTTTCTCAGAAAGTTGCCTTTCTGGTGGCTATTACATCAGTCAGGAGGGTTTCTGAGTTGGCGGCCTTGTCTTGCAAGTCTCCCTACTTGATCCTCCATAAGGATAATGCGGTGCTACGCCCGCAGCCTTCATTTCTTCCGAAGGTTGTTTCGGCTTTTCATCTAAATGAGGACATTGTGCTTCCATCCTTGTGTACTCGGCCGTCGCACCCCAAAGAGGTTGCTTTGCATTCCTTGGACGTGGTCCGAGCTCTGCGGGTGTATCTGTCTGCTACGGCTCCATTTCGGGGGTCAGACTCACCATTTGTGTCGGTGGTTGGTCCAAAGAAGGGCTTGGCAGTCTCGTCGGCCACCATTTCTCGGTGGATCAGACAGATTGTGATTCAGGCTTATGCCCTAAAAGGGCGGGCGCTTCCCTTTCCTGTCACGGCGCATTCAACCAGGGCAATAGGTGCCACTTGGGCTTTCCAACATCAAGCGTCTGTCTCCCAGGTGTGTAAAGCGGCGACCTGGTCATCCGTTCACACTTTCACAAAGTTTTACAAGGTTGTTGTGAGTGCATCTTCGGATGCTAGCTTCGGCCGCAAGGTTTTGCAGGCGGCTTTTTAAGGTTGCAACTCCTCCGTTGAGGAGCTCTGGTTGTTTTGGGTGGAAGTTTGTTTACTTGCTGTTCCCACCCCTCGTTTTTTTTTACACTGCTTGGGGATGTCCCTAAGGTCAAGACTAAGTGCTGTGTCCATCAATGAACGAAAGAGAAAATAGGATTTTTGTACTCACCGTAAAATCCGTTTCTCTGAAGTTCAAGGAACGGACACAGCACCCACCCCTCATTTTTATGTTTGTACTGCTTTTTGACGAACTGAGCTGCTGGATGCAGTGTGAGGGGTTATAGCCAGAGGGACCGCCCCCTGGGCGGTACTGTACAGGTTTGAGGTTTAACATGTTCTGCCTAGTCCTCTCCTGATAGTCTTGACCTTAGGGTTATCCACCTTCTATCAGGAGAGGACTAGGCAGAACATGTTAACCAACCTCAAACCTGTACAGAACCGCCCAGGGGGCGGTCCCCCTCGCTAAAACCCCTCACACTGCATCCAGCAGCTCAGTTCGTCAAAAAGCAGTACAAACCTAAAAATGAGGGGTGGGTGCTGTGTCCGTTCCTTGAACTTCAGAGAAACGGATTTTATGGTAAGTACAAAAATCCTATTTTTATCTTAATGCATAGAATGCATTAAGATAAAAAACCTTCTGACTTTACAACTCCTTTTAACCACTTGCCGACCGCCGCACGCCGATGTATGTCGACAGAATGGCACGGGCAGGCACATTGGCGTACAAGTACGTCCCTTTAAATTTGCTGCCCAGCGAGCTCGCCCAGGCCGCTGGGGGCGCGTGCCCGCTGCGTGCCTCGTGAGTGCGGCCGCGGGTCCCAGGAACTCGATGTTCCCGGGCGGCCCGTGATTGCGGTCGGCAAGAGCAGAACAGGGGAATGCCTTTGTATACAAGGCATTCCCCTATTCTGCCTAGTCACACTGTCACTGATGACCGTTCCCCGTGATCGGAAACGGTCATCAGTCACGTGTAGCCATGCCCCCTAACGGTAAGAATAACTCCCTAGGAAACGCTTAACCCCTGCAGCGCCACCTAGTGGTTAACCCCTTCACTGCCAGTGTAATTTTTACAGTAATCAGTGCATTTGGTGCCAAAATGGTGTGAAAAGTGTCCGATGTGTCCGCCACAATGTCGCAGTCACGATAAATATCACTGATCGCAGCCATAACTAGTAAAAAAGAAGTATTAATAAAAATGCCATAAAACAGTCCCCTATTTTGTAGAAGCTATAACTTTTGCGCAAACCAATCAATAAAAGCTTATTGCGTTTTTTTTTTTTAAACCAAAAATATGTAGAAGAATACGCATCGGACTAAACTGTGGAAAAAAAATTTTTTTATATATATATTTTTTGTGGATATTTATTTTAGCAAAATGTATGTAACGCTCTATTTTTATTTATAGCGCAAAAAATAAAAACAGCAGAGGTGATCAAATACCACCAAAAGAAAGCTCTATTTGTAGGAAAAAAAAGACGTAAATTTTGTTTGGGAGCCACGTCTCACGACCGTGCAATTGTCCAGTTAAAGCGACGCAGTGCCGAATCACAAAAAGTGGCCTGGTCTTTGACCACCAAAATGGTCCGGGGGTGAAGCGGTTAACATGTTCTATGCAGTTTTAAAAGTTGTTTTTACTCAGGCTGGGTTCACACTGGTCCGACAAACGCTCCGACATTGGGAGCTCATGTCGCATGACGTGTGAAAATCAATATTTCCCTATGAGAGCCGTCTCAACTGGTCCGACACATGTCGGTCCGACTTTGAAAATGCTCCCTGTACTACTTTGGTCCGAATTTGATCCTACTTTAGCCCATTGAATATCATTGAAGTCGGATCAAAGTAGGATCCTTGTCCTAACCATCCGACTTTTGACATCCGACATGGTGATTACAGCAGCAGTAAAAGGAATTCATCTCACACTGGGATTGTTTTGATAGGACAAGTCAGACTCACAAAGTTGGATCAATGTAGTATCCTGTTCATGAAAGTCTGATGGATGTAGGACCAATGCAGAGGCGGCTCTCTAATTAGGCAAATAAGGCGGTCGCCTAAGGCCTCACACTTCCAGGGGCCTCGCGGCCGTCTAATTTGCCTACCACGTGTGTGGGAGTGGCAGGGAATGTCCCCCGGTGTTCTGTCAATATCTCCGGTTGCGTCCGGGGCCGCAACTCGTTTTCCCCACCCAGGGGCGTACTGTCACTGACCACTGCCCGAGGTCGGAGGGTCAGTGGGTGGCGCCATGTACTCCTTTCCCCCGGCTCCTCCCTCCTGCCGTGCACCGCGGATCTCTCACTCCGGCTATGTGCAGAGCTTGGATAATGCCTGCAGTGGCTGAGCAGCACCCCCGGCTCCCCGATCTCCTCTGCAGGGTGGACGATCTGAAATGGAGGACAGACCTGTCATCACAGCTGACGCCCGGCGATCATCCAGGAGCCAGTCTAACAGCCTCAAAGAAGGTACAGTATAACTGTCCTCCCGTGCCCGACACTGACATCCCGTGACGTCACCTCCTGACTGAGGGCGCCCCGAGTCTTACAGCTGCCTTCCTCCCATGTGACCTCACACACACACAGCCCTGAGTGATGATATGCATTCTATCCGGCATATGATGCCACCTACTGACTCCATGCCATCATCATTAACCTCCTCATCCCCCTGTTCCTGGCATCCTACCTCCTGTAACACTGTCAGCTTCCTACCAACTTACCCCTGTCATCATCTCCATCCTCATCCTAATCCCCCTGTTCCTGGCATCCCACCACCCTACCATCATCTCTGCTGTACCCCACTGCCAGCTGCCTACCACCTCACCCCCTGTCATCCTTATCCCCTACCCCACGTCTGACATTCTGCCACCCTGCCTCCTGTCATCATCATCGCCATGTACCCCACCTGTAGCATCCACCACCCTGTTATCCTTATCTTCATCCCCCCTGTACCCCACTGTCAGCTGCCTACCACCCCATGTCCTCATCATTCCCCCCCCCTGTACCCCACTGTCAGCTGCCTACCACCCTACTTCATCATCATCATCATCATCATTATCATCATCCCCCCCTGTAGCCCACTGTCGGCTGCCTACCACCCTACTTCATCATCATCCCCCCCTGTAGCCCACTGTCAGCTGCCTACCACCCCACATCATCATTATTCCCCCCTGTACCCAACTGTCAGCTGCCTCCCACCCCAAGTCATCATCCCCTTCTGTACCCCACTGTCAGCTCCCTACCACCCCACTTCATCATCATTCCCCCTGTACCCCACTGTCAGCTGCCTACCACACTACGTCATCATCATCCCCTACTGTACCCCACTGTCAGTTGCCTACCATCCCACATCATCATCATTCCCCCTGTACCCCACTGTCAGCTGCCTACCACCCCACATCATTATCAACCCCCCCCTGTACCCCACTGTCAGCTGCCTACCACCCCACGTCATCATCATTCCCCCTGTACCCCACTGTCAGCTGCCTACCACCCTACGTCATCATCATCCCCTCCTGTACCCCACTGTCGGCTGCCTACCACCCCACGTCGTCATCATTCCCCCTGTACCCCACTGTCAGCTGCCTACCACCCCATGTCGTCATCCCTCTGTATCCCACATCTGGCATCCTACCACCCCATCCCCCATCATCCTTCTCATCTTAATCCCTCCTGGTACTCCATTGCCAGCTTCCTACCACCCCACTCCCTGACATTCTACCACCCTGCCTCCTGTCATCATCTCCATGTACCCCACTTCTAGCATCCACCACCCTAACCCTGTTATCATCCTTATTTTTATCCCCCGTGTACCCCACTGTCAGCTTCCTATCAACCTACGCCCCGTCATCATCATCTCTATCCTTATAATTCCCCTGTGCCTGGTATCCTACCACCCCACCCCCTATCATCTTTATCCCCCGTACTCCTCTGCCAGCATCCTACCACCTCACCCCCTGTAATCACCTCCCCCCCCATACCCCACCTCTGACATCCTGCCTCCTGTCATCATCATCCCCACGTACCCCACCTCTAGCATCCAACACCTTACCCCCGTTATCATCATCGTTATCTTCATCCCCTTGTACCCCTCAGCTGCCTACCACCCCCCCCCCTGTACCCCACTGCTGACATCCTACCCACGGACCTATTGTGTTTTGTTTTTTTTAATTATTTATTTTCTTAAAACAGGGTGTACAAATATAACATTGTCATTTAGAAAAGAAAAAAGGACGGGTAATTCCTCATACATAATTCAAAAAAACAGCAAAAAAGAAACCTTATTTAAACCATATTATTTCTCTTTCGTTATTTTGCTCTCATCTTCTAGGCTCTTCTTCCCATTCCCCCCCCTCTTTTCCTTCCCTCTGCATCTCCTTTCTTAATCCCTATTTCCCTTTCCTGTTCCCCTAGTCCTCCCCCAATCCCCTACCTTCGACCCCATTTTTCCTCCTTCCTTTACCACTGCTTACGCGGTGGTACATTTGACCTATCGTCACAAAAAAAAAAAAAAGAAGGAAATAAATTAATTTAAATGTGGAGCTTCTCGAGAAACCTCTACTAACTTTTTCTACCTGTCATCCTAGTTTTGATCTTAATTCTCTTAATAACCTTTTTTCCTTCTTCTGATTTTACAAATTGCTCCCATGGTGCCCATATTTCTTTGATTTGTTTTTTTCCCTCCAACGTTATTGGTAGGAGTTTCTTCATTATTCCCACTTTTCTAACTTTGTTTAACCACATTGAAATCTATTGTCATTAACATCCCCATCATCCCTTTCTACCCCACCGCTGGCATCCTACCACCCTACTCTGTGTTATCATCATCCCCCTGTATCCCACCTCTGGCATACTACCACCCTACATCCTGTCAATATCATCCTCATCCCTCCTGTACCCCACCTCTGGCATCCTACCACCCTACTCCGTGTTATCATCATCCCCCTGTACCCCACCTCTGGCATACTACCACCCTACATCCTGTCAATATCATCCTCATCCCTCCTGTACCCCACCTTTGGCATCCTATCACCCTACCCCCTATCATTATAGGGGAGATATGATCTCAGCCTCTCCCCAATACTGCCACCATCACCCCAAACTGCATCCTGTCATCCAACCAACTGTACCCC
Source organism: Rana muscosa (assembly GCA_029206835.1). Taxonomy (NCBI): domain Eukaryota; kingdom Metazoa; phylum Chordata; class Amphibia; order Anura; family Ranidae; genus Rana; species Rana muscosa. Next base: position 223,894,969 of record CM055121.1, read on the forward strand.
AACAGTTGCATTACACACACCATAATACTGCCCTGCCACCCAGTGAGCAAACAGTGAGTGATAATGATAAGCAGTAACCCATAGCAACCAATCAGTGAGCAGTAATAATGTGCAGTAACCTAGCAACCAATGAGTAAGCGGTAATGACATGCAGTAACCTCTAGCAACCCATCAGTGAGCAGTAGTAAAGGTGCAGTAACCTCTAGCAATCCATCAGTGAGCTGTAATAATGTGCAGTAACCTCTAGCAATCAATCAGTAAGCAGTAATGAATGTGCAGTGACCTCTAGAAACCAATTGGTGAGCCTGGAGCAATCAATGAGTGTGAACTAGATCTTTATGTTTACATTATTAAAGTTTTTTTTTTTTTTTTTTAGATAAGTCTATGTGCGTTCGTTTTTTTGGGATGGGAAGCAAAATTGCTAGGGGTGGGGGCCAGGAAAATGTTTGAATTATTTTGAATTATTTTTCCCATTATGGGCGTGAGTGGGGCCTCATGTCTAAGATTTGCCTAAGGCCTCATAAAGCCTAGAGCCGCCTCTGGACCAATGTAGGATGCATTTCCTGCTATAGGATGACAACTAATATGCTTCTGTGTTGCCACCCTGTCACATATATGCTCCTGGTGAAGACTACAAGCAGCTATGTATGCAGGGTGGATTTGAATCAAGGCGATTTAAATCACTAGTAAAAAGGCTTGATTTACATCATTTTTAAAGAGCAACTGTCATTTCTGTCCCATAGTGGCTCCTCCTCTGACCCGCTGTTGACTCAGCGACAGTCCCATTCACTTTAATGGGACGGCTGGTGATGCGGCAGTGACACAACAAGGTGACGGATGTGGCGGCAGCAGATGAGTGAATGCCCGCTAACAGGCGCTGCCCTGATGGGTCTGAAATGACAGGTTCTCTTTAAATGTAAGGACTTATTCTTGCTGTTAGAATCTTTAATAATTGCAAACAAAATGAAGGTTTCCCATTTAGAATAATAAGCTGTCAGATTAGTAAAATGGCGATATCCGAACCGATTCAATCATACAGTTTGTAGTGTACATAGATTTGCAAAACAATGGGATAAAGGAATATTCCTGAACTTTGTTTTATCTCATGGTTACTGTGAAATTGTGTGAATGCATCAATGCAGTGCGTGTTATCTCAGCTTGCAGAGCTTGGATTCATTGAATGAGTTTACCCACAATGTAAATATTGCAGAATATATACAGCCTCATGCTACTAAGCTCCATTTCATGCTAAATAAACTAAATTATTAATGTATCTTAAATAGAAAACCCACATTTATTTAGATTTTTACTCCAAAAGCATAATTAATTTAATACCCACCCTGTATTTATGTATGTATGTATTATTTGTATATACCGTATGTATTGTGTCTGAGTGCCTGTATATTTCGTGTTGTGGGATAATAGTCAGTGTTCTGTCTCCCCACAGGGCTGGACTCAGGATGCCGCCTCACTAGAAGAACTGCTGCTAAAAGTGGCTCTGGAGCACAAAGCTGTATGGTGAGCTTACACTTTATGTACAATGAATTCTGATTTGTCTGGGGATTGTGGCATTGCTTCCTACTTTTCAGATTTCTTTGGAATACAAGTAAAAAATCACCCCTCCGATGCGCTCACTGAGCTTTCTCCCTCCAGCAAGTCCATCTAAGTACCTCCTTCACCCGCCAATCAGTGTACATAGAAGACACCTCTACTGCCAGCTTGGCAAAACCATGCTATGCTTTTTCAATTTCTGCCAAAGCAAAAGATTTTAGTTTAACCTTGCCCCATCCCGTGCGCCATATACTGGCTGACCTTCCGTTCTTTTTCCTATCATTGTGTAGACTTCGATAAAAAAAAAAGGAGCGCTTGGTGATCAGAGACATGTGACTTCTAAAATATGGTTCATGGACCTGTATTAAAAATTAACAACATGTACATCAATCCAACGCGTTTCAGGGAAATTGACTCCTCCTTACTTCTGGGCTGGTGCTGCAGTGTCTTTGGTGGGAACAATTCCCATGAGTGGTTATGTTGGATCACGGTTCCTGAATGGCAGGATTCCCGCCATAGTGGTATAGTTGCAGCAACAGCCCTGAAGAAGGGGGAGTCTATCCTTTCGAAACGCATTCGCTTGGTATAAATGTTAATTTTTATTAATGGTCCATGAACCATATTTTAGAAGTCACATTTCTTTGGACAACGGGCGCTCCTTTCTTTTTATCAAAGTCTACATGCTGAAAGGTTGCACAGAAAAGGCAGCAGCCCAATCCCTGAGAGGGCCCATCGCCACCATCCATCAGTGGGCAGTATCCACCAGAAGGCATTCCTTTCTTTTTGCCCACATGAATACCCACTCAGGACCAGGGCCGCTGATAAGGCAGTACAACCAGCCCTGTTGTACCAGGCCCGGCCAGCAGGGGGGCCAGAGCAGATTTCTAGTTAAAAAAATGAATTCGCTACATAACTACATTAACCTCAACCTGCACCTACTTGATTGGCAAGATATATAGTACCTTCCTGGGCCCCATCAAGTTAGTAGAGGGGCCCAGGAGGTGAGAGAAGAATCGGGACTTTTTCTCAATTTTTAGGCGGAGGCATACAATCCCTGCTCTGCACCAGTGTACCGTGTGCTCACTGTAGGCTTTCCAGGGCGTATGGATTCAATTGTAATGCGGCTCCCTTCCCTCAGTAAGTGCCGAGCTGCAGCCTGAGAGAGACTAATCACTGAGGAGGCTGAAAGAAAGAGTAATCCCAACGCCAGTCCACAGGCAAGCAATCCCCCTGCGCACACACACAGTGACACATCACACAGGATGAGACTCAGTCCCCTGACTCCCCATTGTGTGCTCATGTCATTATCATTATGATGATCAGAGCACAGCAGGTGGTGTATGGCTCTGTCGGTGTAACATGGCTGTTGTATGGCTCTGTCGGTGTAACATGGCTGTTGTATGGCTCTGTCGGTGTAACATGGCTGTTGTATGGCTCTGTCGGTGTAACATGGCTATTGGGTGGTGACTTTCTTAATATATGGCTGTAATGTGTGTTAGACTATAACACAGCACAGCCATAACAAAGTCAGCACCACACAGCGTGTTACACTGACAGAGCCATAGAGCACCTGTTGTGCTCTGATCATCATAATGATCATGACCGTGAGCACACAATGGGATGCTATTTTACACGTGTGTTGGGGGGGGGGGGGGGAAGGGACAGTAAAAACAACACACATCCAAGCTGCATTTTTACCACCCCCCAAACCACTCCCCTTTTGAGAATTTTTCACCCAAGCTTTGCAATCAGGTGTGCCTGTGAGTTTTTCCTGTGGACCAGTGGGTACAGTGGCTGCGTGAGATGGGCACAGTGGCTGCGTGAGATGGGCACAGTGGCTGCGTGAGATGGGCACAGTGGCTGCGTGAGATGGGCACAGTGGCTGCGTTTGAGGTAGCCTTATGGCAGGCCCGACAGGTTAGACATTATTTAGAAACCCTGGGATTTGCAGGAAGATATAGGCGAACACAAACTAAGTTTGAGGAGTATTGTGAGGGAGAGGAGCCCCCACCCCACGTAATCTCTAAAATGTATATAATCCTGACTGCACCCTTAGAGGATTTTAAAATGGATTGCTTTGCCAAATGGGAGTGAGATTTAGGCCAAACTTTCTCTCCAGCACAATGCCAGAATATTATAGACCTGTCTTTAAAATCTGTCTTTTAAAATCTTCAAGGTGTATACGAAAATGTAGGAATCAAATTACAAAATATTAACACGTTGGTATTATACGCCATCGGCCTTGAATACATTTTTTCCAGAAGCATCTGACAGGTGCTGGAGAGGATGTGATGAAAAAGGGACAATGATGCACATTTTCTGGGTATGCCCAGTAATTAGACAATTTTGGCAAACTGTACAGAGAATTACGTAAATGTTCACTGAAGACCAGATTGTAGAAGACCCGGATTTCTTCTTGCTACACCATACACAAATCCCACCGAATAAATATATAAACTCAGTTCTGTGTCACCTAATAAATGCGGCAAAAAGTTGTATTGCGATGAACTGGAAAGACCCAAGTGCCCCTACGATCTCTATGTGGTTAAACAAAGTCAGAAGGGTGGCAATAATGGAGAAACTCCTACAATAACGTTGGAGGGAAAAAAACAAATACAAGAAACATTTGCAAAATCTGAAGAAGGGAAGAGGTTATTAGGAGAGTAAAGATAAAAACTAGACTGGCAGGTAGAAAGAGTAAGTAGGGGAATTTCGAGAAGTTCCACATCTAAATTACATTTTTTCTTTGTCTTTGTTGTGTTGATGTTGGTCAAATGTTTCCCTGCGTAAGCAGGTTTAAAGGAAGGAGGAAACTGGGGTTGAAGAGAGGGGATGGGGGGAGGATTAGGGGAATAGGAAAGGGAAACGGGGATTAAGGAAGAAGGAGATGTAGAGGGAAAGAAAGGGGGGGGGGGGGGGTAATAGGAAGAAGAGCCTAGAAGATGATGGTAAAATAACGAAAGTGAAATAATATGGTTTAAATAAGGTTTTCTTTATTGATTTATGTATGGCGAAGTACCCGCCCTTTTTCTTTCCTTAATGGTAATGTTATATCTGTACACCCTGTTTTAAGAAAATAAAGAATTTAACCACTTCTCCACCGGACCCTTCATGTAAAAATCATAATTTGTTTGCTAGAAAATTAATCAGAACCCCCAAACATATTTTTTTTTTTTTTTTTTTTTAGCAGACACCCTAGGGAATAAAATGGCGGTCATTGCAACTTTTTATCTTGCGTGGTATTTGGGCAATAATTTTTCAAACGCCTTTTTTTTGGGGGAAAAAAACCGTTTCACAAATGAAAAAATAACAAAACAATAAAGTTAGCCCAATTTTTTTGTATAATGTCAAAGATGCAGTTACGCCTAGTAAATAGCTACCTAACATGTCACGCTTTAAAATTGCGCACACTCATGGAATGGCGCCAAACTTTGGTACTTAAAAAAATCTCCATAGGCGACGCTTTAAATTTGTCTACAGGTTACTATTTTCGAGTTACAGAGGAGGTCGAGTGCTAGAATTGTTGCTCGCACTCTACCACACGTGGCGATACCTCACATGTGGGGTTTGAACGGCGTTTACATATGTGGGCGGGACTTGCATGCGTGTTCGCTTCTGAGCGCGAGCTACCAGGGACAGGGGGATTTTACTTCTTTTTTTTTTTTCTTTTTTTTTTCATTTTATTTTTTATTTTACAGAATTTTTTTATTTTGACACTTTTTTTTATGACTTTTTTTTATCACTTTTATTCCTATTACAAGGAATGTAAACATCCCTTGTAATAGGAATGGTGTGTGACAGGTCCTCTTTATGGAGAGATGCGGAGTCAATAAGACCCCGCATCTCTCCTCCAGGCTGGAAAGCATGAGATCGGGGAAAAAAAAATCATGCTGACAGCCACAATTGCGGCTTTTTTTACTTCTGGTACGGGGCGTGACGTCACAACGTCGCGCCCGGGACTCCGGCGGTCCTAGAGATGACTGGAGACCATCTGGCCACCGGTCATCTCTATCGTTGTGAGCCGGCTGTGGTGTATGAGGACACAAACTGAATGGGCAAAGCACAAGTTCACTTGGAGTTCTCGCTGCCATGTTTGAAGGTAATATAAGGCCTCTTGCACACTGCAGCTTGAAATCTAAATGCAGATCTATAATGCAGTCCATTGTTTACCATGTGCCTGCACACACAGGCGTGTAAACAAGCGCTACATATTCTTGAGTAAAAAAAAAATATACGTTCCTGGACAGTATTTTGCACTGGTTTGCGCATATGAGCATAAATATAAATACTTTTTGCCTAGCAATGTATTGTACATGCAAATATGCACATACATGTGCGAATACACGCAAAACAATGCCTGAAATGACTTCCAGAAATGCTCAGACATTGTTACTGTGTGCAAGAGGCCTTAGGGCTAGTGACGAGCTGAACATACTTGGGTTCAGTTTGGGGCGGTTTGGTAAACTTTAGCAAAGTTAAAGCAGAATTTCACCCAAAGGGGAAGTTCCGCTTTTCTGTGGGATTATTCACAAAGCACAGTGCTGCCCGTGCATGCGCAGTGGGAATCCCGGCTGTGAAGCCATATGCAGTCACAGCCGGTTTCCCAAAGTAAACATTCCGGCGCCAGGGACCCAAAGAGCCGACTCGGATGAGGACCGTGTTGAAACGATGGACAGGTAAGTGTCGTAATATTAAAAGTCAACAGCTACAGTATTAGTAGCTGTTGTTTTAAAAAAAAAAAATTATTGCTAGGGTGAAGAACTGCTGCAAGCCGCTCATAGAGGAGTTTGTTTTTTGCACTGATCACCGTTGCAGGCTATAACCTGCGGAGCTGATCGAGCAGGGAAAATCCGACAGGGTGGCTGTACAGAAGTCATTTGGTAGATTGACTTCTGTACAACCTCCCTGTCCATACATGGATCGAAATTCGTCCAGGCCTGGCGGAACCGGCCAAATTTCGATCCATTTATGGTGGGCCTTAGGATTCCGAATCTGAACCCCTTTAAAATCAATGGGAGCTGAATCCTGGAAATCCAAAATGACCATTTTCTAGGCTAATAGGCAAGGGATTGTCAAGCAAAGGGCATGGAGCAGGGTTTAGGGGGACATGCACTAAAGCAAAAACATTTTTTTAAATTCCATATGGCAAGAAGAAGCAATTCTAATAATGCCTGACGTGAAACCATAAAAATGAAATTTTACTTTAAATAACATGATTGGGGGATACCCTGAACCTGCTTGTGAAGTAGCATATCTGTACGATGTGTACAACCCCAAAATCCATGCCAGACCTTTTTCCAATAATGCTACCTAGCTAGACAGGTTTACATGAACCATACCAAGCCATATGCCCTCAACATGGGGAGGGTACCTTGCCAGGCAGCCTCCCTGGCAAAGCACCTTGTATCTATGTTGATAGTGCAAGGGCCTCATACCCATAACCCTGACCTGATGGCTGTGGGGGTTTGTGGGCAGGGGGCTTATTGGAATATGAAAGCCCCCTTTTAAAATATGGGGGTTCTCAGATATTGCCCCTAACCGTTCCGCCTAAGGGGTAGTAGGGATAGTGATGGTAGTAGGGATAGTGATGGTAGTAAGGATGGATGTCCAGCGCATCCCATCCCCTTACATTAGATGTCAAGATACACCCCACCATCAGAAGTTGAGTCCCCCACTCTCCCTTACATCACAGTGTACACCCCTTACCTTATGCTGCTGTTGGGAAGAAGCTGGATGCATTGCTTGAAATCAGAAAGTAAGGGTCTGGAGGAGGACCAGAGGAGGGCTGGAGCTCTCCGGCAGCTGCAGAAGAGGTTCGAGGGCCACATGAAATGGCCTGGAGGGCTGGATTCGGCCAGCGGGCCTTGTGTTTGACACCTGTGCTCTAGAAGATTCAATTGTTTTATATTCCAATCTGCATGCAGTTGTTGTTCTTTGTGACTGTATAGCAGTCCAGCTTTGGAGAAGCCATCTGGAGACTGTGTAGCTGGGATGAAATGGTAAAATATTTATTGTCCTGTCTGTGCACGGTTTTATTCTTGTGTGTGTATGTGATGACGCTGCCATGTTTGTTTTTACTTGTAGTGGGATGAGACCGGAGGAAGCCAAAGTTTTGTACATACAGGAAGTGCAGCAGTTGGATGGCTACGGACAGGAGTGTTTCTCTGTCAAGGTATGTCTTTAAAGCAGAAATGAATAGCTCATTAAAAGATATAATAAAAAAAAATAAAAAAAAACTCTTTGCTGCAATACAAGCCTACAATCCAGAGCTGTCATTGGCAGGGCTTTTCTGTTAGATCCTTGGACTTCCAGGGTGAACAACAGCCAGCATCATATAACTTACTTTCTCCAGCTGTCATGGACCCCTCCCCCAGCTTGTGACTGGACAGTGAAGGACAAGCAGCACAATAAGCTCAACCCTCTGCTCTGCCAGCATGAGCCTTGTGCTGCTTCTCCTAGTCCTGTAGAGGGATTGCAAGATGCTGATACCGAGTCAAATTTAGGTACCTAAAATAAGTGTGTGTGTGTGTGTGTGTGTGATCAGTGATGATTTGTCATTAAATCTTAAAGTGGTTTTGAAGGCTGAAGGTTTTTAATCTTAATATTCCGATAGTTTTGTTATATATTTGAGATTCTTTTAATTCTTAGGATTTAGTCCTATCGGGTACAATTCTCACTCATATTTTTTCACTATCTTATTGATGTACCTGTTTACGTGATTTCGTTTTCTTAGATGTGAAGTTATTTTGCTTTTCTGCTTCATCACATTATTTGAACTTATCTTTGAGACGGTAAAAACTCACATCTGTATTTTATGTGGCGGCTGCGTCCGCATCTATTATCTTTATGTACTTCTGTGTACGCTTACAATAAAAACTTCTTAATAAAAAAAAAAAACTTTAGTGTGCAGCTCCGCCCCCCTTATACTTTCCTAAGCCCGATCCCAATCCAGCGATATGCACGATTCCTCCTAATTGGCTGAGATGCAGTAGCCATTGGCTCCCGCTGCTGACAATCACAGCCAGTGAGGCAGGATGAAGGGGCGGGGCTGAGCCGTGCTCTCTGTGTTTTATGGACACAGAGAGAGTCGGCTGGGGAGCGAGCACGCACGATTTCCCCCCACAGCAAGTGGCTTGCTATAAGGGCACTCGGTCAGGGGGAGGGGCCCAGAGTGCCAGCGGGGGACCCGAGAAGAGGAGGATCTGGGCTGCTCTGTACAAAACCACTGCACAGAGCAGGTATGTATATTTTATTTTTAATACAATTTTTTCCTTTTACAATTACTTTTTAGGATCGGTTCACATTATTGCGGGTGTGTGTAACACACACATCACACAGGTTCCTGCACCCACACCTGAAACGTGTTGCTCTTCAGCAGACTCCTGATGCCATTCTTAATGGCACCCCCACACATCTGAAAATGCAGCGTGTTTTCAGGGATGAGAAACCGTGCCATTTCCTGCGGCTGCCCTGCAGATGCATTTTGGGAATGAGTTCAGAGGACCTTTTCCCTGCATTTCCCACAGGTACAGACACACATGTGCCCACACAAACACACCCATGCAATATTGTGAACCTAGTCTTAGGCCTTATTCAGATGCATGGTTAACCACTGCTCTTGGCAGGCAGTTGACCTCCACCAAGCTCCTCAAAGAACATATTCTAATAGCCGTTAATAAGCCTAACCTGCTGGAAGATCCAAACGTTATATGTAATGTTCACTCTCTGCAGCGGTCTATATGCTTGCATCTTCATTAGGGCTTGTTCACATATAGGGCTATTATTGCTACCTTTATGAAAAGCAATCTATGATGGATCACTTTTCAGAGAACATTTAACAGGCAAAGTGCAGAGGCGATATGTTGTCTCCTTACTGCCTGGTTTTAACCCTCAAAATGCTTACCTACCGTGTGCAATGCACGCGGTTGTGGCACAGCCCTATTCATTTGAATGGGTGGGCGGTTGGTAAAATTACAGCTAAACCACCTGCTCCTACCACTCGCCTGTGTGAGTGAACCCTTAAGAAGTCGTGTGTGTGCTCACCAAGGGTATATTAACAGCTTATTAGCAGTTCAGTAAGGCTCAGCACAGCTATAGTGAGACCTCCTAGCTGTAACAGACAAGTACAATGGGGAAGCCGGTCTGGTGCCTGCATACCAACACTAACAAAGTGCTAGTGGTTAGTTTAGACTGTTCACTAATGGAGGAATTTTGGTGGAATTAACTGTTTTTTGCTTAATGCATTGTGTTTGTTTTATAGGACAGTCACAGCAATGATGTCACTCTCTATATCTTCTTCATGGGTATTTTTGTTGGAGACAGTCATGGAAAATCCTCAGCTTCGTACAGGTAAGTGAGCGCTTTCTAAAATATTTTTAGTTTGTTTAAAATGAAAATGAAGGGAACAATATAACATAGACAAGCTCTGATAGGCAGCACATGTATTCCGGGATCTTGGCGTGTATTTCCAGGACAAGCCGTGATTGGTAATAAAGTAGAGGGCTCCCCCTACTGCAGCTCCCAGGTTTCATCAGGTCAGATATTTGCTGTCAAATTCTAACTTCAGTAGAAGTGTAAAGCCTAATGATCAACTTCTCATATTTTCTCCCCTTTGGCCTGCTAAATTTACCATTGATCATTCATTGGCGGGAAAAAAAAACTTAAATGTATTTATTTTTTAATTGCAGCCTGGAAAGCATTGCACCCATTGCAGTGCATCTGTCTGGTTTATCAATACTGGACTTTACTGGAACGGCCATACAAGATTTATAAAAAAAAATAAAAAAAATTTTTTCATTACAAAAGATAAAAATGAATTGATTAAAAACATCAAGATACGTTTTTATATATGATGCTGGCCATATCAATAAACCATCACTAATAGACTTTGCAAAATTGATCCAAGAGGTTGAGACATTTCACATTTATCTGCTTCCTCTGGACCTCCTAATCTTGGTAGCAAAGAAACATGGCCTAAGCATCACTTGGAGAGTAGAGCTTATAGATGGTGGTAACACATGCGGTGTGAATCAAACTTGTGGTTTAGGGGTACAGCAGTTATAAAGTTCCTATAATGTGAAGAGCTTGACATACAGACTTAAAGTGTTTGTTACCCAAAAAAATAAAAATAACGTTATCCTGTTCCCTTAAAGCAGGGGTCTCCAAACTATGGCCCTCCAGTTGTTCAGGAACTACAATTCCCATCATGCCTAGTCATGATTGTGAATGTCAGTTTTACAATGCCTCATGGGGCAATTAGCTGGAGCGCAACAGCTGGAGGGCCGTAGTTTGGAGATCCCTGCCTTAAACCATGAATAACATAGTTGCATATTTAGTCCATGTAGTTCAGCCAAAAAAAATAAAAAATACAATCCTATATACACAATCCTATACCTACAGTTGATCCAGAGGAAGGCAAAAAACCCCAGCAAAGCAGGATCCAATTTGCTACAGCTGGGGAAAAAATCCCCCGAGAGGCAATCCGATTTTCCCTGGATCCACTTTACCTATAAATGTTAGTACCCAATTATGTTATGTACATTTAGGAAAGAATCCAGGCCTTTTTTAAAGCAATCTACTGAGCTGGCCAGAACCACCCCCGGAGGGAGTCTATTCCACATCTCTTACTGTAAATAAACCTTTCCATATTTGGAGATTAAATCTTTTTTCCTCTAGATGTAAAGAATGCCCCCTTGTCCTCTGTGATGACCTTAAAGTGAATAACTCTACACCAAGTTCACTATATGGACCGCTTATGTATTTGTACATACCAGCACAGTGCTTGTGCTGTGTAATTTGGCCCCGTGGATCACCTGAAATACCTGGCTGGTTCTGCCCTCACCTTGTGAAAACTGACCACAGTTTATCATGGCTGCTAAGCCCTGATACCGTGTGTCACGTACCTGATCTGAAGCCAATATGCAGAGAGGGGCTCCCCTTGCGGCTAGATGCGGTACACCTCTGAAAGTGCCACAGAAAGTATACAGCCTGAAGTAGCACAGGTTGCCGGCAGGATCTGGATGGGTCCAGAAAAGCATCACCTTGTGAGGACTGCCAGGGTGTGGTGGTGCACAGGCGGTCAGGAACTTCACGCTGTGCTTGGAATAGACCGTGCTTGAGGACAGCAGTGGGCACCCGGCTGAGGGTCAAACACAGGATGAATAGTGGACGCCCGGCTGAGGGTCAAACACAGGATGGCCAGAGGCAAGAGCAAGTCCATGAAGTAAGCTGAGGTCATAAACAGGTAATCAAGCAGGAGCAAAGTCCATATAGTAAGCCGGGGTCATGCACAGGTCATCAGGCAGAGGCAAAGTCCATATAGCAAGCTGGGGTCATGCACAGGTTATCAGGCAAAGGCAAAGTCCATATAGCAAGCTGGGGTCATGCACAGGTTATCAGGCAAAGGCAAAGTCCATATAGCAAGCCGGGGTCATGCACAGGTTATCAGGCAAAGGCAAAGTCCATATAGCAAAGCCGGGGTCATTCACAGATAATCAGCAGAAGGAAGGTAAAGGAGCAAACCAGGGGATGAGCCAGGAGAGGAGGTCAACAGGTCTGGAACGAGCCGGGTCAAGAACAGGAGATCCAAAAAGTAACACAGAGGTTCAGGAGTACAGGAAGCCAATGACAATCCAGCAATTTGGGTCAGACAGTGGCAGCCTTTTATAGGCCAGCAGGGGGATCCACCTGTCACATGTTGTACCTATGGCACCCATTTCTTCTACTGGCAAGATTGCCAGTACTTCCACGGCCATTTCTCTGACACCGTGGTCAGTTTACGTGCCTCCGTCACACGCAGTTCTGCTCTCCTGTGTCGTCCTCTGTCCTCCCCCCTCCCCTCCCTCCCTGTCAGCTCTGTCCACTCCACGATCCTCCCCTCCTGCTGCTATCATATCTATAATATAAGCATGCCATTCCCTCTGTTAAATAACAGTATGTATGCCTGTGCTGTATAAAAAAGATGCAGATTTCTACCTAATATCAGAGCGTTTCCTGGCGCCCATCTGACTCCGCGGCTCTCTCTCTTCTCTGTCAGCCAGAAGACGCAATGATATAAGGTATAATCAGCATTTTCTTTATACAGCTTAGGCACAGAAACACATAATGTTATTTAAGAGGGGGGATGGCATACTTATACTTTAGTGGCTTAACAACCACTTGCTGAGAAAAATCAAACTCTCCTAAGGGCGGTGTGGTATACAGTCCCGGTATGGTATTCATATACAAGACTAGGTAGGGGGTATTGACCTGCAATAGCAGTGGTTCTGCTGTTCATCTAAAGAGCATATACCATCACCCCTCCATAGGGACACTCAATCCTACTACTGATGTTTATATGCATAGCAAGTAACAGATGCTTGTCCACCTAAGATTCATCAAACACCTGCACCCCATCAATCTGCTGAGTCCAATATTGATGAAGCTTTTTTGTAGACAATGGATAAAATGGATAAGGTTTGATAGCCAAATACTTCAATTTTATTATATAGTGTATTTGTCTGCTCATACGGGCAGACAGATTCACACTGAGAGACAGAATGAATGAACTACCAGAGCGCTCAACAGCACCAGGGTAGGTAATCAAAACTACAAGCCGACAGCCACAAAGGCTGTTGGTACTTGTAGTATTCCATTCACAGAGGACTGTGACTGAACGACGTGGCCAGGCAGGGGGCGCCCCATACAGCCACGTTATCTTCAAACGGTGACAGCTGGTGCTGGGGGAAGATTACTGCCCACCTGTAACTGGGGAATGGGGGGGGGGCGCAGAGCGGGAGCATGTTACATCCTAAATACAGGCGGCATATGTAACATGTTCCAAAAGGTGAACTCATCCTTTAACAGGGGGGTGGTCTCCCAGAAAAACAGGGTATTTGTAAGAACAATCAACTTTATTCCATAAGTCTATACGATCAAAGGGGTATATAGATGCCTATGTTATAGTAACACATACCACAAATATCATAAAGGGTATTACAGAACAACATCCCCAACCATCATAATTCTAAATGATTATATTAGCATCACATACTTCCAAAATGATGCCTATCAAGGGCTTTTACCACATTAAGTGTTGGTAAATGATTTACAGAGCAAAACCCCAACATATTTCGCCCTGATGGGCTTTCAGGGGAATAATGGGGTTTGTGTTCTGTTAGTCCTCTTAGAATCCAAAAATCAACCCGCCCACACTGAATGTAGTCCGAGTCATGATGGAAGCAATTGTGGCCACCATGGTGTGTACCGCTCACCCCAAGGAAACCCCCTTAACTACATTCTTCCTGAACTCCGCTCAGTTGAAGATCCCAGGAGAAAGTAATTCCATAAATAACAGACCCCTATGGGGACAGATAAGATTATGGTTTAGCCTTAGGCCCCTTTTCACACTTGTGTGACTTGTCCTGCGGCTTGGGACTGCAAAGCCGCATGACAAGTCGTACCCCACGATTTCCAGTAAGTACCATTCATATCTGTGCGACTTCAAGTCGCACCAACTTCAAAGTAGTCCCCGTACTACTTTGGTCTGACTTTGATGCGAATTGAGGTCCATAGACCTCAAGTTTACACAGGCATTCCCTGAAATAGCAGTAAAATTGCGGTAGGGTGAAAGGGGCCTTAGCGGAATCCTATGACTGCTTAACGATCTGTCCAAACATCCAAGTGAATGTAGTGTGGTCCGAGCGGCCCATATACCATTGAAAGAGTTTTGTTAAATCTCCTCAATAAGTGCAAAAAATACCCATGGGGATCTTGGGTTTCCTCTATTTATCCAGGTAGATCTCGACCTATGAAAGGTTGCCTAACCCTGCTGTCACTATGTAATTTTTAGAACTGATTGCTAAAACAGAAAATATGCTTTTAATATAAGCACCCAAGTAAACTTCTCCTTACAGAATTACAAGTCCCATCATGCCTCGGCCTCTTGGATTCATGCTTGTGTCTGTCAGAACCTTGTAATGCATCCTGGCTCTTTGTAGTTCCACAACAGCTAGATGGGCGAAGTCTGCCCTAGGCTCCTGCCTAGGTTGCCTTGTAGATGATCCAGAGCCTGGATCAACTTGGAGCCTATTTTTCTAGGAAACCCATACAGCTTTGTGATGTAGGTATGTTTTTACCTGAGTATAAAGACAATCGACAGCTACCCCCTTTTATGCTGCAGTAAGTGTTGTCGTCGTCCCCCTCCCCCCCCCAGCCGGTCCGGTTATCTATGCGGATATTTTGGTTTAATCTCCCCTCTAGCAAATGGATGAAAAGAACGTTTATATGTTGTGACCTGGTCCATCTGAGATAGGTTTCAAACTCCAGAGAGATGAATAGTTCTTGAAAGGCTCCTAACGGCAATCAGAGGCGCGAGTGTTGCCAAGCTGGAGGCTGGTGGGGTAGAGATATCGCTGGCGTGACTCTGGAATGTCGGAATGTGTGTCTTGGCAGCGCTAACTTGAAATCTTGTCTGCAGGTGGAATGACATCGGGAATATCACACACAACAAGTCTGCAATTGTCCTGGAGCTGAACAGAAAGGAAGAGAGTGTCCTTTTTCACACGGTACGTGCACATTCGCCTTTTTGTTAGATTTCCTTTTTTTTTCTCTCTCCTGAATTGAAGTATGTATCCTTTCAGATAAAGTGCCTTCCTGTCTGAGGGTTCGATAAAACAGAAATCTTGAATGTAATTCTCTTTAACAGCTTTTGTGTGATCGTAAAGTGTATCCAAATCCAAGAACAAAAAATGTATATATTGCAAGTTGCCAGTCCTTAAATGTGGTGGCTGCATTAGTTTTCTTATTTCAGGCTTAGAATATTTTCTGGTCGATCCCACCAAAAATCCAATGTTCTTGTAATTTCCCATGCACTAAGTTTTAGTAATAAGAGTTTGAGCAATGTACAGATCACAGCAAAGTACAGATGGGATACAGAGGATTGGCATGTGGTACAAATGATAGCACAGTCTCTAATGGAATACGTCATCCAACACACCATTTTTCTAGGTCTGGAATTAAAGGGATCCATAGTAAACTTGTGCGATTTATTTTTATTTATTTTTTTCGTTACGAATTGAAATTCAGACAATTTTTCCGAGATTCGGATGTATCCGAATCTCCATATCATTATAGAAACGAAATTCAACAAATCCAAAATAAATTTTAAGGAAACAACTAATTTATTTGTTTCATTCGGATGACCGGATGCAATAGTTTGGGCCTTTAATGTTTGAAGCATCTGAAATAACGTAATGACATAACGAATTATTATAAAAAAATGCACTACATGTGAAATGGAAACATATTGCAATAAATACAGTAAGATATAAAAGTCTGCAATAAGAGAATTCCTACCTATTGTGTTTGGGTTGGATGGAGTTGGATCCATCAAAATCCTTGAACCATAACCTATTAAATCAATCCAAAATTAAAGAGGAACTGCAGTCTGCTCACGTAATTTGTAATAGAAACATCTTTGCCATTCTGAAGCTTCCCTCCGAACCATTTTGCATATTATTTTATATATACTGCAATTCTGTACTTGCCAAATATGCTGCAGAAATCTCCCTCCACTGAGTCTGGCAGCATCCATTTTAACTGTGGGCAGCTGAAGCTGATGCCTGTTCACTTCCTGGATTTACAGACACACAGACACACCTCTGCAGCAGCTTTCGTTTTCCCTCTTATGACTCCCCTCTTCCTCCCTTTCTGGCAAACTCTCACAAGAGTGAGAGAGAGAACTGTGCATGTTGTCATAAGCCTAGGCTAATGACCAGACAAGAAACAGGAAAGAGATTTATTGGATGGAAAGATGAATAAATGACTACAGATTCGGTTTTATTTTTTTTCTATTCGTTAGGTTAGAATTTGGAGATTCTGATGGATCCTCCTCCATCCAGCCCAAACAGAGAGCATAAGTAATCCCCGAAAATAACACGTTAAAACGATTATAGCCAATCTTCTGAAAAAACAAATATATGGTGCGAATCACAATATACAAATCATTCTAGCAAATATGATTAAATTAAATTAACGTAACAGATTAATCAGACACGAAACAAAATTTTCCGTTGTGAACATCTCTAATCCAGGTCTGTGAAAGAGCCGTTTTAAAGGGGTGAGGTTGTCCAGGTATCGATGAAAGGAAGTGATGCAATCCAAAGAAATATTAGAAGAGGAGATTAAAATAAAGCAAGACTCAAAGATAGGAGGAAGAGAGTGGATGGGGCAAAGGAGGATGCAGCAGGGTAGTTACCCAGGGGCCAAAGGACCTTTTGTGAGGTCAGGTACTGATGTTGGATGAGAAGACCTTGCTTGTCATCCCAATTCATCCCAAAGATGTTCAGTAGGGTTGAGGTCAGGATTCTATGCAGGTTACTTGGGTCCCTTCACACCAAACTGGTCAAACCATGTCTTTATGGAGCTGGCTTTGTGCACAGTACAGTCATGCTGGAACAGAAAAGGGTCTTCCCCAAACTGTTACCACAAGGTTGGAAGAGCACAATTGTCTAAAAAAAAAAAATGTTTTTGGTATACCATTAAAGCCGGCCATTACATGGATCAGTTCCGCAGGGACCAGCTGAATTGCGATCCATGTATAGCCAGGGAGGTTGTATAAAAGATGATCTACCGATTGACTTCTGTACAACTGCTCTGTCTGATTTTTGCTGCTTGATCAGCGCCACCGGCGATGGCCGACAGTGCTGATTTTTGTATTCTGATGGCAGGGAGTCCCCCACACACACAGCGGGAGGATTTCCCATCAACCTAGAGTATGTGAATGTGGGAATCAAGTCATTTTTTTTTAAATTCAACTCGCTGCTTAAACGGGGGAAAAAAAAAAGAATGGTATGGGCTGCCTAGGGCCCAGCCATAGATGGGTCAAAACCTGAACTTTGTGTTGACCGTCATTTTGTTTTTCTAAAAAATAAATAAAAAAAAAGTCCAGCATGTTGGATCAGGCACTTTTGATTGTAGCATGAAAATCGCGTGTCGCAGCTGGCACACTAATGATGCAAAAAACGAACAATCTGCTGATCAACAAGAATTTTCGTTTGATTTTCAACTCGTCTATAGTCTGCTTAAACCGTACCTTTCACTAAAAACACCTCATTTCGGGAGGGGGGGGGGGGTGTATCCTAATGCTTTTGGCCATCCAGTATTCAGAAAACAGAATGTTTTCCTATTAGTGAGGATAGGTTTGTTCAGAGGAGTCCTGACAGGTGTTTTTTTGATGGGTATTGTTGTCCTATTGATGGCTTTTTTTTTTGTCTTTGTTTATTTTCTTGAGCTGAAAGTAATGTGATAACCTGGCACATTGTCTCCGTCTGTTTCCCAAATACACTGGCGCAGCAGACAGTGACATTTCCTTTCCATGTTTTTCAACAGGACGACATTGAAAACAGCAAATACATATCACGGCTGTTTGCCACTCGGATGAAATTCTACAAAGAGAACAAAATTTGCACAGAGTAAGTGACTGTCTTTTTTGAGTAGCTGTTAAAGAAGTATCATTACATGTTACAAATCTTTGCCAAGTCCCCCAGGGGTACCAAGTGCACATAGTACGTGGTTCTATTAACATCCAAAAAATTAATGTTGTATTCTGTCATTGCTGTAGCTCCACCCCTGTATGAAGCCCAATTAATGGGAATTTCAATGGGGGGAAATACAGCATAGCACTGAGCCTCCGCCCCCTCTCTGAGCTGATGGTTTCTTTACTATCATAAATGAACAATTGCCGCTATGAGGCTGTTTGATGTATCTGCCAGTGCAGTGGGTATTTACAGCAGGCATATCGCAGAGCCCCACCAGAACTGACTGTTCATAAGAGTAAACCATCAGTTTCCTCTGCAAAGTTTTTAATAGAGCTGCTGGCTACTGGTAAACTTCCACTGTGCTGGTAGATACATCACACAGACCTTCAGAGCTGACTGATTTTTTGCTCTTGTGAAGAAACAGTCAGATCATGTATCCTATGCATTAAGGTGAAAAAACAACTGGCAATCACCGGCCCCCCAGCCTCCCGGTTTTACTTACCTGAGCCCGTTTGTCTCCTCGGCGCATCCCTGTCGTCGCCCTCCTCTCCATGGAGTCCCGGCTTTGATTGGATAGATTGATAGCCACGCAGCCACTGGCTCCCGCTGCTGTCAATTTAAATCCAATGACGCGGGGGGCGGGGCTGAGTCATACACTCGGCGTCTATGGACGCAAGGTAACCCCCTCGGGAGAGCGCTTCTCCAAGGGGGTTACCTAATGCGGGGAGGAGCCGCGAAACTGCAGAGGAACCCCAGAAGAGGAGGATCTGGGCCACTCTGTGCAAAACGAATTGCACAGTGGAGGTAAGTATAACATATTTGCTATTTATAAAAAATGAACCTTTAGTATCACTTTAAGTATTCGTCTCCTTGCTAGGCATGTGGTCTGAAAACAGTGGGGGAGCAAGCTGTCCAGGCACACTTCTCAGCAACCAAGGGAATGGATCAGAATGGGACCAAATGCCACATAACTATGGTCCCCTAGGAGCTTTAACAATTCGTTTTAATTTGTAATGACACTATGGTAAGGTAGAAGACAAATGAATAAATAAACAAAGCTGTCTTGCCTGCTATATAATTCTGTATAGCTAGTCTTACTGAAATTAATTAACGTTTTGATGCTATTCTAATTTTGCACCTGTAGTTTAAAGTGGTATTAAACCCAAAAGCAAACATGTATTATAACTCATAAAACGGAAAAAAGGGCAAAAAACAGCACTGGGTCTGACTTTAGAGGCACATTGGATAATAATGGCTAAAAATTATATTTTATTGATAATTCATTGTGCAAACAGAGCAAAAGAAGAAAGAATTAAAAACCTATGAATACATGGTGCAGAAAGAGTATGTGCACCGTATGAGCAGCAGTGAGCCCCTGTGTGTCAACGCGTTTCGCTGTCTTGACTAATCAGGACACATTCAGGGGTTGTTGGAAGAAACAGGTCTCATTATCTTGTCCAAAAAATCCGCAGAAGACAATTTCCCCGCTGGACATCAAACATTCTCAGCATACAGGTAAAGGATTATAGTATTCCGATATTTATGACCAATGGTAAGTGAGATGTCACTCCAAACCTATACTGTACATTGCCGTAATCTTATTAAAAAAATAATCGGGGGAGCAACAAAGAAAGGAAAAGTAAGAGAAGGGAGGGGGGGATTGTATGGACACAACCATATAGGACTGCATTTAATCCATAGTGCCAGTGATATAATTAGCCAGGCATAACTGTATCCTTATAAGCAGTAAGAGACTGCCTGCCCTGCAATCAGCATACATAATACAGCAAGTCCAGTGGCCCCTCAGAGCAGCTATGGTTAGTAATAAGTCCAATATGCCCCCCAGAGAAAAACGTTCATTGCTCACTGTTGCTCATAAGGTGCACATACTCTTTCTGCACCATGGTTATGTGTGTCATATGTTTTTAAAGTGGAGCTCCACCCTAAATACCAACTTTTTCTATTTGGAACCTTCCCCCCCCTCCGGTGTCACAATTGACACCTTTCAGGGGGGAGGGGGGTGAAGATACCTGTCTAAGACAGGTATTTTCACCCACATGCGGCAGTGACGTCACTTCCCCCAGACTTCCCGTAGTGTTCTGGGAGACACTCGGCTCCCAGAACAGAGGAAGACGAATCAGAACGGCGCAGCGCGACTCGCGCATGCGCCGTAGGGAACCGGGCATGAAGTCGCAGGGCTTCACTTCCTGGTTCCCTCAGCGAGGATGGTGGAGGGAGCAGCAGAGTGACGAGCGATCGCTTGTCCTCTGCTGCGGACGTCGCTGGACTCCAGGACAGGTAAGTGTCCAAATATTAAAAGCCTGTAGCTGCTGGCTTTTTTTTTTTTTTTTTTTGAGAAAAAAGTTTTTTATTGAACAATTTACATTTGGAACATAATTCTGCAAGTTACAAGGCAATACTGGAGAAATGCATAAAACAAGAAATGTGGCTTATACATATATAGGCACAGTAGATCAAAAAACTTGTTCAGATTGAACACTGGATTCAGTGACTATCAATAAGTGGAAAACCCTATGTCCACGCTATTCATGGAATTGCACGCTAGAAGGATGTATAGTATTACGGACCATCAGTGCATGTGTCTGCGGACTCAAGCCATCGATCCCAGATTTTGTAGTACTTATCTGGACAACCTCTGTTGATGTATATGAACTTTTTGTAGGGAAGAGTGTTATTTATATCTAGTTTCCAATCGTTGAAGCTGGGGGGAGTGGGTCTCATCCACTGTCTGGCTATAATTTTTCTAGCATTAAACAATGTTTCATGCAAGAATGTTTTAGTGAATTTGTCCATCTCAGAGTCGGGGAATATCCCCAGTAAGCATTGTTTGGGGTCCAGGGTCAATGGGGATCCCATGTCATCATGAAGGAAGTCAACAATCTGCTTCCACAAACCCTGAAGGACCGGGCACGCCCAGAGTAGATGGAAGAATGTGCCCGTCGTTTGGTTACACATTGTGCACAAGGTAGAAAACTGTCGTCTAAAGCGGGCGATTCTTAGGGGGGTGAGATACGCTCGGTGCACCACGTATAACTGGGTCAGCCTGTCAGAGAGCTTGGGGGATACAGTCTTGCACGAGTCTAGTGCTTCACTCCACTCCTCATCCTCCAGTGGGCCCACCTCTCTTTCCCATCTTGGTTTAAGGCTGTAAGCTAGCGTGGTAGATGATGGGGTGAGAAGCATGACATAAAAATCAGAGATCAGCTTTCGCGGGTCCACACCCTTAACCACTGCCATAATAACATTGGGCGTAGATTGTGGCAAAGGCTGGGGAAACTGAGCTTGGGCTGTGTGACGCACCTGGAAGAATCTAAAAAGCATAGAATTGGGCAGCAGGAACTCATTTTGGAGGTCCTCAAAGTTTTTAAGTGTGCCATCGGAAATTATGTGGTGCAAATAATATATTCCATATTCGCACCATATCTCTGTGTCAGGGATCAAGAGAAACTCTGAGAGTAGTCTATTGTGCCATAAGGGGGTATAATTGTTGTGTTTAGGGGTCGTTAATGTTTTAGTGGTGATGTCCCATACGCGCCTATATTGGTATAATAGGGACCCACGGTCTCTATTGGAGTTATTCCCACTATGTCCCACTGCAATTGCAGTGAGTGGGTCAGTGGTCAGTTGTGCCCACCGTGGACAGAGGAGGGTGAGGAATCTGAGTCTGTCGGTTTTATCTATGTGGTATAGTTGGGACGCAAGGTAATAAAGATTTAAGTCAGGGAGGGCTGTTCCACCTAGGTCAGTAGGGCTCTTAAGGACTCTCCAGGCCAGCTTGTGTCTGTTGTTACCCCAAATAAATGTCTTGAGTATGGCCTCCATTGACTTGAAAAATTTCAAGGGTAAGTATACGGGTGTGTGCCAGAGTATATACAATATTTTAGGAAATAATATCATTTTAACAATGTTAATACGGCCCCACACGCCGAGCGGCAGTCTCGCCCATACCTGGGTTCTAGACTTGATGAGATCGAAAAGGGGTTCTATGTTCAGGGATATATAGTCAGCCGGTGTTCTATTCACCAATACTCCAAGATATTTGATAGTGTTCACTCGCTGGAGTGGTAACTGTGCCTGTAGCTTGGGAGAGGGGAAACTATCCATAGGCAGTATTTGAGATTTCTCCCAATTAATTTTAAGGCCAGAGAACTGACCAAAGTGTTCAATTGTATGCAACGCCTTCCGAAGCGATGTGGCAGAGTCGGCCAGGTATAGTAGCGTGTCGTCTGCGTATAAGCTAATTTTTTCAGTCAGGGAACCAAGGCAGAGACCCTGAATCTCGGGGTCCTCTCTAATGGAGATTGCAAGGGGCTCCGCCGCCAAGGCATAGAGGAGCGGAGACAGTGGGCAGCCCTGTCTAGTGCCCCTGGATAAGTCAAATGTCTGGGAGGCCCTCCCGTTGGCCACTACTTTACCCCTGGGTGCCAGATATAATAATTGAACCCACTTAATAAATTTAGGTCCAAAACCAAAGCCACGGAGGCATCCCCAAAGGTACCGCCACTCCACTGAGTCAAAGGCCTTGGCAGTATCCAAAGCCACCACCACCCGGGACCCAACATTAGTATGTGTCGCTTGTAAGTTAATATACAATTTCTTTATCGTACACCACGGGACACAGAGCTAGTCATTACATAATGGGTTAAGGGTCACCAGCGGTGATTGGACACTGGCACAACCAATGGAAGACAGTTCCCCTCCATATAACCCCTCCCATCAGGGAAGTACCTCAGTTTTTTCGTCAGTGTCGAAAGGTGTTGGACGCGTTAGGAGGTGCTAAAGGAAAGCTCTACCAAAGAGACCCTCTGGGGGTAAAAGAGCTATGCTTTCGGATCCATCCAAGACGCCTACAAATGAGCTGAATCTGGATGGGATCCGGGCCTCATCCATGAGGCGTCGCCTGTAATGTCTCTCTTCGGAGGACTGGGCTCTAAGATCCAGCACTTTCGCTATTTCGCTATAAAGTCCTGGTAAGAGTCTTGTACAAGGCCCAGGGGAGAGGTATCCTTTAAATAGGAACCCATATCCCTGAAGGTTGGCACACATAGCCCACCGTGAAGGGTGAAGTTTGGTATCTGTCTGAAAACTTTCAGCAGAAAAACCTGCGGCGTGGATAAGGTGAGATTAGAAGGTCCATAACTAGGTTGGGACCTTTTTCAAAAAGTGGATGTCTTCTTTTTTTCCACCACTGGGGGGAGTAAAGAGCTGAATATACTCACCTCACTCTGTTCAGTGTCGGCTTCGGCGAAGTACACTGCTCGTCACCTCCGCTGCTGAGCTTGCTTGAGCACCCCGCTCCTCCTTCCGGTGGCCGATACAGACACCTGCAGGTGCAGGTAAGTGGGGACAGGGGCTGATGAGAGTCCTCTCTCACTATGGCCACCACCATAGCGCTAAAGGCCGCGCGTGCGCGGGAGCGCGCTTTATCGGAGGGGGGGGGGAAGGCGTGCGCGGGCACGTGGCGCGCGCAGGCACAGAAACGGCGCCAAATTTAAAAGACTGTCAGTGTGAGAAGCACTGCAGCAGCAAGCAAGCTCGTTAGTTCTCTTATTCCTGGCAGAGAAACACAGCAGCTATACAGGGACGTAAGACTCCATGTGGTTGGATTGGGTACTTCCTAGAAGACATCCATGTTATGCATAGTATGTGTTAAAAGTTGCATACTTAATGTATTTGCTAAACTGAACACGGTAGTATATGCATTTAGGTACCTTGTATTTTGTCTAAACAGTAAGCCTTCCAGGGGAAGTAATACGGACAAAAAGAGATAAGAAAGCACCACCGCCTGAGAGGCTAACTGTGCTGACTCGGTACCTTTCTCTCCTGTGTTGCTAAATGCACCTGTTCAGGATGAGCCATTACCTCTGTCAGGTATGGCGGCTTCCCCAGTGAAGCCTGGGCCTGTATATGTCACTGAGGACACTTTATCAGCTGCCCTAAATAATCTGGAGGAAAAAATTGCTACCTTAATCGCTAAGTCCTCTAAAAAGGGGCAATAAGCGAAGCAGGTCTCTTCCAGTATTGGACCTCCCTTCAGAAGTACCTGAGGGAGGAGGATGAGGAGGAGGAGGCTACATCAGCAGAGGATGAGGAGCCAGATTTTAAGGTCACAGGTACAATGCTATAGCAGTGCATTTAAGTTAACCTCTGCGGAGGTAACGGAATTACCTGTCTCCTCCCTAGGGTCATTAAGATCCCTGCAAGGTGCATGCTCCTTCCCGGTTCATCCGTTACTAGAGGATCTAATATACGCAAACTGGCAACATCCAGATAAGCGTTTCTCACCTCCAAAAAGGTTTAACATTCTTTATCCTATGGGGAAATTTTTTTTTTAAAGAAATGGAGCCTGCCTGCGGTAGTTGCGGCTATTTCTTGTGTAAATAAAAACCTGACATGTCCGGTGGATAATGTACAAGGGTTTAAAAGATCCTTCTGAGAGGAAGTTGAAATCCTCCTTCCTTTTGGCCGGCTCAATTACCCAACCTGCAGTAGCAGCAGTCGGTATGTGTCAGGTCATCAGCCAACAGGTAAAGCAGGGGCTGAAGGAACTGCCTTCAGAGCAGGCTAGAAATTGGGAAAATTTGCCTAAAGCCTTATGCTTCACAGTGGATGCCATGAGAGATTCTATCATACAGGCATCACGCCTTACACTCCAGCTGGTACAGATGCGCAGAGTACTTTGGCTTAAGCATTGGTCAGCGGAGACCCCATGCAAAAAGCTGTTGGCAAGTTCCCGTTCCATGGCGAACGCCTATTTGGGGAAGATTTAGAAAAATATATACAGAAGATCAAGTGGTAAAACGACTTTTACCTGAGAGAAAGAAAAACAAGAGATCTTGTTTTAAACGCTCTCTCCCCAGCTCCCGGGAAATCTGACTCCAACCAGTGGCGGCGGCCTGTTTTAGCCGCCCACAAAAGCCAAGGGGCAAGCTCAGAAGAACAAGAAGCCGTGGGGTGCAAGAGCTAATAAGCAAGCCCCCAAAGCCTCTCAGTGAAGGGGCGCCCCCGCTCGGCCGAGTGGGAGGAAGGCTTTGTCAGTTCTGAGTGACTTGGTGGTCAGAAATCCAGGACAATTGGGTAGTATCCACAATATCCTCAGGGTACAAACTGGAATTTCGAGAGATCCCATCTTCTCAATTCCGAGGTTCAAGACTCTCCAAGGATCCACAAAAAAAGAGAATCCTTCTTCAAAGGTTTGAATCACTTAATGGCTCAAGGGGTAGTTACAGACGTACCCCAAAAAGAGCGAGGTTCAGGTTTTTACTCAAACCTCTTTGTGATTCCAAAGCCAAATGGAGATGTCAGACCCATCCTGGATCTAAAATCCCTAAATCGGTTCCTGAACGATCGCCATTTTCGAATGGAAACGATCCGATCCGTGGCCGCCACTTTAAAGGGCGGAAAATTCATGGCGCCCATAGATATCAAGGACGCACATTTACACATACCCATCCTCCCCGCTCACCAAAGATTCCTAAGGTTTGCGGTAGAAGATCGCCACTTTCAATTTGTGGCTCTGCCGTTTGGTGTAGCCACCGCGCCCATAGTATTCACAAAGGTGCTAGCTCCTCTGTTAGCAAACCTAAGAACACGGGGCATTGCGGTAACAGCCTATCTGGACGATCTACTAGTAATAGATCAGTCAAAGGACGGATTGGGTCACGCTGTACACACTACAGTAGGATACCTGGAGCATTTAGGATGGATTATAAATTTACAAAAATCCTCTCTCCAGGCCCAAAGGAGGATAGGGTACCTGGGCCTGATCATAGATACAGCCCAAAACGGGGTATACCTGCCAGAACCGAAGATACAGTCTCTGAAAGACCTGATCCACAAGGTCAAAGCAAACAAGAGGCCGTCTATTCGCCTTTGCATGAGACTATTGGGAAAGATGGTAGCCTCCTTCGAGGCGGTCCCTTACGCCCAGTTTCATTCGAGACTACTTCAAGGCAATATTTTAGCTTCCTGGAACAGGAAGAGCCAAGCTCTGGATATACCCATGCGCCTGTCCTCACAAGTACGCCACAGCTTCGATTGGTGGCTAGAAGCCAGGAATTTACGGAAGGGAAAGTCCTTCCTCCCAGTGGCCTGGAAGGTGGTATCTAGGGATGCCAGCCTATCGGGCTGGGGTGCAGTATTCGAGGAGGCTTCTACCCAGGGAACCTGGGCCAAGACTCAGGGGATCCTGCCAATCAATGTGCTAGAGATCCGGGCGGTATATCTAGCCCTCAAAACCTGGACATACAGGTTACAGGGCTACCCAGTTCGGGTTCAATCCGACAATGCTACTGCAGTAGCTTACATCAATCACCAAGGAGGCACCCGCAGTCGGGCAGCCCAAAGAGAGGTGAACCGGATCCTGGCATGGGCAGAAGAGCATGTACCTTGCCTTTCTGCAATCTTCATTCCAGGGATGGAAAATTGGCAAGCAGACTACCTGAGTCGTCAGCAGCTGCTACCAGGGAGTGGTCTCTTCACCCCGAGATCTTTCAGGCCATATGTCTGAGATGGGGAAACCCAGATGTAGACCTGCTAGCTGCCAGGTTCAACAAGAAATTGGACAACTTTGTGTCCAGAACGAGAGATCCTCTAGCCTACGGGACAGACGCTCTAATAATACAGACGCTCTAATAACTCCATGGAATCAGTTCTCGCTGATCTAGGCATTCCCTCCGATCCCTCTTCTACAAAGACTGCTTCGCAGGATCAAGGAGGAGGGAATACCAGTAATCCTAGTGGCCCCAAACTGGCCCAGGAGGCCTTGGTACGCCGAGATTGTAAAAACGGCGATAGGAAGGCCCTGGAAGTTTCCACTCCGACACGACCTGCTGTCACAGGGTCCAGTATTCCACCCTTCCTTACAAAGGCTAAAGTTGACGGCCTGGCTGCTGAGACCCACATTTTTAAAAAGAGAGGGGTCTCTGGTCCGGCTCTTTCTACGCTCATTAATGCTAGAAAGCCAGCCTCCAGACTCATCTATCAGAGAGTCTGGAGAGCATACGTTTCCTGGTGTGAATCCAGATGTTGGAATCCTCAGAAGTATGAAATAAGTAGGATTCTTGCTTTTTGCCAGTTAGGAGTGGATATGAATTTAGCCCTTAGCACCATCAAAGGGCAAATATCGGCTCTATCAGTCTTCTTTCAGAGACCATTGGCATCTCACTCCCTAGTTCGGACATTCATTAAGGGGGTACTGAGGATAAATCCTCCAGTTAGGACTCCCTTGTGTCCATGGGATTTGAATTTGGTATTGTCAGTGTTGCAAAAGCAACCTTTTGAACCTATTCGCCATATTCCTTTAATTATATTAAGTAGGAAGTTGGCCTTTCTGATTGCTATAGCTTCTGCTAGGAGAGTATCAGAGCTAGCAGCTCTTTCTTGTAAAGAGCCTTATCTAATTTGTCACAAGGACAAAATCGTACTACGACCCCATCCGGCTTTTCTACCTAAGGTGGTGTCGGCTTTTCACTTGAATCAAGACATTGTTCTGCCTTCCTTTTTTCCAAACCCGCGGACGGCGGGGGAAAAATTATTACACTCTCTAGATCTAGTGAGAGCGGTAAAGGTGTATCTGCAAGCAACCGCTCAGATACGTAAAACAGATGTTTTGTTTATTTTACCAGATGGGCCCAAGAAGGGCCAAGCGGTATCAAAATCCACCATTTCCAGGTGGATTAGACAAGTAATTATTCAAGCTTATGGTTTAAAGAACAGGACTCCTCCTTTTCCTGTTAAGGCGCACTCTACCAGGGCGATAGGTGCTTCATGGGCAGTGCACCACCAGGCTTCGATGACTCAGATCTGTAAAGCTGCAACTTGGTCTTCAGTCCATACATTTTCCAAATTCTATCAAATAGATGTGAAAGGACATGAGGATTCCGCCTTTGGGCGAAGTGTGCTGCAGGCAGCAGTATAGGGCTTCTGGTCCGCAAGCGGCCTGTGTTGATCTGTGTCTCCCCCCCTTCATATGAGTATTGCTCTGGGACGTCCCATTATGTAATGACTAGCTCTGTGTCCCGTGGTGTACGATAAAGAAAATAGGATTTTTATAACAGCTTACCTGTAAAATCCTTTTCTTGGAGTACACCACGGGACACAGAGGTCCCCCCCTTCTTATGGGAACCTTACTGCTTTGCTACAAAACTGAGGTACTTCCCTGATGGGAGGGGTTATATGGAGGGGAACTGTCTTCCATTGGTTGTGCCAGTGTCCAATCACCGCTGGTGACCCTTAACCCATTATGTAATGACTAGCTCTGTGTCCCGTGGTGTACTCCAAGAAAAGGATTTTACAGGTAAGCTGTTATAAAAATCCTATTTTTCTGAGGTTGAAGGAGGTGTTACGCCCCGGCATAAATCCAGCTTGGTCAGCATGGATCAGGGTTAGAATCACTTGGTTAAGGCGTAGGGCAAGTATTTTAGCCAGAATCTTTATGTCTACCTGGAGTAGCGATATTGGTCTATAAGATTCCGGGAGGCCTGGGTCCTTGCCTGGCTTAGGTATGAGGATAATTACCGCCTCGCCCATCGATGGGGGTAAGGTGAAATTGTCAAATAGATGGTTGAAGAGGGACAATAACTTGGGGGCAAGTATCTCGATGTATTGGGCGTAAAATTCTATGGGCAACCCATCTGAACCCGGGGCCTTGGATCTGGCGAAGCTCCCAATCGCTGTGGTTATTTCGTCGAGTGTAAGAGGTGCGTCTAGCATAGCCATTTGGGCATCGTCTAGCTGTGGAAAGATGATTTCCGCCAGTAGATCTTCCAATTGAGAGTCAGTGGTAGAAACCTGGGACGTATATAGTTGAGAAAAGAAGTCCCTAAATTCAGAAGTGACAGCCTGGGGTTCCGTAATCTGTTCCCCATTAGGACCAGTGAGGGAAATGACAGTAGGGGGTCTATCCTCACTATGTGCCAAGTAGGCCAACAGTTTACCCGCTCTCTCCCCATGTTCATACAATTTTTGTCTGGCAAAGAAAAGTTTTTTCCTGGCCGTCTCGTGTTGTAGCTGATTAACCACCCTGGTTTGTAACCTGAGTCGGGCAGCTCCATCAGGAGAGGGGTTCGACATGTACCCCTGTTCAGAGGAGGACAGATCCCGCATTGCCCCGTCCAGTATGGCTGATGAATTAGCCTTCAGCCTGTTGATAAAGGAGGTCAGAGTCAGACGTGCATGCAGTTTGAAGGCTTCCCATACTACGTCTGGGGATGCAGATCCGTCATTCTCTAAAAAGTAAGTTCTCCAACTGTTACCAAGCTCGTCATCCTCCGACAACAGGGTGAGCCAAAACGGATTCAGGCGCCACGTACGGGGCGGTTTGTTTAATGGGATGGAGAGGCTAATGAAATATGGGCTATGGTCTGAAAGTAATCTGGGGGCAAATTCAGCTCCCAGTAATCTTGGGGCAAGGGTACTAGAAATTAATATAAAATCTATACGGGACATGGTGTTATGGGTAGTTGAGAAACAGGAGTAAGCTCGAGTGAGCGGGAATTTAAAACGCCAGGTGTCAGTGAGATTAAAGGAAGAGATAAGTCGGGAGAATCTAGTGTGGGTTGGAGCTGTAGTAGATAATGGCGAGGGCGACAGTTTGTCTAATGTAGGGTTCAACGTAGCGTTAAAATCCCCCAGCCACACCGCCTGAATCGAAGGATGACGAGTCATATATAGCAAGCCCTCTGTGACTATAGTAGAATTAAATGGTGGAGGTACATAGAATGCCATCAGTAGGAATGGTTCACCATACAATTTAACCGAGAGAAAGACATAGCGCCCCTGTGGGTCAGACTGAACATCACACAGCTCAAAATGTACCGTCTTGGCAATCAAAACTGAGACTCCGCGGGCGTGGGACGAGTGGGATGAATGATATGCCCACCCAATCCATGGCCGGCGGAGTGCCATCTGGAGCCGACCCTCAACGTGTGTCTCCACTAACACCACAATGTCGGCTCGTTGTTTTTTGAGAAATGAGAAAACTGCAGATCGCTTTACCTTGTCCCCAAGCCCACGCACATTCCAAGTGAGCAGTTTTATCGATGCCATAATTCAAACATTAAAACATATCGTGGGACAGTAGCATTACATGAATACAAGGTTTGCCATCTATGCAGTATCAATGTTAGCATGCACTTCGTTGTATTGCAGTCCATCAAGAAAAAACGAACCTCCCCCTCCCCCCTCCCCACCCTGCATCTTCCCCAACTGATGCGGGTATGTTCCCAAAACCAAAAGAAAGTAACAACCGGTAGCAGATAAAACCAAAATATCTTGCTGTTACGTAAAAGATCTGCAGCGATCTCCTCACATGGGAGGTGTGGAAGATCCAATGCCCGCAAATAAAGAGCAACAGGCTCTTCTTGTACTGTGAACCAGAAGTACAGTGCGGGGTCGGTGGTATAGAAAGTTCTGCAGTCACATAATAAAGAGATGCGTGTTCCGGTTGCTGGGGGGCGAAAATTCGCTGTGTTAGGCATGTGGAGTGTAGGACTGATTGTGCTCCGCAATTACAGTCTCCAGGGTAGTTACATGGATCAACCAGTCAGTGGGGGCCCTAAGTATGGGAGACCCCCTCTGCAGGTTACAATTGAAAGAGGATTATAGCAGGGGAAGGCAAAAGGGGGTCCCGGGGGTAAGGAGCAATAGGGTATGCGCCGCGGGCAGTAAAGGGGAGACAAAAAAAAAGGGGGGTAACATACCAGGATTTGCAGACTCCCGCTGCGGCGTATAATGTGCTGGTGATGATGACAGGCAATCAATAGTGCTGATGAACATGCTCGGTCAGGTCACTCCGCCGCCCCTCTGGCGGGCCCCGGACGCTCCAACCAGGCAATGACTTCCTGAGGATCCTCAAAAAAGAACACACGGCCGTCCCTTTCGACTCTAAGACGAGCTGGAAATAGCATAGAGTATTTAAGATGTTGTATCCGGAGCCTCCTCTTCGCCTCCATGAAGCCTTGGCGGCGGCGCTGCACCTCGGCAGAAAAGTCGGGGAAGATAGCGATCTTGGAGTTTCCAAGGTGGATGTTACCTTTTTCCCTGGCCATGCGCAGCGCCGCATCTCTATCTTTGTAATTCAAGAATTTTGCTATAAACGTGCGGGGGGGAGCCCCCTGAGGAGGAGATCTGGCAGGCATACGATGAGCCCTCTCCACCGCCAGGGTGGGGGAGAAGGCCTCGCGGCCATAGGTGTCAACAAGGAGTTTCTCCAAGAAGGTGGTAGGATCTTTGCCCTCAGCTCCCTCGGGGAGCCCGATGAAACGGAGGTTGCACCTCCGGAGCCTATTTTCCATATCATCTTGCTTGCTTAGAATCTGATTGATTTGGAGCTGCATTCGATCGGAGCTGACTTGGAGCGGCGTAACGGTGTCCTCCACCTCTCCAATGCGGGTTTCGGCAGTCGTGACACGCTCACGAAGTTTCTGGAAGTCTTGTCGCATGAGTGAAAGGTCCACCTTGACCCCCTCTATTTGCGCCGTCAGGGACGTCCGGCAGTATGTGATCGCCTCGAGCAGTTTAGCTGTGTCGCCTCCCGTAGCGTCCTGCTCACCGCCTACGGCACCGCCATCTCTTTCCTCCTCCTGGCGGCGGTACTGGTCCAATTTCGCCAGGGTGGCCTTTGGCGTTTTTGGCGGAGTCATGGCAGGTATCCGCTGTGATCCCTCCCCCCTCCAAAGCAGGCAGCTCAGTCTATACCGAATGGTAGGGAGCTGTAGGGCTGGTGGGCCAGGAAGAGTCACTAGTCAGCAGGCCGGGTGAAGCAAGATGGCCACCGACCAGCACTAGGCCGAAGCCGGGGCCTTTCCTGAACGCGGCGGCCGCGCAGTCAGAGGCTGATGTATCTGCCTCTGTGGGTGTGAGGGGTCCTCAGGGGGACTCGGTGGGCCCCTGCAGGCTGTTACCTGAGAGCAGGAGGGCCAGGAAGCAGCACAGGCGGCAGGTCGGGTGGAGCAAGATGGCCGCCGACTTCCAGGGCTAGGCCGAAGCCGCGGGCTTTCCTAAATGCGGCACCCGCGATCGGGATCGCGGCCCTGCGGAGGCCGCCGTACGAGCGGAGGATGGTGGATTTGCGGCCACGGATGTTCAGGGTCCCCAGGGGGTCCCGCTGGGCTGGTGCAGGATGACACTGAAGATCAGGATGGGCTGTACAGGAGTAATGGACGGAGCTCAAATCATGCACGTCCTACTCCATGCTATGTCAGGCCACGCCCCCAGCTGCTGGCTTTTAATATATTTTTTTTCCGGCGGAGCTCCGCTTTAATTCTTTATTCTTTTGCTCTGTTTGCTCAATGAATTGTTATCAATAAAATATAATTTTTATCCATTATCGTCTGACTCTGGGCAGTTTTTTGCCCTTTTTTCTGTTTCATGAGTTATTATCACCTAATACAGATGTGGCCACAGGAGTGCTTACTTTCTTAAATCAAACATGTATTATATTGTAGCTTACCAATTCTTTGATGTGATGGCTGCATTCATTTTCTTTTTTTAGGTTTTTCATCTGTAAGTTTGTCATTTTTCAAAAGATCAGCTCTCCAGCAGAATGTATCAGTTACAGAGATGAGACAAACCATTTAACGCTGGCAGGGGTGCTTTCAATGATCTTCTTTTTTATTTATTTTTTTATGTAAAACCTTTATGCCAAAAAGGAAAAAACTTTTTTTTACTTCAACTGCCTACAAAGTGTTAGATGGAGTTTGGCTTAAATTTGTTCAGTGTATCTAAATCTGTTAGTCTGTCTAATACTCCCCTCCTCCAAGACTGACAATGCTGCGATCCAAACATGCCCCCTGTGCTCCTTCACCCAGAGTGGGGGCACTCTAATACTGGAGGTGTTACTAGCCAGATCCCCAGGTGAAAAAACATTGCAGCCACCGCATCTAATTGATAAGCTGCAATATATAAAATTTTTGGTTTGGGTTTTATACCACTTTAAGGACTTGTCTGCAGCCTTGCGGTTGGACTTTGCATTAGCAGCAGCACACTGAAAGGTTGTCCCTATAGTCTCCCGTCTTGCAAGCATTTTCACTTTATTACAGCACTGTACAATGTAATATAACCCTAACTGGCTCACAGTGCTATTCTTCCCTCGACCAATCGGGATTCTGTTACACCATTAGATACAGGAAGCGAAAATAAAGACAGAACTCATGTACTGCATTTAAAGTGTTGATCTGCAGGAGGCATTCTTAACATGGGGCCGTGTTACCTGAGACTGCTGGAGATCACTGCCAACGCGGCCCCTTTTACAATAGGTGCTCCCACTACTGGGGGCTGAGGGACGGGCAACGAGCACCCAAGGGGGCGTGTGTTCGGTATCGGTGCTCCAGTATCTTATTGGCTGCACCAACACCTGGTCCAAGAGAGGTGGAGAAGAGCAGGGGTAATTGACACATGGAATTAATGCAAAGCTTGGTTTTTTAGGCAGCCCATCACGCCACCTACCGTCAGGCGTCAGCCAACATGGAGCCGGTCTTCCATGGTGAGTCATTTCCTATACATCCTTATGCAACGTTATTACTCCTTTATTTGTTTTTACTTTTTTCTCATTTGTGCTCTTCTTTTTTTTTTTTTTTTTTTCTGTCCCTTCCCTTTTTTTTATTTTTATATTTTCCTGTTTCTTGCAAATGTTTGTTTCTGTATTACATAGTCAAGACAACAAGCAACTATATTACCTCCAAGACACATTCAGGGGAACGAAACATTCATTTCTGAAGGTAGGTATGATGTAGTTGGATTTTTTTTTACTTTTAATATCTCTTGATCAATTACTGCATTCATTTACTAACCACTTGCCAGCCTCAATACGTGTGTGTGTATATGTATGTATATATATGTGTGTATGTGTGTGTGTATATGTATGTGTGTGTGTGCATATATATGTGTGTGCATATATATGTGTGTGTGTGTGTGTGTGTGTGTGTGTGTGTGTGTGTGTATGTATGTGTGTATATATATATATATATATATATATATATATATATATATATATATATATATATAATACAGGCATACCCCGCTTTACGGACACTCACTTTACGTACACTCGCGAGTACGGACATACCCGCGAGTGTACATAAAGTGCCTCACAAGACAAACATTCCTGCACCATCAGCCGCAGTAGAAGGAACTTAAGCTCTGAGCATGTAGCCTACCCTATTCCAGTGTGCTCTTCCTGTTTCCTGGCCGCCGCCCCACCTCCTGTGCACAGCGCGATGTCCGGGGGATGGATTGGAGTGGGCCCCCCCTTGCATCAGAAGAGCCTAATTACATGTGAGTGTTTCCCTGACACCCCCACTAAAGCCCCTGGCACCCCCACTACAGCCCCTGACTCCCTCACTACAGCCTAGAAGTGAAAAAATGTATTGCTTCACTTTAAGTACATTTTCGTTTTACATACATGCTCTGGTCCCGTTGTGTACTTAAAAGTGGGGTATGCCTGTACTGTATTTATTCGCGTATAACACGCACTGAAAATCGGGTGCAAATACTATGTGCGTGTTATACGGCGATACTGCAATTTGGGCTGCCTCAAAGGGAACGGGGAGAAGGGTGGGACGAGCGCTGTCAGATTACATACAGCGAGAATCTCCTGTTTACTCAATGTCCATCTATCTGTGTCTATCATAGAAGCTGGTCCAGAAGGCGGGACTTTGTATTAAAGAGGCCACCGAGTAAACAGGAGATTCTCGCTATAACTGTGTTTACTATTTTTAAATCATAATGACAATAGAAATTACCCAAATGACCCTGATCAAAAGTTTACATACCCCAGTTCTTAATACCGTGTATTGCCCCCTTTAACATCAATGACAGCTTGAAGTCTTTTGTGGATGAGGCTCTTTATCTTCTCATATAGTAGAGCTGCCCATTCCTCTTGGAAAAAGCCTCCAGTTCCTGTAAATTCTTAAGCCCCGTACACACGGTCGGACTTTTGCCCAACAAACTTTGTTTTAAGCAAGTTGGACCAACAATCCAACCGTGTGTACGCTCCATCGGACAAACTTTTTTTCGTTTGGTTTTGTTTTCATCGGACAAAAGTTGGGTCTGCAAACGGACAAACTTTTGCCCAACAAAAGTCAGATGGAGCAAAGTCCTACCGTGTGTACAGAAAACCATAGGACTTTTGTCCGATGGACAAAACAACTAATGTTAAAATCAACCAACAATAGCAGAAGTTGACCAAAGGGTCGCAGTAAAGAGCAGAAAAACCATGTGATGTTGCAAAAAGTTTTGGGAAAGTTTTCAGAAAAGTCCTGTGGTGTGTATGCTATGGGTGTGCCCGGCCAACTCCGTTCGGACAAAAATCCACGGAAAAGTCAGATGGAAGTCCGACCGTGTGTACGAGGCTTTAGACTGTCTTGCATTAACTGCATGTTTGAGATCTCCCCAGAGTGGCTCAATGATAATGAGGTCAGGAGACTGAGATGGCCACTCCAGAACCTTCACTTTATTCTGCTGTAGCAAATGAATGACCAATCGACTTGACCTTGTCTTTTGGAATGATGTCATGTTGGAATGTTCAAGTACGTCCCATGCGCAGCTTCCTGGCTGATGAATGCAAATGTTCCTCCAGTGTTTTTTGATAACATACTGCATTCATCTTGCCATAAATTTTTACCAAATTTCCTGTGCCTTTGTAGCTCACACATCCCCAAAACATCAGCGATCCACCTGTAATAGACCAGAGCCCCAAGCGAGTTCACTCTGAATCTCTGCTGCTGATCCAAATTTGTAAAGTGAGCGTGTACGTAGGGAGTAACACACTGACACGTCTGCTCAGTTGAATCGCTCCCTTATCTGTTTTTTTACCAGGAAGAGCCAAGCTCTTTTCTCTTATCGTCCATGGACTGACACAGCTGGATACTGTAAACGTGTGGGTATATGTCCCTGCTTGCAGGAGAAGATCTAGGCAGAATGTTAGATGTTAGAAACATTCTAGAACAAACCAGAGCTGAACAGCCCCGCCCAGGGGGGCGGTCCCTCCGGACATTACCCTCCCACCTGCAGTCAGCAGACCTCAGTTTTTTTTCTGCCTAGCAGAAGGAGAAGACGTGGCTCTCTCAGGAGCCAGTCTCCTGGAAGTTTTTACTTTTACATTTTATTCCTTTGGGAATTTTATTATTTTATTTTTGAGACCTGCAATCAACTGTCGGCTGGGCAACAGGTTGGGTACACTAGTATCCTCGTAGTCTTCCCTGTCCAACCATCGAGTGTGCTGATCCTCGCTTTGTGTGCGTGAGACTCGGTTCACGTCATTCGCCATGGCTCCAGGGGTGGCTGGGTTGCTTTCATGCTCCCGCGGTCCTCTCAAGATTGAACACTACTGTATCTTTTGCGGTGGACCGGGCTGACAGCTACGCAGTACTACTCTGTGATAGGTCTGTCTGAAACAAGCCAGTGGGTCCCTCTAGGGACGGGTAAGTAGTCTCTCCTGCTGCAAGGTGAGTACATACTGGCTGTGTTTCTGTGTGTGGGGGTTCTCCCTGTCTCCCCCCTGTTATGCTGCTTTCTGCACCATGTACTGGTGCTGTGCTGTGGGGTGCTTGAGGGTCACTCTGGCCTGGCTGGGCGCTCATGTTTGCATTTTTTTCTGGTGTGTGAGGTGATTATTGCGTGCACCGTTAGCGCGCGCATTAGCGGGAGCTTTGAATTGCGTGCTTGATTTTCTTGTGGCCGACGCGCATTTATTTTCGATTCTAGCGGCGGCGCGAATCCCCTCACAATCTCCTCACAGACTGAGCGGTCCTTAAGGTGGGTGAGTCCTCTGGGTTATCCCCTCCTCTGCCTCAGCGTAGCCAGTGGGTGGACTGTATTTTCACTGTATAGTGTATAAGGTCTCAGAGGGTGGCGTTATGGAGTCTGATACACCTGCTCTCCACACTTGCCACACCTGCTCTCCACACTTGTTCATATGTTTCCTGCACCTGCGGTCCTTATGGACCAGTTGTCAGCAGTCCTGGAATCATTCCTTGTCAGAATGGAAGCTGTGTGCGAGCAAAAGGAGCTATAAACCCCCTCCCCCCACAAAAATCTTTAGTGAAGGAGTGCTCTGAGTCAGATATGGGCCTAGCTACTGTGCTCAGGACCCTACCTCTGAATATTTATGAACAGGACATTCCCTTGTGAGGAAGACTCCAGTTCATTGTCAGTGAATGACAGGGCGCTTGTAAGTGATCTCATTGATGATGTGAGGAACACTCTCAAGCTGGAATTGCTGTGACAAGTTTTTCTTTTACACAGCTTCCTCACTGTTTTCCACACACGCTGCCTCAGAGCAGCATGGATGATACATGGTGGGGGGAGGACTTTATTCATTTGTCTCTAGTCCCTGTGAGCCTTCTGTTTGATATCCTGAGGCAACATTTCCCGCCATTTTCTGGGGAACGCTTGAGCTCTGACAGACACACGGTCTGAGGATCAGAGGTTACCTGCATGCTGCTTCGGCAGCACAATCAAGCAGGTTGGAATGATACAGAGAAGATTATGCGCCTCTGCGCCATAATTTAAACTCATCCTATACCTCTACACTGCATACATTCACAGTGTATGTATGTGTTATTGGTCTCTGTGTCTGCGTGGCTGTCCCCACGTTCCAATGCTGTGTTTCAGTGCCATGCATGATATAAACGTACAAAATATGTTTATGCACGACTCCAGATACATTCACAGTATATGTATATATTATACTCTCTGGGTCGGCGGGGGCCCCGGTGTCCTCCCGCGATCTCATGGTATGTGCGCTTCGGCTCTCTGCACAGTATAGACATGTTCAATATGTTTGTTGCACATACTATACATGTTTACAGTATGGGTATACTGTTTGCGTGGGGTTCCTCCGGGTACTCCGGTTTCCCCCTACGCTCCAATGGAAATGCACAGCATAAACATGTGCAATATGTTGATTCACATGCTATCATTCCTACACGGTATCTGTGTGCTGTCTGGAGTTCTTCCAGGTGTTCTCCCATGCGCTTACGGTATGTGCGCCTTTGGCCTTCTGCACAGTTAAACATGTTCAATGTTTATCGCGCATGCTATAATACCTACACGGTATGTGTAGGCAGTCTGTGTGGTTTTCCTCCGGGTACTCCGGTTCCTTCCCACACTCCATTGGTATGGGCGCTTCGGCGCTATGCACAGTCTAAATTTGTGCGATTGGATATCCACATACTAACATACCTACCTGGTATGTCTGTGCAGTCTGCGTGGGTTTCCGCCCACGCTACATGACATGCATGTCTTTGGTGCAATACACGGTGTAAACATACACATTATGTCTATACACTACACTAAATACATTCACAGTAGTTGTAGGTATTGCATTCTCTGAGTATGCGTGGGGTACTTCGGTTCCTCCCACGCGCCAACAGCGTACGCGCCTTCGGTGCTATGCACACATGGACTTGTGCAAAATGTTTAGCACACATACTATAATACCTACACGGTATGCAGTCTGCATGGGTTTCATCCGGGTGCTCAGGTTTCTCCCCTGCGTTCCAATGGTGTGCGCATTTTCAGCGCTATGCACAGTATAAACATGTGCAATTTGTTTATTCTCAGGCTAACATACCTACACGGTTGTGTACGCAATCTGCGTGGCTGGTTTACGTCCAAGCCCTGATGTGCGCGCCTTCGTCGCTGGCACAGTATATACGTGTTTAATAGGTTTATCCACACATACTAAACTACATACGCCGTATGTGGTGGTATTATGCTCTTTGTGGCTGGCTGGGTTTCCTCCCACACTCTATTTGTGCGTTTGACGCAATACATAGTATAAACTATGTGTTTGTACAATCAGCACTTATACATGGGTAGCTGCTGGATGGAGCATTTTAACAAGGATCCCTGGTTTCAGGGGTATCACTTTCCACCTGCTTTCAGTGGTGATTAGAAGCGCTGGCTTGGACTGTGTTCGGCAGGCTGAGATTAGCGTTACGCCCGTTAGTGGCTGCGTCTCTGGCGTTTTTTGTAGCTCAATGACTGGGCAAAAGCCTCTGCTTCATCCATCAGTCGTCTAGCAGGTGCACTGCAACTGCTTTAGCCTTTAGGGTCTCTGTGCCCGGGGTGGGTTTGCGCCACCTGTGGAGGCTGAGGTACTAGTCCTCTGACCGAGTTTCTAGGGAAGTTCCGTCAAGTTGCCTTTATTGGCCAACAGTTGAGGCACCCTGTACACCAGGGCCTCCCTGCTCCGATACATTGCGGAGTCTTTCGGATTTTCATACATCTCGCTGCAAGACGGTCCTGTCGGCCGTGTGCATTGCAGGGGAAGGGTCCTTGCATCCGGAGGTGTTTCCACCTCCTTTACCGGAGGTGGGGCACCGGAAGTGGACCTTATGGCCTCTCGACTCACTCGCAAGGTGGCAAGATCGTGGTCAGGTCCAGGGACCCCTGGGCGGACGCGTTGGAAGCCCGTGGGGGCAGTATCGCCTGATATATGCTTACCCTCCGCTACTGTTGTTGCTTCGCAGAGTAGGGGCTGAGGCCATTCCAGTGCTCCGGAACGGCGACATTGGTACGCCGATCTACTTTGGTTAGTCGCAGACGTTCCTGGCGACTGCCTATTGGGGTGGACCTTCTTTCTCATGATCCCATACTTCATCCTGCTTTACAGTCCTTGGCTTTAATGGCATGGCTGTTTAAAGTTAGGTGCTGAAGGACCAAGTTCTCTCGTATTCGGTCATCTCTTCTATGTTGTTGACACGGGAATCTTCCTCCAGAAAGATATCTCACCGTACCTGGAAGGCTTACATCGCTATGCGAGAAACTTGAGTGGAATCCTCGGATGTATTCCGTTCCCAGGATTTTGCTGTTCTTACAGCGTGGTGTGACCCAAAAGCTGGCCTTGCATACCTTTTTTTGAGGGTCGGATTTCGGCCCGGGCTGTCTTTTTCAACGACCGCTACCGGGCCATTCCTTGATTAGCACCTTTTGTGCAGGGGGTTCGCCATGTGATCCCCCCTGTCAAGCCTCCTCTCCCTACTTGGGATCTGAATTTGATGCATCTTGGTTCTCCAAGAACATCCCTTTGAGAATATCGGAGAGATTCCTCTCTTGACCTTGTCCCGGAAGTTGGCCTTCTTAGTGGCCATTGCTTCGGTTAGACGGGTGTCTGAGCTGGCGGCCTTGTCCGGCAAGTCGCCTTACTTGGTCCTCCATAAGGATATGGCGGTGTTGTGCCCACAACCATCCTTCTTTTCTAAGGATGGTCTCGGCCCTTCACCTTAAGAAGGACATTGTTCTTCCGTCCTTGTGTCCTCACCCATCGCATCCCTGAGAGTTTGCGCTTCATACATTAAGATGGGTACAAGCCTTACGAGTGTACCTGTCTGCTACTGTTTCCATTCGGAAATCTGTGTCTGGTCCAAAATAGGGCCGAACGGTGTCTGCCACCATCTCTAGGTGGATCAGGCAGACCGTCATACAGGCCTATGCCCTTAAGGGCGGGCGCCTCCCTTTCCGGTTGCGGCGCATTCCACCAAGGCAATTGGTGCTTCCTGGGCCTTTCCGACATCATGCGTCGGTTGCACAAGTGTGCAAGGCGACGACCTGGTCATCCGTTCATACCTTTTCAAGATTTTATAAGGTTGATGTTGCTGCATCTTCGGATGCTCCCTTCGGCCGCAAAGCATTGCAGGCCGCTGTTTAATGTTGCAACTCCTCCGTTCAGGAGCTCTGCTTGTTTGGAGTGAAGTTTTGGTTGTTCCTTTACTACTGCTCCCACCCTTCTGATACTGCTTTGGGACGTCCCACACGTTTAAAGTATCCAGCTGTGTCAGTCAATGGACGATAAGAGAAAATAGGATTTTTGTACTCACCGTAAAATCCATTTCTCTGACGTCCATGGACTGACACAGCACCCACCCTTTTAAGGTTTGTACTGCTTTGTTACGAACTGAGGTCTGCTGACTGCAGGTGGGAGGGTAATGTCCGGAGGGACCGCCCCCCTGGGTGGGGCTGTTCAGCTCTGGTTTGTTCTAGAATGTTTCTAACATCTAACATTCTGCCTAGATCTTCTCCTGCAAGCATGGACATATACCCACACGTTTACAGTATCCAGCTGTGTCTGTCCATGGACGTCAGAGAAATGGATTTTACGGTGAGTACAAAAATCCTATTTTTTCCACACAGAACAATAGAGCATACATCATTACTATGTAAATGTGAGTCTAAAAAGACACATCTGATTGGCTGAATCTTGTTCGTCACTCGTTCAATCATCTCACTTCCTCATTCCTTTAATGTGTGGGAAGTAGGGGGCAGACGCGATTTCTGTCTTCTCGGTGGGAGGGGGTGTTCATTAGAGGCCATTTTTGAGTAAGGACTTTATAAAAGCAGTTTACATATATACAAATAGAAAATAGACTTTATGGTATAGAAAAGATGCATAGAAACTAGGCATTTTATGATTATCACATTCCTTCACGCACCTCCGTGTTTCACAGTAGGAATGGTGTACCTTTCATCATAGGCATTGTTGACTCCTCTCCAAATATAGTGTTTATGGTTGTGGCCAAAAAGCTAAATTTTCGTCTCATCACTCCAAATGACTTTGTGCCAGAAGGTTTGAGGCTTGTCTCTGTGCTGTTTGGCGTATTGTAAGCGGAATACTTTGTGGCATTTGCATAGTAATGGCTTTCTTCTGGCGACTCGATCATGCAGCCCATCATTCTTCAAGTGCCTCCTTATTGTGCATCTTTAAAACAGCCACACCACATGTTTTCAGAGAGTCCTGTATTTCATCTGAAGTTATTTGTGGGTTTTTCTTTGCATCCTGAACAATTTGTACTGGCAGTTGTGGCTGAAATTTTAGTTGGTCTACCTGACCGTGGTTTGGTTTCAACAGAACCCCTCATTTTCCACTTCTTGATTAGAGTTTGCCCACTGCTGATTGGCATTCTCAATTCCTTGGATATCTTTTTATATCCCTTTTCTGTTTTATACAGATCCTTTGACAATTCTTTTGCTTTCCCCATGACTCAGAATCCAGAAACCTCAGTACAGCACTGGATGAAAGATGCAAGGGTCTGTCAGGAGTCCAGAAACTCATTGACCTTTTATACACACACACACTAATTACAAGCAAACAGATCACAGGTGAGGATGGTTACCTTTTAACAGCCATTCAAACCCCTTTGTGTCAACTTGTGTGCATGTTATCAGGCCAAAATCATCAGGGTATGTAAACTTTTGATCAGGGTCTATTGGGTAGTTTTTTTGTAATTATGATTTAAAAAGTGTAAACACAGTTGATTGATAATAAATGGCTTCAGCCAAACACTAACCATGAGTGAAAGAAAAGTTTGTGTTCTCATTCATATTCTCTGAAAATTGGCCAAGAAATCATAAATTCTGCCAGGGTATGTACGGTAAACGTATGAACACAACTGTGTGTTTGTGTGTGTGTGTGTGTGTGTGTGTGTGTGTGTGTGTGTGTATATATATATATATATATATATATATATATATATATATATATATATATATATATATATATATACACATACATGGTGGTTTGACGATATCGCCCCATAACCCCAGCACAGTTTTTTTTTTTTCAGCAGGCGGTCGGCTTTCTCATAAAACCGGTCTGCGCGGCTTAACGTTTCTGCCAGTTTGCCCGAGTTTAGCCGGCTGCTTCCATGGGCGATCAGAAAGAGTTAACTTTCTTTGATCAACTCTATGGCCTTGGAGGACTAGAGTGACGTCAGGACATCTGCCACTGTACTGGGCCCATCATAAGCATCTGAGGCAATGCCTGTCCCGCAGCTGCATGTATACATGTCCTGCCGCAGATGATGAGCCTGGTACAGGTGGCAGTTTCCTGAAGGGGTGAATTTGGACTAGAATCTGAAAACATCCAAGCTCATCTTTACTGGCAGCGCTTTTACACATCCTCCAGGCCCCCCTCTGCCTAACAAGGAATACTGAAGGTGTAAAAGTTGTAGTTATGATTAAATTAACACTTTCCTCCCCATAACCTTGTGAACCCCTTCACACCTGCAATTCCTGTATGAACGTTTCTAACATCATACTGATGATACGTTTTTAAATGTCTTCTCTTTGAGAGCTGAAAGCCAACGCTTTTCACAACTGATGGCTCTGAAGTTTGCTGTCACTGAAAGCTTGGCTTCTCACCAACCATCAAGAACCAGCCAAAGTATTTTCTGATCATGAGATCACTATATTGGCTATGATTGATAAGCCTGCAGCCTGAAACTATGCCTCTGTTCAATACTGTAAGTGTCAGTTGTCAGAGACAGTTACAGAAATAAAAATAAAAAACATTATATCATTGTCTTGAAAAAGTATTCATACCCCTAAAAATGTTCTACATTTTATGACGTTACAACCAAAAACGTAAATGGATTTTATTGGGATTTTATGTGATAGACTGGCATGCACACTTTTCCGATATACGGCTGGATGGTAAAGTCATAATGTGCTAGTATGCATCGCTTACCAGCAGATTATGTGAAACTTACCTTAAAACAAAGCTGTTCCAGTGCCGCGATGTCAGCGCTGCAGGGGTCTCCCATCTTCACTCATCTTGCTTCCGGCTTCACGGGCTCCGGCTCTAACTATCCGGAGCCACAAAGACGTCACTCCTGCACGTGCGCGCGGGAGCCGCCGTTCACGGCACAGGTCTCTGGAGGCATGGCATGGGTGGCCGTTCCTTCAGAGCCCATGCACCGGTGATGTCACTGGCTGCATGTAATGTAAATATCTCCTAAACGGTGCATGTTTAGGAGATTTACACTACCTATAGGCAAGTCTTATTATAGGCTTACCTATAGGTAAAAGTCACCTCTTTTAAGTGTTGCCTATGGATAGTAAAATTTACGTTTTTTGTCACCATTGCACAGGCGTACGCAATTTTAAAGCGTGAAATGTTTGGTATCACTTTACCCTGTGTAACATCATCATCTTTTATATTTTACCAAAAATGGGGTTATGTATTGAATTTTTTCCATTAAAATTGAAAAAAGTGTATATTTCCCCAAACAAATTGCATTTGAAAAACTGCTTCTCAAATACTGTGACGTAATAAATTGCAGAACAAAACATTTTATTCTATAGGACTTTTGCTTTAAAATGTTATATTGTTTGGGGGTTCTAAGTAATTTTCAAGCAAAAAATACTGATTGTTA
Source organism: Rana muscosa (assembly GCA_029206835.1). Taxonomy (NCBI): domain Eukaryota; kingdom Metazoa; phylum Chordata; class Amphibia; order Anura; family Ranidae; genus Rana; species Rana muscosa. The sequence continues at coordinate 223,939,214 of CM055121.1, forward strand.
CATGTGTATATATAAAGTGCCAGAAAAGGCCTGGTTTGGAAGTGAATAATAATGTCTCACATGCCCACATAGATGTGATGGTCAGGTGTCCCCCAACTCCCCTTGTGTTGTTGTTATTTTGTCTTTTACCTTTCATTCCCTGGCATTACTTCCACTGATTTGCTAGGTCTCCACTTGCTATATCCTGACATATTATTTTTTACTTTTGCCGTACCTTTGCTGACATATTATTTTTCTCCTTGCAGACAGCATATTCCACATGAACGAGGAAACATTTAATTTCAGGTCTCAGAACAGTCTGGATAGATACATGGAACTCAATTTTATGAATGGTACTGTGCCAAACGGTAGTGTTTCCAGTGCCCATAGCATGAACTCTCTGAACCATTCACAGAACTTCATCCAGGCCTCCCCTATGTCCTCTAACCTTAGCATCACCGGAAATGACATCATGAGGTCTGACTACATCCCTAAGTGCAGACACAGTGCCATTATCTTGCCTTCCTATCGGCAAACGCCAGACTATGACACTGTAATGAGGCAAATGAACCGGGGTGTTCATCCACCCGATAGCCAGAGTCAGTCCCTACGAAATCTTAATATTGGAAATACGCATGCTTATAGGCACCGGGAGAATGTGGTTTATAGCCAGCCTGAGATTCAGGAAAGACCTCCTTACATGGCCTCTTATGGACATCAGTCTCATTTTGGAAACAAGCCCATCAACCCGCCTGAACAAATGCCAGTGAACCAAACTGCTTCAAATCCTGCTAAAGCCAAGTCGATTTCTCATACCGTCAGCACACCTGAACTTGCCAATGTACCACCTCAAACCTTCAGTGCAGCCCACTTGTTCAGAAACTTTTTATCTCGACCTCCTCCTCCCTACCCACCACCTAGACCAGCTAGCAGTACTCCTGACCTGGCAAGTCACCGCCACAAGCGCGTTAGTGCCAGTAGCCCAGACCTGGTGGCCAGAAAAGTCCAGCAGTCTGTAAAAACTTTCCAAGAAGACAGTTCTCCAGTGGTCCGCCAGTCTCTTCAAGAGGTCAGCGAGCCCTTAAAACCTCAAAAGCACCATCCGGTCATAAACAAACGTCACAGTTTTGAAGTTATGAGCCACATGGTGAGAGGGATGGAAGCGATGGCTTTAAAGTCATTGAATGCACCATTGCCACGTAGGAATACCTTAAGAGAGCAGTTGCACACAGAGGAACCCGTGCAAAAGGCTCACGAAATACAGCAGATGCCAGTGTACCACCACAAAAAGAACATCTCGGATGCCACCATGTTGATCCACAGCAGCGACAGTGAAGAGGAAGAGGATCTGCACAAATCTGTGCCTCACACTTCCTTCATTTCATACAGTGCCCAGCTCCAGGCTGCCCTGGCTCGAATACCAAATAAGCCACCACCTGAATATCCAGGTCCAAGAAAAAGTGTCAGCAATGGAGCACTGAGAAATGATCAATCTAGTATATCAGCTGCCATAGCACGGGCCAGGGCCATGAGCCCCCGGCAATCACAGACTGTGTGTATGTCCAGAAATGAGCTGGGGCCAATCAATGGGACCTCTCTAGGGCCATCACTTTCAGAGCCTGATCTCAGCAGTGTAAAGGAGAGGGTCAAGAAAGAGCCCGTGAAGGAGCGGCCAGTCTCGGAGATGTTTTCTGCAGAGGATGCCATAGTTGAAAGGGAGATCATGATGAGGGTATGTAACAAAATAATATTCATGATTACTTGCTAAGGCTCCTTTCACACTTATACAACTTGTACCACGATATTGGATGGCAAAATTGTATGACAAGTCATTCTCCATGATTTTGAATGACTACCATTCATATTGGCATGACTTTAAGTCGTGCCGACTTCAAAGTACTACTTTTTTTCTGAAGTCGGATCAAAGTCGGATTCCGTATCAACAGATCCGACTTTGGCATGCGACTTGTACACAACTTGTGCATGAAGGGGAACTCCACGGCAATTTTTTGGGAAAAAAAAAACCCGGCATGGGTTCCCCCTTCATGAGCATACCGGGCCCATTGGTCTGGTATGGATTTTAAGGGGAACCCTCACACATAAAAAAGACGTGGGGTCCCCCCAAAATCCATACCAGACCCTTATCCGAGCACCCGGCCGGTCAGGAAAAAGGATGTGGACGAGCGAGCGCACACCGCACCCCCCCCCCCCCCCCGAGCCGTACCAGGCTGCATGCCCTCAACATGGGGGGGGGGGGGGGTGGGTGCAGGACAAAGGCCCCTTCCCGACAACTCTGGCCGTTGGTTGTCGGGGTTTGCGGACGGGGGGCTTATCGGAATCTGGGAGCCCCCTTTAATAAGGGGGCCCCCATATCCCGGCCCCCCACCCTATGTGAAAGAGTATGGGGTACATCATACCCCTACCCATTCACCTGGAATAAAAAGTGTAAAAAAAAACACACGACAGGTTTTTAAAGTAATTTATTAGGCAGCTCCGGGGGTCTTCTTCCGACTTCGGGGGTCTCTTACGGCTCTCCGGCCTCTTCTCCCGCTCTCGGGTGCCTTCTCCGCGCTCTCCGGTTCTTCTCCTGCCTTCTGCCGGGCACCTCCTCTATCTTCTGCCAGCTCTTTTGCTAGCCAGGGCCCGGTCTCCCCCGTCTTCTTCTCCCCTCTTCTCTTGTCCCGATGTTGACACGCCGGTGACGTCACCCGGCGACCCCGCCCCCTTGTGACGTCAGTCCCATAATGCCCCGGGGCTGTGACGTCATAGGGGGTGGGATAGTGACATCCCCGGTGACCATGGCCCCATGCCTATGAAAGTCGTTGCGCGCCGCCAACACGGCATTACAGCGGGAGAGAGCGGCGTGTCAACATCGGGACAGGAGAAAGAGGGAAGAAGACGATTAGGAAGACCGGGCCCCCGCTAGCAAAAGAGCTGGCAGAAGATAGCGGAGGTGCCCGGCAGAAGGCACCGGAGAGCGCAGAGAAGGCACCCCATACTTATTCACATAGAGAGAGGGGCCGGGATCTGGGGCCCCCCTTATTAAAGTGGGCTCCCAGATTCCGATAAGCCCCCCGCCCGCAGAACCCGACAACCAACGGCCAGGGTTGTCGGGAAGGGACCCTTGTCCTCATCAACGTGGGGGGGCGCCCACCCCCCCCATGTTGAGGGCATGTGGCCTGGAACGGCTCAGGAGGAGGGTGGGTCGTTTTTTTTTCCAAAAATATTGGCGTGGAGTTCCCCCTAATTGGGGGATCAAAGTCGCGTCCCTGCTCCATTAAAGTCGTACTTTAAGTCGTGGGGCAAAGTTGGATCCACAGTCGTATGACTGTCTTGTCAAAATCGCTGCAAAATCGTGGTAAAATCGCACGACTTTGAAGTCGTATAAGTGTGAAAGGGGCCTAAATCAAAATTCTCAAATGGGTTTGGATGATGGGACCTGGTTTAAAGCAGATTTAGTATTTCCTCCATTTGATCCACCATTTTGATATTCTGCTCTGTATCCTTTTAGTTTATGTTGCACTTCAGCTCCCACTGCCAAAGTGTCCACCATAGGTCCATTATGCATGGGTGCTTACAGACCTGCAGCCCTCCAGCTGCTGCAGAACTACAAGTCCCATCATTCCTTTGGGAGTTATGCTTGTAACTTGCAGCCTAGCAATGCCTCATGTGACTTGTAGTTTTGCAACAGCTGTAGGTCCACAGGTTGAGCACCCATGAGTTAGGCATTGAGATCTAAAGGATGCATTGCGCATAGGACAGCCATGTGCAATAAACACGCCAAAGAACCTCATCTACCAAATTTTGCCACTGAGCCAGGTGGAGTAGGCAAGGCGCATCTTGTCACAGTTTTCGTGTAACAAAAGGGCCAAAATTGTACCGTGTTTGGCGTGCCATTAGGAAATAATGGCAATACAAGCACATTTTGTCACTTTTCTGAAAAAATGGGCAGAAACATGCGATTCTGTCTGCGTTTTTAATGCTACCAAGTGTGAATGTAGCCTTAAAGTGTACGTAAAACCAACATTTCTTTTTTTAGTTTTATAAAGAATGAGGAAGTATTAATACTCCCGTTTTGTGTCCCCCTCCTCCTGTTTGGTGGGAGATTCACCTTTTCTATTGCCCCGGTGACTCTTGTCTATGGATCAGACGGTGATGGAAAATCCAAAATTTACAGTTCACAGTAACAGGAGAGAAAGGGAAATATTCCAATGGGGAAACCTGTTCCAGGGACAAATGGCTAAGAGGGGATATCGCCAAACTGCGAGAGTTTTCCTCATACTTGACCTGTTGTGTCTCTGGAGCAGGGAATGTCGGAAAATCTTTCGGACAACAGCAAAAAAAATAAAAAAAAAATCTTAGAATTCTTAGGGACTCTGTCACCAAATTAAAAAATTGCAGGTAAAAGCACAATCAAACGTTTTAGATTCTAAATTGCAGTGGTTTTCGTTTCCATAAAACACTTTTTTTATTTACATCCAATGCATCTTTCAACTTGCTAGAAAATGTGACTATTATAGGAGAGACGGTTACCAAGCACACCCCTCCTCCCTCCATGTCTAAGCCCCCTCCTCTTCTGGGCGGGTCTAACTACTCTCTGCTGGCTCAGCTCCTTCACCCCGCCCTTCACCTACACAACCTTTTATATAGCCAAAAGGAATATTATAGAGCAGTGGTCTCCAAGCTGCGTCTTGGGGACCCGATGCGACCCTTTGCTTGATTTTATCTGGCCCTTGGGGCAGGGCACTGTTTCATCCACTGATACCAACAATGGGGCATAATTTCCCCCACTGACACCATTGAAGGGACACAATTCCTCCCAATGATGCCAACGATGGGGCACTATTCCTCCCCAATGACACCAGCTATGGGGCCCAATTTCTCCCTATGACACTAACAATGGGGCCCAATGACCCCATTGAGGGGGCACAATTCCTCCCAGTGACACCAACCATGGGGCACAAATACACTAATGCAAACAATGGGGTTATTATTTTTTGGGGCATAATTCCCCCCACCTACACCATTGAAGGGACACAATTCCTCCCAATGATGCCAGCGATGGGGCACTATTCCTCCCCAATGACAGCAGTTATAGGGCACAATTCCTCTCACTGACACCAATGAAGGGACACCATTCCTCCCAATGATGCCAACGATGGGGCACTATTCCTCCCCAATTACACCAGCTATGGGGCACAATTTCTCCTAGTGACACCAACCATGGGGCACAATTCCTCCCAATGACACCAATGCAGGGGCACAAATACACTAACACAAACAATGGGGTTATTTTTATGGGCCTAATTTCCCCCACTGACACCATTGAAGGGACACAATTCCTCCCAGTGACGCCAATGATGGGGCACTATTCCTCCCAGTGACGCCAATGATGGGGCACTATTCCTCCCAGTGACGCCAATGATGGGGCACTATTCCTCCCAGTGACGCCAATGATGGGGCACTATTCCTCCCAGTGACGCCAATGATGGGGCACTATTCCTCCCAGTGACGCCAATGATGGGGCACTATTCCTCCCAGTGACGCCAATGATGGGGCACTATTCCTCCCAGTGACGCCAATGATGGGGCACTATTCCTCCCAGTGACACCAATGATGGGGCACTATTCCTCCCAGTGACACCAATGATGGGGCACTATTCCTCCCAGTGACACCAATGATGGGGCACAATTACTCCCAGTGACACCAATGATGGGGCACAAATAAAACAAACGGTGGGGCATTATTTTTTCCCCGCTGATGTTGGGACCTTTTTTTACTCTCAATGGCCACAGTCCGGCCCCTCTAAAGTCCAATGGACAGCAAACTGGCCCATTATTTAGAAAGTTTGGAGACCCCTGCTATAGAGGTGTAACTTGAGTGACAGTGCTGAGTCTTCTGGACCTGCTGACATCACATTGAAGATGGCGGCACCCAGAAGCCGTCTCGGGTTTTTGAATGTTTTCACCAGTGTGGATTTTGCAGGTAAATGACATTCATTCACTACATTGAATGCAGATATAAATTTATGGGAAGATTTTTGTTTAAAGCTGAATTCCAGGAATGCGTATGTTTGTACAGTTACATTGGTATAGCTTGGCCAAAATGAAAGTCTGCACATGTCATACCTGGAAGATCCCTGAGGAAGCTGGAAATCACTGTAGTGGTCATTGTTACCTTCTGGGTCCCGTGCCGAGCAACTATCCTGCTGCTCAGTGGACACAGGAGGTTACTTGCTCAGCATGGGTGCCCTTCAAAGAACGCTTTGCATTTTGGATGCAAAGCATTCTATGATTGGATGAGGTGGGGTGGTGATGTCAAGATCTCCACCTCGTCCAATCAGGGAATGCCTTGCATTCTTTGAGAGAATGCAAAGTGTTTTCTGAATGATTCCTGTGCTGAGCTAAGCAGCAGGGCAGCCACTTGGGATGGGAACCGGAAGTTGGCAGCAATAACTGGAGTAGCTGTGCCTACTAGAGTGATTTCCAGATTCCACACGGATCTTCCAGGGGTGGCAGATGCTTAATTGCATTTGGTTGAAGCCGGACCAATGTAACCATGCAAAAATATGCAGAATTGTAGATCATCTTTAAATAAATGGTCTGGCGATGGGATTTCGTTTACCATTCTAAAGAACTAAGAAAAGAGTTTTGGCTGTACATACACTTTTAAGCGCTATTAAAACCAGAATCAAAAATGAATTATATTGGAGCTTTCCAATCATTCGATGTGTTTGGCTGCATTGTTTGTTTTTTTTCACCTGGGGATCTTGACAGTAACACACCACCTGTATTAGAGTGCTCCCACTCTGGATGAAGGAGCACGAGGGGGCACAGCAGCATTGCCAGTTTTGGAGGAGAAGAATGTTAGATGAACTAGCAAATTTAAATACACTAACAAATTGGAACCAGATTCTAACTTACACTTTAAAAGTGTTGTAAACCCTTGTTTTTTTGTTTTGTTTTTTATATATAAAGATAACAAACATGCCTATACTTACCTGCTCTGTGCGTTTTGCACAGAGCTGCCCTGATCCTCCTTTTCTGGGGTGCCCCGCCGGCGCTTCAGCTCCCTCCTCTTCATCGGGTGCCCGCACGGAAAATCACTTTCCCTGGGGGCACCCCGTGCAAGCTCGCTCCCACTACTGTGTCCAATGACACAGACAGCGGGACCCGGCTCCGCCCCCTGCTCCCATGTCACAGGATTTGATTGACAGCGGCGGAAGCCAATGGCTTCTGCTGCTATCAATCTGTCTAATGAGGAGAGAGACAGCTGCTGGAGCTGCTCTGCTCGTGCACATCACTGAGTCGGTCTCGGGTAAGAAAAAAGGGGGGTCGGGGGGAGCTGCAGCACAGAAGGTTTTTCACCCTAATACATAGAATGCATAAAGGTGAAAGACCTTGAGGCTTTACAACCACTTCAAAACAGTTACAGCAAACATTTTTTTTATTTTTTTGGGATAAAGGTTTTACATGAATGAATAAAAGGTGATCATTGTAAGCACCCCTGTCAGTGGTAAATGGGTTTATCTCTACGCTCTAACTGCTACATTTGCAGGAGAGCTTGTTCTGTTGATAAACAGACTTACTGGCTGGATCATCAGATGAAAATAAAGGAAAAAAAAAAAGCCTAGAAAAGAAAACTAATGCACCCATCACATCTAAGGATTGATAAGCTGCAGTATAAGAAATGTTTGCTTTTGCTTTAATACTGCTTTAATGTCAGGTGCAAACCATGAAATCTCCTATCGCCTGAATGTTCCTATTTATGGACTGCATATACACCAACCTCCCACCCCTTATGCTCCTGGGAACAATGCAAACTGTTGGGAAAGTCAAACCTGCCAAAAAAATAAAAAAGGCGCCCAGAGGATGATTGGCCCCAGATCTATAAAGGTACCTTGATAATTTGCCACCCTTCACATCATATCAGTTATATCTATACACTTACGGTAATTAATAGTTTTTTTATTTTAATCGAGCTTTACTTTAGGCTTCCTGGCCCTTCCTGAGCTCTTTTAGAATATTTTCACAAAAAAAAAAAAAAGGAAGTTGTAAATAAGTTTTATATCATTTTCGAAGTGTTCTGCTTTGGATCATCTGCGCCAGCACTACTTGGCTTGGCGTTTTGTTGATTTTAGGATTAGAAACATTCCAATATTTGCTGGCACGGCTGACAAAAGATGAAAACATGTCTTTTCTTGCCAAAAGAATTTACAAAAGCAGGAGATGGCAGCCTTGGAAACTCAGAAGAGACCCTTGATGTTGGCAGCGCTGAATGGACTGTCTGTTTCCAGAATTCCTTTGCCCGAGGACAGGCAGAATGACACTGTGATGGTGCCAATCGATGAGAGGGTAAGACTGTTTTCTCTTCAGCTTTGTCTGTCTAGCTCTGAATACAAAGGGAAATGTGTGTGAATTTAACCTCTGACTCTGAACGTTCACCTTGTTTGTGTGCTGATTGTTGGACAGCTGGGGCCAACTGCTCAACCAGTCACATGCGTAGGAAAGTAAAAAAAAGCATCTCCCCATTCAGACAATCATTTTCCAGCTTTAGGCCTCATGCACATGAGTGTTTTGGCTCGTTGGCATCAAATTCTGGCGTTTTTGCACACCTGAGCTGCCGGCAGCCTTTCCTCGAAGGAAATACATGGTAGCTGGACTTTGCACCAAGCGCTGCTCATATTTTGGGCTTTATACGTTTCAGGGACATCTGTCCCAAGCACAGAATTCCTGCATTCAGGACATGCATGTCTAAATGCATACGACCCTGGATGCAAGTACCGCTCAATATATATATATATATATATTAAATAAAATGTTCGTACTGTCACCAATCGGTGTCCTTGATCACCGCCACACCAGTTATGATGATGCTGTACTGCACTGGTAACTGTATGTAAAAAATGTAAAATATATATTTTTTTCTTAAAGGAGAAGTCCAGCCTCGGCTCGTTTGGCTGGGCTACTCCTAAGGGTCACAGGAGTGCAATTCGTTTTGCACTTTTGTGACCCGCTAAGTCCGCTCTCTGCTGACATCACTAAAATCAGTCCAGGCACGCATCATCACGACAATGAAGTCTCTGATCCACCTGGTGCCTGGACAGATGCCTGTCTCAGCCTCTCAGTGAAACACCAAGACAACCGCTTCCCACCCCTCCACAGCTCAGTGCTCCAATGAGCGTGGAGGAGCAGAGCAGAAGATCTGCTGATTGATAGTTAGCAGCTCTCCTCCCGGGGAGGTGAGAGAACCGAGCCATCGGTGGTGTTAGATCGCTCAGTTCTCAGTGCAGAAACCCAGATTTCTTTATCGTACACCACGGGACACAGAGCTAGTCATTACATAATGGGTTAAGGGTCACCAGCGGTGATTGGACACTGGCACAACCAATGGAAGACAGTTCCCCTCCATATAACCCCTCCCATCAGGGAAGTACCTCAGTTTTTTCGCCAGTGTCGAAAGGTGTTGGACGCGTTAGGAGGTGCTAAAGGAAAGCTCTACCAAAGAGACCCTCTGGGGGTAAAAGAGCTATGCTTTCGGATCCATCCAAGACGCCTACAAATGAGCTGAATCTGGATGGGATCCGGGCCTCATCCATGAGGCGTCGCCTGTAATGTCTCTCTTCGGAGGACTGGGCTCTAGGATCCAGCACTTTCGCTATTTCGCTATAAAGTCCTGGTAAGAGTCTTGTACAAGGCCCAGGGGAGAGGTATCCTTTAAATAGGAACCCATATCCCTGAAGGTTGGCACACATAGCCCACCGTGAAGGGTGAAGTTTGGTATCTGTCTGAAATCTTTCAGCAGAAAAACCTGCGGCGTGGATAAGGTAAGATTAGAAGGTCCATAACTAGGTTGGGACCTTTTTCAAAAAGTGGATGTCTTCTTTTTTTCCACCACTGGGGGGAGTAAAGAGCTGAATATACTCACCTCACTCTGTTCAGTGTCGGCTTCGGCGAAGTACACTGCTCGTCACCTCCGCTGCTGAGCTTGCTGGGGCACCCCGATCCTCCTTTCGGTGGCCGACCAGACACCTGCAGATGCAGGTAAGTGGGAAAAAGGGCTGATGAGAGTCCTCTCTCACTATGGCCACCGCCATAGCGCTAAGGGCCGCGCGGGAGCGCGCTTTATCGGAGGGGGGGGGGGCGAAGGCGTGCGCGGGCACGTGGCGCGCGCAGGCACAGAAACGGCGCCAAATTTAAAAGACTGTCAGTGTGAGAAGCACTGCAGCAGCAAGCAAGCTCGTTAGTTCTCTTATTCCTGGCAGAGAAACACAGCAGCTATACAGGGACGTAAGACTCCATGTGGTTGGATTGGGTACTTCCTAGAAGACATCCATGTTATGCATAGTTATGTGTTAAAAGTTGCATACTTAATGTATTTGCTAAACTAAACACGGTAGTATATGCATTTAGGTACCTTGTATTTTGTCCAAACAGTAAGCCTTCCAGGGGAAGTAATACGGACAAAAAGAGATAAGAAAGCACCACCGCCTGAGAGGAGGCTCTAACTGTGCTGACTCGGTACCTTTCTCTCCTGTGTTGCTAAATGCACCTGTTCAGGATGAGCCATTACCTCTGTCAGGTATGGCGGCTTCCCCAGTGAAGCCTGGGCCTGTATATGTCACTGAGGACACTTTATCAGCTGCCCTAAACAATCTGGAGGAAAAAATTGCTACCTTAATCGCTAAGTCCTCTAAAAAGGGACAATAAGCGAAGCAGGTCTCTTCCAGTATTGGACCTCCCTTCAGAAGTACCTGAGGGAGGAGGATGAGGAGGAGGAGGCTACATCAGCAGAGGATGAGGAGCCAGATTTTAAAGTCACAGGTACAATGCTATAGCAGTGCATTTAAGTTAACCTCTGCGGAGGTAACGGAATTACCTGTCTCCTCCCTAGGGTCATTAAGATCCCGGCAAGGTGCATGCTCCTTCCCGGTTCATCCGTTACTAGAGGATCTAATATACGCAAACTGGCAACATCCAGATAAGCGTTTCTCACCTCCAAAAAGGTTTAACATTCTTTATCCTATGGGGGAAAAATTTTTTTTTTAAGAAATGGAGCCTGCCTGCGGTAGTTGCGGCTATTTCTTGTGTAAATAAAAACCTGACATGTCCGGTGGATAATGTACAAGGGTTTAAAAGATCCTTCTGAGAGGAAGTGGAAATCCTCCTTCCTTTTGGCCGGCTCAATTACCCAACCTGCAGTAGCAGCAGTCGGTATGTGTCAGGTCATCAGCCAACAGGTAAAGCAGGGGCTGAAGGAACTGCCTTCAGAGCAGGCTAGAAATTGGGAAAATTTGCCTAAAGCCTTATGCTTCACAGTGGATGCCATGAGAGATTCTATCATACAGGCATCACGCCTTACACTCCAGCTGGTACAGATGCGCAGAGTACTTTGGCTTAAGCATTGGTCAGCGGAGACCCCATGCAAAAAGCTGTTGGCAAGTTCCCGTTCCATGGCGAACGCCTATTTGGGGAAGATTTAGAAAAATATATACAGAAGATAAAGTGGTAAAACGACTTTTACCTGAGAGAAAGAAAAACAAGAGATCTTGTTTTAAACGCTCTCTCCCCAGCTCCCGGGAAATCTGACTCCAACCAGTGGCGGCGGCCTGTTTTAGCCGCCCACAAAAGCCAAGGGGCAAGCTCAGAAGAACAAGAAGCCGTGGGGTGCAAGAGCTAATAAGCAAGCCCCAAAGCCTCTCAGTGAAGGGGCGCCCCCGCTCGGCCGAGTGGGAGGAAGGCTTTGTCAGTTCTGAGCAACTTGGTGGTCAGAAATCCAGGACAATTGGGTAGTATCCACAATATCCTCAGGGTACAAACTGGAATTTCGAGAGATCCCATCTTCTCAATTCCGAGGTTCAAGACTCTCCAAGGATCCACAAAAAAGAGAATCCTTTTTCAAAGGTTTGAATCACTTAATGGCTCAAGGGGTAGTTACAGACGTACCCCAAAAAGAGCGAGGTTCAGGTTTTTACTCAAACCTCTTTGTGATTCCAAAGCCAAATGGAGATGTCAGACCCATCCTGGATCTAAAATCCCTAAATCGGGTCCTGAACGATCGCCATTTTCGAATGGAAACGATCCAATCCGTGGCCGCCACTTTAAAGGGCGGAAAATTCATGGCGCCCATAGATATCAAGGACGCACATTTACACATACCCATCCTCCCCGCTCACCAAAGATTCCTAAGGTTTGCGGTAGAAGATCGCCACTTTCAATTTGTGGCTCTGCCGTTTGGTGTAGCCACCGCGCCCATAGTATTCACAAAGGTGCTAGCTCCTCTGTTAGCAAACCTAAGAACACGGGGCAGTGCGGTAACAGCCTATCTGGACGATCTACTAGTAATAGATCAGTCAAAGGAGGGATTGGGTCACGCTGTACACACTACAGTAGGATACCTGGAGCATTTAGGATGGATTATAAATTTACAAAAATCCTCTCTCCAGGCCCAAAGAAGGATAGTGTACCTGGGCATGATCATAGATACAGCCCAAAACAGGGTATACCTGCCAGAACCGAAGATACAGTCTCTGAAAGACCTGATCCACAAGGTCAAAGCAAACAAGAGGCCGTCTATTCGCCTTTGCATGAGACTATTGGGAAAGATGGTAGCCTCCTTCGAGGCGGTCCCTTACGCCCAGTTTCATTCGAGACTACTTCAAGGCAATATTTTAGCTTCCTGGAACAGGAAGAGCCAAGCTCTGGATATACCCATGCGCCTGTCCTCACAAGTACGCCACAGCTTCGATTGGTGGCTAGAAGCCAAGAATTTACGGAAGGGAAAGTCCTTCCTCCCAGTGGCCTGGAAGGTGGTATCTAGGGATGCCAGCCTATCGGGCTGGGGTGCAGTATTCGAGGAGGCTTCTACCCAGGGACCTGGGCCAAGACTCAGGGGATCCTGCCCATCAATGTGCTAGAGATCCGGGCGGTATATCTAGCCCTCAAAACCTGGACATACAGGTTACAGGGCTACCCAGTTCGGGTTCAATCCGACAATGCTACTGCAGTAGCTTACATCAATCACCAAGGAGGCACCCGCAGTCGGGCAGCCCAAAGAGAGGTGAACCGAATCTCGGCATGGGCAGAAGAGCATGTACCTTGCCTTTCTGCAATCTTCATGCCAGGGATAGAAAATTGGCAAGCAGACTACCTGAGTCGTCAGCAGCTGCTACCAGGAGAGTGGTCTCTTCACCCCGAGATCTTTCAGGCCATATGTCTGAGATGGGGAAACCCAGATGTAGACCTGCTAGCTGCCAGGTTCAACAAGAAATTGGACAACTTTGTGTCCAGAACGAGAGATCCTCTAGCCTACGGGACAGACGCTCTAATAATACAGACGCGCTAATAACTCCATGGAATCAGTTCTCACTGATCTAGGCATTCCCTCCGATCCCTCTTCTACAAAGACTGCTTCGCAGGATCAAGGAGGAGGGAATACCAGTAATCCTAGTGGCCCCAAACTGGCCCAGGAGGCCTTGGTACGCCGAGATTGTAAAAACGGCGATAGGAAGGCCCTGGAAGTTTCCACTCCGACACGACCTGCTGTCACAGGGCCAGTATTCCACCCTTCCTTACAAAGGCTAAAGTTGACGGCCTGGCTGCTGAGACCCACATTTTTTAAAAAAGAGAGGGGTCTCTGGTCCGGCTCTTTCTACGCTCATTAATGCTAGAAAGCCAGCCTCCAGACTCATCTATCAGAGAGTCTGGAGAGCATAAGTTTCCTGGTGTGAATCCAGATGTTGGAATCCTCAGAAGTATGAAATAAGTAGGATTCTTGCTTTTTGCCAGTTAGGAGTGGATATGAATTTAGCCCTTAGCACCATCAAAGGGCAAATATCGGCTCTATCAGTCTTCTTTCAGAGACCATTGGCATCTCACTCCCTAGTTCGGACATTCATTAAGGGGGTACTGAGGATAAATCCTCCAGTTAGGACTCCCTTGTGTCCATGGGATTTGAATTTGGTATTGTCAGTGTTGCAAAAGCAACCTTTTGAACCTATTCGCCATATTCCTTTAATTATATTAAGTAGGAAGTTGGCCTTTCTGATTGCTATAGCTTCTGCTAGGTGAGTATCAGAGCTAGCAGCTCTTTCTTGTAAAGAGCCTTATCTAATTTGTCACAAGGACAAAATCGTACTACGACCCCATCCGGCTTTTCTACCTAAGGTGGTGTCGGCTTTTCACTTGAATCAAGACATTGTTCTGCCTTCCTTTTTTCCAAACCCGCGGACGGCGGGGGAAAAATTACTACACTCGCTAGATCCAGTGAAAGCGGTAAAGGTGTATCTGCAAGCAACCGCTCAGATACGTAAAACAGATGTTTTGTTTATTTTACCAGATGGGCCCAAGAAGGGCCAAGCGGTATCAAAATCCACCATTTCCAGGTGGATTAGACAAGTAATTATTCAAGCTTATGGTTAAAAAACAGGACTCCTCCTTTTCCTGTTAAGGCGCACTCTACCAGGGCGATAGGTGCTTCATGGGCAGTGCACCACCAGGCTTCGATGGCTCAGATCTGTAAAGCTGCAACTTGGTCTTCAGTCCATACATTTTCCAAATTCTATCAAATAGATGTGAAAGGACATGAGGATTCCGCCTTTGGGCGAAGTGTGCTGCAGGCAGCAGTATAGGGCTTCTGGTCCGCAAGCGGCCTGTTTTGATCTGTGTCTCCCCCCCTTCATATGAGCATTGCTCTGGGACGTCCCATTATGTAATGACTAGCTCTGTGTCCCGTGGTGTACGATAAAGAAAATAGGATTTTTATAACAGCTTACCTGTAAAATCCTTTTCTTGGAGTACACCACGGGACACAGAGGTCCCCCCCTTCTTCTGGGAACCTTACTGCTTTGCTACAAAACTGAGGTACTTCCCTGATGGGAGGGGTTATATGGAGGGGAACTGTCTTCCATTGGTTGTGCCAGTGTCCAATCACCGCTGGTGACCCTTAACCCATTATGTAATGACTAGCTCTGTGTCCCGTGGTGTACTCCAAGAAAAGGATTTTACAGGTAAGCTGTTATAAAAATCCTATTGTTGCATCCACCTAGGTAAGTATGATTATGGAAAATAAGGCAAACCCATACTTGTCATTTTTTGTCATAAATTTTCTGGAAAATTAAAAGAGAACTTAAAAAAACTCGCCATGCCTCTTACTAAATACCTTGGACTGTCTACTTTCCAAAAATGAGTCATTTGGGGGGTATTTGTACTGTCCTGGCATTTCCGGGCCTCAAGAAATGAGATGGGCCGTCAGTACATCAGGATTGATCAATTTTCAGATTATACCATAGTTTGTGAAATCTATAACATTACTACATACTAAATAATATACATTGATTTGGGTTATTTTCACCAAAGAAATGTAGCAGAATAAATTTTGGCCCAAATTTATGAACAATTTTTTACTTGCAGAATTTCAGGACAGAAAACATGTTTGTTTTTTTTTTGTTTTTTAAATTTTCAGTCTTTTTTTAGTTTATTTTTTTCACATGGCCAGGAAGAATCGATGAACTACCAGAGCTCTCAACAGCACCGTGGTAGTTTATAGAGGACTACAAGCCGACTGTCGGTCGTTGTAGTCCATTCACAGAACACTGTATAATGATTGGTATTGGTCCCTTTAAGATAAACTCATATGCAAACTGACATATTATCTTGCTTCAGGGACATGTAAAGAAATGGGAGAAAGTTGCCTCCAATAGTGTAGTAGTATTTTGATTACACCACTGTATGCAAAAACCACACTCACATATAGGTAAAATCAATACACTTTTCATAGAGTACAGGGATGTCTCAATGTGTGTAATGCACCCTTACTTCTGGTCCGTGATCGTTAGGCTCCGCCCTACGCGTAACGTCATGGGTCACATGACTTCATCAGGGAGAAGAGCCTTGAGGGTAGCGATATTGAAAACTAATACAGCAACCCCTTTCCAAGGGCTATTGAGCTGCAATATATTACAGGTTTTTTTGGGAGGGGAGAGGCTGGGGTTTAAGTATACTTTTAACTTGCAGGCTTGTGAAGTACTTCAGTGAGGTCTCGGGCTGTTTGTGTATGGGTTACATCACCCATTAGGACTTGAGGTACCTCAGCAATGTCATGGACTCCTAGTTATTGTATTATTCCTCAAGGACTCTATATAGAAATTTATCTTTTACCTGGATAAGCTCTGTCATTCTTAACATCTGAATCATCATGCTTTGTGGTCTATTCTTCGCAGTGTAAGGCCTTGAGGAGGAAGCTGGAGGAGGGGATGGTGTTTACAGAATATGAACAGATTCCAAAGAGAAAGGCGGATGGCGTTTTCACCACAGCTGCATTACCTGAAAATGTAGAACGCAACCGAGTACGCGAAGTTCTTCCTTATGAGGAAAACCGTGTAGAGATTGTTCCCACCAAAGAAAACCACACCGGCTACATCAATGCATCACATATAAAGGTAACATAAGAAATATTTGATGTGTGTGTATAGGATGACTCATTGGGGTTGACTTGCTAAAACGGGACAGTGCAAAATCTGCTGCAGCTCTGCATAGAAACCGGCTTCCAGCTTTTTTTGGCAAAGCTTTATTGAACAAGCTGAAGTTGGAAGCTGATTGACTGCCATGCACAGCTGCACCAGATTGCACACTCTCTGGTTTTAGAAAAAATCAACCCCATTGCTGCATACATTCAAGGCAGTCCTATTCTGAATGGAATGAGTAGACATTGGGATTTAGGCTACTTTCACACTGAAGCGCTGGATGCGCTGGCGGTATAGCGGTGCTATTTTAAGTGCCGCTATACCGTTGTTTTTGCCACGATTTGCGGGCGCTAGCGGGGTGATTTTAACCCCTGCTAGCAGCCGAAAAAGGGTTAGAAACGCCCGCAATAACTCCTCTATGCGCCGTTTTGCAGGCGTTTTGGAGGCGCTACCCCATTGATTTAAATGGGCAGGGGCGCTATAGGAGCGGTATTTTTACCGCTCCTATCGCGCCTCAAAGATGCGGCTTGCAGGAGGTTTTTTTACCCTCCTGCAAGCGCAACGCTCCAGTGTGAAAGCCCTCGGGCTTTCACACTGGATACAATGGAGCAGCTTTTTCGGGGCGCATTGCAGGCGCTATTTTTAGCGCAATAGCGCCTGCAAAGCGCCTCAGTGTGAAAGGGGCCTTAGGGTGTTGACATTTATTGGCTCTTGGAATCTCCTTCAGCCAGTAAGTGATATCACCCTAACCACAAACTTCCACTTTGTTGATGGCTAACACAGTACTCTGCTGCTGCTTCCAGAGAGTTAATAGAATCTCCTCTGAAGTCTCTGAATGTTGTGGTACCTTCCAGACTGAAAGATCATGCCAAAATAAGTCTTTAATAAGTTCTTTTTTTTAATGCTATAATTGTATCAGGCAATTACAATATTAAAGAAAGGCACAATACTATCTTAGGCAGCAGTGACTGTTTTAGTTGGTTTGTTAATGTTGGTTTGCTGTGTTTTTAGTTGGATTGCTTTTGGACTTTAGAAGGTTGAAGATGAATTCCGGGTCTGGTTTTCTGATTGGACAAGGTGGAGAGGGAGAGCAGTGATGTCATGTTCTCCACTTCATCCAGTTAGAGAACAATATGCATTCATTCAGAAAATGCAAAGCATTCTCTGAATGGTGCCCGCGCTGAGCGGCCAACCTTCTGTGTTCACAATGCATCAGGCTGGCCACTCAGCATGGCACTTTGAAGCAAGTAGAGATCACTAGAGTAGTGGTGTTACTTCAGTGATTTCCATGCCCTAGGGGCATTGGCCAGGTATGGTATTTAGATAAGTTGGTCCATACTGGACCAACGTAACTATGTGAAAATGCACCATAGCTGAAATTCTTCTTTAACCACTTCCAGCCCGCGCTATAGCTCATTCACGGCTACAGCACATGCTTACTTTGCCGGGAGGCCATCATATGACGTTCTCCTGTGATCGTGCTGCCCACGCGAACCCACTGTGGCGTGCTCTGTGATCGCTGAGCTTCTGTTAAAGCGACATCTACACTGATAATCGGGGCCCCCTTATTATCAGTGCAGTCCCCACCAGTGCCACCTATCAGTGCAGTCTCCTCTGTGCCACCCATCAGTGCAGCCTCATCTGCACACATCATTGAAGGAGAAAAATTACCTGTTTGCAAAATGTTATAACAAACGATCAAAAATGTTTTTTGTTTTGTGTTGTTCAAGATTTTTCCGTCTTTTTGTTTAATTAGCAAAAATTCAAAACCCACTGGTGATTAAATACCACCAAAAGAAAGCTCTATTTGTGTGAAAAACATGCAAAAACTTTCATATGGGTACAGTGTAGCATGACCTGAGCAATTGTCATTCAAAGTGCAACAGCGCTTAAAGCTGAAAATTTTCCTAGGCAGGAAGGGGGTAAAAGTACCCTGTAGGCAAGTAGTTAATACATTTTCTGAATGAAGGACTCAGCTTGCATATGACCTCTATATAATAGCTAACATAATGATCCCATCTGTGATTGGTTCCTTATCAGTAGGTAGCAATGCTTTTAATGATGGCCAGGATTGATAGCCACCAGCCATGCACAGTGTCAGCTGGTAGCTGTCAAAGGCAGGATGATTGGTAACATACCCTCAGCACAGGGCATCGTACTGAGGAAGGTTACAGGGTGGATTGTGAGTGGAAAGGGGTTAAAGCCAATAAATGGAGTTCCAGGCAATGTACTTATATATGTGGGATGTTTTACCTGCCAAGGGTAATGTCATTCTTTACCACGCCACTCTTGTGAAGAGCATGCCATGCTATACAGCATAAGGATAAGAGGTATTCAGTTTCACAGCTTCCTGTGCCTCTTTCAGTGCTGGAAGGTTTTTCCTTCATTCTCTTTCTCCTGCCAGCTAGCTGAACTCCTCCCCTGGCAGCACCCAATGCCTGAAAGCATGTTAGATGTGCAACATTATACAGTTCAGATGAGCCAGTTTGACTCCTATTAGATCCCATACACACTAATAGATTGTCTGCAGATTTTTGTCTTCAGATTTACCAAAACCATATAATATAAGGTCAAACCCGATCCTTGTCTTCTGGGGTCCCTCGTGGCTGTCTCGCCTCCTCCCCGGGAGAGCTAACCCCCCTCTAGGAAGCGATCTCCCAAGGAGGTTAGCGCCGCGTCATTGATTTGATTGACAGCAGCGGGAGCCAATGGCTGCGCTGCTATCAACATCCAATGAAGAGCTGACTAGAGCTCGATGAAAGCAACGCGGGATCGCGCCCAAAGAGATTCGGGTCTCGGGTAAGTAAAACGGGGGCTCGGGGGGCGGTGACTGCAAGGTGTTTTCTCTTTCGTTCATGGACGGACACAGCCTTAAATCTTGACAAGTGGGTATTAGCCTTCCTTTAGGAGTGACTAGGCAGAAAACTTATAGAAAGTGTTAAACACATCACACAGCCTACAGTCCCACCCAGGGGGCGGGCCCTCTGGGTATAACCCCTCTCTATGCATCTCGCAGATACGTTTTTTCTTTTTCGTACATCACGGGACACAGAGCGACTTAGTCATTACTAATGGGTTATATAGATTACCTTCAGGTGTTGGCACTGGCCAATTCCAAACCGGAAGTACCCTCCCCTATATAAGCCCCTCCCATCCGGGAGCACCTCAGTTTTTTGCCAGTGTCTAAGGTGTTGGCCAAAGAGTAACATGTGTTTTCACTGGGCTTGCGTACAGGTTATTTTGGGCCTTAGTAAGCTGTTCCGGATCCCACCAAAAAAGCTTCATAGCTAAACGGTCGGTACCCGGGCCTTGCAGCAGAAGAGCAAGGTTTTGCCTGTAATGCCTCTCTTAGGAGGGCTGGACCCTGGGATCCAGAGCTCTGGTCATACCCACGACCAAGATGTTGTCTGTGCAGGGTGCTATACAGGTCCAGGGGAGTGGAATCCTTGGGAACCCGGTCCCTGAAGGTTTAATTACAATGCCTGCCGTGATAGGTGAAGTTTGGACTTCTGTGGACCAAACAAAGTCCTGCGGCGGGGATCAGGTAAGTGGGGGCCCCCAGGAACTTGGTTCTATTGGGGGACCCCCAAGCCTAATTTGTCTTTCTGTCTGTTACCTAACGGTATTCCCGCTAAATATCTGTGTTTGCCTGTAACTACTGAAAATGTAAAATTTTAATAGTAGTCAAGAAAAAAAAAAAAAAAAAAAGGGACCGCGGTACCTGTGTTAAACCACTAGAGGCCGCTGTAGTCCATTTTTCTTGTCATGTGGATCTTTGGTTTTCTCAAGTCAAAAGATCCAGGCAGTTGGTAAGTTTCTCTGTGGGAATCCACTTCCTCTGCCCTGTTGCTGCGCTCATCCACCGCACAGGCCCTCCGGCAAAAAGGGCCCTGGCTCCTAGTCCCTGTTTGATTTCGAAAAGGGCGCCAATGGCGCGCTGGCGCGTGCACGCGCCTCCTATGAAAAAAAGGGGCGGGGCGGGTGGATGACACTCGATGCGCGCCGTGGCGCTTCTGCGCATGTGCAGGCGTCCCAGCATGGTTAAAAGACACAGTACAAGTGTCAGCTGGATGCAAACAGAGCTAGCAACAAACAGTGGCACACAGAGGCGGTTGATGCAGGCATCCCCATAGAAAGGCACTTTAGTGGACACCAGCTGGTATATAGCAGCAACTGTGTTAGACTATTACCAGCAAAAATTGGTGTATGACGACGGGAATACCTCAGCTTTGTGCTTAAAGGATATGTCGTCCAGACGCTCCGGAAATAGGTCTTCCAGGAAGCCAAAGGGGTCTCCATCGGGCTCTGAGGATATTGGGCATGCTTGTACTGCACCAATCTCCCCTGAGAATTCAGAGGTCAGTAGCCGTAGAAACCCCGCAGGAATGCCTGGTGCTGCGGCTGTCCCCAGTCCACCTGCTCCTGTATATATAACAGAGGAGGTTTTATCCTCAACTCTGGGAGGATTGGAAGAGAGATTAACAGCATTGATCGCTGCTTCCCTGTCACAGGAAAAGCGCGTCCGATCTCCGTCTCCTCCTTCAGAGTGCCTGTTAGTGGAGGAACAGCCCCACACAGAGATCGACCTACCTGAAGGGATCAGGATGAGGTTGATTCAGTTATGGAGGAATCAACAGTGGAAGAACCTTTCTCAGCATCTCAGGCTGAAAGATTATGGGTTCAGTCTCTGACTAACATGGTCCGATCAGCATTTAAAATGCCTCTGGCGGAACCACCATCCACTACGGTTTCCTCGCTGGGGTCGCTAAAAGCTCCCCAGGCTGTCTGTTCCTTCCCAATCCACCCTTTATTAGAAGGGCTTATTTACCAGGATTGGGAGCATCCTGATAAAATATTTGCTCCCCCCAAGAGATTTCCGGTGATCTATCCCATGGAGGATAAGTTCATAAAAAAATGGAGGGTCCCTACAGTGGACGCAGCCATCTCTTCTGTTAACAAATCACTGACATGTCCAGTAGATAATGTTCCAATGTTCAAAGACCCAATAGATAAAAAATTGGAGTCTTTACTAAAATCTGCTTTCTCTACAGCAAGCATGGTGACACAACCTGCGGTAGCAGCGATTGGAGTCTGCCAAGCAGTGAAAGATCAGTTGAAACAAGTCTTAAGGGACTTACCAGATCAGCAGGCTCTTGCCCTAGCTGACCTGCCTAGAGCCTTGTGTTTTGCGGTGGACGCCATAAAGGATACAATCCAACAGGCCTCCCGCTTTACGCTGTCTATAGTACATATGCGTAGGCTTCTGTGGCTCAAAAACTGGTCTGCTGAAGCTCCCTGTAAAAAACTGCTGGTTAGCTTCCCATTTCATGGAGAACGCTTATTTGGAGAAGATCTGGACAAATATATCCAGAAAATTTCTGCCGGTAAAAGTTCACTCTTACCGGTTAAGAACAAGGGTAGAAGTCCTTCTTTTAAGAGGCCTACTTCTCCAGTCCCGGGCACATCGGCTGTGAAGCAGTTCCGACGGCCTCCGCGGTCAAATTCAGGGGGCAGAAATCAGGGACAATCACAGGGTAACAAGAAGCCCTGGATCAAGAGAGGTACAAAACCTCCCCCCAAGGCATGAAGCGTTGCCCCCACTCAATCGGGTGGGGGGAAGACTTCAGTTGTTCACAGAGACCTGGCGGGACACCATCAGAGACAGATGGGTGCTCTCCGCAGTAAGTCTGGGATACAAGCTGGAGTTAAAAGGCACTCCTCCTGCCCAATTTATGAGGTCAAACGTGCCAAGAGATCCCCAGAAGAGAGGATCCCTCCTTCTGGCACTAGAACAACTATTGCTCCAAGGTGTAATCATGAAGGTTCCCCTGGAAGAAAGCGGATTCGGGTTTTACTCGAACCTTTTCACAGTCCCCAAACCAAATGGGGACGTGAGGCCCATATTAGATCTAAAAGGGCTAAACAAGTTCCTAAATATCAGGACTTTTCGGATGGAGTCGATCCGATCGGTGGCCACCGCCCTACAAGGGCAGGAATGGTTAGCCTCGATCGACATAAAGGATGCTTATCTGCATATTCCCATCTTTCCGGCCCACCAGAAATTTCTACGCTTTGCAGTAGAAGGGCGCCATTTTCAGTTCAGAGCCTTACCTTTCGGTCTGGCCACAGCACCACGAGTGTTCACAAAAATTCTGGCCCCATTATTGGCCAATCTAAGAACACAGGGTGTAACGATAATGGCATATCTAGACGACCTGCTACTAATAGACCACTCAGTGGAAAAGCTGGAAGTAGCTATTCACAAGACAATCAAGTATCTGGAATATCACGGTTGGATTATCAACCGGGACAAGTCAGCTCTAAGACCAGTCAAAAGTCTGGAATACTTAGGGCTAAGGCTGGATTCAAATCAGAGAAAGATTTTCTTACCTCCAGAGAAGGTGTCGTCTTTAAAAGATTTGACCCACTTAGTGGGTACAAAAAGAAAACCATCCATACGCCTCTGCATGAGGCTGCTGGGAAAAATGGTGGCTTCATTCGAAGCGGTACCCTACGGTCAATTCCATTCAAGGAATTTGCAAAGGGCCATACTGTCAGCCTGGAACAAAAAAGTTCAGGCTTTAGACTTACCAATGTCCCTGTCCCCTTCCGTTCGCAAGAGCCTCCATTGGTGGTTGGTGCCCCAGAATCTGGAAAAAGGGAAACCCTTCAGTCCGGTTTCTTGGAAGGTAGTCACTACAGATGCCAGCCTCATAGGCTGGGGGGCAGTACTGGAGCAATGGTCTCTCCAGGGCAAGTGGTCAGAAGCAGAAAAGGCCCTGCCCATCAATCTCTTAGAGATACGAGCAGCCCGGTATGCCCTAGTAGCATGGACATCCAAACTCCAAGGGTCCCCTGTCAGAATTCAATCAGACAATGCCACAGCAGTGGCATATATCAATCACCAGGGTGGCACCAGGAGTCGTGCAGCCCAGAGGGAAGCAAATTGCATCCTGGAGTGGGCAGAAAAATATGTCACAGCCATATCCGCGGTTTTCATCCCAGAAGTGGAAAATTGGAGAGCGGACTTTTTAAGTCGCCAACAATTATGCCCGGGGGAATGGTCTCTTCACCCCGAGGTTTTCCAGGCAATATGCCAGCGGTGGGGAACACCGGATGTAGATCTGCTAGCATCCAGATTCAACGCAAAGGTGGACAGATTTGTGTCTCGCACAAGGGATCCTCTAGCTTGCGGCTCGGATGCCCTAGTGTTCCCTTGGGATCAGTTCAAGCTGATATATGCATTCCCACCGCCACAATTGTTACCGCGATTACTCCGCAGAATCAGGGTAGAAAAGAAACCAGTGATTCTGGTGGCTCCAGCGTGGCCCCGAAGGGCATGGTACGCGGAGATTGTAAAAATGTCAGTGAGGAGTCCTTGGACCCTCCCACATCGTCCGGACCTGCTGTCGCAGGGACCGATATACCACCCTTCCTTACCAGCCCTAGGTTTGACGGCCTGGCTATTGAAGCCCACATTCTGAAAAAGAGAGGGCTCTCTAATTCTGTGGTATCTACCATGATCAATGCCAGGAAGCCGGTATCCAGGCAGATCTATTATAGGATCTGGAAAGCGTACATTAAGTGGTGTGAGGCCAAGAAATGGCATCCACGTAAGTACGTGATAGGGAGGATTTTGGACTTCCTACAGTGGGCTGTAGATAGGAAGCTGGCCTTGAGTACTATCAAGGGTCAGATTTCGGCCTTGTCAATATTTTTTCAAAGGCCCTTGGCTTCGCATTCACTAGTCAAAGCTTTCATACAAGGAGTGATGCGTATTAGCCCTCCGGTTAGTATTCCCATATGTCCTTGGGACTTAAACCTGGTTCTGTCAGTTCTACAGAAACAACCGTTTGAACCATTGCAACACATTTCCTTGGTTCTTCTCACCAGGCAATTGATTTTCTTAGTAGCCGTTTGTTCGGCTAAAAGAGTATCGGAATTAGCCGCCTTGTCCTGTAAGGAGCCATATCTGGTTGTCCATAAGGACAGAGTAGTATTACGTCCTCATCCAGCCTTTCTTCCTAAGGTGGTATCGAGGTTTCATTTGAACCAAGATGTGGTTCTTCCTTCTTTTTTCCCCAAACCTAGCTCGGTAGAGGAAAAGTTATTACATTCCTTGGATGTAGTAAGAGCAGTTAAAGCTTATCTAAAAGCCACTGCTCAGATTCGCAGAACGGATACTTTGTTTATTCTGCCGGAAGGCCCTAAAAAGGGTCAGGCAGCATCAAAATCCACTTTAGCCAAGTGGATTCGACAGGTCATAATACAAGCCTATGGCTTGAGAAAGAGACCGCCTCCGTTCAAAGTTAGGGCGCACTCCACAAGAGCAGTTGGAACTTCATGGGCAGTGCATCACCAGGCCTCCCTGGCTCAAGTATGTAAGGCCGCAACATGGTCTTCGGTACACACGTTTACTAGATTCTACCAGGTAGACGTTAGAAGTCAGGAGGATGTCGCCTTTGGGCGCAGTGTGTTGCAGGCCGCAAAAGATCCTCATGCCTGATGGCGCCCAGCTTATGTATCCCTCCCCTCATTTGGCATTGCTTTGGGACGTCCCATTAGTAATGACTAAGTCGCTCTGTGTCCCGTGATGTACGAAAAAGAAAAAGGGATTTTTATAACAGCTTACCTGTAAAATCCTTTTCTTGGAGTACATCACGGGACACAGAGCTCCCACCCCTCTTTTTGGGACACTTATTGCTTGGCTACAAAACTGAGGTGCTCCCGGATGGGAGGGGCTTATATAGGGGAGGGTACTTCCGGTTTGGAATTGGCCAGTGCCAACACCTGAAGGTAATCTATATAACCCATTAGTAATGACTAAGTCGCTCTGTGTCCCGTGATGTACTCCAAGAAAAGGATTTTACAGGTAAGCTGTTATAAAAATCCATTTTTTCTGCCTAGCTAAGGAGAAGACCTGACTCCCTTCGGGCCCATAGGCCTGGAGGTTTTTTTTTTTTTTTTGTTCCTGATCTTCGATCAACTGCTGACTGGTTGACAGGCTGGATCCGTGTTCCTTGTAGTCCCCCCAGTTTCGGCCATCGAGCGTGTTCCGACCGTAGTTACGCTCTGGGTTGTCCACGACATGCCCGTCGGTCTTCGGGTGGCCGGTGAGCTTGCGCTCCAGGGCTTGCATCGGAACGTTCAAACGGCCGAGTCGCAGTAGCCTGGCTGGTGAGCTTACGCTCCAGGGCTTGCATCGGACCGCTCAGCTATGGCTGACTTTTACGGCAGAGTCGCAGTAGCCTGGCCGACAATCATCTCCGTCACCATGCAGAAGATTGTCTGGGATATTTCCAGCATAAGGAATGGTAAGTATAATCCCCTGCTTCGGCAGGAAGACTGAGCTGGGCATCACTCCTGGAGAGGTGAGTTAAGGGCTCTATCCTTCCCTCCCCTCCCTTCCCCCCTCCTTTAGGCTCTCTAAGCTAGCTGCTGGGGTTCACCTGGGGAGGGCTCCACTTGTGGGGAACTATGCATGTACATCCGCTGAATCCTTTTTATCAACTGCTAAGAGATTTTGCTTATCTGTGTGTCCTGCTCCATGCTGTCGGCGACCATTTTTGCTGTGATCCTATATGCATTGGTGGCCATGGTCTTGTGGCCGCACTGTATTTGGCCTCTATCTTCTGCTCGGCGGCCATGTTTTTGGTGATCCACTTCTGTGTTTACTTTGGACTGCTCTGGCGGCCATGTTCTTGTGGTCCATGCTCTGTTTGGCCTCTAGCGGCCGCTCGGCTGCCATCTTTCTGAGGATCCAGGCGGTGTTGTGACCATCCAGGCTGGCTGTCAGGTAAGTTGGCCGCGCTATGTTCCGGCCGCTCGGCGGCCTGGCTCTTTTGCTATCCAGGCTCAATCTAAGTCGTTGTGTGACGCACTGTGTGCTAGCAGCCGCGGCGGTCATTTTCTGGGCTATGTTCACTCGGCGGCCATGTTCTCGTGGCCCGCGGCGTTGTTGGCCTCTACTGACCACTCGGCGGCCAGTTTGCCATCTACCAACAGCATTTAAACGGAGCAGACTGACAGACACGCTGCCGAAGGGTTAGACTGTATAGCTGACTACGATGCAGCTCCATTAAGTGGCGGACGGCAGCATACTACTGTTCCAGGGTGGTGAGTCCTCTGGGTGGGAACCCCTTGTCTCTGACTGCAGCTAGGAGGGTGGGTTACTGTACCTTGCAGTCTGTGTCAGGCGTGTGGGTCAGCATGGCATCAGAAGCAGACGTTTTTTTCCCCCTGAAACACCTGAGCTTGCAATTGATGCCCCTGCACCCAATGTATCGGACGCTATGTCGGCAATCCTAGATGCCTTTGTTGCCAAGGTGGAAGCAGCGCGTGGGAACATGGGGGCTAGAATGCGCCCCCTCCCCCATCATCTTCTGGGAACAACTCGGATGCGGAGCCGGGTCCAGCTACAGCTTATGGCCCTGGCTCTGAGGAGGCGGACCGAGACCGGCCAGACAGTGAGGATGACTCCGGATCCGGGGCGGCACCCGATAGGGCTCTGGTAGGTGACCTTATCACCGCAGTGCGAGATACTCTAAAGTTAGGGGAGTCTGCAGAAGCAATTGAAACGCCGGTCCCTTTTGGGTTCCATAAGACGACCCGAACTACCAAGGTGTTTCCTTGTGTGTCTTTTATATAGACAACCTTTTATACAAGGAGTGGGACAAATCACAGAAGGTTTTTTCAGTCCCTAGAAACCTAGCGATACGCTACCCTCTTGAAGAGAGTTTCTTGAACAAATGGACCTCGCCCCGATAGTGGACCCTCCTGTGTCCAGACTACACAAACTAACCACCATTCCGGTGGACAAGAGGGCTGAGGCGGTCACCCACAACCTGTTCACGGTAGTGGGTTCAGCTGTATGCCCAACCATAGTTGGGGCCCTGGTGTCTCAGACACCGACAGAATGGGCAAAGTTGCTACACCAGGGGTTAGAAGCACGTCAGGCCCCCCCCCGGACGAGGTAGCCCTAGCTGGCCAACTGATACAAGGCCTAAAATTCCTTTGTGAATCAGCCTTAGACACGATCCCCCTATTGGCCAAAGCTTCAACCCAGGCGGTGGTGTTACGCCGTCTACTTTTGGTTAAAAAATTGGTCTGCGGACCAATCTTCCAAGAGGGCCTTGGTGGATTTGCCCTTTAAGGGCGACAGACTTTTTGGAGCTTCCCTGGATGACATAATCAAGGATGCCACAGGAGGTAAGAGCATGTTGCTCCCACAAACCAAAAAGGGGAATGAGCCACGCCGTAGGCAAGGGCCCTTCTTTACTGCGCACAAACATTTTTTTTGGCCGCCCAGTGCGGCAGGTACAGGAATTCGGGCCAAGAAAGCGCCTGCTCAAGGACAGAGACGTCCCTTGTTCCATAAACCTGCAAACAAAGCCACGTCCGCATGAAGGCCTGCCCCCCACCCATCACTCTTTTGGGGGGATGTCTTCGCGAATTCGCAACCCGGTGGACATCTCAGGTCCCCGACCAGTGGGTTTGCCAAGTAGTCTCATCAGGGTGCAAGATAGAATTTCTATCTTGTCCACCAGACAGATTTTTTCCCTCCAACTTCCAGCTACAGCTGACTCGTCGGGAAGCCCTCTTTGGAGCAGTTCAGGACCTGCTGAAAAGCGGGGTTGTTAACCCTGTCCCAGTACAGGAACGGCTCCAAGGGTTTTACTCAAATCTGTTCATAGTACCAAAGAAAGAAGGCGTTCGTCCAATCCTGGACCTCAGGGCCCTCGATTGTTTTGTGAAGGTACAAGGATTCCGTATGGAATCTGTTCGTTCTGTCGTCTCTGCCCTCCAGCCGGGGGACTTTCTGGCATCCTTGGACTTTAGGGACGCATACTTACATGTCCCTATATGCACCAAGCATCGGAGACCTCTGCATTTTGCGATCGGAGAAGACCACTATCAATTTGTGGCTCTCCCCTTTGGCCTGGCATCGGCACAAAGGGTTTTCACCAAGTTGCTTGCCCCAATTCTGGCCCTGCTAAGACAACGTGGCACCGCTATCGTGGGCTACTTGGACGATCTTCTTCTGAAAGCCTCTTCAAGCTCAGAATTAGAGGAGAGCGTGTCTATAATCTGTCAGACCCTCCGACATTTTGGTTGGGTGCTGAACACTCAAAAGTCAGTAATGGTACTGACTCAACGCCTAGTCTATCTGGGGTTGATTCTGGACTCCTCAGGGGCAATGTTTTTTTCTCCCTTTGGAGAAATTGCAGACCCTTCGGGCTGCGGTGCGGCAGTTGACATCCCAAAGATGGTCGTCACTCCGCTTTTTTGCATGCGAGTCCTGGGCCTCATGGTGGCCTCCTTCGAGGCGGTATCATATGGGACAAGTGCCCATCATCCCCGGATTATCAGATCCGGGTGAACCACCTAGTCAGGACCTCCCTAGTTTGGTGGCTGACATCCTTGGCACTTCTGTCCGGGAAGTCGTTCCTTCCTTTTCACTGGATGGTGATCACGACGGACGCCAGCCTTACCGGTTGGGGGGGGGGAGTCTGGGGGGTTCAGTCGACCCAGGGTCACTGGACTCCGGAGGAATCCCACTTGCCGATCAATGTCCTGGAACTTCGGGCGATCAGGCTGTACCTCTCCACATGGTCTCAGAGGCTACTGGGGCATCCAGTCGGACAATGCCACAGCGGTGACGTATCTCAACCATCAAGGAGGAACGAGAAGCTTGGCTGCAGCATCCAAGGTCGCTCACATCCTAAAGTGGGCAGAAAGGAGCATACCGGCCCTGTCGGCCATATACATCCTGGGTGTGGAAAACTGGCAGGCGGACTACCTGAGTCGCCAGATGCTGGACCAAGGAGAATGGTCTCTGCACCCGGATGTGTTTCAGCTCCTTTGCCTAAGATGGGGCACGCCAGACGTAGATCTCCTGGCGTCTCGACTCAATCGGAAGGTAGTGAGATTTGTGGCCAGGTCAAGAGACCCATGGGCAGACGCGACAGATGCGTTGGTGGCACCGTGGAGTCCGTATCGACTAATCTATGCATTCCCTCCTCTGAAGCTCCTTCCTCATCTCCTTCGCAGAGTGGAGGCAGAGGGGATTCCAATGATCCTAGTTGCTCCGGATTGGCCTCGGCGACCCTTGGTACACCGATCTAGTGCGTCTAGTAGCAGACGTCCCTTGGCATTTACCGCTGAGAGAGGACCTGCTGTCGCAAGGTCCCATACTTCATCCTGCTTTACAGTCGCTGGCTTTAACGGCATGGCTATTGAAAGCCAGGTACTAAGAGATCGGGGCCTGTCGGAGTCTGTGATTCCTACCATGAGGAAGGCTCAGAAGCTATCTTCCAGGAAGGTTTACCACCGCACTTGGAAGGCCTACATGAGGGATGAGGTTGGAATCCACTGACTTATTTGGTTCCCAGAGTCCTTTTGTTCTTGCAGCATGGGGTGGACCAAAAGCTTGCTTTGAGTACGATTTTAAGGGGCAGATATCTGCCCTGGCTTTCTTTTTTTCAGCGACCCCTGGTGGCTCAATCTTTGGTGAGTACGTTTTGTGCAGGGAGTTCGGCACATGGCCCCTCCAGTCCGCCCTCCACTACCTCAGTGGGACCTGAATCTGGTCCTCTCGGTGCTTCAGAAACCACCGTTTGAAGACATTAGGGAGATCCCCTTGTTGACACTTTCTCAGTGTTTTTTGTGGTGGCTGTTACGTCAGTTAGACGAGTTTCTGAGCTGGCAGCCTTGTCATGCAAGGCTTCTTATCTAATTCTTCACAGGGATAAGGTGGTGCTGCGTCTGCAGCCTTCTTTTCTACCGAAGGTCATTTCAGCCTTTCATCTCAATGAAGACATTGTCCGGCCATCCTTTGTGTCCTCGTCCGTCGAATACTAAGGAGACGACGTTGCATTCCTTGGACGTTGTCTGAGCTCTGAGAGTATATTTATCTGCTACTTCTCTGTTCCGGAGGTCAGACTCACTGTTTGTTTGGGTGGCTGGTCCCAAGAAGGGCCTAGTGGTCTCGTCGGCCACCATCTCCAGGTGTATCCGACAGATAGTGATTCAGGCTTACGCCATAAAGGGTCGGGGACACCCTTTTCCTGTCACGGCGCATTCGACCAGGGCAATAGGTGCCTCTTGGGCTTTCCGACATCAAGCGTCTGTTTCCCAGGTGTGTAAGGTGGCGACCTGGTCGTCCGTTCACACTTTCACTAAATTCTACAAGGTTGATGTAGGTGCATCTTCGGATGCTTCTTTCGGCCCCAAAGTTTTGTAGGCGGCTGTTTAGAGTTGCAGCTCCTCGGTTGAGGAGCTCTGTTTTGTTTTGGGGTGAATTTTCATTTTATGCCGTTCCCACCCCTCGTTTTTTGACACTGCTTTGGGACGTCCCACTTGTCAAGATTTAAGGCTGTGTCCATCAATGAACGAAAGAGAAAATAGGATTTTATACTCACCGTAAAATCCTTTTCTCTGAGTTCATGGACGGACACAGCACCCACCTCTCCTCCTATTTATGTTTGTACTGCTTTTTGACGAACTGATCTGCAAGATGCAGAGAGAGGGGTTATACCCAGAGGGCCCGCCCCCTGGACGGGACTGTAGGGTGTGTGATGTGTTTAACACTTTCTATAAGTTTTCTGCCTAGTCACTCCTAAAGGAAGGCTAATACCCACTTGTCAAGATTTAAGGCTGTTTTTTTTTGTTGCAAACAGCAACACATACAGTGTGTTTTGGTGATTCAGCTTGCCCGGTGTCCTGTTTCATTGAAAAGATGAAGTTTGCTAAAATCAGGATGGCCGTTTTCATCTTGCTTGTGGGCATTTGAAGCCCACAAGCATTTACTTCCTCATTCCAGCAGCTACCAGCATTCCTTGCGCGTTCCCACACATGCTCAATAATAACTACGTGGAGCGTAGTTAACTCGCAGCAGGCCTCCGCAATGTCTCCTGGGAACAATGACGCAAGCTCCCAGGAGACAGTGCGGGTGAAAGGAAATGACGGAATACCCCCCCCCAGAATACCCGCCCATATCTGCAGAATACACAGACAGGAAACAGAGACACATCAGGATAACACAGGTACCGTACAAAAAAAAAACCTTCAGTTTTTAACTTAATACATTGCTGCAATATGATTAAACTAATGTTGTAAAATAGGGTGGAGCTCCACTTTAAGGTGAAAAAACAGGAAGCTTTACAACCCCTTTAAGAGTTTCAATGTATATGCAATCAGGCAGGCCCTTGCACTACATGGTTTTGGTAAATCTGAAGACAAAAATCTGCAGAAAATCTAATGTTGTGTATGGGGTCTTAGAAACCTTCCATACTCATGCTGATCTCACCTGTGGCGGGGGTAATGGGAAAACGGTCCAGACTGAAAACTGTTACAACATCAGTATTAAAATTCACTTTGTAACTCCAACCAAAGATATTTATAGTTTTGGATATTTGGGAAATAGTAGAACCCCCCCTGTCTGTTTTCACTGTGACAGAAGGGAAAGAAGTCAGGGTTGTGAAGGGCAGTAAAAACATGACAGAGACTCTAACCCCTTACTTTCTCTATCCAGAATAAAATTTATATTTTGGCTGAAGTTGGTTTTGTATCTGTGGAGCTCATCTAAAACGCAACACATTTTATTCTTGAGGTGTGACAAACGCTGTGCAGACTCTTAATTTCCATGTCTTGTGTTACACAGGCAGTGGTGGGTGATAAAGAATGGCACTACATCGCCACCCAGGGTCCTCTACCTCAAACCTTCCATGATTTCTGGCAGATGGTGTGGGAGCAGGGAGTGAATGTCATTGCCATGGTGACTGCTGAAGATGTAAGTGCTTTTGTCTTATCCTTAGGTGTATGTAAACAATTTATTTTATTTTTCTTCTGTGTGAGCAACATTTTGTTTTAGTAATGCAGTCATATGACGTAATTTCCAGTAGAGGTGCAATGAATGGAAATGTTGGTGCCTATATATATATATATATATATATATATATATATATATATAAATAAAGTAGGATGCATTAAGGTGAAAAAACACGTAGGTTTACAACCCCTTTAAGGACCGGGCCTATTTTTCAGACTTGGTGTTTACAAGTTGAATTTTTTATTTAAGGTGACGCTAAGTAAATTGATACCCAACATGTCACGCTTCAAAATTGCGCCTGCTTGTGGAATGGCGACAAACTTTGACCCATAAAAATCTCTGTATGCGACATATAAAAATTTCTACAGATTACTAGTTTTGAGTTACAGAGAAGGTCTTAGTGCTAGAAATAATGCTCTTGCTCCAACGATCGTGGCAATACCTCACATGTGTGATTGGAACACAGTTTCCATATGCAGGCGCGACTTGCGTATGCGTTCACTTTATTTTGACACTGTCCTTTAAAAAAAAAAAAAAGCATGGCAGGACTTCTTAAATGTGAGATCTGGTATCAAAAAGACCTCAGATCTAACATTTTACACTAAAATGCAATAAAAAAAGACGTCCTTTTTTTTTTTCATAAAAAATAAAAATCCCCTTTTAAGACCATTGGGTGGAAGTGACATTTGGCGTCGCTTCCGCCATCCAATGGTGTGGAGCCGAGCGGGGGCCATCTTTCCCTCACTTGGCATTCAGCCTGTGAGGGGAGAGGACCCGATCGTCTCCGCCGATACGGAGGGCTCCGGTAAGCGGCGGATACCACCGGAGCGCGGCGGGAGGCCCCTCTCCCGCCCCGGGGTAAAAGTGATCTCACGGCGAATGAGACCACTTTTATCTGAAAGAGGACCACTTGCTGTTGAAGAGGATACCGGGGTTATGGGAGCTAGCTGCTGCCATAACAACGTTATTCCACTTCAAACAGCCGACTTACAACTGTGGCAGGCAGTCCTTAAGTAGTTGATATCATAAGGCGATTCCCTGCAAAGCCATCATAGCAGATACCAGTGGCGGCTGGTGCTCAAATTTTTGGGGGGGGCGCAAACAAACTGAAAAAAAAAAAATCATCAATTGCCGCCACTGTGCCCATTAAACGCAGCCACTGTGCCCAAACGCCACTAGTTTGTCCCCATAATACAGCCAGTTTCTCCCCCATAATACAGCCAGTTTCTCCCCCATAATACAGCCAGTTTCTCCCCCATAATACAGCCAGTTTCTCCCCCCATAATACAGCCAGTTTCTCCCCCCATAATACAGCCAGTTTCTCCCCCCATAATGCAGCCAGTTTCTCCCCCCATAATGCAGCCAGTTTCTCCCCCCATAATGCAGCCAGTTTCTCCCCCCATAATGCAGCCAGTTTCTCCCCCCCAGCCCTGCACTTACCTTCCTCGAGTCAGCGCCATCCTTCTTCCGTCCTCGATGTCTTCTCCCGCCCTCGATGTCTCTTCAGCCAATCAGGTTACCGGTAACCAGACCCGGTGAACCTGATTGGCCAGGGAACGCACCCCTGTGCGTCCTCTCATTAGATATTTAGAAGCCGATTTACAGCCCTCAGGCTGTAGTCGGGAAGCCTATCAGAGCCGCTGGCTCTGATAGGCACTTCTAAAGGCCAATCAGACGCTGTTATTCAGATGGCCGGCGCTCAAGGGGCTGGCCATCTGAATAGTGGGCGGCAGCAATACATAGGTTCATGCAATGCACATGAACCTATGTATTGTTGTGAGTGACGGCCGGGCGCAGAAGCGAGCGGTAGCGGCGCTTCTGCGCCCACTATGGTCGCGCCGCCATGTGTGAAAAAAAGACATAAAAAAAATAAATAAAAAAAACTCTTAAAGGGCCCGTTTTTTTTTTTTTTTTTGGTGACCACAGGAGGGGGGGCGGCGCCCGGGCGCCCCCTATGGACGGGCTGCCACTGGCAGATACATCCCCCTTCTGCCCTTCGGCGCTTCTCCTGGATTGCCCATGCGATCAGGGAGCTGGTGAATGAATCCTGCGATGGTTTACCATAGAGCTGACTGCGAACCAGATGGTCCCCGGCCATCCCTATGTCCCTCGGAGGCCAAAAGTGACGTTATGACATCACTTCCAGCGCTGGCAGATTTAAACACTGCCTTTTTTTTTTTTTTTTTTTTTATCTCTGGCTTTTCAGCATAGAGGAGAGATGTGTGGTCTTTGAGAAAAAGAGGACCTGTCATGCCCTATTACCAGGGATGTTTACATAAAAATGTTTACATATCCCTTACATAAAGCTGGGAGCAGCCTCTTGCAGTCCCTGTAAAGCAGAGCTGGAGTGTGAGAGCTGGAGCACAAGGAGCTAATCAGTTCATGTGCTGTCAGGTGTATGCAGATAGGAGGAGAGAGCAGAGTGACATATGAGCTCATCACTGTGCTGCTTCTTCTTTCACAGACTGGAGAGGGTCCAGGATGACTTGAGCTTAAAGGAAGAGGGTTAAATGGTGCTGGGCATCGGACTGAGGACATCTAGTTGCATAAAAAAGTACTAAGGGGCTAAAACCCTGAATAAAGCATCAAAGCTGTTTTTTTTTTTTTTTTTTTTTATCTTTTAATGGTCTATTCATTTTTATGTTGTTTTTGGCTTGCGTTAATGTTAGATGAGCAGACGCTTTGCTTTTCAGCTTCAAAGGTTCTAATCTTATAAGCTTTTTGTGGAATTTTTCTTGACATTAGAGGGTGGTGTCCAAACACAACAATCCTATCTCTGCTCCAGCCCCAAGTTTTGTTTCCTGCTGCAGTTATGTCACTTGTGTCACGGTGCCGGCTGGTGGTGGTCGGCATCACATTTCACAACCCTTATCAGCTGTGACGGCACCACGGCGGCGCTCACTGCTTCTTTCATGGAGTGCCAAGTTAAACAGTTTGTGCTTTTCATGCAGCTTGAGATGGGGTGTGCAGGAATTGTTGTACCAGTACCGTGCAGGGCCATCTTAATAACATCATGGGCCCCTGGGCAAAGTAATGCACTAGGGCCCCTACCAGGGAGATGGTGACCCGTGGCACGCTATGTGCGTGGTGGCAAGGAGAGAGTGTGGATAAATAATTCTACATATTGGGCTTGGCTTTTGAGTCTGATTAGAAACAAAAAATACACACAACCAGGGAATTATCTCAAATTAAATTCACCCCCTATACACACTGTCCCCCCACCCCATATACACTGACTTTTTCCCTGTACACACTGCCCCCCCACCCCATATACACTGACCCTCTGTATACACTGACTCTTTTTCCCTGTACACACTGCTCCCACTCCTTTTTTGAAACTATCCCCCTCCCTGTACACACTGCCCGCCTGTCATAAATGCCTCTCCCTGTATTTCTTTCTCGTACATCACGGGACACAGAGCGACATAGTCATTACTAATGGGTTATATAGATACCGTCAGGTGCTGGCACTGGCAACTTCCAAAACCGGAAGTACCCTCCCCTATATAAGCCCCTCCCATCCGGGAGCACCTCAGTTTTTTTGCCAGTGTCTAAGGTGTTGGCCAAGAAGAAACATGTGTTTTTCACTGAGCTTGCGTACAGGTTCTTTTGGGCCTCAGTAAGCTATTCCGGATCCGACCAAAAAAGCTTCATAGCTAAACGGTCGGTACCCGGGCCTTGCAGAGAAGAGCAAGGTTTTGCCTGTAATGCTTCTCTTAGGAGAGCTGGACCCTGGGATCCAGAGCTCTGGTCATACCCACGACCAAGATGTTTTCTGTGCAGGGTGCTATACAGGTCCAGGGGAGTGGAATCCTTGGGAACCCGGTCCCTGAAGGTTTGATTACAATGCCTGCCGTGATAGGTGAAGTTTGGGCTTCTGTAGACCAAACAAAGTCCTGCGGCGAGGAAAAGGTAAGTGGGGGCCCTCAGGAACTTGGTTCTATTGAGGGACCCCCAAGCCTATTTTGTCTTTCTGCCTGTTACCTAAGGTATTCCCGCTAATATTCTGTGTATGCCTGTTACTACTGAGAAAATGTAAAAATTTTAATAGTAGGCAAGAAAAAAAAAAAAAAATGTAAGACCGCGGTACCTGTGTTAGACACTAGAGGCCGCTATGGTTCTTTTTCTTGTAATGTGGATTTTTTTCTTCCAGAATCAAATCCAGGCAGTTGGTATGTTCTCTGCTGGGAAGCTGTCTCCTCTGCCCTGTTGCTGCGCTCATCCATCCCCGGGCCCTGCGGCAAAGGGGGCCCTGGCTCCCATCTAGCTCCTTATTGTTTTTAAAAAAAAGGGCGCCGAAGGCGCACGTGCCCGTGCGCGTGCACGCGCCTCTATTCATAGAGGCGATCTGAAAAAAGGGGCGGAGCGGGTGGATGAGGCTCAGGTGTGCGGCGCTACTGCGCATGTGCGGGTGTCCAGCGTGTTTTAAAGCACATTATAGCTGGCTATTGAATGCACAGACAGAGCTATTAACAGATAAAGGCACACAGAGGCGGTTGATGCAGGCATCCCCTAGAAAGGCACTTTAGTAGACACCAACTGTGATATAGCAGCAATTGTGCTAGACTATTCTCAGTAAAAGTGGTGTATTACGGCTGGAATACCTCAGCTTTAGGCTTAAGAATATGCCGTCCAGAAGCTCCGGAACTGAATCTTCCAGGAAGCGAAGGGGGTCTCATCGGGCTCTGAGGTGGGCATGCTTCTGCTGCACCAGTCTCCCCTGAAGTTCAGAGGTAAGTGACCATAGAGACCCCGCAGGGGTACTTGGTACTGTGGCTGTCCTCAGTCACCTGCTCCTGTGTATGTAACAGAGGAGGTTTTTTCCTCAGCTCTGGGAGGATTAGAGAGAGATTGTCAACATTGATCGCTGCCTCCCTGTCACAGGGAAAGCACGCCCGATCTCCGTCTCCTCCTTCAGAGTGCCTGTTAGCAGAGCAACAGTCCCATACAGGGATCGACCTGCCTGAAGGGGATCAGGATGAGGTTGATTCTGTTATAGAGGAATCAACAGTGGAGGAACCTTTCTCAGCAGCTCAAGCTGAAAGATTGTGGGTTCAGTCTCTGACTAACATGGTCCGATCGGCATTAAAAATGCACCTTGCGGAACCATCAACCACTACAGTATCCTCGTTGGGGTCGCTAGAAGCCCCCAGACTGTCTGTTCTTTTCCACTTCACCCTTTTACTGAAAGGGCTTATTTACCAGGATTGGGAACGTCCTGAGAAAATATTATTCCCCCAAGAGATTGCCGGTGGTCTATCCCATGGAGGATAAGTTCATCAAAAAAAAAAAAAAAATGGAAGGTCCTTACAGTGGACGCAGCCATCTCTTGTATGTATAAATCACTGACATGTCCAGTGGATAATGTCCAAATGTTCAAGAACCCAATAGATAAAAGATTGGAGTCCTTATGAAAGTCTGCTTCTTTCTACAGCAAGCTTGGTGACACAACCAGCAGTAGCAGCTATTGGGGTCTGCTAAGCAGTGAAGGATCAGTTAAAACAGGTCTTGAGGGACTTGACAGATCAGCAGGCCTTGCCCTAGCTGATCTACCTAGAGCCTTAGGCTTTGCGGTTGACGCCATAAAGGATTCAGTCCATCAGGCCTCCCGCCTTACGCTGTCTAGAGTACATATGCGTAGGCTTCTATGGCTCAAAAACTGGTCTGCTGAAGCTCCCTGTAAGGAATGGCTGGTTAGCGTCCCATTTCATGGTGAACGCTTATTCAGGGAAAACCTGGACAAATATATCCAGAAAATTTCCAGCGGTAAAAATACGCTCTTGCCGGTTAAAAACAGAGTTAGAGGTCCCTCTTTAAGAGGCCTGCTTCTCCAGTCCCTGGGGCATCGGCTGTGTAACAGTTCCGACGGCCTCCTCGGTCAATTCCCGGGGGTAAAAAACAGGGACAATAGCAGGGTAATGAGAAACCCTGGGTCAGGGGAGGTACAAAACCTCCCCCAAAGTTAAATTCATTGAAGGGTTGCCCCCACTCAGTCGGGTGGGGGGAGGACTCCAGTTGTTCACAAGAGACCTGGCGGGACGCGATCAAGACAGATAGGTGCTCTCCGCAGTATGTTGGGGATACAGATTGGAGTTAAGAGACTCTCCTCCTTCCCATTTTTGAGGTCAAACGTGCCAAGGGATCCCCGGAAGAGAGAGTCCCTCCTGTTGGCACTAGAACAACTATTGCTCCAAGGAGTAATTATGGAGGTTCCCCTGGAAGAATGAGGGTTCGGGTTTTACTCAAACCTCTCTACAGTCCCGAAGCAAACGCGGACGGGAGGCCCATATTAATTCTAAAAGGGCTATACAAATTCCTGTATATCAGGACTTTCCGATGAAGTCGATCCGATCGGTGGCCACTGCCCTACAAGGGGAGGATTGGTTAGCCGCGATCGACATCAAAGATGCTTATCTGCACATTCCCATCTTTCCAGTCTACCAAAAGTTTCTACGCTTTGCAGTAGAAGGGCGCCATTTTCAGTTCAGAGCCTTACCCTTCGGTTTGGCCACAGCACCACGAGTGTTTACAAAAATTCTGGCCCTTTATTGGCCAATCTAAGAACACAAGGTGTAATGATAATGGCATATCTAGATGACTTGTTGCTGATAGACCACTCAGTGAAAAAACTAGACGTGGTCGTTCACAAGACAATCAAGTATCTGGAATCTCACGGTTGGATTATCAACCGAGAAAAGTCAGCCCTAAAAACCAGTCAAAAGTCTGGAATACTTGGGGCTAAGGTTGGATTCAGGCCAGAGAAAATATTCTTGCCTCGAGGAAAGGTGTTGTCTTTGAAAGATTTGATCCACTTAGTGGGTACAAAAAAGACAGCCGTCCATACGCCTGTGCATAAGGCTGCTGGGAAAAATGGTGGCATCATTCAAAGCAGTACCCTACGGTCAATTCCATTCAAGGAATTTGCAGGGGGCCATACTGTCAGCCTGGAACAAAAAAGTTCAGGCCCTAGACTTACAATGTCCTTGTCCCCTTCCGTTCGCAAGAGCCTCCGTTAGTGGTTGGTTCCCCAGAATCTGGAAAAAGGGAAATCCTTCAGTCTGATTTCTTGGAAGGTGGTCACTACAGATGCCAGCCTTATAGGCTGGGGAGCAGTACTGGAGCAATAGTCTCTCCAGGGCAGATGGTCGGATGCAGAAAAGGCCCTGCCCATCAATCTCTTAGAGATACGAGCAGCCCGGTATGCCCTAGTAGCATGGACATCCAAACTCCAAGGGTCCCCTGTCAGAATTCAATCAGACAATGCCACAGCAGTGGCATATATCAATCATCAGGGGGGCACCAGGAGTCGTGCAGCCCGGAGGGAAGTAAATTACATCCTGAAATGGGCAGAAAAATATGTCCCAGCCATATCTGCGGTATTCATTCCAGGAGTGGAGAATTGGAAGGCGGACTTTCTAAGTCGCCAGCAATTAGGCCCAGAGGAAGGGTCCCTTCACCCCGAGGTTTTCTGGACAATATGTCAGCGGTGGGGAACATCGGATGTAGATCTTCTAGCATCCAGATTCAACGCAAAGGGGGACAGGTTTGTCTCTCGGACAAGGGATCCCCTAGCTTGCGGCTCGGATGCCCTAGTGTTCCCTTGGGATCAGTTCAAGCTGATATATGCATTCACACCGCCACAATGGTTACCTCGATTACTCCGCAGAATCAGGGTAGAAAAGAAACCAGTGATTCCGGTGGCTCCAGCGTGGCCCCGAAGAGCGTGGTACGCGGAGATTGTAAAATTTCAGTGGGGAGTCCTTGGACTCTCCCACGTCGTCCGGACCTGCTTTCGCAAGGACCGATATACCACCCTTCCTTACCAGCCCTAGGTTTGACGGCCTGGCTATGGAAGCCCACATTCTAAAAAAGAGAGGGCTCTCTAATCCTGTGGTATCTACCATGATCAATGCCAGGAAGCCGGTATCCAGGCAGATCTAATATAGAATCTGGAAGGCGTACATCGCGTGGTGTGAGGCCAAGAAATGGCATCCACATAAGTACGTAATAGGTAGGATTCTGGACTTCCTACAATGGGCTGTAGATAGGAAGCTTGCCTTGAGTACTATCAAGGGTCAGATTTCGGCCTTGTCAATATTTTTTCAAAGGCCCTTGGCTTCGCATTCACTAGTCAAAGCCTTTATACAAGGAGTGATGCGTATTAGTCCTCCGGTTAATATTCCCATATGTCCATGGGATCTAAACTTGGTTCTGTCGGTTCTACAGAAACAACCATTTGAACCATTACAGCATATTTCTTTGGTGCTTCTCACCAGGAAATTGATTTTTCTAGTAGCCATTTGTTCGGCTAAAAGAGTGTCGGAATTAGCAGCTATGTCCTGTAAGGAGCCATATCTGGTTATCCATAAGGATAGAGTAGTGTTACGTCCTCATCCAGCCTTTCTTCCTAGGGTGGTATCGAGGTTTCATTTGAACCAAGATGTGGTTCTTCCTTCTTTTTTCCCCAAACCTACTTCGGTAGAGGAAAAGTTATTGCATTCTTTGGATGTAGTAAGAGCAGTTAAAGCTTATCTAAAGGCCACTGCTCAGATTCGCAGAACGGATACTTTGGTTATTCTGCCGGAAGGCCCCAGAAAGGGTCAGGCAGCGTCAAAATCTACTTTAGCCAAGTGGATTCGACAGGTCATAATACAAGCCTATGGCTTGAGAAGGAGACCGCCTCCGTTCAAAGTTAGAGCGCACTCCACGAGAGCAGTTGGAACTTCATGGGCAGTGCATCACCAGGCCTCCCTGGCTCAAATCTGTAAGGCCGCAACATGGTCTTCAGTACACACGTTTACTAGGTTCTACCAGGTGGACGTTAGAAGTCAGGAGGATGTCGCCTTTGGCCGCAGTGTGTTGCAGGCCGCAAAAGATCCTCATGTCTGATAGCGCTCAGCTTATATATGGTGTATCCCCCCCCTCATTGGGCATTGCTTTAGGACATCCCATTAGTAATGACTATGTCGCTCTGTGTCCCGTGATGTACGAGAAAGAAAATAGGATTTTTATAACAGCTTACCTGTAAAATCCTTTTCTTGGAGTACATCACGGGACACAGAGCTCCCGCCCCTCTTTTGGGGACACTTATTGCTTTGCTACAAAACTGAGGTGCTCCCGGATGGGAGGGGCTTATATAGGGGAGGGTACTTCCGGTTTTGGAAGTTGCCAGTGCCAGCACCTGACGGTATCTATATAACCCATTAGTAATGACTGTCGCTCTGTGTCCCGTGATGTACTCCAAGAAAAGGATTTTACAGGTAAGCTGTTATAAAAATCCTATTTTATGTATGACTGTACAAAGTATGTGGGGGGGGTACAGTACAGAGGGGTTGGGGGACACCGTAAAGGGAAGGTCAGGCGGGTACAGTATAGGGTGTAGTAATGTTTAGTGTCAGGTTTGGGTAGTATAGGGTGGTAGAGTGGAAGGTTTGGGTAATATAGGGTGGTATAGTGAAAAGTTTGGGTAGTACAGGGTGGAAGGTTTGGGTAGTATAGGGTGGTATAGTGGAAGGTTTGGGTAGTATAGGGTGGAAGGTTTGGGTAGTACAGGGTGGTATAGTGGAAGGTTTGGGTAGTATAGGGTGGTATAGTGGCAGGTTTGGGTAGTATGGGTGGTATAGTGGCAGGTTTGGGTAGTATGGGTGGTATAGTGGCAGGTTTTGGTAGTATAGGGTGGTATAGTGGCAGGTTTGGGTAGTATAGGGTGGTATAGTGGAAGGTTTGGGTAGTATGGGTGGTATAGTGGCAGGTTTGGGTAGTATAGGGTGGTATAGTGGCAGGTTTGGGTAGTATGGGTGGTATAGTGGAAGGTTTGGGTAGTATAGGGTGGTATAGTAGTGGAAGGTTTGGGTGGTATAGTGGCAGGTTTGGGTATTATAGGGTGGTATAGTGGAAGGTTTGGGTAGTATAGGGTGGTATAGTGGAAGGTTTGGGTAGTATAGGGTGGTATAGTGGAAGGTTTGGGTAGTATAGGGTGGTATAGTAGTGGAAGGTTTGGGTGTAGAGACGCTGTGAACATTCACAGGCACGGGAGGCTCCCCGCAGGGATGTAGTCCCAAGGGAGGGGGCGAGCACGCTGACAAACCCACAGCCAGAACGGCTTAGATGATGGGGGAAAGCTTACTGAGGAGGAACAGGAAGTGAGAAATTCAGACAAAGAAAAAAAAACATTTAGAAGGGAAATCGAAGGAAAAGGTAAGTGAACCAACAATGCACTAGCTTAAAGGAACCTATTTAGAGAAAAAAATTAACCTTTACAACCCCTTTAAATCACCAGCCTCTCAGGATTCATAGCAGGGCTACCATTGTGAAAAGTCTCTTGTGTCTCTAGCTTCATATACTGTATATTTTATTGTTTTGTACTAGCAAGTATGCTTTTTCATAATGTAAGTGATGTTGCGGATATTGTGTGTAAAGCCAAAACTTTGTAGATAGAATCGGAAGAGGTTAAAACCCCTTTTGTGTACCGTAATTGTTTTGCTGCCCGTGTCCCATGGGGGGGGAAATGGGAAATTAGGGGAAATCTCTCCAAAGTTAGAATCCCTATCTCAAAGAGCTCTTGCATAAAGAGGTGTCCCCATTAGAAGGTTTGTTTTTTTTCTCACCTCTTGCTCTGGTGACAACTCAAAATGTTGGGGTATCCCACCCCCCCCCCCCCCCCCAACAGTGGTCACCAGAACAAAAAGAAGGTAAATCTCCCCAACGGGGACATAGCAATAAAAAATTGACAAAGGGTTGAATGGTTTCCTACGAAACGAAACAAAAAAAAATCCCTTGTGGCAGAAAAATATCCAGGGGTCGCACTTCATAAAGCAGACCTGTGTGACAGGATGAATGGCAGCCTTAGCCTGTGCTCTGGCCAGGCCACGCCTCCAACAGGTTTTTCTGTACCCCCCTGGAGCTTAATCATGGGCGATGGGAGTTCTGAGCGAGAGAGGGGGGTTTAAATGCATCGGCTGTCACATGATCCAAAAAAAAAATTGTAAAAATAATCTGGTGAGTGATATTAAATCTGGAAAGCCTCTTCTGTATGGTGAACATAAAACACATGTATAATTTTGAAGCTGCAGAGAAACTAGAATGAACAGTAAAAATATCAATGTTGCAAAAAATGTGCATCCCAGTCTTCTGCCCCGTATACATGATCCGAAAATCGGACGACAGAGCGTCCGACTTTTTTCGCTTAATAGTCGCAAGTAGAAATGGAAAAGGATACTAAAGTCATGAAAATTCTCGTATGGAAATCGGAAGTGATGTCATGTGTTGTAATGTATTTGTGTTGTATTTTCGGACGACAACTATACTGACTAAACGAAAATCGTACAATTGGGTATCGTACAAGGAAAATTTTCGTGCATGTCCGATAAAATAATATCGGATGAACTGTCATGATCGGTTCACAGAAGCCCTGTACTAACGATCCGATTATCGTATGATTCTTCATTGGACGACATTTTTCGTACGATATTCAGATCATGTGTACGGGCCATAAGTCTGTAGGGTTCAATATTGAGTTGGCACACCCTTTGCAGCTATAACAGCTTCAACTCTTCTGGGAAGACTGTCCAGAAGGTTTAGGAGTGTGTCTATGGGAATGTTTGACCATTCTTCCAGAAGCGCATTTGTGAGGTCAGGCACTGATGTTGGACAAGAAGGTCTGGCTCACAGTCTCCGCTCTTATTCATCCCAAAGGTGTTCTAT
This sequence comes from Rana muscosa, assembly GCA_029206835.1. Lineage (NCBI taxonomy): Eukaryota > Metazoa > Chordata > Amphibia > Anura > Ranidae > Rana > Rana muscosa. Next base: position 223,983,187 of record CM055121.1, read on the forward strand.
CAGGTTGAGGACAGGACTCTGTGCAGGCCAGTCAAGTTCCTCCACCCCAAACTTGTTCGTTCATGTCTTTATGGAACTTACTTTGTGCACTGGTCCAAATCATTGAGTGGTGTGGGGTTGTTTTTTCAGGGGTTGGGCTTGGCCTCTCAGTTCCAGTGAAGGGAACTCTTATGCCGCGTACACACGACCGCTTTTCTCGACGAGAAAAACTGCATTTATTTTTTTCGCCGAGAAAAACGATCGTCTGTGGGCTTTATGTCGTTTTTCTCGTCTAGAAAAACGGCATAAAAAACGACGAGAAAATTTAGAACATGTTCTAAATTTTCTCATCGTTTTTTCCAGCATTTTTTTCCGCGGCAGTTTTCCCATAGGGAAACACTGCCGCGGAGCCCACAGACGGTCGTTTTTCTCGTCAAGAGAAAAAATGACGGGAAAAACGACCGTGTGTAGGGAACCAAGCGGTTCCCTCGTTTTTCCTGTCATTATTCACGGCGGTTTTTTAACCGCCGTGAATAATGATCGTGTGTACGCGGCATCAAGGCGTCAGCATACCAAGACAATTTGGACAATTTCATGCTCCAAACTTTGTGGGAAGAGTTTGGGGATGGATCCTTCCTGTTCCAATATGACTGCTCACCAGTGCACAAAGCAATGTCCAAAAAAACATGAATAAACAAGTTTGGGGTGGTATCTTCACTTCCTCGTCAAGAGGCACAAGAACTTGAAGGAATTTTCTTCAAAGTACACAATTGTGAAAAGAACTAGTGTCCCCGTTGAAAGATTTTCCTCTATTTCTGTGCTGGTGACAACTAAAAATTTCAGATGTTCCCACTTGGTGATGGTGACCAGGACAAATAAAATAGAGGGCAAAACTCCCCAGTACAAACAGACAGCAATAAAACCTTGACAAAAGGCTTTGCCCTTCTCTACTCTATCCAAATCAACAAATACGTTTTGGCTTTTGATACACCATAATCCTTTATTGATTGGCTGCTTTTGGTTGGTGACCAATATTAATGTACGCTACAGGAGGAAGGAAGATCCAAGAGTCACCGTTACTGGCCTAAGTTGGGATCCAGGCATAACTCGGCTACATATGGAAAATTCAAAGTGACCACCAACTTTCGCACGGATTCCGGCTGCTATGCGACGACTGGGCTAAAGATCAAACACCTTATGTCTGGGCAAGAGAGAACCGTGTGGCATTTGCAGTTTACTGACTGGCCAGATCACGGCTGTCCTGAAGAGGTCCAAGGATTTTTATGTAAGATTTAATAAACAATAACTTTTGGCATTTCACAGCCTTGTTTTTGCTGTTTTAATAATTTATTCTTACATTCTATAGCGTATCTGGAAGAGATCCAGTCAGTCCGTCGCCACGCTAACAGCATGCTGGACAGTAGCAGCCACTGCAATCCTCCAGTATTGGTTCATTGTAGTGCTGGTGTTGGAAGAACTGGAGTGGTCATCCTGACCGAGCTGATGATGCGGTGTTTGGAAAACAATGAGGTAAGTCGGCCCTTCAATTCATTAGAACCACACTATGCATTCCATGTAAAATTAAAGTACTGTATTCATGCCAAGAATGCTTATAGCAACAGTTGAGTGCGAGGGCCTGGCAACAAGATCTATCCCAACCTCCAGTTCTACCTTGACGCCTCACAGCTTTTCTGAATCATCACAGTGGACCCCTTAGAGCTGAACTCTAGGAAAGCAGCTAAACACAGTTGAATTATGTATTCGTGGCCTGTCTTGCCTGCCAAAGGTTTTTTAATTCTGTTCAGCCAGTTATGTGATCCAAGAACACCTGTCAGACATCATATTCTTGTGCTAGATCTCTGCTGCAGTGGCAACACAGTTTGCTCCAGAAGAATCCTGGGCATGATGGTAGCCTATTAAAAGGTTGTCTCATTTGTCCAGTTACTTTTTTTACCGCCCGTTGTCTCCCGATATACAGCCCGTGTGTACGGGGCTTAAAAAGTGGATTTAAACCCAAACTTTTTTTTTTTTGCTGTCACAATGTAGAGTATAAGATTTCCTATCATTTGTGCCCGGTCTTGCCACAAAGAGTTAATCCAGCTCTGAGCAATCCTCTTTTATTGTTCAGTGAGATAAAACGGACAAACAGAGAAAAACCTTTATCCGTTCCGCCCACTTGCTTTGAGTGACAGGTTATTTATATATCTTGTGCACTAGCTTTAGACAGGCATTATTTTTTAATTCCCACCCCCACTCCTTTTCTGAAGTCATGTGGTTACTTTTCTGGATTTTGACTAGATGTTGGTGATCATAGCAGGAATACACAGGAGAAAATGCATGTTGACAAGGGGAGTGTAGAGGTGGGCAGGGAGTCTACTGACATCATGACTCCACCCACCGAGCTCCAGACAACAGATCCACTCACAGAATCTGCAGTTTGTCTGTTAAAAGAACTGAAAGAGGGGAGACATTTGACAGATAAGGATACATGCAGGAGGCATCTATATCCTTATAGATCAGCACTATGGCAGTAGTTTAGAAAGGATGAGAGTGGGTTTACATCCACTTTAAATTTGCATTGTAATGTTAATCCTGATGCAGATTGCAAACAAAGTACAGTAAAACCTTGGTTTGAGAGCAACTTGGTTTGAGAGCGTTTTGCAAGACGAGCAAAATTTTTAAATAAATTTTGACTTGATATACAAGCGATGTCTTGATATAAGAGTAGTGTCATGTCACAACTGAGTATAAAAGAGAAGAGAGGCGCCTAGAAGTGTAGCAATATCGTTACATTTAATGAAGGTACAACATTGAGAAACTCACATGGTTGATGATTAAAACAGAAACATCTAAGTATGCAGGCATCCGGGGTGAAGCTGTCCACATAGACCATTCTCCACACCACCATCGACGTCATCCCTTCCGCGCTGCGCTCCACGAGCGCTTAAAGCCTCGCTTTTAGATTGCTCTACTGCAGGGTAGTCTTCCCGGTCATGATTGCAGACTGACAGTGGTGAGAGCGGTGGACCGTCCATGTGGACAGCTTTACCCCAGATGCTTCTCTCTCCTCTCTTTTATACTCTGTAGCTCCTGCTGGATTTTTCTTTGTGGAGGCTTCCATTTGTGGATGGACATGTTATGGTTACACAACCTATCACATTGCTATAATCTCTTTATATGGACTATAAACTGAAGGACTTATGAATTATATGGTTGTGGAACGAATCATCTGAGTTTCCATTATTTCTTATTAGAATACTGTATATACTCGAGTATAAGCCAAGTTTTTCAGCACATTTTTTTGTGCTGAAAATGCCCCCCTGATCCTGGCCAGCCGTAAGTCCCCTGGACCTCCAAACTTGGCACACAGGTAGCCTCACTCTTCCTCTATATGTGTGCAAAGGTTGTTGTCCGGAGGACCTACGGCCGGGGAGCAACAATTTTTCAAAGCCGGGCTCCCCTTCCATAGACTCTCATGTTAAACTGTAATGTCTCCGGTGATTTTGGGGACCCGGTGCCGGCCCTAGGTCCCCTGGACCCCAAACATGGCACACATGTAGCCCCTCTTCAACTACAAGTGTGCAAAGTTTGTTGTTCAGAGGACCAACGGCCGGGGAGCACCGATTTTTCAAATCCGGGCACCCCTTTCCATAGACTCCCATGTTAAACGTCGGTCTAGTCACACAGCGCTGGAGATCAGGTAGGGAGATTGGGCACAGTGACAGTGAAGCATGCAGATGAACACCCTAGGCTTATACTCGAGTCAATACGTTTTCCCAGTTTTTTGTGGTAAAATTAGGTGCCTCGGCTTATATTCGGGTTGGCTTATACTCCAGTATATACAGTATTTGTTTTGATATACGAGTGCTTCGGATTACAAGCATGTTTCTGGAACGAATTTTTATGCTCGCAATCCAAGGTTTTACTGTAGCTGATTTTTTTTAATGGATTCTTGTGTCTGACTCCTCTGGTTATTTTTATTTTTTTTGTCCTACAACAGAAAATTGAAATCCCAGTGATGCTAAATTATCTCCGGGGACAAAGAATGTTCATGATCCAGACCATCGCACAGTACAACTTTGTCTATCAAGTTCTCATCCAGTTCCTTGAAAGCTCAAGACTCATTTAAATTTTATCCCCATTTTTTTTTTTGTATCCTTAAAACATCTTGGAGAAGTCCCAGGTGGAAACATCCTTCCAAGAGTTTAAGACTTCTGATGTAGAAGGCAACTTTTATCTTATTTTTTTTAATAAGTTATTTTTCTGTATTTATGTAAAAAGGTGAACAGTACACTGAACCACACTTTATGCTGTAAAATGCTGCCTTGTTTTTTTTTTTTTTGAGCGTTTAACTCAAAATTCTCACTTTTATATTTTAAAGCAATAAAACATTATATTAAAAAAAAAACACACACTGATGAGCTAGGTGGGGATAGAAAAAATATATACATTTTGTTTGTATTACAGAATTTAATTTTTTTTAATTTTTTTTTTCGTGATAAACCATTTATATTTGGGTATAGATTTTGTTTCTTGACAAATAAGGACCAACCTCTAAAAAATGTATATATAACAGGCACCTTATTTAGAACAGTCATCTAGAATAGATACATCTTGGTTCATTTCTTAGTACAATGCTGTTCATGTACAAAGTGAGTATTGATAAATATGGTGAACCTTTAAATACCCAATCAGGTGTTGTGTTGTACAGGACACAAGATAGGTATTCATAGACCCTGGGCTATAGGCTGCTACCCTCAGGTGATTGGACACTGGGAAACACTTGAGGACACGCCCCTGGGCTTTTCTCTGTTTTCATACCCCACTCCATGAGTCTTTAGTTTTTTGCTAGTGTCCTTACGTGATGGACCTCTTCTCTCTCGCGCTTAGTTTACCTATTTTATTATTATAGTTTATTATTTTTCTTCGGATTCTTCAATCCCCTCTTCACTGTCTTCTAATACAACAATAGAAGCTGTTCATCCAAATCGATGCACTTTCATTAAAACCTTAGGAGCCGTACCTGGGCACCACGGCATGGGAGGATGGTCTGTAATGTTACTTTGGGTGCAATTGATCGCTCTAAATTTATACATAATAATAAAAAAAAAAAAAACTGATTACCATAAATAAAAGTGCTCATGTGCAAAATGCAAAACGTGTCGTAAAAAGAACAAAAAACAAGTAGCGCCACCAACTAAGTGAACATATGTCAATAAAGGACATGGACATATCTACACTTAGTTGGCCGCACTCCCTGTCTCTTGTTCTTTTTTAAGATACCAAGTGAATCCACCACTTTTACGAGGCCGCTGCAAACAACTTTTTGTGATTTTTTTATACTGCATTTTCAGTGACTGCCATTGAATTTGAACTTGGCCTTGTGACTCTTTTTATAGGGAACACACCCCCCCCTTTTTATTTTTATATATAGACTCCTACAGACTTTCCACCTTGTGGTCCTAGCCATTTTAGCACCATACAATTGTTTTAAGAGCCGGTTCACACAGGGGCGACCTGAGCCTGCACCACAGCACGACATGGGGCGACTTACAAGTCGCCTCCAGGACAGGAGACATTCCAGTGGCCAATCAACCTTGAATCAGCTCTGTGGGAGGGAGGGGGGAGGGAGGGGTTTGCCATAAAAAACTATTTTCACTTCCTGAAAAGTCACTGCAGTAAAGACAAAGATCCGACTTCTGAGGCAACTTCCATTGAAATCAATGGGTACAAGTCGCCTAGAAGTCGGATTGAAGTCGCACAGGAACCTTTTTTTTTAAGTCGGAGCGACTGCAGTTGTGTACATTTAAGACGGCTCCATTCACTTCAATTAGTTTTAAAAACGGCGCGTCTTGGGGCGACTTCAGGTCGCCTTCCAAGTCGCCCCTGTGTGAACCGGCTCTTACTAGAACGTTTTGTATACTAATATAAATAAGTAAATAAAAGTCCATCCAAAATCCATAAGCTGCAAATCAGACTGATGCCATGAACTTTTAAAGTACAACTATAGTGAAGTTTTTTTTTTTTTTCTTTTAAGCTTTGGATAGAGTGGAGAGGGATTGGAACCCCTGTCGGTTTTTATTTATGTATGTGCCCCTTTAAGGGAGATTAACCTTTTCTATTTGTCCCGTTTACCATTATCATTGAAAGTAAAAGAAACCCTAAATCTTGGGCTGTCCCCAGAAAAGTAATAGAGGGGAAATCTTCCAATGAATTCCTTAATTTGCAGGAATTTCCACTCACTCCCTGTTTTTGCTATGGGACAGGAAATGAAGGTAAATCTCCCCAATTCGACACAGATGTTAAAAAAAAATAAACTGACAGGAGTCATAACTAGGGGTGCACCAAATGAAAATGTTGGTGCCAAACGAAAAATCCAAAAATGCAGGATGCACTTTCCCGAAAAGGACAGTTTTAAAAAAATATTTTATATTTTTATTAATAATCGTATTTGACTTTATAATTAATATCATCAATTTAAATGAATATGCATTTATTATTGGCACCTTTTAGTGCAAGTAAAGCTCAAGGAAAATGCAGTCTCTGACCATCTCTTGTATCATGTCTGCAATCTCTTACTTAAACATATTGCTAATAGTATTTGCAAAATTTCCATTTGGTGCACCTCTAGCAGACATGATACTGGAGATGGCTGGAGACTGCAGACATGATGCAAGAGATCAATGCAGCCTCGCCAGTGCCCGTGGGGTGCAGCCTCGCCAGTGCCCGGATCAGAGCGGCAATCTCCCGCTGTGTCACAGAACTGGATTTGAATGTCCCGTCTCCTGTGATCACGTCACACTGATTCAATGTCCTGGCATTGGATCAGTGTGCCGTCTTATCACAGGAGGCGGGACATTGTTACTATGGCCGCCTGGAGAATTCAGCTCCGTGACACAGGGAGATTGCGGCTCTGCGATGAGAGGACAGGACCTTAAGCTCCCAGTGTGGGCAGCACCTGGCGGGGTGGACTGCGCCCCCGTTTCGGCACCTTTCCTTCTGTCGTCTGCACGTCAAAAACACAGTTTTCGGACGATATTTCGGTGCACCAATAGTTATAACCCTCCCTTACTCTATCCAAAATGGGGGGGAGTTTTGCCTATAGTTCTACTTTAATATGATCTTGTACCTTCTTGTGTGTCACCACCTTCACAAGTGCAAAGCGCTTACCAAAGGCGTTAACTTCCAGATTATAAGAGGTTAATATAACACAAACACCCCATGGGCTCCACAGCAGCAGCCTGGCTCTCAAATGGCTGGCACTCCGTACACCTTATGGCCCAAGATCTTCCACATAGCGGGATTTATTAGAATAGAGGGTACTCGCACACAATCATAAGTAATGGCATAAAACGCATCGTAGTAATATTTTGTGAATTTATTGCACTTGAGCACTTTTCATGAGCATTGATATTTTAGAGGGAGCACTTTTTTGGTTTATATTATTTGAACATATCTTGTATTCTGATATATTGGGTTACAGCAGTCTCCTTAGTCACTGGGATATGAAGTTGGGGGTATCTCTTGTTAAAGAGGAACTACAGTCTGCTCACATAATTTGTAATAAAAACATCTTTGCCATTCTGAAGCTTCCCTCCAACCACTTTGCATATTATTTTATATATACTGTAATTCTGTACTTGCCAAATATGCTGCAGAAATCTCCCTCCACTGAGTCTGGCTGCATCCATTTTAACTGTGGGCAGATGCAGCTGCTGCCTGGTCACTTCCTGGATTTATGCAGAGGCACAGCTCCAGCTTTGCAGCCCTCATTGGCCCTCATATGACTCTTCGTCCCTCCCTTCCTGGCAAATTCTCAGGAGAGTGAGAGCTGTGCATGATGTCATAAGCCTAGGCTAATGACCAGACAAGAAATGGGCTATATAAGGTATTTACTGGCAGAATAAAAATGTTTCACTAACCAAAGTTAAAACAAGAAGGGGAAAAGATTTAATAGATGGAAAGTTGAAAAAATGACCGAAGTTCTGCTTTAATAAATGTTTCTTTGGGCACTGTATTCCGCTTGGGTGCTCACCTAATCACGGTGCAATGTGTGTCGTTATCCGCAGGGTGCTATAAAGGGCCGTGGTCAATTCCTATGGAGCCCAGACCCTGCAGACCCCTTCAGATGTATGCCCACCCTGACAGAATTTTACTAGCATATGATTGGGTATTCAGAGGTTCACCTTATTCATTTACTTTGCTATGTGAACGGTCTTTACTTCTTTAATAAGTCAACCCTATTGAGTCATAATGCCCAGCATGTGCTTCATAGAACTTGTGGGGTCTAATAACTTATGTCTCTTTTTTTTTTTTTTTTTTGATTATGTATATAGTTCATCAAGCCAAAAACAAGCTTGGTTCTTTACAGGTAGCCAGTGCCATGGCATTTTTCTAACAAACAAGAGATTTCAACATACACTAGAGTGCCGTCATCCCTCAATCTCACACTGTACTGGGGATTGTTGTTGTGGGGTCCTGGACATGAGGACTAACCAGATCTAGATTAAAGTTTAGCTTAACTTTTATTTGAAATCAGCTGAATAAATTTTGGGTGCAGATTTTTGGGGCCCGTTCACACTTTGCAGTGACTGGCCGTTTCCCACACTGGATAAACACAGGTCAGCATTGGGGTACATGGAAAATGATTGTTTTCTATGTGCCTCATTCACACCAAAATGCTGGAGTGATGTGTGGTGCAGTGCGGGAAAACGCAGCGTGTCTCTATTTTTCCGCAGCACACCGGATGGCACTGCATGTTGTCACATAGCACCCTGCTGCTGTGCGGGGAAAAAAACGCCTTGTCTACCTGATGGAGCTCACGCTGGCCGCTAACCAGATGGTAAAATGCCTTGCAGGATGGCCTGAACTAGCCCTTACCGTTTGTTTTCTTTAGAAAGCAGCCACAGTCTGAGTAGATAAGCCTGTCCCCTGTCAGCATGCTGTAGAGAAGGAACCGGGAGGTGGGCATTCAGGTCATGTGATTGGCTGTCGGTGGTCACATGATCAGAAAGCTCCCGATTGCACGTATGCATCTGGGGCTTACCAATCCCCGTGCGCTCCCAGCATGGTGAATTGTATATATAGGGCCGCACATATGCGTATGGCCGATGCCAAGGAGTTAGGCAGCACGTAGCATGATCTTTGCTCATTGCAGTACTACAAGTCTCAGCAGACCCTTGCAGAGACACCACTTGCCACATAGAGCAAGGGTCCTTCTCCACACCATGCTGGCAGGGGACAGGCTTTTTTTTTACACTTAGGCTGTGGCTTCTTTCTAATGGCCTGTACACACGATCCGAATACCCTACGACAGATCGTACGACTTTTTTCGCTTAATAGTCGCAAGTAGAAATTGAATAGGGTAAAAAAAATCATAAAAATTCTCGTACGACAGAAAAAAAAAAATCTGAAGTGATGTATTTGTATTGTATTTTCGGACGACAACTATACTGACTAAACGAAAATCGTGCGATCTGGTATCGTACGAGGAAAATTTTTGTGCTGATCCGATCGAATAATATCGGATGAACTCGTGATCGGCTCTCGAAAGTAGTGTACACACGATCCAAAAATTGGACTATTCTTCCTCGGACGATCGTTTTCATCTGATATTCAGATCGTGTGTACGGGCCATTAGGAAAACAAACGGTAAGACTTTGCACACCATTTGACTCGATGCACCTGAAATGGATTTAGCTGGTTTTAACAGAGTTTAATTGGAACTTTCACCCCACCCCCAACTTCTCCCAAAACTAAGAAATGTACTTTGGGCAAAGTTTCTCTTTAATTCTGTACATCGTATTTATTATTTCTATGACTTTTTTTGGCGTAGGCTCTTGCAGTATCCATTGTACCCTGTGCAAAATTAACAACTTTAGCTGCTTCTTCCAGAGACGTATGTACATCTGATCTGTGAACGCACATAGCTGGGATTCCAAGTCCCTTCTTTTGGAGAGGGGATTACAGCAATGTGGTTATGTAAATCTTATCCATGCAGATTTACCTTTTCCTAGACTCCACCTTAGGGCCCTGCGGGTGCAGCAGCTTATTAATGGGAGCGATTTCATAACCATCAGACTCACTCTGCAGATGGACACATATAAACAAATAGCTACTTCTTCAGAATAACAAAATGTAGGAATCTGCAACAAAGTTTCATAAAATCCTTGCGATGTACAGAGATCACCCAGGGAGGCATTTTTTTTTTCCTGAACAAAAGTAGAGTTGCTCTTTCAATGCCGGTTCACACAAGGGCGGCACGACTTGCAGAGCGACTCGGCAAGGCGATCTGCAGACTACTTCAGAGGCAACTTGCAAAATGACTTCTGTATTGAAGTCAATGGAAGTCGCCCCAAAGTAGTACAGGAACCTTTTTCTAAGTCGGAGTGACTTGATTCGCTCCCATTAGAACGGTTCCATTGTACAGAACAGGACGCGACTTGTCAGGTGGCTGAGTCGCCTGACGAGTCGCCCCTGTGTGAACCGGGTCTAAGTATGTATATCTTATACACTGCTGTGGAAGCTGTTGGTTCTCTGTGCCGGGTGGCACCCCACTGATTACTGACCACAGGATATCGCTCGCTTGACACTGACACCACTCACAGAATGCCTCGTATTTTCTTCTATGAATATAAGGCGTTCTCTGATTGGATGAGGAGTAATGATATCATGATCTCCACATTCCCCAGTTTTTGATGGGAATTAGCAATAAGAATGTGTTGATAAAAACAGAGCTGCATTAATATATATATATATATATATATATTTTTTTTTTTATCTGGCTGGAGTTCAGCTTTAATATCTCTAAGGTAATAAAATATAGACTGCAATGTATTTTTACTAAAAAAAAAAAAAAAAAAAACGATCCCATGAAGATTCAGCACACGGAAGAGACTGAGCCGAGCTTCTTGTTTGCTTGCACTCAATACAGTAGATTCCTCCTATTCACAAATTTTTTATTACTACAGTCAATCACATTCCTGACACCTCTGCTGTGAAAAGGTGCCTGTGCTTTCTGGATTTGGGTTTTCATTCTGTCACTCACCCTAAAGATATCCTTGTACTGTGTTTGTCATAGTGCTGGGTGGGTGACTTGAATGTACTGACGTGATGGCCATCCTTGCTTATAGAGAGCTTGGGTTGTTGGCATGCATGGGAAAAAAAAAATTGTTAGCTTTTATATGACCTCTCCCTTCAATAAACAGGTGTGCCTATGGTTTGGTTTGGTGGGACTATTCGCTTAAAGGGAAACTTTACTCATTTATTTTATTATATATATATATATATATATATATATACATACACACACACACACACTATATTGTCAAAAGTATTGGGACACCAGCCTTTACACGCACATGAACTTTAATGGCATCCCAGCCTTAGTCCTTAGGGTTCAGTATTGAGTTGACCCACCCTTTGCAACTATAACAGCTTCAACTCTTCTGGGAAGGCTGTCCACAAGGTTTAGGAGTGTGTCTATGGGAATGTTTGACCATTCTTCCAGACGTGCATTTGTGAGGTCAGGCACTGATGTTGGACGAGAAGGCCTGGCATCCAGTTATTTATTATACATATGCATTATAGTCTGCTAGTTATGTAACAAGGTGCAATTTTTCTTTAAAAAAAACAGGTGTGAGGGTTGCTCACTTTACTGAAACCCCTACCCCCCCCCCCCCCCCCTCATCTTGTTCATAAAAGTGGCGTTTCCCTTTAAAACGTAAAAGTTAATTTCAGTGCACAATCACTCGCCATCACCATCCGACATTGCTGCTCTTTTGTTGGCAGTAGCCAAATGGCAAAATATATATCGTGCATTCCCACTATAAAATTAAGAATGTATTATATTTAAACTCTTAACTTATTGTTTATGCTATGTTGATGTTTCCTTTTAGCTGGCTGCCCAGAACAGAGCTCCTACTAAACTGCCATATTATTATACTATGCATTTTTTATTTTTTTTTATGTACTATTATGAATAACAGAAGTTTCTCCTTAAATAATTCAGAACAGTATTTTTGCACTGTGCCATTTTCTATGATTCTGTATATGTGCTTGGTTAGATAATGTATTATATTCCGACTCCTGTATATTGGCTTTTTCTATGTTCTGTTATCGGACTCTACGTTGTGCCTTTAATAAGATGTAACAAAGTGTTTTATATAAAACTTACATTTTTTGTACCAAAATATTATGCTGTGTGTGTATTGTAATTCTTAAAGGATAACTACACTTTAAAAAAAAAAAAACTTCACCCCAACTGACTCCTCACCCTCAGATTTGTGTTTTCCCCCCAGAGTTTGGCGTGTATAGATCAGGAAGTCTTCAAACTTTCTAGACAAAGGGCCAGTTTACTGTCCTTCAGACTTTAGGGGGAACCAGACTGTGGCCAGTAGGAGAAAAAAAAAAAATTACCAGCATTGATGGAAGTAAACCATGCCTCAAGCTTTGTGTTCAGTGGGAATAAAACAATTACAAAGCACCTTTTGTCAATGGGGAGGATGAATAGTGCCCCGTCATTGGTATTTGTTGGAGGCATGCTAGCCCAACATTTGTATTTGTTGGAGGCATGGTGGCTCGTCATTGGTATTTGTTGGAGGCATGGTGGCCCAAGGGCAGAATAAAAGGCCAGTAAAGGGCTGCAGTTTAGAGACCCCTGGTATAGAGCAATGGTTCTCAACCTCAGTCCTCAAGTATCCCCTACAGGCCATGGGTGTTTTTTTTTTTTTTTTTTTTATCTTGCACAGGTGCTTTAAATCTGAGTCCATGGCTTGGTATTTTGGACAGCTATTATATCCAAGAGAGATTCTGAAAACATGGCCTGTTGGGGGTGCGTGAGGACTGGAGGTTGAGAACCACTGGTGCAGAGGATACATTAATTTGATTTCATTCAAAGCCAATATACACTAGGACGGTCTGTTATGGCACATTAAAAGCTGCCCAAATGCATCACAACTGTTGCATTTTCACTGAATGCCACTACAGTGCACATACTCACAGTGCAGTAGTGTGTTTGTATAGACCAGTGTTTGCAAACCTTGGCACCCCCAGATGTTTTGAAACTATATTTCCCATGATGCTCATGCAGTCTGCAGTGTAGTTGAGCATCATGGGCAATGTCGTTTCAAAACATCTAGGGTGCCAAGGTTCACCATCACTGGTTATAGGCCCTTATTGCTTGTATTCGATCATTATTTATGTACTCATACACTTTTCCAAAACGTTTCAGTCGCCCCCCCCCCCCTTTGAGAAAAAACAAAGCTAGGAGGCAGCCATCTTACACTCTGTATGATCTGCAACTTCCCTGTGCTGCACATGTGATCACTTATGACATCTGCCCTTTGATGGCTTGGCAGTTCAGGTGCAATCACAGGCACAAGTGCCAGTTATCCATGGTCTTGAATGTAACCATTTTGAAAAACCATTAATTTGATGGGTTACTTCTGCTTTAATGTCAAATTCTAATGCATTTAGTGCAAATCTTCTGATTTATGTTGAAATTTCACACTCGATTCTACTCACCTAGTCAAATCGGATGATTATATGATTCCTAAAAGGGAGCTGAGCTTGCTTTTCCTCCATAGAGTATAATAAACTGGCAGGAAGATGGGCTCTCACCCATATACTGCGATTGAAAAGCTGTACATGTTGTAGCCTGCTGACTTACATAAAAAAATAAAATAAAAATGAAAACATCGGCCCCAAGCCAATGAAGGTAAGGGGCCAAGTGTAGTAAAGGTTCAGTTATCCTTTAAAAACTTTTGTATCCTTACGGTGTGGAATTATTTTCTGATTTCTATTAAATTTAGTTCAGTGTAAATATGTAAAGATCCCTATGTTTTTATTAAATATTGAATTTCTCTAAACATGCTTTTTTTTTTCTTTTACAATGAATTAATGATGTGTCAAAAAATATGTTTCTTGTTAAACTTGCAAGAGTGGGTTATGATTTGTACGAAAAGTATTGCTGCGCTACTATGCTGATAGGTGTCAACTGCTACAAAGCACTGAAAAAGGCAAAGACCATAGTGTAAATGTATATATAAGAGGTAGTGCTGAGCGGTTGGATGTAAATTGAAATCAAGAAAAACCGGAGAGCGCACTTTAGTGTACTAAAAAAGTATTGTCCTCAAAGGAAGGTGCAGAATATATATAATAATCACTTAATATGAAATATAAAACAGACTTTAGTGTACTAGCGGTACTAAAAAAGTATTAACATAAATAGTGCAAGGTGCAAAACATATAAAGCAATCCAACAGATGTCTGTGTAGAATAACTTCCGGTGTCAGCAATTGCTGAAGTGATGGTAAACTGCAACTGTGCAAAAATTGTGACATACGATGAATGCAAAAAAGAATAAGGTGATTGCTCTGTCAGCAAGTGCTGAAGCAATGTTAAAACAATAAAAATGCAAATATGTGACAACGCAAATATATCAAATGGTTGAAACCATAATGTTGTGCAAACATGCAAATTCCGGGCAAAGGGGTTAATTCCTTGAGGGTGGAGTTAACGTGCAAAATATATGGTGTATTTTTACAGTCCAAAAAGAAATATATTAAGTGCTGGTTTGGGTGGTGGTTCCTTCTGTGACTTCCAGTGCTGTGTCTATCCCACTATTAAGGTGATTGGGTGGCCCCTTACCTCACTGCTGAGAGGTTACAGTATGTGTGTCAATCCTGTTTAGATCCTGGTGTTTGCCTGGATGGAGCCTGGGGATGTGGGTTCTGGGTATATTAACCATCTATCCAGGGGGTGTGTGGGGTCTCTGGTTTATAAGGTATGAATTGCCAGGGAAAAATAAAAGGAATCCCAATAGTGTAGTATCGTTTTTAAAACGGATATTACTTTATTTAAACAATGGTACTCACATTTAGTAAATTAAATCGTGCATGTAGGATACGAGCGCCGAACTCGTCCGCGTCACTTCCAGAGCTTGTTTGCGTCCCTACACGTATCGTCAACCACGTGACATCAGGGGATGAAAAACAAGCCTAGAAAGTGTCCTTATATCTCTGTGTGTGTTAATATATATTAAAACCAAGGGCAGGTGTTATGTTGTAAATACTTTACAGCACAGAAAAAAATAAATAAAAATTTATATTAAAAAAATATATATATTATAATTTTTTTTTTCCTGTGCTGTAAAGAATTACAACATAACACATGCCCTTGGTTTTAATATATATCGCCCTCTTCGTGCCCAACAACAGACTGGACTCATAGCACACTTGTTTTCTAATCGTTCTATGCAATAAATAGGTTGTGTACCACCAACAAAATGGCCACGCCCAGCGATGTACACATACCTCCATAAACATGGCCGCCAGTCAATTTCCAGCGACCAGACTCTGGGAAAACGGCCGCCGTAATTGGGTTATGATTGCACTTATCTTAAGTGAATAATGTTTTTTTTTCTCATGCATAGAAGAACACAGGAAATCTTAAAGGATAAGTTGACTTTTGAAGAAAAATACAAATTTTTGCAGGAAAAAAAAAAAAGTGCATTTAATTTTTTTTCTTGCAGAAACATGGAAGCATTGCACACTAATCACTGCATTGATCAGGGGTGCAACGTCAGGCTTCTGCATCCAAGCCCTGCAGTTTTTAGCCTATGTCTGCATACAGGCTGTCAGTTTGAAAGCTGCAGTACTTCTGAATGAACTGTGAAGGCTCTGATGAGCGGTCTTGTTATTCACAACTACAAACCGTCAGTTGCGGTGGAAGCAAATAGTTGTATTTTGTTAATTCACAGGAAAATTTATGTGGACGAAGCCCTGCACGGCCAGGCTGTTTTTAAATTATGACAGTGGGTGCAGGGAGAAGATTCCCTGTCCACCGTCATACTGCAATTGTGACAGGAGCTGCATCTGACAAGTCTCAATTTCAGCTGCAACAATCAGATGGTCGGGTCAGAATTTGGAACAAACAACATGAAAGTATGGCTCCATCCAGCCTTGTATCAACTGTTCAGGCTGCTGATGGTAGGGGGGATATTTTCTTGGCACACTTTGGGCCCCTTAGTACCAATTGAGTATTGTTTAAACGCCACGGCCTACCTGAGTATTGTTGCTGATCATTTCCATCCCTTTATGACTAGTGTGCCCATCATCTGATGGCTCCTTTCAGCAGGATAATGCACCATGTCACAAAGCTCCAATCATCTCATCACTGGTTTCTTGAATTTGACAATGAGGTCACTGTACTCCAATGGCCTCCACACAGTCACCAGATCTCATCCAATGGAGCACCTTTGGGATGTGGTGGAATGGGAAATTTGCATCATGGAGTTGCAGCCAAAAAATCTGCAGCAACTGCGTGATGCTATCATGTCACTATGGACCAAAATGTCTGAGGAATGTCTTGTTGAATCTATGCCATAAAGAATGAAAGCAGTTCTGAAAGCAAAAGGGGGTCCAACCCGGGACTAGCAAGACATACCTAATAAAGTGGCCGGCGAGTGTATATTCTTATGTGTCTTGACCAGTTCATTAGAAAAGCCAGTAGGAACAGACTTCTGCAAGCCTGCGGCCCCCCCCCCCCAATGATAACCACTCGTCAGATACACTACAACATGAAATGCAGGTTGTTGGTTTACCCAATACAGCTTTGCTGCTACCCCAAGCATGGTGAACACAAAGGAAAAATAAAACTCAAATACATTGGTTTCTCTTTTATTACAATGCAGTGTTTAAACAGCAATTTTTGTAATAAAATTTGCAGGCAAACAATGGTTTTCAGGCTTTGACAACTGTTCACGAACCCACAGCAATTTACATAAAAAAAAAATATTTCAGCCACTCAAAAAATATTTAAATTATAACTTGGTTTTACAGGGGATCTTAGGACTTCCGTAACATTGCATGTGTAAATCTAGCCCTACATACACTTCTAGTATTTGAGCTGCAGCCTTTTACACACCTGTGTACAGCCTGCTCATGTAATGGGATAAGTCATTTGGCCACCACTAAGGGGCGCTACAAGGCTGAATAGGAAGACCTTCTCCCGTCTGTAGTCTGACAGCAGGAGGCTGATACATGGGAACAGATTATTTCCCTCCAACTAAACTATCCCAGGGACAAGGCCAAGTCCACACTTAAAGCACACTTATGATTTACCATCACTTGTAAACACGAAATATAAGTGGCATTTACAAAGGCAGTTGATGATCATTTTTTATAATTGCCTTTGTCTCCTGGGAACAGACGGCATGTAGTATTACTTTGTCCTGCCTGGGTATGTGCCGTCTAAGGCTTGGAGACAGAGAAAAGTGCTGCCAGACAGGGTGTGGCGGCGGCGCCGCCCCCCCCAACAACACAGCCAGCAAGGAGACCGCGTGTTCTTCTATCTCCAAGAAATTGCCAGAGTCCGTGAGGGATGGACTCTTCTACAGTGTTCCAGACAAGTGCTTGGAGATGGGGGGGGGCACCATATGTCAAAGCCGCCATCTCCCTGCATGTTCAAACAGCCATTGGGAAAGACATCACAGCAGGAGGTGGGACAATGTACTATGGGCCCTGGAGAACAGAACACATTTAATTAATAGCATCTCAATTTTGAGACTGATTCCATGAGAAGTCACCTGACTTCCAAGGGTCACTATATATGGAAAAAAATATATATATATTTGTGATCAGCAAGTAGTTCTCATACTTGTGCAAAAATGAAGCTACGCTGTATTTTGCTACACTATTAGTAATATCGCAGATAGCTGATAATGGAGCTGGGAAGACCACTTCCCAATGTACAGTACCCCCCCCACTGGTCATCCTAGTGAGGGCTGCTGTAGTTAGCGGTCACCCTAATTTGGAAGTGCGCTGATGACAGGCAATAGTGTGTGAGAAATGGCAATTACGCTTTTTTCTTGAGACCAGAGAGAACCTCAAGGGACATTTCTTTATATTCAAGGCGAACACCCAAGACCCCTTTCACATGGGTGCCTCTGCTAGGCAGAATCCGCTTGCTCGGTGGGGGATCTCTCCACTGAGCAGGCAGATGATGGGTCAGTGTCCGCTATGCAGAGCAGACGCTGACACAGTCCCACTCTCCTCTATGGGGCAATCGGATGGAAATGGACTGCATGTCTGTATCCATTTGATTCGATTCGCCAGAGGGCTAGGGAATAGGACTCACCATTCGCTGGATGGCGGCAGACATCCGCCGCTCCATAGAAGAAACTGGAGATCCGATAAGGTCTGCCTGAAACACTGATGAACGGATCTGATTGGACAGCCCATGTGAAAGGGAGCTAAAGCAGTAATAAAGTCTACTACCTTATACCTACAGGTAAACCTATAATAAGGCGGCTTACCTGTAGGTACAGTAAATATTTACTTTAGTAGCAGCTAGTGAGGTCATCGATGCATGCGTACTGCACTCTGAATGGCCGGTGCTGTCCATTCAGAGCTCTGTGCTACAGATGTGACATCACCACGGCTCGGCCATTCAAATGGCCCCTGCTGACCTGGAAGGAAGATCGGGTGAAGATGGAATCCCCGACAGCGGTGGAGGGCTTCGTTTTAAGGCAAGCCTCTCAATAGGTTAGTATGCAGCGTATACAGTGGAACCTCGGATTACGAGTATAATCCGTTCCTCGTAATCCAAAGTACTCGCATATCAAAGTGAGTTTCCCCATTGAAGTCAATGGAAACTAAAATAAATTAGTTCCGCATGGACTTCAATGGCATGCAATTCTGTATGCGGCCAGAGAGCCTCGGAAACTGATGGAAAGGCCCGAGGCCAGTTCGTTCGGCTGACCGCGGCAAACCTCGGAAAGACTCCATTCCCGAGGTCAGCCGAGCTGTCCTCGGGCCTTTCCGAACAGCGCCCCCCCCCCACCTCAGGCCAAAAGCGGTACTGCACACCGCTTTGGCCTGAATCCTGATCGTTTCGAGAGACAACATTTGCAAACCGAGTTAGGATATTTTAAAATACAGTGCTTGTATTGCGAAACGCTCGTTAACCGCGTTACTCGCAATCCAAGGTTCCACTGTACTTGCTTATTATGACATTTTCCTGCAGGGGTTCAATTTTTTTTTATTGGATTACTACAGCTTTAACACCAAGAGCTTCCAGTGCCTTATGCTTTGTGTCCAAGGCTCCATTCAGCACTCTAGGGGGGGTTATTTACAAAAGGCAAATCCACTTTGCACTACAAGTGCAAAGTGCTCTTGAAATTGCACTGAAAGTGCACTTGGAAGTGCCGTCGCTGTAGATCTGAGGGAGACATGCATGGAAAACAAACAGCATTTTAGCTTGCACATGATTGGATAATAAAAAATCAGCAGAGCTTCCCCTCATTTCAGATCTTCCCCTCAGATTTACAGCGACTGCACTTCCAAGTGCACCTTCAGTGCAATTTTCAGTGCAAAGTGGATTTGCCTTTTGTAAATAATCCCTAATGGCTCTCTGAGTGCAGATACAAAATTGTCAACCCCTCCAGAAGATACGGCATTCACCCTTCAGGCTCATTCTGGGAGATTACTCGCATCCTTCCCCAGGAGTCCAATCCATTCCGACTCCGGTAACCACATGGCAGATCCAGGGGCAATACAAAGAAACAATCTTCTGTAGAGTTCTGGTAACAGAGCATAGAGACGGAGGACAGAAGGGTGAATTGCTGGTGCGTCATGCAGATGAAATGCATAATTTGGAGGGGTTGAAGCTTCAGAACCCCTACAATGTTCCTTCTGCAATAAATAAAACCTAGCTGCCGGCTCACAGTCTTCTGTAGAATGTACACTGAGCTGAGCCCAGTCCCTGTGTGCTGGGATGACTGCACTCCTCTACATGCACCTGAGTGACATCATCCTGCACCGGCCAATCAAGATGGCGCAAGACCAGTACCCAAAAGAAGCCAGGGACTTCGGGGGTGTTGTACTGCTGAGTTTAGTTCTGCTTTAAGTGTCTGGACTCTGACGTTAAAGAAATGTCCCTTGAAGTGCTCTGTCCCCTAAAGAGACCACAACCCCCACTGCTCACAAGTATGTACACAGCAAAGGCAATACTATATGAAATATATTTAAAAAAGCATGGACTAGTACAGAATAGCATCTTTATACAAAGCAGTTGGTGTATTGGCTATAGGGGGCCATTTGGCATTCTATAGCCTGTACCTACAGGCCAACAATTCACATGAAAATGGATCTATATTCAAATGTAAACATCAACAGTCCTGCTGGGATGGGTAAATAAAGCGTAACAGATGTGGTGGAATACTTGCCTTACCTGGAGAAAGTGCTTCAAGGTTCACTCCAGTGTTGCTCACATATGCAAAAGCTTTGGGATTTTGTCACATGATCTCTGCTGAAGGGGAACATTAAATTATAATGCGTTCTGTTCTTCCTCTGCAGCTTAGATTATGTGACCAAGTCCCTTGGCATTCAGATATATGGACCGTCTTCACCACAAAAGGCATTTCTGCTCTTCTGTTACTCATTAGCAACTCAGCTCATAGAATTCAATGTTAACATTTAAGCACAGGTTCACTTTATGGTGTGAAGAGCAACGGTGTTATGTTGCCCCCTAGTGGAATTTTAGTACATACACAAGAACCTAGAGGCGTTCTGAGTGCTACAAGTTATGGATGTCTTATCAGCCAGTGCAGAGGAATCTATCGTTCCCATTGGGCAAAGCATCTTTCCATGTCCAGCAATGCCACACTGACATACACTGGCATTCCTGACATACATTTAAATAGAAGCGTGTACAGTACACCTTTGGTATTGTTATTGCTCCATCTCTTTCTTGACTTCTTCTATATAATGGTGATCTGGTCCATAAGCCACCTCCATTATAGCGATTGCCTGGAGAAAAACAGAAAAAAATAAAAAAAAAAAAAATATTGTAAAAAACTTATACTCAAGAAATAAAACTAAAAATTCTACCAATCGAGTATTTATTATACAGCAGTGGTCTCCAAACTGCGGCCCTTTGTTTGCCTCTATCCGGCCCTTGGGACACTATTCCTCCATCTGACCCCATCAGCGGGGCACCATTCCTCCATCTGACCCCATCAGCGGGGCACCCTTCCTCCCGCCGACACCCATCCGCGGGGGGGGGGGCACCCTTCCTCCCGCCGACACCCATCCGCGGGGGGGCACCCTTCCTCCCGCCGACACCCATCCGCGGGGGGGCACCCTTCCTCCCGCCGACACCCATCACCCATCCGCGGGGGGGGGGCACCCTTCCTCCCGCCGACACCCATCAGCGGGGGGGCACCCTTCCTCCCGCCGACACCCATCAGTGGGGGGCACCCTTCCTCCCACCGACACCCATCAGCGGGGGGGGGCACCCTTCCTCCCACCGACACCCATCAGCGGGGGGGGCACCCTTCCTCCCACCGACACCCATCAGCGGGGGGGGGGGGGGGGCACCCTTCCTCCCACCGACACCCATCAGCGGGGGGGGGGCACCCTTCCTCCCACCGACACCCATCAGCGGGGGGGGCACCCTTCCTCCCACCGACACCCATCAGCGGGGGGGGCACCCTTCCTCCCACCGACACCCATCAGCGGGGGGGCACCCTTCCTCCCACCGACACCCATCAGCGGGGGGGCACCCTTCCTCCCACCGACACCCATCAGCGGGGGGGGGCACCCTTCCTCCCACCGACACCCATCAGCGGGGGGGGGCACCCTTCCTCCCACCGACACCCATCAGCGGGGGGGCACCCTTCCTCCCACCGACACCCATCAGCGGGGGGCACCCTTCCTCCCACCGACACCCATCAGCGGGGGGCACCCTTCCTCCCACCGACACCCATCAGCGGGGGGGGCACCGTTCCTCCCACCAACACCCATCAGCGGGGGGGCACCGTTCCTCCCACCGACACCCATCAGCGGGGGGGCACCGTTCCTCCCACCAACACCCATCAGCGGGGGGGCACCGTTCCTCCCACCAACACCCATCAGCGGGGAGGCACCGTTCCTCCCACCGACACCCATCAGCGGGGGGGCACCGTTCCTCCCACCGACACCCATCAGCGGGGGCATCCTTCCCCCTACTAAAACAAACCATGGGGGCACTATTCCTCTTGCTAAAACCAATGATGGGGCAAGGTTTACTCCCACTGATTCCGGGACATTTTTTACTCACAATGGCCACAGTCTGGCCCCTCTAAAGCCTGAAGGACTGTAAACTGGCCCTTAGTTTAAAGAGAAACCCCTGTTATACAGGATTTATATAGTGCCAACAGTTAACGCAGCGCTTTACAACATAAAGGCAGACAGTAGGAATTTGAGGGCCCTGCTCAATAGAGCTTACAATCGAAGAGGGAGTATACCACCCAGTTCTGGTCTCCAGTCCTCAAGAAGGATGTGCTGGAACTGGAGAGAGTCCAGTGCAGGGCAACAAAGCTAATAAAAGGACTGGAGGATCAAACTTGACGTCGGTCACATGCATATATTTGGCTGCATATACATGATTGGAAAGATCCCGATCACAAGTATGTACGGGAGCTTATTGATCCGCACCAGCTACCATGCGGGGAGCGCGCTCTCAGCACGGCAAGTTTATACAGGGCCGTATAGATGCAGCATCTCGGCGTTAAGGCCCAGCATGGTAGCCGGCAGGGAACAATAAGCTTCCAATGCAAACTTGCGATCAGGATCTTTCCGATCATGTGACTGCTAATCAGAGCGGTCACAGGACCTGAATGCCCACCTCCCAGCTTTTAGAACTCTTAAAGGGCCGGAAGGCAGTCAGCAAAAAAGGGGTTAAACTTATTTGCCCTGGAAAAGAGATGCTTAAAGAAAAACTCCAGGCAAAAATCGCTTAAAAAAAAACACGACATTTTTTTAGTGGGGGGGTTAACTGCTTGTTTTTGTGTAGGGGATTGTAGAGCGGATATATACTTACCTAATCTGCTGATCCTCCAAGCGCAAGACCAGTCCCCGCCACTCCTTCCCGCTAGCAGTCTTGTGAATGGACTGTTCCTGACGTCATTATGCCCATAGACCAGCTCTGGATGTGAGGATGGCAGGAATAGTCCACCACTGGACATGGGGGAGAGCAGTTTTCCAAAAGATCGGGTAAGTATAGCCTTTCAGGGCACCCCTGAACAAAACAGTTAACCCATGCAGTGCGGGTACAGCCCCACTGCATGGGAGAACATTTTTCTCTTCATGGAGTTGTTCTTTAACCCCTTCCCTCTCTGTCTATTGTGATATGACAGCCTGGGCGGGAGCCCTATTATCCTAGCAATGGGCCATGGGCAATGGGCCATGCTCCGGTACGATCCGTCACCTGCTGTATCCAGCCGATGACAGATCACTGTACCACCCCCTAATACTGGTACCATGTGACCACTGTGGCCAATCACAGCAGATTACATGACAATTGTACACAATGAAAGGCTTTGCTTCATGCCTTTCATTGTGTGCTATTGGGATGAGCTCTGCGATTGTTCACAGTGAGCACATGGTACAGACCAGGCCCATCTGTACCATGTGATCAGCTGTGGCCAAACACAGCTAATCACAATAGTAAACACTGAGTGAATAGTTTTCATAAAAAAAAAAAAAAAAAAAAAAAAATGGTTGCTCATCACAAAGGAGCAGGCAGGCGGGGGAGGGTTGCGCGCGCGCACACCTTACACCCAAAACCCGGCAACGACGCACAGGTACCCCGTCGCAGTAAATGTACTGTGGCAGATTAGCAATTGGCTGGAGGACAACCAATTATTACAGATCAGTTTCCATCTTGTCAATGAGTAAAAATAAAAGGAAAATGAACACAAATGTAGGACTTCCCACAGTGCCTTGCATACCTTTTTCAGGGCCTTAATCCCAGCAGTCTTCTTCTCCAGGCCCATGTAAAGTCTCCCCAGCTTCAGCCACATGGAGGCCACATTTGGAGAGTAGGGAGGATAGTGCTTGCTGGAAAAAAAAACCCAGAACAAATGATATAAAGATACAATATATGTACTTCTATGGAAGCATGTACCTGGGAAGACTGCTCACTAGTGGTTAGCAGAAATTATTTCCGATTGGACGCTATATCAGCACTTTGGATATCAGAATTTAATTGTATTAAAGGTGCCAATACAGAAGTGAGTCTTGAAACAGACGCTCCTGGATGTCCAATCTTATTTTCAGACTATTCCCTTAAAGATGGTTGTATACATCAGACATGAAGAATGAACATGGCATATCCTTCTATAGTGTGTACTTGCCTCAATCCAAAGCACAGAGTGTGATTACTACCTGCTCTGTCATTCCCCTGCAAGCTGCATAATTTGCCTCTGGCAGTCTATTCCGACGCCAAGCAATCCAGAGAGAAGGACCGACAGCCTCAGCTGTGCACGTTTCCCTATGAGTCGGTGAGGGGGGGGGGGTTCCCATTCCCTCCACTCAGGTCTCAGATTACACTCCGCTCTCTTCTCTATGCTGTGTTGCCCACTCCTTACACCCAGGTCTCAGATTACACTCAGCTCTCTTCTTTATGCTGTGCAGCGTGTGACATCAGATCTCTGCCCATGCCTGCTGATGATCAGAAATAGGATGCAAAACGTGTGCTTTAAGAGGTTGTAGAGGGGAGAGGAATGCAGATAAACCGGTACAACTTATGTAGGAGCAGTTTCATCTCTGTATCACCTGAGGCTTGTCGCTTCACTAGGTAAATGTTGGGGTTTAGGATATGGTATATGCAAAGGTTTAATAAAAGCCACCTTCCCTACTACAAAATAAAAACACAGGCTGCCATTGGTAACCCATCCTGAAAATGCTAGGTGCCCAGCTGAACGTGTGGCTTCAATGTCTGCAAAGTCACTGACCTACACCAAGCATGAAGATGGAAGCTGCGACTTCACTTGCTGCATGCTGCTTGTTCTGGTTGTCAATGCCTCTGGGAGGTACTGAAGTCACAAAATAGGCATGACAACCAACTAAGACTTTCAGAAGGTCATCAGTGGCAGTTTTCTATAGTGCTTTAATGAGAGGTTACCTTTAAAACACCTTTCAGAATACACTAAACACTCCATGGCTGTAATGACCCAAGTACATGGTAAACCACCATCACCCTCCACCATCTAAAAACACTACAGGTGCTCCTTAATGCCAATTCAGATGTCACCAGAATGAGTATGGCTGTTGAGACTTACCGGTACGGTTGGATGATTTTCCCTCCATACTTCAAGGCTCCTTCCCAGTCCTGCATGTACAGGCAGATTCCCATAGACTGATACGTCATGTGTAACATATAAATGTTCGTCTCTGCAAACAACGTTCCCATCTTCTCCATACTGAGCTCACACATCTCCAGCAGTTCACTAGGACGTGGTATGGTTAAGAAAAAAAATAAATCACAGACCCCTCAGAGAAGTAACCATGCCGGTACCACTGTCACACCAGGCTTGGACTGGCCCCCCAGGATTCTCTGGTGGGCCCCCCTGTACAGAGTCCAGGGTAATACTACTTTTAATGAATAAAAGTACTCTGGCTGAAATTACTCCCTGAGCAGACTGATCTGCACCTGAAGGATCTGAAAATGAAAGGAGGACATTAGAAGAGAAGCTAGGGAGGGACAGTCAAGTTTCATCCGCAGGTGGCACTGCCCAGGGACCTAAGGTAACAAAGTATAACTAAAAGACAAACATTTTTTTTTTCACAAAAGTAAAAGAAAATCCCATTTTGGTTTGGCAACAGAACAGGAAAAGAAGGCACATCTCCAATGGGGACACTAGTTTTCCATTTGGAGGAATTTCCTCTCATTTCCTGTTTGGCTATGGGACAAAATTATAGGCTCAATGGGATGCAATGCCAAGCTGCTGCTAACAAAGCAAACAGAATATTGGTATGCATTAAAAGGGGATTAACTCCAGAGATAAAACGAGAATTCTTCTGCTCCACAAGACTCTGGTCCGGCCGCACCTGGGGTATGCAGTCCAGTTCTGGGCACCAGTCCTCATGAAGGATGTACTGGAAATGGCAACAAAGCTAATAAAAGGGTCTGGAGGATATTAGTTATGAGGAAAGGTTACGGGCACTGAACTTATTCTCTCTATGGGCAGACTAATTGCACCCAAGTCAATCCAGCGATCGACTTACGGCGTACAACCAGCATGCCAGATTCTTCCATACGATTATTGCCAGCTGTTATAGCCACTAGCAATCATTACCGTTCAACCCCGCAGGAGCAGCTAACCCCTTTCGGGAGAACACAATAGCTCAACAGGAGAGATTCCCCATCAACACTAACTGGTTGATGGGGAAAATCAAGCGGTTTCCCTCCCTGCAAACCCATGGCTGCAGAAAAGAAAAATCCCATCATCTATGGCCAGCTTAACATTGCTTATGTTAGTACGGCAACCTCTCAGTTTTAAATTTTCTTTTACCCAGCGAGTTATAGTGTGCATCCAGCATTAAACTATATAAACTAGTGTTTGGACCATTGTATTTACTTTCTGCTCTACCTTCTTATATTTGTACAACTCCATGGGAAAAGATGGTGCCACAATGTATACAAACATCAAAATAGCAATACTCATGTAATTGACAATAAAAGCAACAATAGAAACACATAATAATAATGGCTAAAAAAGGAACTTAAAAATGAAATCCAACATCCGGGGCGTGGTCCAGACATGGCTGAGTGAAGACACGTTGTTTGGAGCTCCTGGACTTCCATCCCTGCCCCGACTAGCAGCGGCTAACTAATAGCTAATAGCACGGCATGAATACAGGCAGTAAATATAGGACAAGATCCGCACTGAAGAAAGCCCCTACCGGCAACTCCCAAGGCGATATCCAGCAGTATTTTACCTTACAGACGCAAGCTCCGGCCAGGACAACATCACGCAGCACTGGGAACACCGCAGCCGTGAGTCCAACCCCTCTCTCGATCACTTCCGGATCAGATAGTGGAGCAGGGAGTGCGATACAGGAGATGGCTATGCTGAGAACAGGCCCCCCGAAGGAGGGGGACGTAGAGAACATCGAAGGAGACATACGAGCTCTGCTAAAAGCACTCCCTACACGCCAGGACATAGAGGCACTCCCTACACGTCAGGATATTGAGGCTTTGGTTATGCGAGTGGAGGAAGCACATCGCAAGGAGATGGATGCGGTAAGGACAGAAGTCTTGACGGAGAGGGTGGATGAGAGAGAGGGAGCGGTGGTATCTCTGGAGCAACGGGTCGGGGCTATAGAAAAAAAAACAGTTGGCGCAGACAGATACAATGGTGAACTTTCGACTTCACATAGAAGTTTTAGAAGATAGAAGTCGCCGGAATAATTTAAGGCTCAGGGGCCTCTTGGAAACATTAGACACAGACACAGAGGATCTTGGGAAACTGGTGGAATCAATTTTCCAGAAGGTTATGAAGCTCCCCCAGATGACAGTGGAGTTAGATAGAGTACATAGAGCTTTGGGCCCCAGATCTAAAAATCCGGCGAGACCTAGGGATGTAGTATGCCGCTTACACAATTACCAGCAAAAGGAGCAGATATTAAGAGCAGCATGGGAGATGGGAGATATTGAGTATGAGGGAACTCATATCAAAATATTATCAGACTTATCTAGAGCTACCCTACAGCGTAGAGCCTGGCTGCGCCCGATCCTGAACTTAGCAAGAGATAAGGGGTATCCCCATCTATATGAGTACCCCTTAGCGGTTACGTTCCGTAAAGCATCAGCTTCAGCTTCATTTACATTACGCACACCAGTTGATCTGCCGGAACGTTTTGCTTTCTTGAATGAACCACCTATTAAAGTTCAAAATTGGTTATTGCCCATTACATATATAGGGGGCCATTTAGGAACCTTGTCCACACAAGGACAAAGGAGAAACTCTCAAGTAGGCCAACAGCAACCTCCCAGACGGAGATCCCAGCCCCTAGAGGGAGATCTAAGCCAACAGAGAGGACCTAGCCTTGGAAACAAGGACAAGACAGCTGATATTGACACCTGAATGGATACTATTAGTACACCATGAGCAACCTCAGGGACTCTGAAACCCGATAAGACTGTATTTTACTTTACTAGCCCAAGGAGATCCCATACTAAGACACCAAGATGCATACTAAGATACACATTTGTGGATATTGGATAGGAAACCGCTGGGCTACAGTGTATTGACATGGATGGTAGTAGGGTATTTTGGAAGTAAAGGTGGAATAAATATGGGAGATATGTAAAGTAACTAGATCGGAGGGGTTAGAGAAAGTGCAGCCTGTAGTAAAAGGGTTTGGGAAATGTGGGGGGTTGATATATTGAATTCTACCAGGTTCTGGGTCCTCTTTTCTTTTTTTTCCCTTTTGAGGAGACGTACTCTCTCTGTTTCCCCCCCCCCCCCACACTCCTCCGAAATAAGGAGAAGATGTAAGGGGGGTACTCACTTGCCTAGAATACTGGACTGCCAGGTCCCCCTTAGGGGAGGGGACTTGGGAGCTTGGAATTGGACGGTCGAACCCCATTATTGGGGAAATTGTTTCTTATTTTTATTTATTTTTTTGGTACGTTATAATATGCACGGTTTACACACATATATAGGGGTCCCCTTTTTTTTCTTTTTTTTTTTGGAACCCCCCTCTCAGATCGATTGACATTTTTTTTTTTTCTTTTTTTTTGTTGTTTGCTTTGTCTGGTCCTATATACTATGGACATGGCACATTGGAAGCACCTTCCTGTAAGGAAGGTGCCAGTGTTTTTGGGGAGGAATAAGATAGTACACTGATTTTTTTAAGTAAAGAAGAAAGGGAAATTCCCTTCTCCCATGAGGTAGATGGAAAGATCACAAGTTTAAGCACTTTTTTTTTTTTTTTACCACAGCTAACACTAAATAAAGAAGTGAATATAAGTGGTGATGGGTATGCACTACTTATTTATTCTGTTTTTTTTTTTTTCCCCATAAGGGGTCCCCCCACCTCTCCCCCAGCCTCCTTTTGGGAGAGAGGTAATTAGCAGAGGGAAGAGGGAACCTCCCCTCACAGTAGAGGGACTCTATTGAGGGATGCATTTTAAAAAAGGCAGGGATTTTGAGGAGGTCCCATATAAGAACTGTAAATATTATGGGGTTTCTACCCCTGATACTACCAAGTAACCATATAAAAATCAGAAATGGAATCATAAATATAGGTAATAATTAAGTTACTGACGGTAGTCGCCTCTCTCTCTTCATCATACCCCCCCCCCCTCCTTCTCAGGTACTGGGAGCTTGGGGAAGGCTGGAGGTCCTTGGAGAGCTCTACTTCTGTCCATGTCTGACCTATACCTCCAAATAGATTGACGCTCAAATACTGTTTATACGGTGAGCGTCTTGTTTTATAGTGATAAACAACTATTAACTTTAGGTACAGGGGGATAATTTAACCCCCTTATTTTCTTTTTTTTTTTTTCTTTTTTCTCTTTCCCTTTCCCTCCCTGTCTTTCTGCCATCTGTAGGATATGGAGACCCTAAATGTGCTTTCACTTAAAGCCAAAGGGATTAATACGCCGGAGAAAAGACGGGTACTCTTACATGATTTGCAGCGCCTGAAAACGGACGTTGCATTTATACAAGAGACACATTTCAGAGATAATAAAATACCAGTTTTAAAAAATCATCTATTTCCAATGGTCTATCACTCAACTAATCAAATGGCTAAGTCTAAGGGGGTTTCTATTCTGGTCTCAAGGAGAATACCCTGGTCCTGTATGGACGTAGTTGGTGACGTGGCGGGTCGTTTTCTGTTTGTGAAAGGTAAGGTGGGAGAGGTAGGGGTAATGTTAGCAACACTATATGCTCCTAATGAGCGCCAGGAGAACTTTCTAGGTAAGGTGTTTAAGCGACTAATGGAGTTTACTAAAGGACATCTGATTTTAGGGGGATATTTTAACATACCATTAGTCCCAACAGAAGATACTACCCTGGGGTCATCATCAATCTCCTTTAGTAGGCGTAATCATATTGCTCAAATTTGACATAGAAACCAACTGGTGGATATTTGGCACCTGCTTCATCCCACTGAAAGAGATTACACTTTCTATTCTAATCCCCACAAATCATATTCGCGCATAGATTACTTCCTTGTCCCACATGCCCAATTGCACTCAATACAGAAGGCTGACATAGGCTTAATCACTTGGTCAGACCATGCACCCATATTTATGACATATGTCATAGGGGACCCCATGATGACCCGGTCAAAACAGTGGAGATTGAATGAAAGTCTCCTACAGGATCAAAGCATCTTGGAGGACGTTATTAAGGAATTAGGATTTTACTTTGTCACAAACGATACCTCAGATTGCGACCCAGGTATTATTTGGGAAGCCCATAAGACAGTCATTCGTGGGATATTAATTAAACATGGGGCCAGGATTAAGAGAAAACTTACAGAACAGCTAAAGCTACTTCTTGAAGAATTAGCCATACTGGAGGCTCGACATAAACGGACACGATCCCACGCTTTAGAGAGGGAGCTTGGTAACAAAACGGACATAAATTTCAGAACTCCTTTTTTTTAAAGCTAAAGCGACAATACAGGTCTGTAAGAGATTTTCATACGAGTCTGGAGATAAATGTGGGAAATTACTGGCTAGGACTCTACGGGAGCAGAAATTAAAGAATTATATTCCATGTCTTATTTCAGCTAGCCAAGGGAGGGCTACGAAACCAAAAGAAATAGCACAGAAATTAAGAATTTTACGAGTCCCTTTACAATATACAGACAAAGCCCCCTACACAGGAGCAGATAGATTCGTATCTTGTATCATCAGCCATGCCCCATCTAACAGAGGAAGATAGGGAGGATCTTGAAAAACCTATAACTATGGAAGAATTACAAAGAGTAGTAAGCTCTACTAAATCGGGTAGAGCACCAGGGCCGGATGGCCTGACGGCCCAATATTACAAAACACTCTTTCCATCCCTAGCTCAATATATGCTTAAGTTATTTAATGCACTAGGGCAGGGTTCCCCAACCCCCGGCCCACTGCCGGGCCGTGGCCTATTTGCAGCCGGGCCGCGAAGGCTGCACTGTGTGAGGTGCAGCGGCGGGCAAGCAGAGAGATGACATCTCTCACCGCCCGTTTGGATCACGGCACTTCCGCCCACACAGCCGGGCTGCTACACTGCGGCGAGGCGCGGGAGCAGAGAGATGAGATCTCTCGCTGCCCGCCCGGAACACGGCACTTCCGCCCACACAGCGGGGCTGCTATACTGCGGTGAGGCGCGGGAGCAGAGAGGGGGAGCAACATTACCGCTATTCTCCCTCACTGGCCTGTGCTACCATGGCAGGTGACAATGAAAATCTAGTGGCAGGTGGCAAAGCACGTCAGGTGACATGGCAAGTAGCAATCCACACCTGGTGGCAGGTGACGTGGCAAATAGCAATCCACACCTGGTGGCAGGTGACGTGGCAATCCACGCCTGGTGGCAGGTGATATGGCAAGTGGCAATCCGCACCTGGTGGCAGACGACGTGGCAATCCACACCTTGTGGCAGGTGTTGTGGCAATCCACATCTGGTGGCAGATGACGTGGCAATCCCCACCTGGTGGCAGGTGATGTGGCAAGTGGCAATCCACATCTGGTGGCAGGCGAGGTGGCAAGCGACAATCCACACCTGGTGGCAGGTGACATGGCAATCCACACCAGGTGGCAGGTGACGTGGCAAGCGACATTCCACACCTGGTGGAAGGCGATGTGGCAAGTGGCAAACCGCATCTGGTGGCAGATTCTGCATTATGGTAAGATTGAACCATTTCATTTTATATTACAATGCAATGACAGAAATAATGCGCTTCAATCATCCCAACACCATATCAGCCATTGTTCTGTGATGATTGAAGCGCTAACACCAGCCATTTCCCCGACAAATTGCCCGCGAAAAGCAATATAACAACCCAACCCCCCCCCCCCCCCCCGAGCCTTGGCACGATTCTATTCCACAACGCCGGTCCTCAGTGCCAAAAAGGTTGGGGACCACTGCACTAGGGTCATCAGCAATACTGGCCAAAGATACCTTGCTAGCTCATATCTCGGTTATCTTAAAAGAGGGAAAAGATCCAACTTCCTGTGGAAGCTATAGACCGATCTCTTTGCTGAATCTCGATCTTAAGCTTTTCTTTTTTATATCAAATACTTTTTTTTATTTATTTCTTTACCAAAACAATTGTACATACATCATTTTCATTTGTGTGTTACAGTGTACTTTAACTTATCTTAATACATTCACCTGCTCATTCCCATAACCCCCTAACATAGTCATGCATCCTTTTCAATTGTATATTTCAATGTATGTGTATTTTAATTTATCTTAACTCATTCTCCTACTCATTCCCACAGTCCCCCTGACATGTGCATATATGCTTTTCCTTTACATATTACAGTGTGTATGTGCTTTAACTTATCCTAACGCATTCTCAGACTCATTCCCATAACCCATCCCTCCCCCCTCCCCCGTGCCTCCCAATTGATCCATTTGTCCCATATATTATTAAACTTCTTTTTGTTGCCTCTCTTGGTGTATATAAATTCCTCTTTTATTCTAGTGTCATGTATTACCTCCTCCCACTCGGTTACTGTAGGGGGGGAAACTGCTTGCCATTTCTGTGCAATCAGTTTCCTACCCTGGAACAGGCATCTCCTTATTGCTATACGTTCACCCTTTAATAGACCCCTCTCTTCCACCAGACCCAGCACGCATAGCCTCGCCTCAGGCTGCAGAGATGTACCAAACACTTTATTTATCTTTTCTACTATTTGCTTCCAATATTGGTACAGCTTGGGACATCTCCAGACCATATGTATTAGGTCTCCCTTGTCCTGTCCACATCTCTGGCATCCTGGGTCTGGTCTCCTACCGAACTGAAACATTCTTTGAGGGGTATAATACGCCCTATGTATCAGGTATGGAGACATGTTCTGGGAGGGAGACATTGACAGTTCCGGGCCTGCTTCCAGTATTTGTTCCAATTGATCTGGGGAGATTGTACCCACATCCTTTTCCCATTTCACCCTAATTTTCCCACTTATTGTATCACTTCGGTCAGCCCTTTCTAGGGAGTCGTATATGTTTGATATCACCCCTCTGGCAGTCTCTGCGTTTACTAAACTTTGAAGGATAACCATATCATTCCTTTCCGGTGGGCTGTGTCCAAATTGTGCATTTAGCGCATGTCTGACCTGTAAATATCTGTAAAAAGATCTATTTGGGACCGCGTATCCCTCTCTTATTTCTTGCAATGTTTTTATTCTGCCGAGAGTGAATAATTGTCCCAGCATATGTACGCCTAATCTGTCCCACTCCTCGACCCTTCCCATAATTTTAAGTTCCTGTAGGTTACTGTTGTCCCAGATAGGGGAGAATTCAGAGAAACCGGTGTATCCCAGAATCTTCTTGCCCGCATTTGACCATTAATTGGGCTGTGGGGCATTTAGAGTAGAATGAGTCTGCCTCTACTGCCTCTACGTCCGTGTCATGGCTTGTATCATTCATGACTACACTCATTCCCACTCCCCTTCCCTTCCACTGGTTACTGCCCTTCATATGCTGCAATTGGGCAGCTAAGAAGTAGTATCTAGGGTTCGGTAGGGCCAAGCCCCCCTTCTCCCTTGGATGTTGTAGGGCTCGGAGCAATATTCTTGCCGTTCCCCCCCCTCCAGATCAATTCCCTGAATACCCCTTCTATTTTCCTAAACCACTGTTTTGTGATCCATACAGGTGAGTTATGTAAAATGTATACGATTTGCGGCATCCACACCATCTTTATCAGATTGCTCCTTCCAGCTACAGATAGAGGTAGCCGGTTCCAGACCCTGCATTTTTGTCTCAGCTTTGACAATAATGGCGCTAAATTTCCCCCTATGTATTGCCCTGGGTCCTTTGTCATGTTTATTCCCAGGTATCTTACCTGAGGAACCACCTTCACTTGATCTATCTGCCCTCTTAAGGGTTCTAGCGGCAGGAATGCGGATTTCTCCCAGTTTATTGTTAACCCGGAGAATTTCCCAAATTCCCCTATGATATTCATTGCTGTCTCTAATGAGGTCTGTGTGTCCCCCAGAAAGAGCAAAATATCATCCGCATACAATGCGACTTTCTCTTCTCCTAGTTTCCTTTTGAAGCCTTTTATCCCCGGTGATTCCCTTATTGCAGTGGCTAATGGCTCCATGGCCAGGGCGAAAAGCAGGGGTGACAACGGGCAACCCTGTCTTGTCCCCCTGGCCAATCTAAACCAGGCCGAGCACTCCCCATTGATCCTTATCTTTGCCCTGGGATTCCCATACAGTAACCTGACCCATTGGCTGAACTTTGGGCCAAACCGGTATTCCTCTAGCACCTTCCACAGATATTGCCATTCAAGGCTGTCAAATGCCTTTGTGGCATCCAGGGACAAGATCGCTCTCTCCCCTCTTTCTTCTACTGGCAACTGGGTATTCAAAAATGCCCTTCTAATATTAGAGCTAGTGGACCTTCCGGGTATAAATCCTGTTTGGTCAGGGTGTACCAGCTTTATAACTATCTTGTTTAGCCTTATTGCCAATATCGGTCTGTAGGAATTTGCCTCTAATTGATCTTTCCCTTCCTTCAGTAATGTTATTATGGTTGCCTCCTCCATGGACCCGGGCATTTTCCCTTCCTCAGCCGCCCAATTAAATACCTCCAGAAGTTTCGGAAGCAGCACCTCACTATAAGTTTTGTATATTTCTATTGGCAACCCATCCGGGCCTGGTGATTTTTGCCCCGCCATTTCTTTTGTTGCCAATTGTATCTCTTCCAGTGTCAGTGGTGCCTCCAACCCCTCTCTATCTTCCTCTGTCAGCCAATGTAGCTTCAGGCTGGCGAGGAAGGCAGCCATTTCCCCCTCTCTACTGTTGTGCCATGTACTACTATACAGGTTCTGGTAGAATTTTTTAAACACTTGTATTATTTCTGGTGTGCCTCTCTTAATTTCCCCATCCTCATCTTGGATTGCCGGTATGGTAGATGGGGGGTTGTCGGCCCTCGCTGCCATGGCCAAGACCCTTCCCACTCTCTCACCCTCGCCATAGAAATTCTGTTTCTGAAACAGTTTTTTGTTTTCCGCCTTTCTTCTTCTTATTTTTTTATATTCCTCCTGCGCCTCTAACCATTCCTTATGTTCCTCCTTGCGTGGGTTACTTATGTATCTAGTCTCTGAGCTCCTCACCTTTTCACACGCCGCAGCTTCTTTGGCGCGCGTCTGTTTTTTAACCACTTCCCGACCGCGCCATGTACAAAAGACGTCCACAGCGCGGTCGAGTTATCCTGAGTGGACGTCCCAGGGACGTCCTCACAGAATCTTGCTCCCGCGCGCCCCCTGGGGCGCGCTCCAGGATATGACCGTGACCGGAAGACCCGGCGCATCACGGTAGATGGCCGCTAATCGCGGCCGTTTACCACGTGATCGCTCCGTCAAATGACGGAGCGATCACTTGTAAACAGACCGGCGTCATGAGATGACGCCGGTTCCTCCCTCCCCTCTCTGTACCGATCGGTACAGTGTGAGAGGAGAGGGGAGGGAGCGGATCATGTCCGCTCCCTCCCCCATGTCAGCTGTGGGCTGGATCTGTGACAATTGCAGTCACAGATCCAGCCATCCATCCATCCCTGCTCAGCCATCCCTGTGCAATACACCCTGCCAATACTCTGCAATACACCCTGTGCAATACTCTGCAATACACCCTGTGCAATACTCTGCAATACACCCTGTGCAATACTCTGCAATACACCCTGTGCAATACTCTGCAATACACCCTGTGCAATACTCTGCAATACACCCTGTGCAATACCCTGCCCATACTCTGCAATACCCTGTGCAATACCCTGTGCAATACCCTGCCCATACTCTGCCCATACTGTGCAATACTCCTCAATACCCGGCAATACCCCTCAATACCCGGCAATACCCCTCAATACCCGGCAATACCCCTCAATACCCCTCAATACCCGGCAATACCCGGCAATACCCGGCAATACCCGGCAATACCCGGCAATACTCGGCAATACTCGGCAATACTCGGCAATACCCGGCAATACTCCGCAATACCCACCGCCCGCCGGCCGTCATATGACGTCCTTGACTTTGTACGGGGATATCTGAATGATGGGAGCAGCTACAGGCATCATTCAGATATTCGCTTTTTCAGCTGGCGATTCCCTGCACCATAACAACGATCATAGCGGCTGTTCCACTGCTTGATTGCTCTTACGGAAGGTGAGAGGGGATGCCCCCCCTCCCGCTGCCCTCCGGTGCTTCTACCGACTCACCGCTACGATCAAAGCCAGGATTGTTTTGTTTTTTTGGTTTTTTTTTCAGGCTTCCCAGCCTAGAGGTGAGATGTGGGGTCTTATTGATCCCATATCTCACTGTAAAGAGGACCTGTCATGCCATATTCCTATTACAAGGGATGTTTACATTCCTTGTAATAGGAATAAAAGTGATCAAAAAAAAATTTGGGGTGGAAAAACATGTCAAACTAAAATAAATAAAGTAAAATGAACAATAAAATATATTTTTTTTTTAAAGCGCCCCTGCCCCCGCGAGCTCGCATGCAGAAGTGAACGCATACGTAAGCCCCGCCCACATATGAAAACAGTGTTCAAACCACACATGTGAGGTATCGTTGCGAACGTTAGAGCGAGAGCAATAATTTTGGCCCTAGACCTCCTCTGTAACTCAAAACATGTAACCAGTAAAAATATTTAAATCGTTGCCTATGGGGATTTTTAAGTAGCGAAGTTTGGCGCCATTCCACGAGCGTGTGCAATTTTGAAGGGTGACATGTTAGGTATCTATTTACTCGGCGCAACTTCATCTTTCACATTATGCAAAAACATTGGGCTAACTTTACTGTTTTTTTTTCTTTTAGGCACAAAACAGTTTTTTTCCGTAAAAAACGAGTTAGAAAAATTTCTGCGCAAATACCGTGCAAGATAAAAAGTTGCAATGACCACCATTATATTCTTTAAAGGAGCACTATACCTTTTTTTTTTTTTGCTTAAAAATAACAAACATGTTATACTTACCTCCACTGTGCAGCTCGTTTTGCACACAGTGGCCCCGATCCTGGTCTTCTGGGGTCCCTCGGCGGCTGTCTTGGCTCCTCCCCGCAAGGACTCCACACCTTAATGCGAGTGAGCTCGCATGGTGTGGAGTGATTGCGGGCGCGCTCCCGTGATACAGCGGCGGCCATAGCCGCCGACTGTATCACTCGGCCCCGCCCCCCGGCGTGCCGCGTCATTGGATGTGATTGACAGCAGCGCCAGCCAATGGCTGCGCTGCTTTCAATCTATCCAGTGTAGCCAATCGGCGGCCAGGCAGAAAAACGAAGAGGATGACGGGGACGAGCATGGGACTTTCGAGGGGCCAGGTAAGAAAAACGGGGGCTCGGGGGGGGGGGGGGGCGGTATTGTCGAATGTTTTTTCACCTTAATGCATAGGATGCATTAAGGTGAAAAAACATGTAACTTTACTACTCCTTTAAGGTCTTTGCTAAAAAAACATATATAATGTTTTGGGGTTCTATGTAATTTTCTAGCAAACAAATTATGATTTTTACATGTAGGAGAGGAATGTCAGAATTGGCCTGATGGTGCTCCAGAACGCCTGATGGTGCTCCCTGCATGTTGGGCCTCTGTATGTGGCCACGTTGTGTAAAAGTCTCACACATGTGGTATCGCCATACTCGGGAGGAATAGCAGAATGTGTTTTGGGGTGTAATTTGTGGTATGCATATGCTGTGTGTGAGAAATAACCTGCTAATATGACAATTTTGTGGAAAAAAAAAAAAAAAGAAAAAAAAATCTTGATTTTTGCAAAGAATTGTGGGAAAAAATGACAACTTCAAAAAACTCACAATGACTCTAAATACCTTGGAATGTCTTCTTCCAAAAAGGGGTCATTTGGGGGGTATTTGTACTTTTCTGGCATGTTAGGGTCTCAAGAAATGAGATAGGCCGTCAGTACTTCAGGTGTGATCAATTTTCAGATATTGGCACCATAGCTTGTGGACTCTATAACTTTCACAAAGACCAAAAAATATGCACCAATTTGTACTTATTTTTACCAAAGATATGTAGCAGTATAAATTTTGGCCAAAATGTATGAAGAAAAAATACTAATTTGCAAAATTTTATAACGGAAACAAAGAAAAATTCATTTTTTTACAAAATTTTCAGTCTTTTTTCTCTTATAGCGCAAAAAATAAAAAACCCAACAGTGATTAAATACCACCAAAAGAAAGCTCTATTTGTGTGAAAAAAAGGACAAAAATTTCATATGGGTACAGTGTTGTATGACTGAGTAATTGTCATTCAAAATGTGAGAGCACCGAAAGCTGAAAATTCGTCTGGTTAGGAAGGTGGTTTAAGTGCCCAGTTGTCAAGTGGTTAATAAGGGGTATTTTTTGGATCAGGATTCCCCGTAGGAATGCTTTCAGGGTGTCCCAGATTATTCCCGTCGGGGCCGAGCCGGTGTTTACAGCTATGAACTCTTTCAAACTGTTGCTTATTCCCTCCGGATCTTTAATTACCTCTAGCCAGAATGGATTCAGCTTCCAGTCTCTTTTGTGGTATCTTCTATTCATCTTTATTTCAAAAACCATCGCGGAATGGTCCGATATACTTCTGGGTTCATATACCACCTCTCCTAATTCTCCCATCGCCTCTTCGTTACAGAGTACTAGATCTATCCTGGACAGGGTCGAGTGTGTCCTTGAGTGGCAGGAGAATTGTTTTTCCTCTGGATGTCTCCTTCTCCATACGTCAATCAGTCCTACCTCCCCACAGAATTGAAAAAGGGGGCTACCAACTGTCTGTACAGAGAAGGGGGCCGCCGGGAACCTGTCTATGTTTTTATTCATCGTCATGTTAAAGTCCCCTACCACTATTACCAGGACTCCCGGCCTGTCCACTACAAACTCCATCAGGTCCCACAGAATTTCTGTGCTGAATGGAGGGGGAATGTATATATTTGCCACCACGTATTCCCTCATCTCCATCCGGCAATGAAGAAATACGTATCGTCCTTCAGTGTCAATCTTACTGTGGCTGCAGGAGTACACCATCCCTGAGTCTATCAACACACTCACCCCCCTCGAGTAGGAGGTGTGTGTGGAGTGGTATTGAATCTGATATTTCCTGTGTTTCAATAGGTTAACAGTCCCCTTATCCAGGTGTGTTTCCTGCAGATACAGTATTTTAACGTTGTTGCTATCAGTGTCTGATTGGGTCTTTTACCCCTCGAACATTCCAGGAGCATACCTTGATGCCCGTTCCCAAGTTGGGAGGTTCATTCTCTCTACTATACTTCACCATCCCCCCTTCCTGTTTCTTCCCACTTTAGAATACCACCCATCTTCTTCGTGTGTACCTTAATAATATCAAATTACGTAAACGTGTATTTTGTGGATCTCTTCTTTCTGATACCCTATTTATCCATATATTCCTTCTCACGTCCCTTATGTTTTTCCTTCTTAACCTGTTTTCCATGTTGTCAATCTTATTGACACAAAAGTTTATCTGTTCTTGCATTGTTTTCATGTTCATTATCATAGGGTTAACATCGTCCTCCACCTGGCTGAGTCTTTCTTCTAAAGCTGAGGTGTGCTCCCCCACCCCCTGAACTTCGTGTTTTAATGTTGACATTTCGTCCTTTATCCCTCTCAGCTGGTCAAAAATCTCGGCTAGAGAGGTTTTGCAGTTGTTAATTGCGGATAAGATTTCTCTCATGGAGGGTTCATCCTCCGTCCCTGTTCCCATGTTTGGTTCTGTCTCTTTCTCTTGTGTCTTTGCTTTGGGCCCTCGCTCACCTGCTGCTTTTCCTACCGTTTCTGCGTTTGATATTTGACCCAGGCTTTTCCGGTTGGAATTCACATGTTGGGCCCCTTGTCCCCTTGGTGGCGTGTTACCTGCTGTGCTTCCCGGGATGTGTGTATTTTTCGAGTTTGGCTGCCACTGCTGACTGTCCTGCTCTGGCCCCCCGCATGGGTTGTGACTGAGATTGAGACTGGGAGTGGGATTGGGAGTGGGATTGGGGCAGCTGGGGTTGGGACTGGGACTGTGCATTCCTGGTCATTACCGACAGTGTGCCCGGCATTTTTCTTCCCCCCCCCCACCTCCTTTTATTGGAGTACACTTATAATTGTTCTTCCACTTGCACATATAGTTGTTCTTTGTATAGTACTGTTTGTATTATAATCTTTTTGGTTCCAGCACTCCTACTCCTTTTGCTATAGTCCTCCGCTGCTTGGTCCCACACCAGCTCTGTCGGTTAATTACAGTTCATGCAGACACTTCCTCTCACAAAAAAGCGTAGGCTTAGAAAATTATACACATTTGATATACATGTCTTATGGCTCACCTCCCGCTCCAGGTTGCGGTGAAGAGATACGGTTTTCCCTCCTGTCGTCAGTGGTGTCTGGCATGGGCAACATGGAGTCAGCAGACTGATGTGTAAGCTGGCAGTCAAGGTTTGTGGGGCGAAGCTGTACGGGCTAGCGGTGCATTGCAGACAGCGGACGGTTTCTCTGATTCCGGGCGAGTAACTCCAGCAGGTCCCTCCAGAGAGTTTCACGCTGTGCTGCCCAGCTGATCAGGTGGAGGCTGGCCGCTCAGGGTGATACGACCGGGCTCAGTGAATCAACAAGTCCCGGCGACCTGTGTCCACCTCCTGTCAGCTACCTCGTCTCCAGCGCAGCTTCGCGCTGCAAGTCGTCGGCCGGTCAGATGCGTAGGGCCATCCTTCTCTGCTCCTCACTTCCTCCAGCCCCCTCCCGCCGAACTAGGCGTTCATTGCGGCGTGTGTGGTGGAGCCAGGAACGCGGTACGGGGAGCGAGCGAGCCGCTCACCTCTCACAGCTGCATCCGGTCACGCCCCCCCCCCCCCCCCAAAAAAAAACAAAACACATCGATCTTAAGCTTTTCACTAAAATTTTAGCAAACAGGATTCAAAAGTATATCCCCAATTTGATACATCTTGATCAGGTGGGATTTGTGCCCACACGAGAAGCACGAGATAATACTACAAAAAGTTATCAATTTACTACAAATAGTAAATGCAACGCAGTTACAATGCGTTTTCTTAAACACGGACGCGAAAAAGGCCTTTGACAGGGTAAACTGGAGTTTTATGTTAGCGGTTTTACGATATGGAGGCTTCGGAGTTAGGATGCTACAATGGATCTCCTCCATCTATTCGTGCCCGAGGGCCCA
The DNA here is from genome assembly GCA_029206835.1 of Rana muscosa. NCBI lineage: Eukaryota > Metazoa > Chordata > Amphibia > Anura > Ranidae > Rana > Rana muscosa. Next base: position 224,024,327 of record CM055121.1, read on the forward strand.
GGTACGGGCTAATGGCATATTATCGGAGACCTTTCCAATTACAAACGGGACATGACAGGGGTGTCCCCTGTCGCCACTCCTATTTGCCCTGTCATTGGAACCGCTTCTGTGTACAGTACGTTTAAATCAGGACGTTGCAGGAGTACATATAGGGAATATTGAAAGTAAAATCTCGGCGTATGCTGATGATATACTATTCTCGCTGACGAATCCTCTGATCACGATCCCCAATTTAATGAGGGAATTTGAGAAACATGGCCGGCTTTCCAACCTTCGCATTAATTTTGACAAATCAGAGGCAATGGGGGTTAAATTTACCACAAACGATGGCTACGCAATTGGAACAAAATTTTAAGTTTAAGTGGACTAATAAAGCATTAACATATTTGGGCACCTCTATCCCGCCGAACATAGCCAAGATCTTTGAGTTAAACTTTCCCCCATTGTTGCAAAAAATCAAGATACTATTAAATAAGTGGAATGCTGGTCTATACACATGGTTAGGACGCTGTAACATCATCAAGATGAGCATTCTTCCTAAATTTCTATATTTACTACAAGCCCTACCGGTGTATATCCCGCCTATCTACTTCAAACAGAGCCAGAAATTAATTTTTGACTTTATCTGGGCAAGCAAACATCCCTGGGTGCAACAGAAGCAATTAATGCTTCCTAAAAGAAATGGGGGATTGGCGGTACCAGATATAAGGAGATATTATCAAGCAATACATTTGAGCAGAGTCATTGATTGGAATAGACAGAGATTTTAAGCTGTGGGTCCAGATTGAGCAGGGTCAAATATCAGTACCCCTAGGTAGAATTTCATGGTGTCTCCCCTTCTTACCTAGAGAGGTGACCAAACACCCCTTAATAGGAAACACGGCAAAACGTTGTTCTAAGATTCTCCCTATGGTTGGCATAACTCCTACCACGTCCCCCCTGGACCCAATACTGGGGAATCCTCGTTTCACACCAGGTTATGAGGATGTGGCATTTAGACACTTGGTGAATAAGGGATGTATACAAGCATCAAATTATATTAAGGGAGGAGTTTGGTTGACAATTGGATAATTAATTGAACAAAGAAGGGACTTTAGACTTAAGTTCTGGAATGCTGTACAGATCACCCACTTCCTTAACACCCTCCCATCTCCACGACTATTTGATAGACCATTGAACAGATTTGAGAGACTATGTGCAGAGGAGGGGAAAACGTTGCATACTCTATCAGCTAGCTATGAAATATTGACGATATTGCCTGAAACCCAGTCTCTGAAATGTGTTCAGGACTGGGAAAGGGAATTGGGAGAACCTTTTAGCTCGTAACAGTTACAGCACATTTTCAGGTTTACACACGAATCCTCAATATGCGTTAAAATACAACAAACAAATTTTAAGATCTTTACCAGATGGTATAGAACACCAGTGAGTTTAAAGAAAATCTATCCTGACACTTCAGACTTGTGCTGGAGATGTCAGGTGGAGAAAGGTACTATGTTACATATTTTCTGGAGCTGTCCCAAATTGAGAAAATTCTGGATGGAGGTTAGACGAATTCTCCAAATCTGTTCAGACCAAAAAGGATACCAGATGACCCGGCATTTTTCCTTTTACACGCGAACCAGATAACAGGGAATGAATACAAAGAATCTAGAATAGGCCACTTGTTAGACGCCGCTAAAGCGTGCATTCCTCTGAAATGGAAATTTATTAATACCCCCGACGATAGGAATGTGGATACGTAAAGTTAAAGAAATAAGCCAATTAGAAGATCTAGTGCTTTCTGCACGCCACCAGCAGGAATGCTATTCCAGGACTTGGTCTTCTTGGAATGCCTTCCTAATCTCAGAAGAGGGAAGAATCCTCCTTGATAAAAACTAGGATAATCAAGTGGGAGGTACGGAAGTATTTGTCTAATTAGCCGGATGGCATTGGGGGAAGTACCTGGAAGTCTCCCGATGGGAATTTTCCCCATATTAGGTCCTACATTTTTTCCTTTTCCTTTTTTTTTTTGTTTGTTGGGTGTTTTGTTTGTTGTTTTTATTTTTTTTCTCGCTGAATTACTAGATCATAAATATATCTAAGAGATGGAGATGGATCTGGCTATAGAAGAGATTGTAGATAAGGGGGTAAGGAGAGGAGATGCTTGATTATACGTTTATGGTCGATAGGAGTATCGTTCCTTTTTTCTTTCTTTTGTGGGTTTCAAAATCAAGAAGGTTAACTAGAGGGGAATGCATATCCCCCTTTGTATTGATATATATATGCTTTGGTTTACCCCCTGGCTTATTTGGAACATCTATTTGCTTATGTGATGTCAGATATTTGATATGTCTATATGTTTGAATAAAATTATAAAATTTAAAAAAAATAAATAAATGAAATCCAAGCGAAGAGGAGGAAGTCAAACAGGGAAGTGCTCCCACATTCCTCAACTTAGAAAGTTCACTCAATAGAGTACAAGGCCACCGAATCGGATATTCTACTTAGGAAAGGAGGCAGCAATGGGTTGAATCTCCCTTTGGCTTCTAAAATCAGACAAGATCTCTCTGCAAGTTTTGGTGTCACCAAGACAATTAAAGTGATCAAGTTCTTCACTAGAATTACTGCACAGCATGGGGAATCCATCAGAAGAATGTGACACAACCGATAGGCATTGCCATAGCACTTTGGCCAAGCTGAGAATTCTGGATGACAGATCTGGTCACTGTATCTACTGCCAGATAGTAGAAGTCGGGTTGGAATCCTACTTGCCACCAAGAACAAATAACTCAAACATCTGTTTTAGGTGCTGGTATTATCCCTTTTATTCATGCCATTAAGGCCAGATTTAGAAGACTCCGCATAGCGTTTCTATCAGGACTGCAGTCTCTTATTATATGATTTTCTGCTGCAATGCCTCCTTCTGAAAACTCCGGGGGGGGGGGGGGGGGGGAGTGGTGAATCGGGGGAACTTGTGTCTATTTTCACACACTGGGGGGCCCATTAAGAAAACAGGGCAATGTAGCCAGTCAGCTATATAGGATGAATGCCACAGTTATAAACAGTAGGCCCTATGCAACCCTTGGCCTTATTCTCATGAGAGTACCGATCAGTACACCCGTGCGAAGAGCCATCTTCACCTAAGCAGGATGGACAGGTGTTCCATGCAGCCTGTTCCGTTCAACGACAGGGGGGGTGGCTGCACGAACCTCCATGATCCTCCAAGCGGGTTCGACGTATAGATCAGAATGCATTCGGTTTGCATGTTCTGATCCTTGCAGCCGCCTGCCTGCCATTGATCTGAACAGGTTTAACTGAATAGGGCTGAACGGAACCTCTGTAAATCCCATCTGCGTGAAGACAGATATTTGCACGAGTGTGCAGATGAGCATACCCATGTCAATGAGACCCTTTAATGCTTTACTGGAGTGCACTTTTAAAAAAGGACAATTATCAATGGTGTGGAGTGGATGGGCTAAAAAACAATACTATGCATTTACATGAAAACTGGCCATTTAACGTCTTTAAAATATCAGAACCCCATTTTTTTTTATAGCTCACTGTATGTAAACTCCGCATGCCATGGCTGAATAGATTTGTCAGCCCCCATGATGCATTGGGAGATTGCCATGTTCTGCCCCTGTGTTTGTTGTGCTGATGTATCAGAGGAGTAGGGCAAACATACAACCCAAAGGTTGCTGAATGAAATATTTAGCAGAAGACAGAACATAAGTGAAGGCCTAGGTGTGTATGAAAGCGCACACACGCACAAAAAAGGATATTTTTGAAATGCTTGGCTCTCCTGAACTCCTCCACCACACCTCGGGCATATTTGATCATGTCTCGTACATCCTTAGGGTTGGGTGGTTCATTGAGTTTCCTGATCTCCAGCTTTGCCTTGTCCTGGCAGAAAATAATATTAATAATAATAATAATAATAATAATAAATAAAAAACCCACACATGTCCTGTTATCAGCTTCTAATGTAAAATTTGTACACAGACAGAGCTCTTGGCTTTCATGGAAAGACGTCGTCTACTATTTACATAAAGCTGACTGCACAAGTTACAGTGAGGGAAAAAGTATTTGATCCCCTGCTGATTTTGCCCACTGAAAGAAATGATCAGTTTATAATTTTAAATGGTAAATTTTAACAGTGAGAGACAGAACAAAAATATCCAGAAAAACACATTTCAAAAAAGTTATAAATTTGCATTATAATGAGCGAAATAAGTATTTGACCCCTTCGCAAAACATGACCGAGTACTTGGTGGCAAAACCCTTGTTGGCAATCACAGAGGTAAGACGTTTCTTGTAGTTGGCCACCAGGTTTGCACACATCTCAGGAGGGATTTTTCCCACTCCTCTTTGCAGATCCTCTCCAAGTCATTAAGGTTTCGAGGCTGATATTTGGTAACTCGAACCTTCAGCTCCCTCCACATATTTTCTATGGGATTAAGGTCTTGAGACTGGCTGGGCCACTCCAGGACCTTATTGTGCTTCTTCTTGAGCCACTCCTTTGTTGTCTTGGTTGTGTGTTTTGGGTCATTGTTGGAATACCCATCCACAACCCATTTTCAATGCCCTTGATTTTGGTCTCATCTGACCACAACACTTTCACCCAGTTCTCCTCTGAATCATTCAGATGTTTATTAGAACACTTCAGACAGGCCTGTACATGTGCTTTCTTGATCAGGGGGACCTTGCGGGGGCTGCAGGATTTCAGTCCTTCTCGGCGTAGTGTGTTACCAATTGTTTTCATGGTGACTATGAGATTGACAAGATTCTCCCGTATAGTTCTGGGCTGATTCCTCACCGTTCTCATGATCATTGAAACTCCACGAGGTGAGATCTTACATGGAGCCCCAGACTGAGGGAGATTGACAGTAATTTTCCGTTTCTTCCATTTGCAAATAATCGCACCAAGCTGCTTGGCGATGGTCTTGTAGCCCATTCCAGCCTTGTGTAAGTCTACAATCGTGTCCCTGACATCCTTGGACAGCTCTTTGGTCTTGGCCATGGTGGAGAGATTGGAATCTGATTGCTTCTGTGGACAGGTGTCTTTTATACAGGTAACAAGCCGAGATTAGAAGCACTCCTTTTAAGAGAGTGCTCCTAATCTCAGCTCGTTACCTGTATAGAAGACACCTGGGAGACCGAAATCTTGCCGATTAATAGGGGATCAAATACTTATTTCACTCATTAAAATGCAAATCAATTTATAACTTTTTAAATGCTTTTTTGTTGTTATTCTGTCTATTACTGTTAAAAAAAAAAAAAATGATAATTTCTTTGTCAGTGAGCAAACCTACAAATTCAGCAGGGGATCAAATACTTTTTTCCCCCTCACTGTACATGGTGTGTGTCAGAGCGCTGGACCAATAGCCGTTAAAATAGGTTCCAATGGATCTACCGTGAATTCATGATTGAAGTCTAGTATGGGTGCACCCTTGCCTGGTCCTAGGCTGCTACCTCCCTCAAGAGGCCCCCCCCCCGAAACGCATTGACTTTAAGGGATGCTCTTAACCATTAGATATTCTAAAAAGCAAGATGAGCTTTGCTTTTGTACCAGGCACTCATCCATACACATCCAACACCATACATGTTACAGTCGGATTGTACAATTCGCTCTACTAATTTTTGTTAAATGCAAGGGCCTGCGTGACCGGATACAGAAATTTATAGATTGTTTAGGTAGACTCTTATATTGCACAATTTTGGTAAATCTAAAAAAGGAGATTGTATAATCAGACCATAATATGTATGGGCTGCCTAAGGCAGAACTCCAGGCTATTTCTTCTAGACTTGGATTGAACTGGGAAAGGGTTAGACTGGCCATACATTATACAATTTCCCTTTAGATTTACCAAAACCATATAATATGAGGTCACACCTAAACACTTTCAATTTGTATGCAATCAGGCAGGTCCTTGCACTACATAGTTAAAAGGTAAAGCTAAAAAAAAAAATTGAAGAAGAAAATGGAGTATAATGTATGGCCATCTTTAGAGCCTCTCGTTTTCATTGCTGACCAAGTTCTTAAAATTTACATTCTTCCATCTTTTTTGGCGACAGGAAAGGGATAAAAAATTAAATAAAAAAATAATTGTCTTTGACAGTTATTAACAGGTGAGCTGGCTGCATTGGGAAATTCCCTCCGTTATTTTGCCGTAGTGAGCACTGTAATAGTTTAGATTCCCATCAATGTTCTGTTCCAGGGACACCAATCATCAAGATAGGAGGAGAATTTCCCAAATGGGGGAGGGGGGGCAAATATATCAATGTTAGCTGGGCTGGCTGCAATCATTTTCAGGATAAGTACATCTTCTCGGGTATCCTTATACTGTAACTTCCTGTGCACTGGAATGCCAAAACCATGCTATCAGTTTTTACAGCCATCATTTGTGAACTACAGAACACCTCCTTTCTATGTAATTGGGATGCAGAGAGTGGGGGTGTCTACAGTCCAAATCAGAAGTGCAGAGCAGGGCAACAATTTGGCGTCTGTATGATACAGGGAGTAAGTGTGGTCATCCTAGCACAGGTAGTGTGCAGCATCCCCACATCCCAAGCTTTTCTTAGACCCCTTTCACACCGGGGTGGTTTGCAGGTGCTATTGCGCTAAAAATAGCGCCAGAAAACCGACCCTAAACAGCGGCTGCTGTTTCTCCAGTGTGAAAGCCCGAGGGCTTTCACACTGGAGCGGTGCGCTAGCAGGACGGGAAAAAAAAAAAAAGTCTGCCGAGGCGCTTTGCGTGGTTTTTACCCCTTTTTCGGCCACTAGCGGGGGGGGGGGGGGGGGGTAAAACCGCCCCGCTAGCGGTCGAAATCCGCCGCAAAATTAGCGGTAAATCGCCGCTAAAAACCGCCACCGCCCCAGTGTGAAAGGGGCCTTAGGAAGGAGTGTGATGGGAATACAACTAGTAATAAAATAAACTGCACCCCTGGTAAAGGATTTCATCTCATCAACGACAAAGGAAACTATTGCAGCCACTACAACCAAAAGACCGATAAGCTGTCTATACAGTTGCAGCTGATCCATACATATTTATACGCTGTTCTTGATATATCCTGACCTACAATTTGTCTTTGTCGGCAAAATCCCTGGGGCATTTCCTCTAAAATGTCATATATTTTGGGATGTGACTCAGACTGTCAGGACTATCATCATACCTGGCCAGTTCCTCACTCATTTTCTGAATTTCATACAGTTGCAGCTGATCCATAGACAAATATTAAATACATTTCAGCTTATCGAGTAACCGATTAAATTTCTGTAGTTTTGCTAATCTCCAAATACAGTGCCTTGAAAAAGTATTCATACCCCTTGAAATTTTCCACATTTTGTCATGTTACAACCGAAAACGTAAATGTATTTTATTGGAATTTTATGTGATAGACCAACACAACGTGGTACATAATAATAAATCCATCTTCCTATTAACTCTGACCAGCTTCCCTGTTCCTGCTAAAGAAAAATGGTGTGTTCAGTGTGATGTGCAGTGTTATTTTTCCACCACACATAGCGTTTTGCTTTTAGGCCAAAAAGTTTTTGGTCTCATCTGACCAGAGCACCTTCTTCCAAATGTTTGCGGTGTGTCCCCCACATGGCTTTTCACAAACAGGACTTCTTATGGCTTTCTTCTTGCCACTCTTCCATAAAGGCCAGATTTGTGGAGAGCACGACTAATAGTTGTCCTGTGGACAGATTCTCCCACCTGAGCTGTGGATCTCTGCAGCTCCTCCAGAGTTACCATGGGCCTCTTGGCTGCTTCTCGGATAAATGCTCTCCTTGTCCAGCCCGTCAGTTTAGGTGGACGGCCGTATTTTGGTAGGTTTGCAGTTGTGCCATACTCTTTCCATTTTTGGATGATGGATTGAACAATGCTCCGTAAGATGTTCAAAGCTTGGGATATTCTTTTTATAACCTAACCCTGCTTTAAACTTCTCCACAACTTTATCCCTGACCTGTCTTTTGTGTTCCTTGGCCTTCATGATGCCGTTTGTTCACTAAGGTTCTCTAACAAACCTCTGGAGGGCTTCATAGAACAGCTGTATTTATACAGATTAAATTACACACAGGTAGACTATTTACCAATTAGGTGACTTCTGAAGGCAATTGGTTCCACTAGATTTTAGTTGGGGGTATCAAAGTAGAAGGGGCTGAATACAAATGCACGCCACACTTTTCCGATATTCGTAAAAAAAAAATTTAAAAAAAGAATCCATTTATCACACTTTGTGTTGGTCTATCACATAAAATACATTTAAATTTTTGGTTGTAACATGATAAAATGTGGAACATTTCATACACACCTAAACTTTGCGATATTTGCACACTTTTCTTTGCAGAACTGCTCAAGTTCAGTTAAATTTGATGGTGACCGTTTCTGGACTGCAGACTTTCAATGGGGTTTAAGTCTGGGCTCTGACTAGGCCATGCAAGGACATTCACCTTTTTATCTTTCAACCACTGTGTGGTAATTTTTGCTGTGTGCTTTGGGTCATTGTCATGTTGGAAGGTAAACCTTCTTCTCATTGACAACTTTCTGGCAGAGGGCTCCAGTCCCTGCGGCAGAGAAACACCCCCGTAACAGGATATTACCATCTCCATGCTTTACTGTAGGAATGGTGTTATTTAGATGGTGAGCTGTATTGGATTTCCACCAGATATATCGTTTGGTGTTGAGGTCAAATAATTTAATTTTAGTCTCATCTGACCAGAACATCTTTTTTCATGCGGCCTCAGAATCTTCAAGTGTGACTTCATGTGGCCTTTCTCCAGGAGCGCCTTTTTTCTTGCAACCCTCCCATACAAGCCACATTTGTGGAGAATTTGTGATATTGTTATCACATGCACACAATGATCTCTCAGTCAAATTCCTGCAACTGCTTCAGAGTAGCTGTAGGGCTCTTGGCAGTCTCTCTGACCAGTTTCCTCCTGACTTTTTCATCCAGTTTAGAGCGACGTCCCAATCCAGGGGAGGGTCTGTGTTGTACCAAATACCTTCTGCTTCTTAATAAGATACTTCACTGTGCTTCTAGGCATATATAAAGCCTTTGTAATTTTTTTGTTGTATCCATCTCCTGACGTATGCCTGTCCACAACTTTATCCCAGAGATCCCTTGCCAAACATAGTTGATCGTTTGCTTCAGTATCACTACCAGGGACTGAAATCCTCCAGGAAAGCTCTTTTCATGCTGAGCTAATCAAAATGACTACAGCTGATCACAGATGAAAGTCAAATGGCTTTGTGTACCATTGAGAAGGTGATTAGCTACGACTGATTGAGTTTACAAGTCATTTTTTCCAACTCAGTGATTCTGTTTTTAAATAGTTTTTCTGACATGTTGGGGTTATATCTTTCACTCGGATGTTATAAGTTGCATACAGATGGATACAAAAAAAAAAAAAAAAAAGCTGTCTTTATTTCAGGCTGCAAAAGCAACAAAATGTGATTTAAGGGGGGAGTCCCCTGAGGTCCACACTTCTATAGCGGCACCTTTCCCCCCCCCCCCCCCCCCATCTACAAGATTTTCATTCACTTTGGTAGTTGCCGGTAGGCACATCTAGACTATAAGCTAGTCATAATAATGTGATTGGATCTTCACCTTCTCTCTTATTGTGCACTCCCTGCATTCACAAGTGAAGAAGTAAGAATCTAGCAGTCTGTCATTCCGATCTTCTGTGGGGTAGAGCAGATCAATGTAGCTGGTGAACACCTAGGAACAAGAAGGACATTGTTAATGGGTGCGTGTGACCGGTGCCTTAACCGTCAATGTAGTATTCATGCAATCTTCATCCAAAACTATACCAATAAAAGTTAAAATGGAAAAAAAAAAAATTGTCACCAGCACACCAAGCAGCCATCTCATATATTCCAGATAATTATCAAAGTAATTTGCATCACAATGAAATAAGAGCTAGTATAATGTTCTGGGGCCACTTCATCAGACAAAGTCATGACAAAAGCCCCAAAACATTGCACTAGCTTTTATTGCGCTGTGACGTGTAAAGAGAGCACCAACCCCCCCCCCCACCCCCTTCCCGAATACTTAGCATTGCTCCATCTGCCTTGGAAGCAGGTGCTTCCGGTATGGTGGAAGTAAACGACCTCCTCCCATGTGACAGCCTTCAGGTCTAGCATTGCATGTCGAGAACACATGACAAAGGAGTGATGTCACCATTTCACCTGTTATAATCAGCCAACACCAGCTATTTTAGTGCTGGTTGCAACACAGTGCTGTGGGAGACCTGAATGGGCAAGGTAACCATGTCTATAATGTCCCCTCCACAGACCCTGCAGGACACCGTACTGACCTAGGGACTGGCAGAAGAAACCACAACTTGGTGGGGAACCAGAAATCTGACACACCCGGAAGCGTGTCAGATGAAGATTTCCCATTCACTGTATCTTTTAAAAAAAGGAACAAAGAACGGTGGCGCTGGCAGAGCAAGGGGCAAGTGTAATGTCTTTTTACAGGCAAACTTCTTAAAAAGGCATCTTAAATTTTGTGACTGGGTTGCTGAAAGCATTTGTCCTTAAAGGCCTTTTTTTTTTTTTTTACCGTATATACTCGAGTATAAGCCGTCTCGAGTATAAGCCGAGGTACCCAATGTTGCCAAAAAACTGGGAAACCTTACTGACTTGAGTATAAGCCGATGCCCCACTGTTCCCTAGCTCGCTGGTCCCTATTTTACATTGTAAATATTACCTGTAAAGAAGTTGCGGCTGCGGCGTCCATCGTTCAAATTCCGCGGTCTCTTCCTGTTCCTTCCTTGATAGGCGAGTCTCAGCAGACACTCTCCGCCTATCACGATCATTCTCTCATCCTCAGTTTTCCAGCAGACGTCTGTGATTGGCGGAACACCCAACACAGTGTCTGCTGGGAAAACTGAGGATGGGAGAATGATCGTGATAGGCGGAGAGTGTCTGCTGAGACTCGCCTATCAAGGAAGGAACAGGAAGAGACCGCGGAATTTAAACGATGGACGCCGCGGAATTTGAACGATGGACGCTGCAGCCGCAACTTCTTTACAGGTAATATTTACAATGTAAAAATTTTGATGACTCGAGTATAAGCCGAGGGGGGGACTTTCAGCCCCCAAAAAAGGGCTGAAAATCTCGGCTTATCCTCGAGTATGTACGGTAATTTATAAAACATTTGAATAATCTTAAAGTAATTGTAAAGCTTCCTTTAAACAAAAAAAAACACACAAACATGTCATACTTACCTTCACTGTGCAGCTCATTTTGCACAGAGTGGCCCTGATCCTCTTCTTCTGGGGTCCCTCAGAGTTGATTGACAGCAGCGGGAGCCAATGGCTGCGCTGCTATCAATCTATCCAATCAAGAGCCTAGACCCCGTGCAGAGAGGGACATCACGTCCCCGCCGAGGGAAATACGGTGCTCAGGTAAAAAAATAATTTTCACCTTAATGATTAGAATGCACCAAGGTGAAAAAACACGACAGTTTACAACCCCTTTAAATTGGAATGGTTGTTGTAATAATCTCTAAAAGCCACAAGGGGGTACTGTAGGACAGTGTAATCCAACAACAGCTGGTACAACCCTATCACTCATTGTGTAAATCTATTCCTGGAGCCTGTGGCATGCCTACATTTATTCAAGGGGTCTATTTAATTATATGTTTAGACCCTTCCTCTAATCTTATCAAGATTCCAAGCAGTAAGCAGACTGCCACAAAGAAAAAACGGGCCGCTGCCAGACTATGCCCCCCCATGCAGCCATTCTTATCCTGATAATCTTCCAGCTAGTTGTGACTTCTTGTGTTAGTAAAAGCTTCACAGTAAAACTTGCTGCTCCCATGTTACAAGCTGGCCGGCTTCCAATAGGCCATACTGCACAGCAGGACCTGGAACTTCTATAGGTCACATCTATTTAAAGGCATGTCTATTGAAGTCCCAGGCTCTTAAGGCTCTTTCCCAGTCTCCCGAATTCCACATTATAATGTCAGCGAGGTACGGGGATAGCACAAGTATTTCTTGGCGTGGCCGGGAAAGGTCTGACATTTGCTCACAGCCACTGCGGTTTCACAGCGTTCCTGGACAAAGAACCGTCCTAGTGACAGAATAAGCTGAAACTTTATGGGGATCGTTCTCCATGTACCCCTGAAATAAAGGGCCTAATATAGTCTTTATCATTAATAAAAAAAAAAATCTAATACATTAACAAGTACCGTATATACTCGAGTATAAGCCGAGATATTCAGCCCTTTTTTTGGGCTGAAAGTCCCCCCCCCCCCCCCCTCGGCTTATACTCGAGTCAGCGAAATTGAATATTGTAAAATGTACCTGAAGGCTGCGGCGTCCATCGTTTAAAACTCGCAGGCTCTTCCTGGTCCCTTCCGTGATAGAATCGCCTATCACGAACGCTCTCTCATCCTCAGTTTCCCAGCAGACGTCCGCGATTGGCGGAAAATTAACACAGTGTGGTGAAGATGAGAGAACGTTCGTGATAGGCGATTCTCAGCAGGCAGTTCCGCCTATCACGGAAGAGACCAGGAAGAGAGCGCGAGTTTTAAATGATGGACGCCGCAGCCTTCAGGTACAATTTTACAATGTTCAATTATAATTCTAGGGAATCAGTGAGGGTGGGCACAGGTGAGGATAGGAACTTGTGAGGATGGGAACAGTAAGGGGCAATGGGCTTAGTGAAGTTGCAATGGGTGGGCATTGTTGACCCTCGGCTTATACTCGAGTCAGTAAGTTTTCCCAGGTTTTTGTGGTAACATTAGGTACCTCGGCTTATACTCGGGTCGGCTTATACTCGAGTATATACGGTAATCCGCTCAACATAGAGAAACTTATCAGCGTGCCTTAAAGGGTAACTTAACTTTCATGGGAAAAAAATAAATAAATAATAATAATAAATAATTATACAACTGCGACACAAGTCATATTGTAATTGAATATTAAAAATGACCACTCCCTTTCAATCTGCAGCTGTCAATTTCTGTAAAGAGCAATGCAATATGGCTACCTGGAGGTCTTCTGTACACAGAATGCCCCTCAGAAACATTTCTTGCTTGTGCTATTGGCTCACTGATTGTTCCAGACGTCTACACTAAGATACAAGTCAGATTTTTGGCATCCCCTGCAACAATAATGTAATTTTTGGTGAGATACTACCAGGAAACAACGTCTAAAAGGGATGCAGACCCTGCAACTTTCCTCAGAGCCCTGATTCTGCAGCAGCTGGTTGATAATTATGAAACCACTCCCATTAGACTGACTCCGCACAAATCCTTGCAATCTACAGAGATCACCCAGAGTATAATATTTTTAGCGGCGCTTTACCGTAGTTTTTGCGGAGGTATTCGGCCGCTAGCGGGTCGCTTTTAACCCCCGCTAGCGGCCGAAAAAAGGGTTAAAACCACCCATAAAGCGCCGCCACAGCAGCGCTTTGCTGGCGGTTCGGCCGCGCTGCCCATTCATTTCAATGGGCAGGAGCGGGGTACACACTGCTCCTTCGCCATGCCAAAGATGCTGCTTGCAGTAGTTTTTTTTTAACATCCTGCCAGCGCATCGCCTCTGGCTTTCACACCGAGACTGCAGGGGGGCTGTTTTTCAGGCGCTTTACAAGCGGTATTTCTAGCCCAAAAGCGCCTGATAAACCCCCCAGTGTGAAAGGGGTCTTAAGTAAGAGTTACTCTTTAAACCTGAAGCAGCCATAGACCCCTTTCACAGTGGTGCCGCCCATAGCGTCGGCGGTAAAACACCGCTATTTTACCGTCGGATTTGCGGCACATTTCGGCCGTTAGCGGGGTGCTTTTAACCGCCGCTAGCGGCCGAGAAAGGGTCAATAGCGCCGGCAATGCGCCACTATAGCGGCGTATTGCCAGCGGGAAGGCAGCGCTGCCCCATTGATTTCAATGGGCAGGAGCACATTAGGAGCGGTGAGTTCACCGCTCTTAATGCGCTCCAAAGAAGCTGCTGGCAGGACTTTTTCTGACGCCCCCCAGTGCAACGCTCCAGTGTGAAAGCCCTCGGGCTTTCACACTGGAGACAATATAGTAGCTATTTGACGGTGGATTGCAGGCACTATTTTTAACGCTATAGCGCCTGCAAAACGCCCCCAGCGTGAAAGGGGTCATAGGCTGCAAGCACTAATCGGATGCTGATTTTCCAAAAGTGGGCCAGCTTGTACCCAGTTTAAATCTTTTTTTACGCTTTGCAAATAAAAGGAATGCCGTGTTCACTTGAGTACCCAATAACTTCAAAAACGCAATAAAAATTTGCATTATTGGATGATTAAAGTAAACACAGCTTTGCATTATTCTACCAAGTGAGCAGTTTTTATTCCTTTAGTCCAGGGGTCACCAAACTTTCTAGATAAAGGGCAAGTTTACTGTTCTTCAGACCTTAGGGGGGCCGGACTGTGGCTAGTGGAAGTAAAAAAAATGCCCCAGCGTCCATGGGAGTAAACAATGCCCCATCATTGGTTTTAGTAGGAGTAATAGCGCCTCATTATTGGTATCAGTGGAAGGAATCGTGCCCTTTTGGTGTCAGTGGGAATTAAAGTGCCTCATTGTTGATATTAGTGGGAGGAATAGCACCCCATCATTGGTGTCTTAAGGAGAAATAGTGCCCCACCACTGGTGTCAGTGGGAGGAATGGTGCCCCATCCTTGTTGTTAGTTGTGGATGGAAAAGTGCCCAAAGGGCCGCATAAAAAGCCACATCTGGCCCCAGGGCCGCAGACCACTGCTTTAGTTAATAAACTCCAAAAAATCATTATTTTTTAATGCATTTGTTTTAAAGTGCATATGTTCAGTTTACAGAAATGCAGGTGCATCTCATAAAATTTGAATATCAAAAAGTTAACTTTATTTCAGCAATTGAATTAAAAAAGTGAAACTCATATTTTTATATAGATGCGTTACACACAGAGTGATATATTTCAATCATTTCTTGTAATTGATGATTATGGCTTACAGCTTGTGAAAACCCAAAATTCAGTATCTCAAAAAATGAGACTATTACATAAGACCAATATTAAAAAAAAAAAAAAAATTTAATACAGATATGTTGGCTTACTGAAAAGTATGTCCATGTACAGTATAGTATGCACTCAATACTTGGTCGGGGCTCCTTTTGCAGGAAATAATTTATCAATGCCCCGCGGCATGGAGGCGATCAGCCTGTGGCATTGCTGAGGTATTATGGAAGCCCAGGTTGCTTTGATAGCGACCTTCAGCTCATCTGCATTGTTGGGTCTGGTGTCTCATCTTCCTCTTGACAATTCCCCACAGATTCTCTATGGAGTTTAGGTCAGGCGAGTTTTATGGCCAATCAAGCACAGTGATACTATGATCATGAAACCAGGTATTGGTACTTTTAGCAGTGTCGGCAGGTGCCAAGTCCTGCTGGAAAATAAAATCTGCATCTCCATAAAGCTGGTCAGCAGAGGGAAGCATGAAGGGTTTTGGAATTTCCTGGTAGAGCGCTGCACTGACTTTGGACTTGATAAAAACACAGTGGACCTACACCAGGAGATGACGCGGCTCCCCAAATCACAGACTGGGGAAATTTTTGCATTTCACTTGGAAATCAAGGTCCCAGAGTCCAGAGGAAGAGTGGAGAGGCACAGAATCCAAGTTGCATGAGGTCCAAAGTGAAGTTTCCACAGTCCGTGATGATTTGGGGAGCCAGGTCATCTGCTGGTGTTGGTCCACTGTGTTTATCCAAAGTCAGCACTGCCATCTACCAGGAAATTCTACAGCACTTCATGCTTCCCTCTGCTGACCAGCTTTATGGAGATGCGGATTTCATTTTCCAGCAGGACTTTGCACCTCCCACACTGCCAAAAGAACCAATACCTGGTTTAATGATCATAGTATCACTGTGCTTGATTGGCCTGCAAACTCGCCTGACCTAAACCCCATAGAGAATCTGTGGGTTATTGTCAAGAGGAAGATGAGACACCAAACCCAACAATGCAGATGAGCTGAAGACCGATATCAAACCAACCTGGGCTTCCATAACACCTCAGCAGTGCCACAGGCTGATCGTCTCCATGCGACGTCGCATTGATACAGTATTTCCTGCAAAAGGAGCCCCGACCAAGTATTGAGTGCATACTATACTGTACATGGACATACTTTTCAGTATGCCAATATCTCTGTATTAAAAATCCTTTTTTTTTTATTATTACTGGTCTTATGTAATATTCAAATTTTCTGAGATATTGAATTTGGGGTTCCCAGTGCGAACCTAGGCTTAAAGATTGACAATTTTTTTTAATGGATGAGGTTTTATTTCACCGACAACAAACCTGAGTTGGCATGATTTATATGACACATATTAAATAAAGCTGACCTCCAGACAGACATATACACAAAAGCAGTATGCAGCCCCGTATTCATGAATTGTGTACATCTCTTCAAGACCCTGTATAGCAGAGCTCAGACATGGAGGGGGAGAAGCAGCACAAGATGCCAACCAGTTCTGCGATGCTTGTACTAAGAAGGTGCATGCTCATAAGAGGAGCGAGCAGCACAACAGATGAGCTCATAAGTCTGACATTTCTTGTCCAGTCACAGGCTGGGGAAGGGGACTAGACCCTAAAATGTTACTTAACTGGAGCCGAGCAGGTCACCCACCCTACCAGGCAGGACTATGAGGTGTGGCAGAGCTGTGTAAATCTCAGGACTGAAAAGACAGAAATACAAAACCTTTTAGGCCCTGTTTGCGCATGAGCGATTTTCTGCTTGAAGCTTGTAGCTCTAAAAACGCTCAACAAGCCAAATCCCATTAATTTCAAGGGCCTCTGTTCATATATGAGTGTTCTGTCGCCTGAAGCAAAACGCCTGAAAAGTACATGAGTACAATCGTTTTTGGCCCCATAGACTTCAATAGAGTGGAGCAGGAAAATGCTCATAAAAACGCTCAAAAGCAGCTTTCCACCCCTAATTTCCTCCCCCTCTCCACCCTCTAGTACTTTCTATTGGCTAAACAAAAATGCCCGAAGCTGTAAAAACGCTTGTAATACACTTCTAAAACGCTTTAAAACAAAAGCCTGTAAAAAAAACACACCACACACCTGAAAAAATCAATACGCTCAGGTGTGAAAGGAGCCTTAGGGTCACCATTCACTATACAATCTGGGTGTACAATCTCCTTTAGAGCTACCATCAATGCTGTAATGTTAGGGCCTGCCTGATTGAATACAAAAATGTAATGCATTCTTTTGGCATGTCCTCATTACATTAAATTAGATTGTACACACTCTGTACAATGTTTCTCAATTCCAGTCCTCAAGCACCCCCCCCCCCCCAACAGGTCATGTTTTCAGGCTTCCCATTATTTGCACAGGTGACTTGATCAGTTTCACTGCCTTATAAATTACCACGGCCGTTTCATCTGAGGGAAATCCTGAAAACATGACCTGTTGGGGATACGTGAGGACTGAAGTTGAGAAACATTGGTATAGTGTATGGGCAGCTTTAAACAGATAAAATTTGTTCAATAGATGTATTTCACGTGTTCGTTTTACTCCTTAGTGGGAATTAAAGATCAGGAGGCATCTACATTACAAAGTCATAAAAGTGGGGTACAACTGTGACAGCTACTTTAACTCTGGAATACATAAGCAGAATCTTATAAAGTGACTATTTAAAAGAAACTGTATGGATAAGAAACCTATTACCAGAGAAGGAGTCAGACATAACATCAGATTTACAGGCGTCTGTTGGGCTTAATTCTCACCTCGTCTCCAGAGTTAATCTCTTGTACAGCTCGGACCTCGGCAACGGTGCCCTTGTAAGTGACAATTATATTGGGACAGCAGCTGTGGTTCATTAGTGCGACGCTGAAACAGATCAGAGAATGCAAATCATTAGTAAAGTCTATTCTAATTACAATTCTCTCTTCTAATGACCAATAACAGATATTTTGTTGTCTTTATATCCCAACCTGACACCCGCTGCTGCAGCTTCTTCCCTGTAAAGTCTGAAGGAAAGTGAAGATTTATGAGGAATATGAAGAGGGTTTTTTTATTTCATTTGTCATGATCCATCACCGCCTGCTATTTTCAGACTTTACTGAGCTGCCATTGCACCAGCCCACATCAAAAAGAAGCTTAAAAAGGGACTCTAATTTGACATGAGCAGCTGCTCTTATTTATTTATTTATGTATTTACTTATTTATTTTTCATATGTATGTATGTGTGTATGTGTATGTGTGTGTATATATATATGTGTGTATGTATGTATGTGTATGTGTGTATGTATATATATATATATATATATATTTATTTTTCTTTCATGCCTTTTCTTTCTTTCTGTATGTTGTGTTATAGAAAATTATAAATAAAGAGTTTAAAAAAAAAAAGGGACTCTAATTTAAAAAAAAAAAAAAAAAAAAAAAAAAAAAAAATGTAGTGCATTCTGTAAATCGGGTGTAGGCAACCTGGGGCCCTCCAGCTGTTGTGGAACTACATTTCCCATGAGGGATTGCAAGGCTGACAGTTACAATTACTCCCAGAGGCATGATGGGACTTGTAGTTCTGCAACAGCTGGGATGGTCCCAGGTTGCCCACCCCTGCTGTAAAATGATTGGTTCAGGCCAGGATATGCAAACTATTGAAGGCAAGGCATTCTCCAACATCTACGGACATTACATTCTCAAAAGGAGAAGCCAGCAATGGAAGCCACATACACACACTATCCAACTTTTGTTGTCAGATTTCCTTTATATTTACCAAAACTAGGGTTGTCCCGATACCACTTTTTTAGGACCGAGTACAAAGTACCGATATTTTTTACAGCTGTTTGCGCTCCGGCTTGACCGGCACGCTGCGGCACAGTGATTTCCTGACTGCCGGACACCTACACCTGCTCCCTCCAGATTAACAATACCAGGACCGATTACCAGAGCTACACCGTGCCACGGGACCTCCGCAGACCAAGGAGATATCCCCTGCAAACCACCATCACCACTTTCATGCAATGTTTTTAACTACCATCTTGTGAGTAGCCATTTGGCTGATTTTTATGTACCATTAAAACTGAGTTTTACATACTGCACTTAGTAGGCGCACTTTTTCTTTTCATGTCTTTCAGCATTGATGGTGCCTTTTGCAGATATGCAAGCTGCCCATTCCATACATACTAATGTACCCCCATACAGAGATGCAGGTTTTTGAACTGAGAGCTGATAACAAGCTTGAAGGTCCTTTTCCTCTTTTTCAGTCTAGATGACGCAGTGCCCATTAGTGCCAAAAAGAATGTCAAATTTGCCTGACCACAAAACAGTTTTTCACTTTGCAAAAGACCATTTGAGCTTTGGCCCCAGATAAGACAGCTGCATTTATGGATCATGTTCAGATATGGCTTTTTCTTTGCATGGTAGAGCTTTAGGTTGCACTTTTTGATGGCACGGCCAACTGTGCTTACAGTGATTTTTGGAAGTATTCCAAGCTGCTTGCTGTGGGGGCACTCGACAGGAGGGAGGGGCTAGGAGCAGCCAGGGGGGACCGGAGAAGAGGAGGATCCAGGCCACCCTGTGCAAAACCACTGCACAGAGGAGGTAAGTATAACATATTTGTTATTTTAAAAAAAAACAAGTCTTTACAATCACTTTAACAAGGACATTTCTAGCAAGATCAACAGGTAACCTCTACTTGCTAAAAAAGAAACCTGGCCTAAACAAAAACGAATGCAGCCACTAGGACAGGTAATTTTCAATATTACATTCTTGTTTTAGGGTTTTTATACACTAATGTTCAGGTTATAGCAGACCTCGAATGATTCTGGAATTCATTCCTATTTGCCGTCAGCACAGACGGCCGGGTGCTGCAGATCCCACTGTACAATGATTTCCATATCTTAGTCAGTGATCCCTTATTATAAGCGAGCCATGATGCAAGGAAGACTGTCATGCCTTAATTTGTGGATCACACAAGCCTCTCTAATCCATTGTTTAAATGCTGCATTAAACAGATTAGCGCCAGAGGTCAACAAGGAAGTATAATGTAGCACATATAATTCTGCAAGTCGCTCCTCCGCTATATGAGGGGTGGGGAAAAAAAAAATTTATAGCTAGAAATAAAAGCTATGTGAGCTGGACATAAAAGAATTATCATGCTGGTCTCTAGATTAGTCTTAATCCTTCCATCTCCAGTTATTTCCCTCAGAACTCCTTGCCTTTAACCTTGTACAAGGCCATATGTCCACACATGCCATTGCTTTTATCTGTAATAAGATAGTGTGTTGGGCCATTAGAGTCCCCACAAATTATGTAACGGGTCACATAACATCAACCAACCAGAAATTAGCCAGATCCAATAAACATCATGTCTGAGCTAATAGAGCATCTTGGTGATCAAAAGGCATCCATAATGTCCAATTAGGATTGTGGTAGACCAATCATTCACATTAGTAATCAATGAAGATGCCTTTCCCCAGGACCGCCTCTGCCACACACATGACCAACGGCAAGGTATGGACTGCGTGACCCACAGCATAGCCCTGAAATAGATTAGCTGAACGGGCTTATGTATAGGTACAGCTGCCCATCAAATGATCACAGATCCACCCCTTTGATTGGCATTGGTTCACGTGATTCTGGGGCAGTGAATTCCATAGAAGCAAGCATTAAAATAATAAAAAATGAAATATTTTTTTTTATAATATATATTAGGGGTGTTGAACATAAATCGCAGCATCGGTGTGTGCATTGCAATTTAGATGTTCACGATGCTGCCAGTTGGCCGAATCGACGTCTGCTTATGTCATCCGTCACTCCGTGCAGTGCTATGCCTCTCCGGGAGAAACACAGAGGCAGAGCCTGCATGGCGGATAAGGCCCTCTCCCCTTCACTGAAGCAGAAAGTCAGCTGATGAGCCAACAACCAGTACAGTGCAGGGGGAGCAACTCAACGAGACCCGACATCAGGAGAGGCTTCACTGGAGACACCAGAAGGAGAAGACACACTGAGCAGCATGGAGGAGGGGGAAAAAAATCGACTGAGAGAAGGGGAATGCCAGTGGCACTGATCCCATCCCTCCACTACCATCACCTAGTAGTGCCTCATCCCAGCCATCCCTCTGCCACTGGAGAAAAAACAAGTTTTTCTGACTGCCTGAATTTTTGGCTAGAGCAGGGTGTATAAAGAGTTTTGTAAATTCTCATAGCCACTTCCTGTCTATATCTATATGTACTCTAGTGATGGCTGCAAATCCAAATGGTGACAAGAGTGGACCATGTCTGTGCAATGTGTACTGAAAGGGCTCCTTACAATCTCTACTGGCCTGTGCAATGGTGGGGGGGCCCAAGACAGAGCACCCTAAAGCAGGAAGTGCCTGAACAAGGACCTTTAAAAGGCAGAAAACAGCGGCATATTAAGAAAAGCTATAGGATTTAGAAAAGTACATGCTAAAGCTTACATTAGCATTTGGAGAATGAGTTACCTGTCTATTTGAATTTAGCTACACATCTGCTTTAATTTTTCCATACTGCACTGTAAGCAGCACCTAATTATCAGTGAAATTTCACCATTTTTGCCCCTGAACCACACACACACACACACACACTTTTTTGCCTCTAGCCCAAACATACCTCCCCCTGATTTTCTGTAACCGCCAGGAGTGGAAACCAGGGAAGAATTTATTCTTAAAGAGAATGCACACAGATTTTACTCGGAGCAGACCTGGGAACTATGGCAAGGAAATTCACAACTGAAATTTTTAGAAAAATCTAGGAGGATTACAGTACAGGGCATTTTTAGTTATTTTTTGGGATAGAGTAAGGGAAGGTTAAAGCCCGTCTGCCTCCTTTTTTTTTATTATATATCAGTGTCCCATTGGGGAGATCTGCCTTCACTTCCTGTCCCATAGCCAACACAGGATGTGAGGGGAAATCTCTCCAAAGTGAGAGAATTCATGCATGTCACCAGAATTAGTGTCCCCTATACAAAGATTTCACCCCTAATCCTGTTCTGGTCGCAACCCAAAGTTTGTGATTTTCATTTACTCTTGGTGACAACAGCAAAAGAAGACAAATGGAGAGGGTAAATCTCCCCAATGGGGCACCGACAAAAAACAAAACAAACACACACACACACACACACACACACACACACACACACACACACACACACACACACAGTGATCTAATCACTCTCCTTTCTATCCAAAACTAAAAAAGTTATACTTTAATACCACCAATGTACACAACTTACAATTAGTTTCAGATGGATTGACACGTAAATATACAGTAACATCACAGGCAAAAGGAGATCTGAATGAATTACAATATATGCTCCATCTGTTGCTGCAAAAAATAAAAATATTCACAATTAAAACAACATACTCTGGGAAAATAGCTGATCCTAAGTGAGACAGCTCCTCGTCTTCAATGGTAAAGCCATTACAGTTAACCTAGAGAAACACAAAGAGATTAATGGGGATCACTGCATTCCATAATCCTCTTGCCATTTTAATATTGCATATTACTTATTTTTGATGCATAATTTTCTTAAAAAAAAAAAAAAAGAAAAGCCGTTGACTCATGCAACATTAACCAGTGCTTCTTGTCATTTTCTTCCAGGTGGGAGATAGATCTATCGATCTATCAAATTAAAAAATAAATACAAAAAGGAAAGACCGCAAATACCAAGTACCATATATACTCGAGCATAAGCCGAGATTTTCAGCACTTTTTTTGTGCTGAAAATGTTCCCCTCGGCTTATACTCGAGTCAGGGTATTTGCCCATATTACGCCACCGTACATTCTAGCCTCCGATTTACAGCAGGGCTGTGTGCATAGGAAGTGTCTGCACCGTCCACGCTGTCCCGCCTCCTCCACGTAGCAATAAAAACTTACCGTACATACAGGGCTGTGTGTATTGTATAGGAAGTCCGCTCCGTCAACTGTAACTAAGCTCCGCCTCCTCCTCATCACGGATGGACGAGGAGGCGGAGCTTTGTTACAGTGGACAGCGCGGACTTCCTATACACACAGCCCTGTATGTACTGTAAGTTTATTTAGTAGTGCTTAAAATGTGTTTAATAATGTGAGTTCTGAAAGCTTTATAGAGAAATAGGCAATAAATGTCAAGAAAGAAGATGGTTAAAATAGTGCAGGCTGAAATTAAGGATGTGTGCAGCACCTTGGATTTAGTATAAATGCTTGGTGGGTATTTAATCAATATAAACTAATCATGCTTGCAATGGGCACATTGAGGCTGCAAATGGGCATTGTTGACCCTCTTTTCCACTTACAGTAGCTGCTGAATTCTCGCCCTAGGCTTATACTCGAGTCAATACGTTTTCCCATTTTTTTGTGGTAAAATTAGGTGCCTCGGCTTATATTCGGGTCAGCTTATATGGTAATGCACAAGAGGTGCTCATTGTAAACCTGAAGCTGCAGAAATTAAATATGCCATGTATTTAGGCAGGTTTGGAATTTAACCATTGCAAGGGTGGGGCAAGAACTGAATTGTGTGTGATGGCGAGGAAACATAGGAAGATGGTGGTGTAGAGTAGATGCAAGCAATGTCTGGCTCTGTAGTTGTTGTACAGCTAAAGTGCTGTCAAGATTGAATGGCACCGATTGGAGAGAAAAAGGTGGAACAGTTGTCTAACACCCAATCCGATTTCACCCGATAAAAACAGATAATACAATTAGTTGTGGGATAGAAGAAAAATTTTGAAGTTTTATCAGGAATTCATTTGTGAAATTTAGGCTGGCCATACATGTAAAAAAAAAAAAAAAAAAAAAACACAAACCCACATAATAGGACTCAATTCCCTCATCCACGCACTCAATGTGGAAGGAAACTTCCCCACCTTCAGAACACACTGATCAGCACTTCCACCTATAGTCGGTGGTGCTGATCAAGATAACATTTTCCAAACAGGTTGGTTTTACACATCAATGGATCCACTTGTGTTCAACCAGCCTGCCCATACAAGAATCTACTCTACATATTTAATGAGCAAGGGATCAACCTCCGTAGGAATTCAAACAATAAAAAGTGATGTTGACCAATTTAGACAAGGTTTGACAATGTAAAGTCACAGCCGAAATCGGTTGAAGGGGGAAGGACGGCAAGCAAAACCAGAGCTTTAAAACAGGACCTCCAAATGCTTATCTGTTGGTTCCTTAAGGTGGATGTAAACCCTCACATATACCCAGTGAAGTGAACAGCCTCAGATGATACAGAGATTAAACAAATCTCCCTATATAAGTTTTACATGTATATCTGCTGTCTTTACCTTTATATACAGTTTAGAAAGTGCACGTCCGGTTATATTTTTCACTTCCTCATTCCCCTGTAGGAGTGGATTATTGCTAGACACTGGGACTGCTGATTGGAGGAAAGGAACCCCCCCCCCCCCCCATCCCCACACATGCAGAGCATGCCTGTGAATAGTTTAGCAGTCTGCTAATAGAAACCTCCCCCGACACACATTTCTATCTACCGTCTCGGAGAGCTTGTCAAAAGTTATCAGGCTGATAACAGAAGAACGGAGTAGGACAAAGCTAGGGGACTTCGTGTTTTGAAGAGAGATAACAAAAACTGCAGATATACCGTATATACTCGAGTATAAGCCGAGGTACCTAATGTTGCCAAAAAAACTGGGAAACCTTACTGACTCGAGTATAAGCCGTTGCCTCACTGTCCACTGTTCCCTAGCTCGCTGTTCCCTATTTTATATTGTAAATATTACCTGTAAAGAAGTTGCGGCTGCGGCGTCCATCGTTCAAATTCCGCGGTCTCTTCCTGTTCCTTCCTTGATAGGTGGAGAGTGTCTGCTGAGAATTGCCTATCAGGATCATTCTCTCATCCTCAGTTTTCCCAGCAGACACTGTGTTGGGTGTTCCGCCAATCACAGACGTCTGCTGGAAAACTGAGGATGAGAGAACGTTCGTGATAGGCGGAGAGTGTCTGATGAGATTCGCCTATCACGGAAGGAACAGGAAGAGACCGCGGAATTTGACCGATGGACGCCGCGGAATTTGAACGATGGACGCTGCAGCCGCAACTTCTTTACAGGTAATATTTACAATGTAAAAATTTCGATGACTCTCGTATAAGCCGAGGGGGGGACTTTCAGTCCCAAAAAAAGGGCTGAAAATCTCGGCTTATACTCGAGTATATACGGTATGTGCCCAGCTCAAATTTAATGAATCACGTTTACATCCACTTTAAGAAAGGTGGATCCAGCACCAGTAAAGTGCCTTGTTAAAAGGGGTGAGATGACCAGATCCACAGTGGGAATGGACCACTTCTGCACAAAACTGATACAAGGCTAACAAATGCAACTTATCAGGGTGCTTCAAATCTTCCAAAAAAGTTGAGAACCTGATGCAAAAAAAGGGAAAAAGTCTTTGCACCCTTAGGAGTTTTAAGTAACCCAAGACTAGAAACAGTAGAATTAACAGACTGATTCTCTATTTTCAGTGGTGTGCATTGCATTAGTAAGGACCAACACAGTAATAGCAGTGAAAATCAACTACTCTAGGGTAAGCTCATAACTTGAGCAACTCAGACAAGAGTCTCTGCAGCCAAAGCCTCAGAAACCATTAACGCCAAAGCTAAATCAGATGCAGAAATGGCTGAGAGGAGGGCAGGAATATGTGCTTGTGGCCTCTGATCAGAGTCAGTAAATAACTGGGTGAATTGGGTAATAAATAGTATTGCACGACTATTGTAAAAACTGTAGCATAAGGGCAGAGAACCCAGTCACCCCTGACTGAGAAAAGTAGTGCTCCGAGGGCTGAAATTGAATAATATCAGAGGACAGACTGACTGCATATGCTGGCACCATCACTAGGTGCGCTGCAAGTAGACCCAAAGCCATTAGTAGAAAGTTAGCTGGGGGCAATGGGAACAGCAGAACTGCCCCCTTGCTGTGTCTAGAATCAAACATGTTGCAGCCACAGTGTGATAAGGCAATGTAAAGGCTCAGGGTATGCGGTAATGCCGCAAGTACTCATGAAAGCAAGGCAGCTGGTAGCAGTTGAAGGCCGGAAGGCTGGGGACCAAAGGCAGGCAGCATGAGGGGGGGGGGGGGGGGAGCATGGACCACATACAACACTCCACACAGCAGACATCAGTGCTCAGTCCCACAGCATTAACATCTTCCACAGTAAAGCAGACAGAATACAGGAAATAATGGCACCTGGCAAATTATAAGAATGTGATAGCTCCTGGTGCCCGGCCTGACCAGCTTACTCACCAAGTCTGCAGAAACAGGGCAAGCGCTGAGTCAAGGCCAGTGGCTCTGGACCGAGAAAGTGCGCCACAGCCAACTAGAAAAATCTTGAAAGCGCCCCACAAGGAACCCAGTGCCTGAAGGTCACATCCAGGTTTTCCTTGCAATGTCCAGTTCAGCACGTGGTTCAGATGCATTATTTCAAAAGGCAGGCTGAGGATAAGCATGCTAGATTGTTGCTGGAGTTTCCTCTCTGATTGCAGATGTAAAGAAAAGTCTTAGGAGGAGGAGATAAGGGAAAACGAAGTGCTAGCAAAGTTGGTACGCTATATTATGGATCAGCTGAAAAAAATATGTCCATCTTCCCAGGAAAGCAACAAAAACTGAAGCATGCCGATTGTAAAAGGGGTTGTCCCTGAGCTGGCCCTACAGTTTTTTGACAGTGTTCACACCTCCTGTAGGCAGCAGTACAACCTGGTTAAGCTAAAAATCTGTTAAAAATGTGTCTATAGCACCAGGAACATAACTTGCTTCTAATGAAATCCCATGTCCTGCTGCCTTGGCTTACTGTGGAAAGCTTTCCTCCACGGATGCCAGATAACTCCCAGTGATCTTCTGGCACAGAGGTTAAGATTAATGGCCGCAACTGAAGCATCGGCACCGCTCGCCCTCACTTCCTCCTTTCTCACCCACAGGATTCACAGTGTTTCCTCAGAACAGAATGCATTCTGTGAATAGAGGGGGTGAATGGCAGGATCTGTCTCCTTAAAGTACAGAAAAGTATGCAGCAACAAGCAGGATATGGAACAACGTCATTGGAGGCAAGTTATGTCCCTGTTGTATCCGCACTACATTTTTAACTAAAACTTCAGCTTTAAAGTTTTGTTTCCTGAAATGAATATGAGAGAAGTATAAATGTGCAAAGTCTCAGCACAGGTTCACTTTAAAGTGACAGTTTCGCATTAGATCTGTATTTAATATATCTTCAAACTGAAGCTAGTTGAAGGCTTTACAAAAGCTTACTGTACACACTGCTCCGATATAAATTGAAGCCTGCACATATAAGGCTTTAAAAGAAATGTCCCCCCCCCCCCCCCCCATTCTGTATGGTATAGGATGGAATTACTAATATAAACACAATGGCAGCACTGCGAGCCACAATGACAGGTCCATTGGAATCCTCTGCTTCTCTGCAGAGTTAGGATTTCAGGATCACCATTCCCCAAATTAGAACGCAGTGCCTCTGTTTCTAAATAATAACAGCTGCCTAACTAATTGAAGAGTCCCCTGGTGACTTCTGTCCTCACATTAGCCAGAGTTATCTGACAGCTATGGGAAGTGGGAGATATGAGAATGTGTGATGGGGAGGGTGAATGAGGGGTCACTTGCCATAACCAATTATACTAAAATGTAAGAAAAGCGATTGAAAGAAAAGAAAAAATAAATACAAATTTCAAGGACATTTTTCAATAGATGAATTATATAAAAGCCGGGCAGCACTGGGGTTGTTGGTTTGAATCATAACCACTGCAGCTCCTGCCTGGAGTTTGCATGTTCTCCCTGTGAGGGTTTCCCTGGGAAATCTCTGGTTTCCTCCCACACTCCAAAGACATGCTGGTAGGTAATTGGCTCCTGTCTATATTGGCCCTAGTATGTGTACTGATCTATGGATGGGTGGGTGTTAGGGACCATAGATTGTAAGCTCCATGAGGGAAGGGTCCAGTGTGAAATGTACAATATACATGTAAAGCTCTGTGTAAATTGACAGCACTATACACGCACCTGTAAATAAATATCTATCTTATATCGCTCCCCCTCAACTCAACAAGATGCATACGGAGTGCTCAGTATTCTCCATATTCCATAACGTGACACTCCAGCACACTGCAGGAGCATCATCTTGTGATATTTCAGATAACATGGTCATCCTTCTGCCAAGATCTCACGGCATTGCTTGAGATCTCACCAGGAAGATGGTGATGTAATCTTCTCCTAGACGCCACAGAAAGAAGCTGGGCGAGTGTTTTTTTTTTTTTTTACCCACAAATGGGCCTCATTTTATATATAAGCTGTAGGGTGGGCTGTGTTGTGCATAACCCTGCAGCATATAACAGACAGGGCATATCCATTTTCCCTTAAAAACCGGCTCTTATTTCTCTAGGTGTTATGGATAGTGACCAGTCATTGCCTTAAAGACAATGCATGTACATTTGAAGATCTAACGTTTCCTCTTAGTATTGCCTGTATTTGTCAGACAAGATTGGCCCATGCAGCATTTGCCCCATTCCAGCCCTTTCTTGCCCGAGACGTTTAAAACAAACTGGCTGACCATGCCAAATGATGTTGTGCCTCTTTTTCAAATAAACTCCATTTCCTTAAAAACCATATAGGTGCATAATAAGCTACTCAACAAACAAAGAGAAGTAAGAATGCAAAAGGTCCATGTGATCTCTTGCTAACTGTCACTGGTCATTTGAAACAAAGTGACTTTTCCTTTCTTGTTTTGATTCAGATTTGAAAAGGAAAGCAAGCAGTGGACTAGACTCTTGCAGAAGGCTTCTGTCTGCTCCGCTGGGTGCAATTACAAGTTCCAGACCTGATAAACAAATGTGAGCTGCTCCATGAAAAGAGGGATCCTCACCTGTGCGAAGAGGAATTCTAGAGCTGCATTGTCGGCATAGTGCAAATTCTTGGAGTAAAAGTGGTGCAAGGCTTCAATATCATTCTGGATGAGCTCTTTCTTCTCATTGTCCAGCTTGCTCAAGTCTGCGGAAACAAATAAAAGCTACAGCTTTCTGCAAAAACTTCACTGTATGGGTCCAGTCAAAAATCAATTTTCTGCAGTAAGTGATCCGCCTACTCATGTTGTGCTGTATGGTATAGAAGAGCAAAACAGTTTACAATCCATGCAATTCTGTAGACTTAGGGCTCTTTCACACGGGCGGATCCCGTAATGATCCGCCCCATGAACATCCGCTTGCTCAGCGGGGATCGCTCCGTTGATCCCCGCTGAGCCGGCGGATGACTTGTCCGTCTCTGAACATTGTGCAGAAACGGACCGGTCAGATCGCCGCTTTCCTCTATCCGTCTGTCCGTTTTCATCCGATGACGGATGGAAAAAGAGGATTTTTTACTCACCGTAAAATCCTTTTCTCTGAGTCCATGGACCGACACAGCTTCTCTATTGACAAAGTGGGTATTATCCGTTAATTAGGAGTGACTAGGCAGAAAAACTTGTAAAAAAGTGTTGCATCACACCTTCTACAGTACCGCCCAGGGGCGGACCCTCTGGGTATAACCTCTCAGTCTGCATCTTCGCAGATCAGTTAGTTAAAAAGCAGTACAAACTTAAAAGGAGGGGTGGGTGCTGTGTCGGTCCATGGACTCAGAGAAAAGGATTTTACGGTGAGTAAAAAATCCTATTTACTCTTTCATCCATGGACCGACACAGCTTCTCTATTGACAAAGTGGGACGTCCCAAAGCAGTGTCAGAGAAAAAAAAAACGAGGGGTGGTAACAGCATAAAAATAAACTTCACCCCAAACACAAAACAGCACTCCTCCAACGGAGGAGCTGCAACTCTAAACAGCCGCTTGTAAAACCTTGCGACCGAAAGAGGCATCCGAAGATGCACCTACCTCAATTTTGTAGAATTTTGTGAAAGTGTGAGCGGACGACCAAGTCGCCGCTCTACATAATTGGGAGACAGACGCTTGATGTCGGAAAGCCCAAGAGGCATCTATTGCCCTGGTCGAATGCGCCGTGACCGGGAAGGGGGGCGCTTGACCCTTTAAGGCGTAAGCCTGGATTACTATCTGTCGGATCCACCTAGAGATGGTGGCCGATGAGACTGCTTGGCCCTTCTTGGGACCAGCCACCGAAACAAACAGTGAGTCTGACTTCCGGAACAGGGAAGTAGCAGATAGGTATACTCTCAAAGCTCGGACAACGTCCAAGGAATGCAACGCCGACTCCTTAGGATTCGACGGCTGAGGACACAAGGATGGAAGTACAATGTCTTCATTGAGATAAAAAGCCGAAACGACTTTTGAAAGGAAGGCTGCGGCCGCAGCACCACCTTATCCTTGTGGAAAATCAAATAGGGAGCCTTGCAGGACAAGGCTGCCAGCTCAGAGACTCGTCTAACTGACATAACAGCCACCCAAAAGACCACTTTCTGAGAAAGTGTCAACAGGGGAATATCTCTAATATTCTCAAATGGTGCCTTCTGAAGCACCGAGAGGACCAGGTTCAAGTCCCACGGAGGTAACGGGGGACGGACCGGAGGGGCCACATGTCGAACCCCCTGCACAAATGTACTCACGAGAGAGTGAGCCGCCAGGGGTCGCTGAAAAAAAGACAGCCAGGGCAGATATCTGTCCCTTAAATCGTACTTAGGGCAAGCCTTCGGTCCACCCCACGCTGTAAAAACAGCAGGATTCTGGAAACCAAATACTGTAGGTACGCGGATGCCATTTCATTTCCTCACACATGGAGATGTAGGCCTTCCAAGTGCAGTGATAAACCTTCCTAGAGGACGGTTTTCGAGCACTTCTCATAGTAGAGATTACTGAATCTGACAGGCCCCGGTCTCTCAGTACCTGGTTCTCAACAGCCATGCCGTTAAAGCCAATGATTGTAAAGCAGGATGGAGTATGGGACCTTGCGATAGCAGGTCCTTCCGTAGTGGTAGGCACCAGGGGACGTCTGCTACCAGACGTACTAGATCGGCGTACCAAGTACGCTGAGGCCAATCTGGAGCGATTAGGATCATTGGAATTCCCTCTGCCTCCACTCTGCGGAGCAGAAGAGGAAGAAGCCTTAAGGGAGGGAAGGCATAGATTAGCCGATACTGACCCCACGATGCTACCAACGCGTCCGTTGCGTCTGCCCATGGGTCTCTTGACCGGCCACAAACCTCAATACCTTCCGATTGAGTCGGGAAGCCAGAAGATCTACGTCTGGTGTGCCCCATCTTTGGCAGAGGAGTTGGAACACCTCCGGGTGTAAGGACCATTCTCCCTGGTCCAGCATCTGGCGGCTCAGGTACTCCGCCTGCCAGTTTTCCACACCCGGAATGTACACGGCCGACAGTGCCGGTACGCTCCTCTGCGCACTTCAGGATGCGAGCGATCTCCGATGCTGCAGCTGAGCTTCTTGCTCCTCCTTGATGATTGGCATATGCCACTGCTGTGGCGTTGTCTGACTGGATCCTGACTGGACGCCCTTGCAGCCTCTGAGACCATTTGAAGAGGCACAGCCTGATCGCCCGGATTACCAGGACATTGATCGGCAGGAGGGCTTCCTCTGGGGTCCAGCGACCTTGCGCCGACTGAACACCCCAGACTCCCCCCCAACCTGTAAGGCTGGCGTCCGTCGTGATCACTATCCAGTAAACCGGAAGAAATGACTTCCCGGCCATTAGAGCCAGTGCTGTCAGCCACCATACCAGGGATCTCCTGACTAGGTGGCTCACTCGGATTTGATAATCCAGAGATGATGGACATCTGTTCCATCTGGACAGAACTTCCTTCTGTAACACTCGAGTGTGGTATTGAGCATATGGGACCGCCTCAAAGGAGGCTACCATGAGGCCCAACACTCGCATGCAAAAAACGGAGTGACAACCAATTCCTGGAAGTCAGCTGCCGTACTGCAGCCCGGAGGGTCTGCAACTTCTCCACAGGGAGGAATACCTTTGCCTCTGAAGAATCCAGAATCAACCCCAGGTACACTAGGCGTTGAATGGGCACCAATACTGACTTTTGCGTGTTTAGTATCCAACCACAGTCTCGAAGAGTCTGACAGGTAATGGACACGCTTACCTCTAATTCTGAGCTTGAAGGGGCCTTCAGCAGAAGGTCATATAAGCCTGTGATAGCGATACCCCGCTGTCTTAGAAGTGCCAGAATCGGAGCGAGCACCTTGGTGAACGTCCTGGGTGCTGAGGCAAGGCCCAACGGGAGGGCCACAAACTGGTAGTGGTCCTTCCCGATAGCAAATGGCAGAAACCTCTGGTGTCTGGAGTATATGGGGACATGCAGGTATGCGTCCTTGATGTCCAAGGAGGCCAGAAAGTCCCCCGGATGGAAAGCCGTGACTACAGATCGAACCGACTCCATCCGAAATCTTTGCACTTTCACAAAGCAATTGAGGGCTCTGAGATCCAAGATTGGCCGAACCCCCTCCTTCTTCGGCACAATGAACAGATTTGAGTAAAAACCCTGACCCCGTTCCTGGAACTGGAATAACTACCTCGCGTTCCAGTAGACCCTGGACCGCCCCATACAGGGCCTCCCGACGGGTCGGTAGTAGCTGGAGATTGGAGGTGATGAATCTGTCCGGTGGACAAGAGAGAAATTCTATCTTGTAGCCTGAGATTACTTCGCAAACCCACCTGTCGGAGACTAGAGCTGTCCACTGAGTCGCGAATTTGCGAAGACGTCCCCCCCACCCGAGAGCTGGGTGGGGGTGGACCTTCATGTGGACGCAGATTTGTCCGCAGGCTTGTTGGGTCTGCAGGACCTAGGACGCTTTTGTCCTTGGGCAGGCGCTTTATCGGCCTGGGGTCTTTTCCCTGTCGCCCTAGGGGGGACGAAAAAACCGCTTGCGTGCAGTAAAGGAGGGCCCTTGCCCTTGGCATGGCCCCTTACCCTTGCTAATTTGGGGAAGCAAAGTTCCTTTACCTCCTGTGGCATCCTTGATGTCATCCAGAAAGCCCGAAAAAGTCTGTCGCCCTTAAAAGGCAGATCCAACAGGGCCTTCTTGGAAGTCTGGTCCGCAGACCAGCCTTTTAGCCAGATCAGGCGGCATATTGCTACTGCATAAACCAAAGTTTTAGACAGCAGGGGAATAGTATTCATGTCTGACTCGCAAGCAAACCTAAGGCCCTGGACCAACAGGTCGGCCAATGTTATCTCATCAGGAGGAGCATCTCGCTCCTTAACCCCTGGAGTAGCAATCTTGCCCATTCAGTAAGTGTGTGAGACACTAGGGCCCCCGCCAATGCCGGGCGTACTGCCGAGCCTACCACTGAGTATAGGTAGCAAGCGAGTGCTTCAGCCTTCTTATCCACAGGGTCCTTAAAAACAGGAGCCCCTTCTACAGGAATTGTGGTGGCTCTATTAAGTCTGGACACCGGAGGGTCCACTATAGGGGGGGGGGGGGGGGGGGGGAGGTCCATTTCTTCAGAAAACTCTCCTCAAAGGGGTACCGTACCGCAAACCTCTTTGGGCTGTAAAGAGGCTCAGTGGGTTCTCCCATTCCTTGTATAAGAGTTTATCAAAAGACACACAAGGGAACACCTTAGCAGTGCGGGCAGGTCTATGAAACCCAAGTGGACCGGAGTCTCTGCTGCTTCTGCAGTATTTTCCAATTTTAGCATATCCCGCACTGCAGTAATAAGGTCAGATACCAAAGCCGTCTCGCGTACTGACCTGGACTTTGAGTCATCCTCACTGTCCGGTCACAGTCTGCAGTCTCTGATGCGTCAAAATCTGGGCCCCGAGCCGTAGCTGGACCTGGTTCTGCACCAGAATTATCCCCAGAAGCTTGCAGGAGACGGGGCGTTTACTACCCCGTCTTCCCATGTGCTGCTTCCACCCTGGCAGCAAACGCCGCTAGCAGGGGTTAAAAGCGCCCCGCTATCGGCCGAAAAAACGGACGGTAAAGCGCCACTAAAAACAGCTGTGTTTTACCGCCGACGCCCGGGCACTTTCAGTGTGAAAGCAGCCTTAGTGTTGATGGGGGAATCAATTAATTTTCTTTCCTTCCACCCATAGCAGAAGGAAAGAAAATTGCATAATCTACAAATTAAGATCACCAAACTGGAAATGCCTACCCAGGGGTCTCTCCCTCGTAAAAGTGAACCCAAAGACCTCCTCCTCCTGATCATCAGCTTGCACCCTAGATTTGGGAACTCTTAGCAATACCAGAAGTCAGATCACTAACCCAAAAGTATAAAAGACATAATCTCAGCCAGGCAGTTAGTAATTTTAGATGGATGCATCATCAATGGCACCGTTACGCATTGCAGGATTCCATTAACCACTTCAGCCCCGGACCATTTGGCTGCCAAATGACCGGGCCACTTTCTGCGATTCGGCACTGCGTCACTTTAACGGACAATTGCGCGGTCGTGCGACGTGGCTCCCAAACAAAATTGATGTCCTTTTTTCCCCCCCACAAAGAAGCTTTCTTTTGGTGGTATTTGATTACTTCTGCGTTTTTTTTCTTTTGCGCTATACACAAAAATAGGGCGACAATTTTGAAAAAAAAAACAAGACAACAACCAATGTTTTTACTTTTTGCTGTAATAAATATTGTGGTAAAATTAGGTGCCTCAGCTTATATTCGGGACGGCTTATACGCGAGTATTATATATATATATTTTCGCAATAAGCGTATATTGATTGGTTTGCGCAAGAGTTATAGCGTCTACAAAATAGGGGGTAGTTTTAAAGGCATTTTTTATTATTGAATTTTTTTTTTTACTAGTTATGGCGGCGATCTGCGATTATCGTGACTGCGACATTATGGCGGACACTTTTGACGCTATTTTGGGACAATTCACATTTATACAGCGATCGGTACTATAAAAATGCAGGGATTACTGTATAAATGTGACTGGCAGTGAAGGGGTTAACCAGTAGGGGGCAGGGAAGGGGTTAAGTGTGTCCTAGGGAGTGATTCTAACTGTTATGGGATGTGGCTTACTGTGACACGTCACTGATCGCTAGGGGTGTGGAATGTAATCGGTGCATCGCGATTCGGGCGTCACCGATGCAGGGAAACCTATTAATCAATTACCGACGATGTCTAGCCCCGCCCCCTCCTCCCGGGAGAGCTGTTGCCTTATTTTTTTTTATTTCCTATGACGCGCTCATGTGACTGCCCGGCCCGCCTCTCTGCTTTCACGTCTCTCCTGGCGTCAGAGATGTGAAAGCAGAGAGGAGAGAGGGCAGTCACATGAGCGCAGCATGTACACAGCACTGTTCCCCCGCCGGTGTAGTGTCATATTTTGCTCCCTATCACAGAATGCTGCGAAAGTGACGTTGCGGGCAGAAATTTTGCACTGCGCATGCGCAAAGCGTTCCAAACACTTGCGCCGTGCGTTCCAAAGGATTTTCGGCAATACAGTTCAGCGAAACCATCAGATAATGTCACGGAAGTGACATTACAGACAACACAAACACTGGGCTATGCGTTCCAACAGTAATACTTCCCTTGTTACCTAGTATCATTTTTTAACAACCATGCTGAGCTACGTGTGGTGTTAGGCACTACAAGTCCCAGCAATGCAGAACCTATCCTGAGCTAACACCACACGTAGCTCAGGATAGGCACTACAAGTCCCAGCAATGCAGAACCTAACACCACACGTAGCTCAGGATAGGCACTACAAGTCCCAGCAATGCAGAACCTAACACCACACGTAGCTCAGGATAGGCACTACAAGTCCCAGCAATGCAGAACCTAACACCACAGGGAAGTATTAGTGTCGGAACGCATAGCCCAGTGTTTGCGTTGTCTGTAATGTCACTTCTGTGACATTATCTGATGGTTTCGCTGAACTGTATTGCCGAAAATCCTTTGGAACGCACGGCGCATGCGCAGTGCGAAATTTCTGCCTGCAACGTCACTTCCGCAGCATTCTGTGATGGGGAGCAAAATATGACACTACACCGGATTCTGTTCCCTCTGTCTCTCGGCTATCGGAACTCCGCCGCCCCCCCCCCCCCCCCCCCAAGCCCTGTACATTGCCGCTCCCTCCTACTCACGAATGCAAATTCTTCTAATACCGCCCCGCCTCTCCAGCGCCGCTCACGCCTACAGTTTTTTCACGAATGCTAATGAGCAGAGGGCTGGAGAGGCGGGGCGGTATTAGGAGCATTTGCATTCGTGAGGAACAGTAGGAGGGTGCGGCAATGTACAGGGCTGAGGGGGCGGAGTTCTGATAGTAGCCGAGAGACAGGGGGAACAGAATCCGAGGGGGGGGGGGGGACTATTCTCAGCACAACAGGTATTCTTTTTTTATACTTACCTGCTGATCTCCTGTAGCATGTCCGCAGTCACTGACCATCTCCTGTAGCATGTCCGCAGTCACTGACCATCTCCTGTAGCATGTCCGCAGTCACTGACCATCTCCTGTAGCATTTCCGCAGTCACTGACCATCTCCTGTAGCATTTCCGCAGTCACTGACCATCTCCTGTACTAGGTCTGCACTCTCTGACCATCTCCTGTACTATGTACAAGTTGTTGTCTGCTTTGTTTAGACTTTGCTACATGCAGGGAATGTTGTCTTTTTTTTTTAAAAGAACAGATATAATTAAAAAAAATGGAGTTCTCCTGACTGCTTACATTTTTTTGGTGAAAACCATGCGCACTTGCGCTGTAATCGTGATTCATCGCGGAATCGAATCGTGAGGCCAGTGAAGATGCGCACCTCTACTGATCGCTGCTCCCGATGAGAGGGAGTGGACAATCAGTGTTGTGTCACTAGGCAGAACAGGGAGATGCCTTATTTACAAAGACATCCCCCCGTTCTGCCGTTCCGTGACCCGACCGCGGGACACCAGCGGACATAAGAGTCCGCGGGTCCCGCGGGCACGGAGACCGCTGTGGGCGCGCACGCCCGCTAGGCGGCAGATTCAAAGCAACGTGTATAATATATATATATATATATATATATATATATATATATATATATATATATATATATATATATATATATATACACACACACACACACACACACGGCTTTGCCTGCCCGTGCCATTCTGCCGACGTATAAGTGCGTGAGGCAGTCGGCAAGCGGTTAAAAGCAGTGGTCTCTAAACTACGGAACTTTACTTGCATTTTTCCGGCCCTTTGCCACGGTTCCTCCCACTAATACAAGGCACCATTTCTTCCACTAACACCGAAGAGGCACCATTCCTTCCACTGACACCAACAGTGGGGTGTAATACCTGCAACTGACACCAAATATGGGGCACTATTTCTTTCCACTGACACCAACGATGGAGTATTATTTCTTTCCACCGACACCAATAATGGGGAACTAGTCCTCCTACCGACCACAGGCACTATGAATTTTTTTTTTTTATTACTCTCACTGTTGCTTGGGCAGTTTCTATTGCCACTGGCCACAGTCTGGCTCCTCTAAAGTCTGAAGGACAGTAAACTAACTGTTTAGAATTAAAGAATGAAACATAAAAGAAAAAGATAATTTTGATCCATCTATTGCTGTTCCCACTTGACCAAAGTCAATTTAATTGTTGACCTATGATTGGGAGTGTTGTAAATGTAATCGATCTGCGGCTGCACCCGCAGATTAGCGTGCTCTAACAGACAAGTACGGAAAGCCCCTCATTGTAAGTTTTCCCAATTGTATATTGACACACACACACACACACACACACACACACACAAATAAAAAAAATACACAGTGGGGCAAAAAAGTATTTAGTCAGCCACCAATTGTGCAAGTTCTCCCACTTAAAAGATGAGAGAGGCCTGTAATTGTCATCATAGGTATACTTTAACTAGGAGAGACAAAATGTGGAAACAAATCCAGACAGACAATCACATTGTCCGATTTGGAAAGAATTCATTTGCAAATTATGGTGGAAAATAAGTATTTGGTCAATATCAAAAGTTCATCTCAATACTTTGTTATATATCCTTTGTTGGCAAGGACAGAGGTCAAAGGTTTTCTGCAAGTCTTCACAAGGTTGTCACACACTGTTGCTGGTATGTTGGCCCATTCCTCCATGCAGATCTCCTCTAGAGCAGTGATGTTTTGGGGCTGTCGCTGGGCAACACAGACTTTCAACTCCCTCCAAAGGTTTTCTATGGGGTTGAGATCTGGAGACTGGCTAGGCCACTCCAGGACCTTGAAATGCTCCTTACAAAGCCACTCCTTTGTTGCCCGGGCGGTGTGTTTGGGATCATTGTCATGCTGAAAGACCCAGCCACGTTTCATCTTCAATGCCCTTGCTGATGGGAGGAGGTTTGCACTCAAAATCTCACGATACATGGCCCCATTCATTCTTTCATGTACAGGGATCAGTCTTCATGTTCCCTTTGCAGAGAAACAGCCCCAAAGCATGATGTTGCCACCCCCATGCTTCACAGTGGGTATGGTGTTCTTTGGTTGCAACTCAGCATTCTCTCTCCTCAAAACACGAGAGTTGTGTTTCTACCAAACAGTTTTACTTTGGTTTCATCTGACCATAAGACATTCTCCTAATCCTCTTCTGAATCATCCAAATGCTCTCTAGCAAACCTCAGACGGGCCCGGACATGTACTGGCTTAAGCAGGGGGACACGTCTGGCACTGCAGGATCTGAGTCCCTGGCGGCTTAGTGTGTTACTGATGGTAGCCTTTGTTACGTTGGTCCCAGCTCTCTGCAGGTCATTCACTAGGCCCTCCCGTGTGGTTCTGGGATTTTTGCTCACCGTTCTTGTGATCATTTTGACCCCACGGGGTGAGATCTTGCGTGGAGCCCCAGATCGAGGGATATTATCAGTGGTCTTGTATGTCTTCCATTTTCTAATTACTGCTCCCACAGTCGATTTCTTCACCCCAAGCTGCTTGCCTATTGCAGATTCAGTCTTCCCAGCCTGGTGCAGGTCTACAATTTTGTTTCTGGTGTCCTTCAACAGCTCTTTGGTCTTCACCATAGTGGAGTTTGGAGTGTGACTGTTCGAGGTTGTGGACAGGTGTCTTTTATACTGATAAGTTCAAACAGGTGCCATTAATACAGGTAATGAGTGGAGGACAGAGGAGCCTCTTAGGCCTGGTTCACACTGGGGCGACAAACGCTCCGACATTGGGAGCTCATGTCGCATGACGTGTGAAAATCAATGTTTCCCTATGGGAGCCGTCTTAACTGGTCCGACACATGTCGGTCCGACTTTGAGAATGCTCCCTGTACTACTTTGGTCCGACTTTGATCCGACTTCAGCCCATTGACTATCATTGAAGTCGGATCAAAGTCGGACCGCAGTCTTGTATGATCCGACTTTGGCATGCGACTTGTGCTGTACTGCTCTTGAGGGGGAACTCCACGCCAAATTTTAAATAAAAAACCGGCATGGGTTCCCCCTCCAGAGGCATACCAGGCCCTTGGGTCTGGTCTGGATTTGAAGGGCGCCCCTACGCCGAAAAAACGGCGTGGGGGTCCCCCCCAAAATCCAAACCAGACCCTTATCCGAGCACGCAACCTGGCCGGCCGCAGGGGAAGAGGGGGGGGGGACGAGAGAGCGGCCCCCCCTCCCTCCTGAACCGTACCAGGCCGCATGCCCTCAACATGGGGGGTTTGGTGCTCTGGGGCGACCTGCGGCCCCCCCCACCCCAGAGCACCCTGCCCCCATGTTGATGAGGACAGGGCCTCTTCCCGACAACCCTGGCCGTTGGTTGTCGGGGTCTGCGGGCGGGGGGCTTATCGGAATCCGGGAGCCCCCTTTAATAAAGGGGCCCCCGGATCCCGGCCCCCCCCCACCCTATGTGAATGAGTATGGGGTACATCGTACCCCTACCCATTCACCTGGTGGAAAAAAATTGCAACAAAAAAAACCACACAGCTTTTTAAAGTATTTTATTGCACAGCTCCGGGGGTCTTCTTCCGACTTCGGGGGTCTCCGGTGTCGTCGCCGCGGTCTCCGGTTCTTTCTTCTGTCGGGCCTCCGCTAACTTCTTTTTAGCTCTTTTGCTAGCAGAGGCCCGGTCTTCTCCGTCGCCTTCTTCTTCTCCCGCTCTCCGGTTCTTTCTTCCGCCGGGCCTCCGCTAACTTCTTTTTAGCTCTTTTGCTAACGGAGGCCCGGTCTTCTCCGTCGTCTCGTCCGGCTCTCCGTCGTCCTTCTGCCGGCCCCTCCACTAACTTCTTTAGCTCTTTTTCTAGTGGAGGGGCCGGTCTTCCCGTCGTCGCCTTCTTCCCTCTTCTCCTCGATGTTGACGCGTCGCTTCCTCCCGCTGAAATACTGGCTGTCCGCTCCGCTCCGCATTAATATAGGCTTCTCATGACGTCACAGTCACATGTTCCCATGACGTCAGTCACATGCTCCGGAGCCATGTGCCCCAGAACATGTGACTGACGTCATGAGAAGCCTATATTAATGCGGAGCGGACAGCCAGTATTACAGCGGGAGGAAGCGACGCGTCAACATCGAGGAGGAGAAGAGGGAAGAAGACGCCGACGACGGGAAGGCCGGCTCCTCCACTAGCAAAAGAGCTACCAAGAAGTTAGTGGAGGGGCCGGCAGAAGGACAACGGAGAGCCGGACGAGACGACGGAGAAGACCGGACCTCCGTTAGCAAAGGAGCTAAAAAGAAGTTAGCGGAGGCCCGGCGGAAGAAAGAACCGGAGAGCGCGGCGACGACACCGGAGACCCCCGAAGTCGGAAGAAGACCCCTGGAGCTGTGCAATAAAATACTTTAAAAAGCTGTGTGGTTTTTTTTGTTGCAATTTTTTTCCACCAGGTGAATGGGTAGGGGTACGATGTACCCCATACTCATTCACATAGGGTGGGGGGGCGGGGATCCGGGGGCCCCTTTATTAAAGGGGGCTCCCGGATTCCGATAAGCCCCCCGCCCGCAGACCCC
Source organism: Rana muscosa (assembly GCA_029206835.1). NCBI lineage: Eukaryota > Metazoa > Chordata > Amphibia > Anura > Ranidae > Rana > Rana muscosa. The sequence goes on from CM055121.1 coordinate 224,065,101, forward strand.
GACAACCAACGGCCAGGGTTGTCGGGAAGAGGCCCTGTCCTCATCAACATGGGGGCAGGGTGCTCTGGGGTGGGGGGGGGGCCGCAGGTCGCCCCCCTGCCCCAGAGCACCAAACCCCCCCATGTTGAGGGCATGCGGCCTGGTACGGTTCGGGAGGGGGGGCGCTCTCTCGTCCCCCCCTCTTCCCCTGCAGCCGGCCAGGTTGTGTGCTCGGATAAGGGTCTGGTTTGGATTTTGGGGGGGACCCCCACGCCGTTTCAAATCCAGACCAGACCTAAGGGCCTGGTATGCCCCTGGAGGGGGAACCCATGCCGGTTTTTTATTTAAAATTTGGCCTGGAGTTCCCCCTCAAGATTCATACCAAACACAGTGCCTGACATTGGCGGGGATCCAAGTCGGATCCCCGTTCATTGAAAGTCGGACATATATCGGCTTCATGTCGCAGGGCAAAGTCGGATCCAAAGTAGGACAGATGTCGTGTCGCACTAGTGTGAACCCAGCCTTAAAGAAGAAGATACAGGTCTGTGAGAGCCAGAAATCTTGCTTGTTTGTAGGTGACCAAATACTTATTTTCCACCATAATTTGCAAATAAATTCTTTCCAAATCAGACAATGAGATTTTCTGGATTTGTTTCCACATTTTGCCTCTCATAGTTGAGGTATACCTATGATGACAATTACAGGCCTCTCTCATCTTTTTAAGTGGGAGAACTTGCACAATTTGTGACCAAATACATAGTAAGTATGTATGTATGTATGTATGTATGTATGTATGTATGTATGTATGTATGTAATAAAAAAAAATAAAAAAAAAAAACAACACAAAACACACACACACACACACACACACACACTATATTCTTTTTTAAAAGACAATGCTTACGAGATTCAAACTCCTTAACCGTCAAGAACTTCTCCGATGGTGTTCTTTCTTTGCAGGTTTTCTAGGGGGGGGAAAAAAAAAAAAAAAAATCACCAAAATGGCTGAATAAACACTGAACAGAGAGAAAGGCAAAGATCACCAATTCTAATTACCATCTAGCTTAGTGGTTGTCCGTTTAAGTTGCTGCTCTTTTTTTTTTTCCCGTTTTAAACCAACATTGCCATAAGGCTCTATCTTGAACATCCTCCATCTGCATGTAGCATCAGATCAGAAAAATAGCAGAGTTCATTTAAATATGTAATTTCTCTTTGTTTCTCTCGCATCCAAATAAGGCAGACATGCAAGTCGGACTTTGAGGTAAGTGGATCCGTTCGCTGTTGACAGAGTATAAAACGCATTGCTCAGCTGTTGGCCTGGGGCCACTACTTTGTAATCTTGGCCATTAAATATGGGTTTGCAGGTGGCCCAGCAGCTGAGGTTAAGAGGACTGTATTTTGCATACTAAGCTTTCATAGAGTATAGGGTGTTTATCTATTCCTACAAGCTAGCCATTATACATTCTTGCCAGTCAGTTTTCCGATGTTAAAAAGAACAGAATTTGTTTGTGCTCTGTTAGGCTTTTTCTCCTTTTATTATTTCAGAGAGCTCCAGGCAGACCAACTAAAGTCTTGCCACGGCCGTGTCTTTTGTTGAAAGATTTAAAATAAAATAATATAATAATATCTTAAGGCTTCGACTATCCAACAGTGCTTTAGAAATCAGATTCAAAAATGTTAACTGTAATAGGCGTGCAATATATATCTATGGCAAAGTTCTGTCTTTTATGTAACCTTGACAATGTGCTGGGTTTCTGTTCCATCCAAAATCTGCAATATGGTTCTGCTGGAAGGTTAAGATATGCAGAAATGTAAAGAAACACCCCGTTACCAAAGACCTAATTTAAGAAAAATAAGGGGGGGGGGGAGCAGTTGTAAAGATGTAGTATTTTCTAAAATTTCATTTTTTTTTGTGATTCTATAAGAAGCAATGAGCTACAGTCAGCTGGTCTGTGTGTGTGCCCATTAGTGTTATTTAAGCCTGGAGTGCCTTTTCTCAGTCGCTTACTATTGGATCTCCCTCTTTGACACCCAGCTAATCAAGCTCTATGTTATGGATGTTTAAGGACTTTAATGAGTGGGTTTGGAGGAGCCTGGTGAGCTCGCTGGGAAAGGATTAAATATTCAAGACCCTCCCTGGCACATGGTCTTTTCTTGGGCTTCTGCCTCGTGAAGATGTCCCTATGTGAACTATCATTCTCCCAGACCTTTGAGCTTGGGGATTGGAGTGCTGTAAGAATCTCCCCTCCTGGGAGGAAGCACTGAAGAGGTTAGCTGCAAGTGACTTCCTGTTCCAGCCTAGGGTCCTCAATCTTTATGCCCTGCCTTGGGTCATAAAGATTGAGATAACACTTGGACCTCAATTGCCAGGAGCCATGTTCTAAGTTTAGTGTCCAGCCAACATGGCGCTATGAGAGGGGGATCCAGAGAATTTAGAAGAAGATGTGCAAAAACTTAAGACCATGTTCTGCATAGAAAACCTTCAGGTATACTTTGCTTCCTCCAGACACCAATGCAATAATTCCGTTAAAGCTCAACTTTAACCACTTGCTGACTAGGCGTTTATTCTGGCACTTTTTGTTTAGTAGTTTAAATCAGTATTTTTTGCTAGAAAATTACTTGCCCAAACATAAATATTTTTTAGCAGAGACCCTAGGGAAAAAATTGGCGATTGCATAAATTATTTTCTAGGTCACATGGTATTTGTGCAGCGGTTTTGTGAACACATTTAAAAAAAAAAAAAAAAAAATACGCTTTAATCACTTAAGCCCCGGACCATTTGGTAGCTGGAGGACCAGAGGTGAATTCAGAATTTTGCACTGCGCTGCTTTAACTGTAAATTGTGCGGACATGCAATGTTGTACCCAAACGAAATTTGCGTCCTTTTCTTCCCACAAAAAGAGCTTTCTTTTAATGGTATTTGATTGCTTCTGCGATTTTTATTTTTTGCGATATAAACGGAAAAAGACCGAAAATTTTGAAAAAAAATGATATTTTCTACTTTTTGTTATAAGAAAAATCGAATAAACTCAATTGTAGTCATACATTTAGTCCAAAATGTATTCAGCCACATGTTTTTAGTAAAAAAAATGTCAATAAGCGTATATTTATTGGTTTGCGCAAAAGTTATAGAGTTTACAAACTAGGGTACATTTTCTGAAATTTACACAGCTTTAAATTTATGACTGCCTATCTCATTTCTTGAGGTGCTAAAATGACAGGGCAGTACAAACCCCCCCCCAAATGACCCCATTTTGGAAAGTAGACACCCCAAGGAAATTGCTGAGAGGCATGTTGAGCCCATTGAATTTTTTATTTTTTTGTCCCAAGTGATTGAATAATGACTAAAAAAAAAAAAAAAAAAAAAATTACAAAAAGTTGTCACTAAATGATATATTGCTCACACATGCCATGGTTATATGTGGAATTTCACCCCAAAATACATTTTGCTGCTTCTCTTAAGTACGGGGATACCACATGTGTGGGACTTTTTAGGAGCCTAGCCACGTACGGGACCCCGAAAACCAAGCACCGCCTTCAGGATTTCTAGGCACAAATTTTTGATTTCACTCACTACCTATCACAGTTTCGAAGGCCATAAAATGCCAAAATCGCACAAAACCCCCCCAAATGACCCCATTTTGGAATATAGACACCCCAAGCTATTTGCTGAGAGGAATGGCGAGTATTTTACAGCTCTCATTTGTTTTTGAAAATGAAGAAAGCAAATATATATATATATATATATATATATATATATATATATATATATATATATATATATATATATATTTTCAATTTTCAAAACTTTGTGACAAAAAGCGAGATCTGCAAAATACTCACAATACCTCTCAGCAAATAGCTTGGGGTGTCTACTTTCCAAAATGGGGTCATTTGGGGGGGTTTGTGCTATCTGGGCATTCCATGGCCTCCGAAACTGTGATAGGCAGTGAGAAGTGAAATCAAAAATTTACACCCTTAGAAAGCCTGAAGGCGGTGCTTGGTTTTTGGGGTCCCGTACGTGGCTAGGCTCCCAAAAAGTCTCACACATGTGGTATCCCCGTACTCAGGAGAAGCAACAGAATGTATTTTGGGGTGTAATTCCACATATGCCCATGGCATGTTTGAGCAATATATCATTTAGTGACAACTTTGTGCAAAAAAAAAAAAAAAAAAAATTGTCGTTTTTCCGCAACTTGTGTCAACATATAAAATATTCCATGGACTCGACATGCCTCTCAGTATATAGCTTGGGGTGTCTACTTTCCAAAATGGGGTCATTTGGGGGGGTTTTGAACTGTTCTGGCATTTTATACACAACATTAGGAAGCTTACATCCACTCTTCTAACCACTTGAAGACAAAGCCCTTTTTGACACTTTTTGTTTACATGAAAACATTTTTTTTTGCAAGAAAATTATGTTGAACCCCCAAACATTATATATATTTTTAAAGCAAAGGCCCTACAGATTAAAATGGTGGGTGCTGCATTTTTTTTTTCTACACAGTATTTGCGCAGCGATTTTTCAAACGCATTTTTTGGGTTAAAAAATACACTTTTTTTAATTTTAATGCACTAAAACACACTATATTGCCCAAATGTTTGATGAAATAAAAAAGATGATCTTAGGCCGAGTACATAGATACCAAACACGACATGCTTTAAAATTTCGCACAAACGCGCATTGGCGACAAACTACATACATTTTTAAAAGCCTTTAAAAGCCTTTACAGGTTACCCCAGTAGATTTACAGAGGAGGTCTACTGCTAAAATGATTGCCCTCGATCTGACCTTCGCGGTGATACCTCACATGCATGGTGCAATTGCTGTTTACATATGACGCCAGACCGACGCTTGCGTTCGCCATTGGGCAAGAGCAGGGCAGGACAGGGGTGCTTTTTTTTTTTCTTTTTTTTTTATTATTAATTTTGCTTTTTTATTTTATTTTTAAATTGTTCCTTCCAAGTATTTTTTTTTTTTTTTTATCATTTTTATTGTTATCTCAGGGAATGTAAATATCCCCTATGATAGCAATAGGTAGTGACAGGTACTCTTTTTGAAAAAACTGGGGTCTTCTAGACCCTAGATTTTTCCTCTGCCCTCAAAGCATCTGACCACACCAAGATCGGTGTGATAAAATGCTTTCCCAATGGCGCTTTTTATATCCGGGGGGGGGGGGGGGGGCATTCCTTCCCACTGCTTGTAAAAGCAGTCCAGAGGCTAATTAGCCACTAGGATTGCTTTTACATGAAAGCCGGCCGCAGGCTGAAAAGAATGATACCAAGATGATACCTAAACCCGCAGGCATCATTCTGGTATAAACATTCAAAGTCCAGCAACATACCAGTACGTTGCTGGTCCTTGTTGGACATGTATTGTAATCTTTTTATTTCATGCAGCCAGTTGGCTGAACGAAAAATAGGATTTTTGTACTCACCGTAAAATCCATTTCTCTGGCATCCATGGACTGACACAGCGTGTCTTATACACCTTTACACGTGGGTTATGTCCCTGCTTGCAGGAGAAGACCTAGGCAGAATGTGAGATGTTATACATACATTCTAAACAGCCAGAGCTGAACAGCCCCGCCCAGGGGGGCGGTCCCTCCGGGCATAACCCTCCCACTGCAGTCAGCAGACCTCAGTTCGTAACAAAGCAGTACAAACTTAAAAAGAAGGGTGGGTGCTGTGTCAGTCCATGGATGCCAGAGAAACGGATTTTACGGTGAGTACAAAAATCCTATTTTCTCTTGTCATCCATGGACTGACACAGCGTGTCTTATACACCTTTACACGTGGGATGTCCCAAAGCAGTGTCAAGAGGGATGGGAGCAGTATAAATGGAAAACCAAAAACTTCACTCCAAACAAGGCAGAGCTCCTCAACGGAGGAGTTGCAACATCAAACAGCGGCCTGCAACACCTTGCGGCCGAAGGAAGCATCCGAAGATGCAGCCACATCAACCTTATAAAACTTAGAAAAGGTATGAACAGACGACCAGGTCGCCGCCTTGCACACTTGTGCAACCGACGCTTGATGTCGGAAAGCCCAGGAAGCACCAATTGCCCTGGTGGAATGTGCCGTAACCGGAAAGGGAGGCGCCCGCCCCTTGAGAGCATAAGCTTGAATGACGGTTTGTCTGATCCACCTAGAAATGGTGGCAGACGAAACCGCTTGGCCCTGTTTTGGCCCAGAGACAGCCACAAATAGTGAGTCAGACTTCCGAATAGAAGCAGTAGCAGACAGGTACACCCGCAAGAATCGTACCACATCCAAAGTGTGTAGCGAAAACTCTCTGGGATGCGATGGGTGAGGACACAAGGACGGGAGGACAATGTCCTCGTTTAAGTGGAAGGCCGAGACCACCTTTGGCAGAAAGGAAGGTCGCGGACGTAACACCGCCTTATCCTTATGGATGATCAAAAAGGGCGACTTGCAGGACAAGGCCGCCAATTCAGACACTCGTCTAATGGAAGTAATGGCCACCAAGAAGGCCACCTTCTGAGACAAAGTCAAGAGGGGAATATCTCTAATATTTTCAAAGGGAGGTTCCTGGAGGACCGAGAGCACCAAATTCAGATCCCACGGGGGGAGAGGAGGCTTGACAGGGGGGAGCACATGGCGAACCCCCTGCACAAAGGTGCTAACCAAGGGATGACCCGCCAGCGGTCGCTGAAAGAAGATGGCCAAGGCCGAAATCTGACCCTTAATGGTACTCAAAGCGAGCTTTTGGGTCACGCCACGCTGCAGAAAATGCAGGATTCTGGGAACGGAATACGTTCGTGGGCGCCAGTCCAGCTCTTCGCACATGGCGATGTAAGCTCTCCAAGTACGGTGATAGATCCTTCTGGAGGAAGACTTCCGTGCCCTTAACATGGTCGAAATGACCGAATCCGAGAGACCTCGGTCTCTCAGCACCTGGCTTTCAATAACCATGCCGTTAAAACCAGAGACTGTAAAACAGGATGAAATATAGGACCTTGAGACAGAAGGTCCCCCCGTATCGGTAACCGCCAGGGAACGTCTGCGACGAGACGTACCAGATCGGCGTACCAGTGACGCCGAGGCCAATCCGGAGCAATGAGGATCACCGGAATTCCCTCGGTCGCTACCCTGCGGAGCAGGCGAGGGAGCAACTGCAGCGGAGGATAAACGTATATCAGGCGATACTGACCCCATGGGGCCACCAACGCATCCGAGGCATCCGCCCAGGGATCCCTGGATCTGGCCACAAACCTCGACACCTTGCGATTGAGTCGAGAAGCCATCAGGTCCACATCCGGCGTGCCCCACCGTCTGCAAAGGAGTTGAAAGACCTCCGGGTGCAAGGACCACTCCCCCTGGTCCAGCGTCTGGCGACTTAGATAGTTCGCCTGCCAATTGTCTACGCCCGGAATGTAGACGGCCGACACGCTTCTTTCGGCCCACCTCAGGATGCGGGCGACCTCGGAAGCCGCAGCTGAGCTCCGAGTCCCCCCTTGATGGTTGACATACGCCACTGCTGTGGCGTTGTCCGATTGTATCCTGATGGAGTGACCCTGTAGTTTCTCCGACCATGAGGAGAGGCACAGTCTGATTGCCTGTATCTCCAGCACATTGATCGGTAAGAGGGCTTCGTCCGGAGTCCAAAGCCCTTGGGCCGACAGGACTCCCCCCCAGCCCGTCAGGCTGGCGTCCGTCGTGATCACCGTCCATTGGATGGGGAGGAACGACTTCCCGGACCGAAGAGCCGGGGACCTCAACCACCACGTCAGGGACGCCCTGACCAGGTGACTCACCTGGATCTGAAGATCCAAGGACAACTGGGATTTGTCCCAGGTGGACAAGATCGCTTTCTGTAAGGCCCTGGTGTGCGCTTGGGCATAAGGAACGGCCTCGAAGGAGGCCACCATGAGTCCCAGGACTCTCATGCAAAAGCGGATTGACGACCATTTTCGGGACGTCAGCACCCGTACTGCAGACTGAAGTGTCAGTAGTTTGTCTGGAGGTAGGAAGACTCTTGCTTCCAAGGAGTCCGGAATCAGACCTAGATACTCCAGACGCTGAGTCGGGACTAGAACCGACTTCTGAACGTTCAGGAGCCACCCAAACTCCCTGAGGGTCTGACTGACGATAGTCACACTTTCTTCCAATTCTGAGCCACTGTCTGCTCTTAGAAGGAAATCGTCCAGATAGCCCACGATAGCAATGCCTCGCTGTCTCAGCAAAGCTAGGACCGGAGCAAGCACCTTGGTGAACACCCTCGGTGCCGAGGCCAGGCCGAAGGGAAGAGCCACAAATTGATAGTGGACTTCGCCGACCGCAAAGCGCAGAAACTTCTGGTGGCTTGCGCAGATCGGAACATGCAAGTAGGCGTCCTTGATGTCCAAGGATGCCAGAAAATCCCCTTGACGGAGTGTAGCGACCACCGTGCGAATGGATTCCATGCGGAATTTTTGCACCTTCACGAAGGCATTCAGGGCCTTGAGGTCCAGGATCGGCCGAACCCCGTCCTTTTTTGGAACAACAAACAGATTCGAGTAGAACCCCTGAAACCTCTCCTGGGACGGAACCGGCACAATTACTCCGGACCCGATCAAATCCTGTACAGCCCCCAAGAGGGCTGCCCGACGGGCAGGAAGGAGAGGGAGATTTGAGGGAAAGAATCTGTCTGGGGGCCAGGAGCGGAACTCTATTCTGTATCCTGAGGTGACCACCTCGCACACCCACCGGTCGGAGATCCGGGAGGTCCACCGATCTGTGAACCTGCGAAGTCGTCCCCCCACCCCAGAGACGGGCGGGGGCAAGACTTCACGCGGAGGCGGGCTTGGGAGCCGGCTTGTTCGGCTTACGCACCCAGGGGCGCTTGTGCCCGCCAGCCGCTGATGATGTCATCCAGAGCAGCACCAAAAAGTCTACCACCCTTAAAAGGTAGATCCGTCAGGAGCTTCTTAGAGGCTAGGTCAGCAGACCAGCATTTCAACCAGATGAGACGACGCAATACCACCGCCGAGACAGAGGCCCTGGATATTAAAGGGGCCGCGTCCAACGTGGCGTCGCACACATATATCAGACCCTGCACCATCTGGTGGGCCAGAGCAATAGTGTCTGGAGGAAGGTTATACTCCTGCACAGTTTGGTGAAAAATGTTTGCCCATTCCGTGAGTGTCTGAGACACAAGGGTCGCCGCTACTACGGGCCGTAGGGCGGATCCCAACAAGGCGAACATGGCTCTACTCACCACTTCTGACCTCCTGTCAGTGGGGTCCTTAAACGCAGGAGTCCCCTCCATCGGGAGAGTGGTGGCCTTGTTTAAACGGGCGACTGGAGGGTCGACCACCGGGGGAGAAGCCCACTTTTTAAGCAGGGCGTCTTCAAAGGGGTATCTAATAGACAAACGCCGCGGGACCATAAAAGTCTTCTGCGGCTTTTCCCAGACCTGGTCAATGAGCTGGTCAAAGAAAGGTACATATGGAAAAACCTTTTTAGAAGGCTTGGTCTTAAAAGAACCAAAGGAGACTGTATCCGCCTGAGGTTCTGCGGTCGCAGCATCTAGCTTGAGAGTGTCCCTCACAGCATCAATGAGTTCACTAACAAGCGCCCTGTCATTTACTGACTCAGAACTGGAGTCTTCCTCACAAGGAATGTCCTGTTCAAAACCATCCAAATATTCAGAGCTAGGGTCCTGAGCAGCAATAGCTAGGCCCATATCTGAAGCAGAGCACTCCCCCTGTGGAGATAAAGTGGGGAGAGGGCGCTTTTTTGCTCCCTTTTGCTCACACACAGCTTCCATCCTGGTCAGAAATGATTCCAGGACTGCCGACAACTGGTCCATAGGGACCGCAGGTGCTGGAGCACTGGCTGCTGCCTCTGGCATGTTAGGGGAAGCTGGTGACTCTGACTCCATAATGTCCCTCTCAGACCACCCACAGGCCGTGCAGACTGAAGTAGGGGAATGCCCAGGGAACCCACCAACCTGACCAGGACCGCTCGGTTCCGCCGCTCTGTCTCACTGCGCCGCGCTGCTCAGCGTGAGTGAGCTGAGAGGAGAGAGTGTGAGGAGATTCGCGCCGTTTCCAGCGGCGCTAGAGGCCAAACTAGTGCCAGAAAAGACGTGCGGCTACAAGAAAATGGCCGCCGCAATGTGCTCCGGCGGGCCCCGGCAAGATGGCCGCCAATGTAAAAATCAGCACACACACAAAACATGGCGCCGAACGGCGCCCAGGCCCCTCACCTCCAAAAACAAAACAGCCCCAGCGAGTGCAGAGCAGCATGAGCCCCCCCCAGGACAGTATGGCCCCCAGGCACCCCCCATAGTACAGCGCCAGCCTAGTGAACAGAGAGTGACATTAAAAACACAGGGGGAGACAGGGAAATCCCCCCACACAAGAAACACACAGCATGTACTCACCCGTCCCCTGAGGGACCCGCTGGTGTTTCTGACAGAACTATCACAGTGCGGTACTGAGTAGCTGTCGGCCCGGTCCACCGCGAAAGATACAGCCAGACTGTTCTATCTTGAGAGGACCGCGGAGCTGGAAGCCCACCGGCCACCCCTGGAGTCGTGGGGCATGTCGTGAACTGAGTCTCACGCACACAAGGCGAGGATCAGCACGCTCGATGGTCGGACAGGGAAGACTACGAGGATATCTTGTACCCAACCTGTTGCCCAGCCGACAGTTGATAGAAGATCTCAAAAAAAAAAAAAAAAAAAAATAGGAAAAAAAATTCCCAAAAGAATAAAAATAGGTCAGGAGACTGGCTCCTGAGAGAGCCACGTCTTCTCCTTCTGCTAGGCAGAAAAAAACTGAGGTCTGCTGACTGCAGTGGGAGGGTTATGCCCGGAGGGACCGCCCCCCTGGGCGGGGCTGTTCAGCTCTGGCTGTTTAGAATGTATGTATAACATCTCACATTCTGCCTAGGTCTTCTCCTGCAAGCAGGGACATAACCCACGTGTAAAGGTGTATAAGACACGCTGTGTCAGTCCATGGATGACAAGAGAAAAAAAGATTGATCGGTGGGTATGCCCACCATTAGAATACCGCCCTTCATCCACCCACTTCCAATGATGGGCATACACGCACCATTTATATATGCCGAAGCATGGGGGCATCCTCCCGCAAAAAAGTTATGCCGCACACACATGGTCGGACTTTTCCACGGGCAAGCCTCCGTCGGAATTTCGACCGTATGTACGCGGCATTAGGAGCAAAATCGCTCCTCCGCCCCTGCTGCCCCAATGCTTCGGCATATTTGCTTTTTTTTTTAACTGTGGTGGTGAAATCACCTCCTACAGCACTGGAGTCGCAGGGATCAGGCCTGTCTCTGCGAACGCTGCAGTTATGTGTGTTTTTGTTTTGTAAGTGACAGTGATCGATCGATACTGCACTTGGGTGGCCTGGGCTGGACGGAGGGGCAAAACGCAGGTGCCAGCAGGTATCTGGGCTGATCCCGCTAACACTGCGTTTTTTGGGAACCCTAAACTGCTGGGGACGCTAGTATAGATCTGATCAGATCAGATATTGATCTGTTCAGATACTATACCACTAAGGGGGGTGTATGCTTCACGCGTGGGTGTTAGCGTTACTGGCACTAACCTGACGCTGCCTGGGGTGTGACGCAGACCCTCTCTGACGCTAAAACCTAATTGATATCAACCGCCGGGCGATCAGGGGGTTAAACCTTTATTGGGTTATATACACGGCGGGTGCCCTGACACTATAAAAAGCAAACTAACTAACCAGCGTCACCCCTAACACTTATATGGTGATCACTGGTGAAAGGGTTAACTAGGGGCAATCAGGGGGTTAAAACCTTTATTAGATAATATATGGGGGTACCTGACGCTATAAAAACCTGCGGCGAACCTAAAAAAAATTACCGGCTACCGATCTGCATCACAGGCACTAAGATAGCGTTTAGAAAAACGATCACTTAGTGACAGTGGTGATAGGGGGTGAAAGGGTTACCTGGGGGGCGATCAAGGGGGTTAAACCTTTATTAGATAATATATTGGGGTACCTGACGCTATAAAAACCTGCGGCAAACCTAAAAAAAATTACTGGCTGCCGATCGGCATCACTGACGCCAAGACAGCGATCAGAAAAATGATCGCTTAGTGACAGTGGTGATAGGCGGTGAAAGGGTTATCTGGGGGGTGATCAGGGGGTTAAACCTTTATTAGGGGGGTTAGGGGGCTACACTGGACCTAAGACTAAACTTTGGTGACACTTTTACAGTCACAAATGTCACTGATTGCAGTGATCAGTAAATAAATGGTCACTGCAATCAGTGACACTGTGACTGGGGGCTGGGGGGGTGATCTGGGGTGGCCTGGGGGGGCGATTTATGTCCCTATGTGTCCTGGTGTCAGTGTAGTGTTGTGTGCACTGACCTGATATCTTCTCTTGTACGGCGCTCGGTATATGTGAGCGCCGCACCAGAGATGACATCACTTCCTCCTGCTTCCTCTGCCTGACACAGACAGAGGGGGCATTTCCATTCGCCGGGAGCGATCGCGAGGGGGTGGCCAGAAACGAATGGCTGCCCCCTCATCCCGGAACGCTCCCGGACACTTAGCCACCGCTCACTGTACAGAAGGGGGGTCCGATCGGACCCCCCCCAACTATACAAAGGCAATCACGTATGCTCTACGTGATTGTGCCTGTCGGTGCCATTCTGCCGACGTATATATACAGTGAGCGGTCGTTAAGTGGTTAATTAATAATTATAAAAAAAAAATATGCAATAGTTACGCAGAGTAAATAGATGCCCAACATGTCACGCTTTAAAATTGCATACGCTCGTGGAATGGCGACAGACTACGGTACTTAAAAATCTCCATCGCCTTTACAGGTTACCTGTTTAGAGTAAGAGGAGGTCTAGCGCTAAAATTATCTAACGTTCACGGCGATACCTCACATGTGTGGTTCAAATACCGTTTACATATGCGTATCGCTTCTGCGCACGAGTACGGAGTGGTGGAGGAGCTTTAAACTTCTTTTTTTATTACTTATTTTACTTTTTATTTTTACACTGTCCCTTTAATTTTTTTATTGTATCACTTTTATGGCAATTACAAGGAATGCAAACATCCCTCGCAATAGAAATAAAGATGGAGATCTGGGTCAAAAAGACCTTTGAAAGCAAAAAAGATGAGAAAAAAGCAAAAAGTATTTCTTCCAGCCTGGACGAGAAGTGATGTCATGACGTTGCTCCGGTCCTCCAAGGCCATAGAGAGTCGATCAAAGAGTGTTAAGAGGGAATATGTCTCCTCCTGCCACTTTAGAAACCGTTCCAGCGGCTCATGAGCTGCTCCAACTGGTTTCATGAGAAAGCCGCCTGTTGAAAAAAACAAAAAACAAAACCAAAACCAAAACACTGGTACCGGGGTTATGGTTGATATCTTCAGCCATAATCCCTGTAAACCACTTGCAGACTGCAACATATATATTACATATTTGCTAGTCATATTTGTTCCATTAGAATGATTAATTTCTGATTTTTTTTTGTATACTCGGATTGGGTTTGAACATTTGTCATTTTCCAAACCATTAGATCTTCGGAAGATGGCTATATTCATTCTTTCTATTCAATTTAATTCTATTCTATAAAGCAGTCTAAGTAGGAACCAATATCATCATCTCATCTTCACTTTTATACCTTACTGCATTTATTGCAATAGGTTTCAAATTCATTTTCGAATTTGGATAATTAGTTATTTTGTTACGTTATAATTTATCTTGGATTAGTTCAAATGTGTTACTATTGCGATTCAGAAAATTGGGATACATCCCAATAATGAAAAATTGTGTCAGAATTTTGATTCATAATCAAATTAAAATAACTCATGTCTAAAAAGGCATAGCTAATGAGACAGCAGAGCAGTTTGTTTTGCAACGCCCTTTGTCCGACTGAGTTTTGTTGACAAGACCTCTTTCATCACAGCTGAAAAGAAATCGTGCTGAAGTTGGGAAAATGTGACTACAGCTCCACCTGCTGTCTGGATAGCAGACAGCATAAATATTAATAACACCAGACTGGAAAAATTGAAACTGGCCATTAAAAAAAAAAGAAAAAAGAAGAAGGAGTAGTAGCAGCAGTAGTAGTTTATCTACATTTTAGGGCAACTAACAATTATTTTCATAATCGATTAGTTGGCCGATTAATCGGTTAATAAAATGTAAAAAAAAAAAAAAAAAAAAAAAAAAAAAAAAAAGAGAAGGTCATTTTGCTGCGATTTGCATTTTTTTTTTTTTTTTGCCCAATTTGTTGTTGGGCAGATTACAAAACACAAATTGCCGCAAAAACACATTACATTCTTTTCTGCAGCTTCTCCATTGAAGTATATTAAACCAAAAAAACAAAATAGCACCGTTTTGCGTTAAAAAAAGTCCTTGCCCTTTCCAAATACGCAGCAGCTGAAAAAAATCATGGATGTGAACGTGTCCCATAGGAAACCATGTAAATGAACTGCAGTGTGTTTCTGAAAAAAGCACCAAAAGACACAGAGGAGTGACCCAGGCCTGAGATGTTTAGTAACATAATGGGGTTCAAAAAAATAAAATTAGTACAAAAAAACCGGAGTTAGACTTACCGGTAACTCTTTTTCTAGGAGTCTTCCAGGACAGCCTCTGAGACATAGGGCTCCTCCCTCCGGGACAGGAAACACACACACCCATTATCTTTAAAGGTGGTCCTCCAGGCCTCCCTCTTCAGTTTACCAAAGAACTACCGGAAGGCTCTGAAAGACATAACACGCTAACACATCGTTAGTACATAACTCCAACACCTAGTTAATAGCAAACACCGGGTGGGAAAACCAGGCTGTCCTGGAAGACTCCTAGAAAAAGAGTTACCGGTAAGTCTAACTCCGGTTTTCTCCTTTCGTCTTCCAGGACAGCCTCTGAGATGATAAGCAAGGAACTTACTTTGTCAGGGCGGGACCACTGCCTGGAGGACCTTTCGTCCAAATGTCTGCTCCTTGTCAGACAACAAATCCAGACGGTAATGTCTTGCAAAAGTCGAATATGATGACCATGTTGCTGCCTTGCAGATGTCCTCCGGGGAGGCTCCGGCCCTCTCTGCCCAAGATGCTGAGACTGCCCTGGTAGAATGTGCCTTAACCAATGGTGCTTGTCTACCTTCTAACTGATAAGTTTCTAAAATCGCCATCCTTATCCATCGGGCAATGGTCGATTTAGATGCTCTATAACCTTTGCGGACCCCCGCAAAATTAACAAAAAGTGAATCTGAGATTCTGAAGCTCCTAGTGACTTCTAAATAAATTAAAAGACATCTTTTGACGTCTAACAAACTTAGAGATTCCTCCTCCTCTTCCTCTGAGGTGGGGCGAAACGTAGGTAGGACAATGTCCTGCGTTCTATGAAACATAGATGCTACTTTGGGGAGGAAACTAGGATCTGTCTTAAGTATAATCCTGTCCTCCAAAATTAACAAAAAAGGCTCTCGTATGGATAGAGCCTGTAGATCACTCACTCGTCTAGCTGATGTGATCGCTATCAAAAAAACAGTCTTGAGTACAATCCATTTCAGTAATGATTTCTCCAGGGGTTCAAAAGGACTACCCGTAAGAGCCCTGAGAACCAAAGATAAATCCCAAGTGGGGCAGGTTGTAACCTTCACCGGCCTAGATCTCGCTAGAGCCCTGAAAAAATTTCTAACGAATTGATTTTGCTGTAGTGAAGTCTGGAGGAAAATACTTAAGGCAGCGGTCTGAACCTTTAGGGTACTAATAGACAGGCCTAGTTCCACCCCTGCCTGGAGGAAATCCAGTACCTCTGGTATCCCAGGATAATCTAGTCCTTGCTCTCCCAGCCAGGAAAGAAATCTTTTCCATACCTTGGCATAGATAGCCCTGGTTACTGGCTTACGGCACTCCAGCAGAGTTCTAATCACTCTGTCTGTAAAGCCTTGAGCTTTTAGCAGTTGTTCCTCAGATACCAGGCTGTTAACTTTAGATTTTTTATCTGTGGGTAGAGAACCGGACCTTGGGATATCAGATCTTCCCTGACCGGAAGAGTCAGTGGGGGATAAATGGCCAGTCTCTTTAGGTTGGCAAACCACGGCCTCTTTGGCCAGTATGGAGTAATTAGGATCAGGTCCGTAGATTCTGACAGGAATCTTTGAAGCACCGTGGCTATCAGCCTCACTGGAGGGAAGGCATAACACAGGTTGAACTGCCAAGGATTGGCAAAGGCGTCTATTCCTGTGGCCTGATCCAACGGGTGGATAGAAAAGAACTGAGGCACCTTTTTGTTGTCCTCCGAGGCGAAGAGGTCCACCTCTGGCTGTCCCCAATGCTGCACAATCTCCATGAAGACCTCCCTGTTGAGGGACCATTCGTCTTGTCCTATGTGCTGACGACTTAGGAAGTCCGCCAGAGAATTCTGCGAGCCTTTTAGGTGAACTGCTGACAGAGAGGGCAGGTTCACCTCGGCCCAACATAGGATTCTGTTCGCTATGGCCTGCAGAGCTGGGCTCTTTGTGCCCCCCTGTCTGTTTATGTACGCGACAGCTGCCGCATTGTCGGTTCGCACCTGAAGGTGCTGGCCAACTATCTGGGACTGAAAGGTCTCTATAGCTCTGAGGATCGCCAGAAGTTCCCTCTGGTTTGAGGAACGCTGGGCCTCTATAGGAGACCAGGACCCCTGGGCTAGGTTTTCTTCCAGATGGGCCCCCCAACCCCATGCACTGGCATCGGTAGTTATTACTATGGCCGTATGCCTGGCCCATGACAGACCCTTCTCCAGGTTGTGATGGGCTCGCCACCACCATAATGTCCTTTTGACCTTGGTGGAAAGGGGCATATTTGAATCCAGGCTCTCTTTTTTGCCATCCCAGTGGCTCAACATGAGACCCTGTAGAGGGCGCTGGTGCAGCCTTGCCCACGGAACAGCTGGGAAGCAGGACGACATCAACCCCAGAACTCTCATAACCTCCCTTATTGGGGCTATCTGACAGGATAGAAGCGGGGCTACTGCCTGATCCACCTTCAGAATCTTCTCCCTGGGAAGAAAGACTTTCATCTCCACCGAAGAGATTCTGTATCCCAAGTAAAGGACCTCCTGGGACGGGGTCAGCTGAGATTTGTCTCGGTTGATCAACCACCCCAGAGACAGTAGGAAACTCTGGGCCTCCTGTAGGTCTTTCTCCAGTTGTTGAAAAGATGGGGCGACAAACAGGAGGTCGTCCAGGTAGGGGATCACTGTGATGGCTTTGACTCTCAGTGGAGCCAGGGCCTCTGCCAGAACCTTTGTAAAGATTCTCGGCGAGGAGGACAGACCGAAAGGGAGAGCTCGAAACTGGTAGTGCAGAACCTTTGTATCGATCTGCACTGCCAGCCTCAGGAATTTTTGAAATTTCTGATGTATGGGGATATGTAGATAGGCATCCCTGAGATCTACTGTGGCCATGAAACAGCCTGGGAACAGGAGGTTGGTCACAGAGAATATTGACTCCATCCTGAACCTCTTGTATGTTATAAATTTGTTCAGAGGACGAAGATTCAGGATTAACCTGAACTTCCTGGAAGGTTTCTTCACGACAAACACGTGTGAATACACTCCCTTCCCTTGCTCCTCCAGGGGCACCTGAATAAGGACTCTTTGATCCATTAGATCCCCTAATAATAGACCCAAAGCCTTTGCTTTTTCCCGGTCTCTTGGCAGCTGGGTAAGCTGGAACATTGAAGGGGGAACAGAATCGAACTCCAACCTGTAACCGTTCCTTATTATGTCCAAAATGAACGGACTTGGAGTCGAATTGACCCATTGTGGGAGGAACTCCCCTAGTCTCCCTCCCACTGGGACACAGGAGTCACTGGGGTTTAGGGGTGGTTTGAGGAGGATTAAATAGGATTCCTCCTCTTCCACGTCCCTTATGGCCCGTCCAATGCTTCTTGGGACGGCCATCCCTTTCCTGTTGCCTGAGGCCACGAAAAAAACGTTTGTTCTCGTTTTTCTTTTTCTTTTCAGGAAAGGCCTTCTTTCTATCCTGCGTTCTTTCCAGAGCCTCATGTAGACCTGGTCCGAACAGATGGTCACCGGAAAAGGGTAACCCACACAGTTTAAGCTTAGAGGCAGGATCGCCAGACCATGTTTTTAGCCATACAGCCCTTCTGGCTGCGTTAACCAAAGCGGCAGATCTGGCTGCCAATTTAACCGACTCCGCGGAGGCATCTGCCAGAAAGCCTACTGCCTTAAATAGTAGGGGAAAAGATTTTAACAGCTGCTGTCTAGGTGTACCAGCAGCAATGTGAGATTGTAATTGTGTGAGCCAGCACTCCAGATTTCTGGCTACACAAGTGGCTGCTAGGGCCGGTTTCAACCCTATGGCAGAGGCATCCCAAGCCCTCTTTAGCAGCACATCTCCCCTCTTATCCATGGGATCCTTGAGCGACCCCAGATCATCGAAGGCCAAGTCTGTCCTTTTAGAGACCTTGGCTAACGGTGCATCCAACTTTGGAATCTTATTCCATGGATGAGAAGCATCTGCTTCAAAGGGGAACCTCCGCTTGAGGTTACCAGAAAAGAAGGGCCTCTTTTCCGGCTGCTCCCACTCCAGCAAAATCGACTCAATCAGAGTTTTATGAACAGGAAACACCCTGGCTTTCTGTGCACCAGACCCCTGATACATTAGGTCATGCTTTGAAAGTTGGACTTGCTCCTCACGAATTTCTAACGTGTCGTAAATCGCCTTCAACAAATCTCCCACATCATCCAGGGATAGTTTGTATCTGGCCCCCCTGGAGGAATCATCCTCCTCCTCAGAGCCGGACGCTGACTCCGCCTGAGAAGAGGCAAGCGATCTAGGTACCCTCTCCCTAACCATCACCTCCTCCTCCTGACTGGGCTCAGACAAGGAGGGTGTACTGGCTGCTCTATATAGAGAAGAAGAGGGACCCTGCACCCTATCCATCATTCCTTTAAATGATTGGAATGTGGATGCTAGCTCGTCTTTAACCGAAGCCAGGATCTTGTGACACTCTGCCACAGAATTATCCTTAACGAGACTGCTGACACAATCAGGGCATAGAGGCTTCTCCCAGTTAGAGCCTAACTTAGCCCCACAAACGGCACACTTTTTCCTAGGCGGTTGCATATGAGTCTTGTCCTGGGCTTTGACCTGAAAGTCAAACAAAAGAAAAGGACAAGAAATTTCCATCAATATGCTACCCTGACCCACACCACCACTGTGCTGGAGTCAGCCTAGGAAGTGCCCCCCCCCTCACCAGAAGGTTCTCCACCCAGGGAGGGGAATATAGGGTCCAATACCCTGGCCCCCCAGTGTAAGGAATGGTCCACCCTCACCACCTTACCTGAGAGGCACCGGAGCCTGATGAACCGGAGTCTACGACCTGAACAGGTGTCTCCATGGTCCCGGGTGCTTTGCGCGGCCTCGCCGAGTCTAACACCGCTCCGGTAACGCCTGGCAATCCTCCGCTGCGCCTAAGAGACTGGAACCATGTTTCCAGGCGCCCCTTGATGACGCGGTTCCGCCCGAAGTCTCGTCACTTCCGCCCGCTGGAACGCAGAAGCCCCGCCCCCCCCGCGCGCTGTACCCGGAAGTGTCGGCCGAATCGGCGTGGCCAGCCGAGCGTCTCTCGCCCGTCCGCCAGGACACAACCTCGTTCAGGTACAGGCAGACAGGGGGACTGGGTCCAAGCCATCCAGGGTCCAGCTCTCTCCGAGCTTAATGGCAGCGGTGGAGCCGGCAACCACGCTCTTCCCCGATAGGACAGAGGGGTGCCCAGGCAGAGGAGAGTCTCTCCAGGGGCTCTTCCCAGGACAGTCCTGAGACATGGAGCTCCTTAGGTTCCTTATGCGTGCTCCTTCCCGTCCGGCAGGAAACACAATAACTGAAGAGGGAGGCCTGGAGGACCACCTTTAAAGATAATGGGTGTGTGTGTTTCCTGTCCCGGAGGGAGGAGCCCTATGTCTCAGAGGCTGTCCTGGAAGACGAAAGGAGAAAAAGCAAATAATCGCTACTGGAAGGGGTTCATTTTTTACTGTGAGACAGTGAAAGTAATATTTACAGTAGCGATTTATTTGCTCTTTTTGTACTATAAAGGGCTAACTTTAGTTTTTTTTAACCCCATTATGTTACTGGCCGAATAATCGATTATGAAAATTGTAATCGATTAATTTCATAATCGATTAGTTGTTTCGGCCCTACTACATTTCCTCACCCTTAAAAGGGGTTGTAAAGCTTTGTGTTTTTTCACCTTAATGCATCAAAGTGAAAAAACACCTAGCACTCTACGGCCCCCCGAGCCCCCGTTTTACTTACCTGAGCCCCGAATCTTTTGGGACGGTCGGATTTTTGACTGATGGTGTATAGGCAAGACTGATGGAAAAATCCATAGGAAATCCGATCGTGTGTACAGGGCTTTACTCAGCTATGCCAACAAAGAGCATTGCTGAGCAAGGAGGAGAAAGCAGCAAGTATGTAGCTGCCACTGCTGAGCTTTTAATGAAAAAGCTCACTGCTTGGCTGTCACGTCTGTTCTATGGATTCAGTGCTTTGAAGTTACTGGAACAATAAACCCAATCAAAAGAATTCTCCCTTTATTCTGACTACTGGCGTCACATACTTTTTATAGGCAAGTTATATATTGCGGCCACTGAGCCATGAATGTAAAAAGGGGTTGTGAAGGCTCATGGTTTTTCATCTTAATGCAATGCTTCAGCTGCCCCCCAGAGCAAGCCCCCCCCCCCACTTTTCTTACCTCAACCCAATCGTTCTAGTGAAGAGCACAAGCCCAGAGGCTCCAGCCACTGTCTCGGGGCCTCACTGGATAGATTGATAGCAGCAAGACCCATTGGCTCCCGCTGCTGTCAATCAAATCTGGTGAGACGGGGGCGGGGCTGAGTCCTGTTGTGTCAATAGACGCAGTAGGGTGACTCGTGAGCACACCCACACATGTGGCCCCATGGAAAGCGGCTCTCTGATGAAGAGGAGGAGCGCTGCCGGGCACCCCAGAAAAAGGAGGATCAGGGCTGCTCTGTGCAAAACCCTTGCACAGAGGAGGGAAGTATAATTTTTTTTTTTTTTTTTTTTAAATAACAAACAACCCACAAACCTTTACAATCACTTTATAAGATGATCAAAAATTGCAGCCTATGATTTTTTCACAGCGTGTTTTAACAAGAAGAAAAAAAGAAACCCTTGTTACCCCCTCTTTTAGGGTTAAAAGCACTCCGCTTCCGCCAGCACATCGCCGGTAACACGCCGCTAAAACTAGCATTGCTTTACCACTAGTGGTTGGGCAGTCAGTGTGAAAGTAGCCTTACTGATTATGTCCATACTCCAATCAAGGTAAAATTCTGGATGCACTTGGAGTACTACACCCATCTACAATAACACACCGATACTCATTTGCCTCACTATGAAGCCTTGTAATTTAACAAATTTTTTTTTATACTTCACTAAAAATAGCAAAAAAACAAAAACAAATCCTGATAATAGATATATGCCATCCATTAAGGAAAAGCAGGAAAGAGTTACATAGCAGAGATGTATCATTTTGGTTTCCTCCCCGGCCTCACCTGTTTGGCTATTATCCTTGCGGTCAGTCTTACAGTTTCCGAAGGATTCCATTGCTCTCCGTAGGCACACATGGAGGAACACTCTAGCTTGTGCATGGGCCAGTCTCCTTTCTGTATAGTCAGAAAAACAGCAGAGCCATTAAAATGAGGATGCAACGGTCTTCTCTGCATAAAGGTCGAGTGAAATGTTTCCTTTCTACATAGGGGGGGGGGGGGGTATGGGGGGGGGGGGAAGACCCGAAAGGATCCTGAGAGGAAAAAAATTGCTGCAAATCCAAGAATGAAGCTCTCCATTCAGCTGGACAAATTAAAAAAAAGGCACACATCTGATTTAATTGGATTACATAACTTTTCCTTTGTTATACCCAAATAAAATCATCAGAGCACAATTCAAGCCTTCATTTTCATACACAGAATTATTCTGCAAAAATTGATACAGGTGATGCACACATGTAACCACGACAAGTTTATTTAAAAAGGATATGTTCACCTTCAGGAACCCGTTTTTAGGGTCAAACATGTTCCCAATCCCCTGCACTCCCCGTGACAGCGGGCCGGGGATCTTCTCCCTATACCTGCTGTCACTATTTGCGCTCCTCCCACAAGGCCGTGTCATTCATTCGTTCACAGAATTCTGTGAATGAATGAACTACAAGTACCGGCAGCCTTTGCGGCTGTTGGCTTGTAGTGCTCAATGAACTACCTGGGCACTGTTGAGAGCTCTAGTAGTTCATTGATTCCGTCGGTGTGAAACTGCAACCACGTTAAAAGATATGGGAACAAATGTAGAGCTGCAACATGGCTTCTTAGTCTTCATATAAAGCTTTATTACTTCACTTAGTACTTCTCTTCACTACAAGATGTTCTCAGTTTTCTATGTTGAACAATAGTCAACGTCATTCAATCCAGAAGGCTGAAAACATTAGGGCTGCAACTAACGATTATTTTCATAATCGATTAGTTGGCCGATTATTGTTTTGATTAATCGACTATTCGGTTAATAACCTTAAAAAAAAAAAAATGTAATTTTGCTGCGATTTGCATATTTGCAATTTTTTGGGCAGATAAAAAAAAAAAAAAAAAAAAAAAAACACGAATTGCCGCAAAAACGCATTACATGCTTTTCTGCAGCTTCTCCATTGAAGTATATTGAACCAAAAAAACAAAATGGCATTGTTTTCTGTTAAAAAAAAGTCCTTGCCATTTCCAAATATGCAGCAGCTGAAAAAAATCATGGATGTGAACGTGTCCCATAGGAAACCATGTAAATGAACTGTAGTGCGTTTCTGCAAAAAGCACCAAAAAAAACAGAGGTGTGACCCGGGCCTGAGATGTTTAGTAACATAATGGGGTTAAAAAAAAAAATAATTAGTACAAAAAGAGCAAATAATCGCTACTGGAAGGGGTTCATTTTTTACTGTGAGACAGTGAAAGTAATATTTACAGTAGCGATTTATTTGCTCTTTTTGTACTATAAAGGGCTAATTTTAGTTTTTTTTTAACCCCATTATGTTACTGGCCGAATAATCGATTATGAAAATGGTAATCGATTAATTTCATAATCGATTAGTTGTTTCGGCCCTAGAAAACATGCTTTAAATGTAGGGTGTCATGGCCCTGCCCCCGATTGGTTGTCAGCACAGCACCCTTTAAATTACAGCGTATTAATGTAGATCGCAGCACTGAGGTCATGTCAGCACTGCTCTTTGCATCTATGAGGATGGACGAGGGCATTGCATATGGGACGGGGACCATGGAACCTGGAGTTGAACTTTAACCGTCTGTAGTAGCCTTTTACAACCATTTTAATATTTATTTCAGGTACTTATATAGCACCGTCAATATACGCAGCGCTTTACATATACATTGTACATTCACATCAGTCCCTGTCCTCAAGGAGCTTACAATCTAAGGTCCCCAACTCATTCTCATACATACACATCCTAGGGCCAAGTTAGACAGGATCAAATTAACATAACAGCATGTCTTTGGAGTGTGGGAGGAAACCGGAGTACCCGGCTGAAACCCACGCAGGACATGCAAACTCCAGGCTTGTGGTGTCATGGTTGGGATTCAAACCAGCGACCCTTTTTCTGCCAGGCAAAAGTGCTAACCACTACACCGCTTTAATACAGATGAACCTTTGAAACAATGTTCCAGCCTCAAGGAACCCCTGTTAAAAAATTAACCACATTTACAGCTCATTGTACATTAAAGTGATGGTCAAGGAGAAGAACGCGCTAATTGTGGTCAGTGGGAATAATCCCCCCTTTACAGATACAGTAGCTAAAAAGATAGTAATTGGTTTCAGCTGCAACTTATCTGGGGGGGGGGGGGCAGAAATTGCCCCTTGCTCACAGAACCCCTACAAACCTCTGGATGATCCCTAGGGTTCCAACCCCGGTTGAAAAAAGGCAGCTCTACAGTGTTGTACAATTACCGATGGAGTATTGATGTGAACTCAACATTCCATGAGGATAAGTTAGAAAATCTGGAGCAACCAGAATCAGCCATTCTTGGCAACCAATCAGCTTCTAGCTTTCATTTTCAAAGCTGAACTGCACAAGCTGAAGTTAGAATCTGTGCATAGTAACCAATAAGTTTCTGTCTGCTCCAGTTTTATTAAATGCTCCCCCACATGTGCCTACTTTGTCTATTTTGCAAAATGCAGAGCGTGATCACATCCAATTGTGCTTGGTGGATACTTCCCAAGAGCTTCTACAATCACACTCACCAAGCCTGAACAAGAATCCAGGTTTTGGTCTTGCATATTAAAAACGGGAAAATGGTTACAGAGCACTACAAGGACTCTCCAGGCAGGGAAAATAAACTTGACATCATACAGAACAGTGAACACTTCTTTCAGCACATTATACTTGTCCTTGTATATTTTAATCTGTAAGATTAGAACTTTGGGAAGAGAATAAGTTGGTGAGGGAACAAAAAATAAAAAAGGGAAGAGGTTTATAGCTAAATTTGCTTCCCCGTAGGCACTGCCAATTAAAACCTATCCTCAGGCAGGATCACGCTAAGTGGAAGAAAAGTGATCAGCATTTCAATTTTTTTTATGATTAATGACCGGCTTTAATTTCGTGATTTTCTCTGGCAATTGCTTTGACGTGTAGGATATGCAGTTTTTATACAAATTATTCAATAAAGGCCAAGTTCACATTTGGTCATTCTCTGAAAAGCGATCAGCAATTTATTGCTTTTCAGAGTGTGCCCAATCAGCTGCTGTCAAGCATTTAGGAGGCGATCCTGACAACTTCTGATTGCGCTGCCATTTTTTGGGAGGGAAACAGCAGTTTTTAACAGTGCTAATGAACCACAACTATAAGCCAAGCATTTGGCTCGCAGATGCGACACAGCCCCAATAACTTGAATGCCGGCGCTGCCTGTCAACAAGCTGCGTTACTTTTGATGTGGATGCAGCATGTGAACAGCCCCTTTAGCTGCATCTTTAGGGGGGGGGGGCCATTGGATTACTTGCAGTACAATATAAAAAAAAAAAAAAAAAAAAAAAAAAAAAAGGGGGAGGAAACAAGTGCAGACACCACATTTAGGGACTGGTGAGCTTCAATATATTAAAAGAACAACAGCTCCATATACAGGATATTATTGTATATGCAGCCTAACTGCCCTTCAAGTAGAATCCCAGGCAAACCCTAAAACTGCTCTCCCTCCCTCCCCTGAACACCTATGCTGACAAACCTTTAAACGCGAGATGTATATTCTTACCCATTTACAGCCGGTTCTGGTCTGTTTAAGTGACCCAGCTCCCCTGCATTAGCCAGCAACAGCTGCAGGGGAGAAGGAGCACCAACAACAGATATACATAGGCTTCTATGGCCTAAACGATGTCAATGTTCCCAGGCATTCAAGCCATTGTCGTGCGTTCTCTCCTCTCCCCTGCAGCTGCCTCTGGATGGCACAGTGGATCATGTGACTGGAAATAGGAAAGTAATTTCCTTGTTCTTGGGTTTAAATAGACTTTAACCTACAACAGCCAATCTGAATTCATCTTTCACTGCAACAGTGACTGCAATACACTATAATCTGTTTGGCTGCGCTAGGTTGTAGTGATATAGTAGTGGGACAAGGATTAAATATTAATTATTCTAGTTATTCCCGCAGCAATCTGTTCTTCCATAGAGATGCATTTATTGAGTCCCAGCACAGAACAAAGTTCACAAGATACTTGCAAACAGATGACAAAATCCAACAGAGTAAATATTACAAATGAACAAAAGTCTTCAGAGTCCCATTGGTCCTAGCAAGCATAGAGAGACTACAATCCACCATATATTATATGTCCAATCCATAAGCAAATTTAAAATTATTATTAACAATAAGATCAAAAGTATTTTGGGTTGACCAATTGGAACCCCCCCCCCCCCCCCCCGTGACAGACTAGTATTTCAGGGGGAAGACTTGAGCTGTTAAGTGTGCATTCATTCTCTCTTCTCCAAGATGAGAGCACAGGTCTCCAGATTATAATACTTATTATTGTTATGCATGGAAGCTATAATAAAAGGTGCATATTATAGATGGGACATATGCTGGGTTGTAGTGTCTCTATGCTTGCTAATAAATTCTAGGACAAATGGGACTCATTGTAATATTTACTCTGTTGGAAGTATCTTGTGAACTTTCTCCTGTGCCGGGACTCAATAAATGCATCTCTCTGGAAGAACTGGGTTGCTGCTGGAATAACTAGAATAATAATATTAATTAATCCTCATCCCACTATTACATCACTACATAGGTTACAACACTTCAACACTTTACAACCAGATTTTTCATTTTGAATAATGTTTTTTTTCCCCGGTTCAGACCTACTTATTTAGAGAGAGAGTCCACACACAGAAAACATTTGAATAATCCACACAATTCCTGCAGTGAGAGACCTGTAAAAAAAAAATTGATTGCCACTTTTTTGGCTGTCGATTACTTTTGCAGAATAGACCTACTGCCTATAGCTTGTTAATCATCACGTTATACATAAAGAACTTTAGGATCTTACCTGGCAATCCACATTGCAGTAAAAGGCCTGTTTGCATTTGCCACATTTTGCAAGACCTTCCTTCCTGAAATCAAAGCAAATGAATGCATATTAAAGTTTCCCATTGGTATGTGGGGGAACTGCATAAAGTCAAACAGCATGGCAAGTTAACAGGAAGGTAAAAGGGTTGTGCTAACCTATTCTGGTATTGTTCCATCTGGTTGACCAGAGTGTCAATACAGGACAGATGTGACAATTCCTAATGGTAGCATTATAAAACATAGTGGGTGGTTAGAAAATGCCAAAGAGGCCTCATGCACACAGGCAGAAAATTCACTGCTTAGAGGCATTGCTCTTTTTAATGCAGCTCTTCATTAGCACATTGTGGCATTTGGATTTTAGAGCAGCTTTTACCCCTTTTACTGCCACCACCACCACCACACGTCTTACGCCAGTGGCAACTGGGGGGGGGGGGGGTTTACGCACACTCCCTGTGGCTGGAGTTACTAGGAGTGTGCATACACTACACCAAATTGCCAGCTTTCTAATGTCAGTGCACTTCATCTGACGCGACTCCTCCAACAAGCTTCCCAGGCTTTTCTATCCCACCTGTGGGCCCGCAACCCACATGGCGGGTGCTGCTGGGTGAAGAAGAAGGAGGAGACCAACGAATATCCATTCTCTGATCTCCACTAGCTAGAATGGACATAGAAGTGTCATGTAAAGCATCACTTCCAGTTTCTGGTGTCACTTTCCCTGGCCTTTGCATCTGGGGAAGAAGATAACGGAGTGCGATCCATTAGCTTCATTGGTGGGCAGGCGAGACATCGGTGGTCTATTTACTCAGCGCAATTTCATCTTTTACATTTTACCAAAAGGTTTGGTAATATATTGCATTTGTGTGCCCTAAAATCAACTTCACTGTATGTTTCCTGAATTTTTCACTTGATAAACTGTTGTGCAAATATCGTGCAACATAAAAGAATTGAAACGACAACCATTGTATTCCCCCAGAGTGTTTGCTTGCAGGTAATTAAAATTTTTGGGTTTTAAAGAGGAGTTCCACCCAAAAATTGAACTTCTGCTTTAAGTTATGGTGACCACCGTATATGCCACATGTCTTTTTTTGGGGGGGGGGGGGGTACCCATTTTTACAGGCGCCCTGCTCCCACTTACTGGTGCCTGAAGGAAGCTGACCTCTCCGCCCTCCCTCCATTCAATCTTCTGAGACACGGCACAGATCACGAGTTCTACAGGGAGGCTTAAGCACCAAGAGCTCCTTAAATGGTACCATTACTAGAAAATAATTTCCAGAATGGAGGATATAACTTTAGTGCAGAGTTTTCAGCCCCAATCTGCCATGATAAATATGGGCAGCAAACCTAAATCTTGCCATTGTAAAAGTAGAATTTACAGTGTCTTGAAAAAAAGTATTCATACCCCCTTGAAATTTCCCACATTTTGTCATGTTACAACCAAAAAATGTAAATGTATTTTATTGGGATTTTATGTGATAGACCAACACAAAGTGGCACAAAATTGTGAAGTAGAAGGAAAATCATTTTCAATTATTTTTTTACTAATATGTGAAAAGTGTGGCGTACATTTGTATTCAGCCCCCTCTGAGCCAATACTTTGTAGAACCTCCTTTCACTGCAATTACAGCTGCAAGTCTTTTTTGGGGGATGTCTCTACCAGCTTTGCACATCTAGAGTGATATTTTTTGCCCATTCTTCTTTGCAAAATAGCTCAAACTCTGTCAGATTGCCTTTGAACAGCAATTTTCAAGTCTTGCCACAGATTCTCAATTGGATTTAGGTCTGTCCCATTCTAACACATGAATATGCTTTGATCTAATCCATTCCATTGTAGCTCTGGCTGTATGTTTAGGGTCGTTGTCCTGCTGGAAGGTGAACCTCTGCCCCAGTCTCAAGTCTTTTGCAGACTCGAACAGGTTTTCTTCTAAGATTACTCTGTATTTGGCTCCATCCATCTTCCTATCAACTCTGACAAGCTTCCCTGTCCCTGCTGAAGAAAAGCGTCCCGACAACATGATGCTGCCACCACCATGTTTCACAGTGTGGATGGTGTGTTCAGGGTGATGTGCAGTGTTAGTTTTAGCATTTTGTTTTCAGGCCAAAAAATAAAATTTTAGTCTCATCTGACCAGAGCAACTTCTTCCACGTTTGCCGTGTCCCCCACATGGCTTCTCATAAACTGCAAACGGGACCTCTTATGGCTTTCTTCTTGTCACTCTTCCATACAGGCCAGATTTGCACGACTAATAGTTGTCCTGTGGACAGATTCTCCCACCTAAGCTGTGGATCTCTGCAGCTCCTCCAGAGAGTTACCAGGGGCCTCTTGGCCGCCTCTCTGATTAATGCTCTCCTTGCTGGGCCTGTCAGTTTAGGTGGACAGCCGTGTCTTGGCAGGTTTGCAGTTGTGCCATACTCTTTCTATTTTCGGATGATGGATTGAATAGTGCTCCGTG